>CM053771.1:473068290-473119325 GCA_028658325.1 Potorous gilbertii | reverse complement strand
AGCCTCCATCTGTTCCATTCTAATTTTGAAAGAACTATTTTCTTCAGTGAGCTTTTGAACCTCCTTTTCCATTTGGCTAATTCTGCTTTTGAAAGCATTCTTCTCCTCATTGGCTTTTTGAACCTCTTTTGCCAATTGAGTTAGCCTATTTTTCAAGGTGTTATTTTCTTCAGCATTTTTTTGGGTCTCCTTTAGCAAGCTGTTGACCTGCTTTTCATGCTTTTCTTGCATCTCTCTCATTTCTCTTCCCAGTTTTTCCTCTACCTGACTAACTTGATTTTCAAAATCCTTTTTTAGCTCTTCCATGACCTGTGCCCATTGAATATTTATTTTGGATGTTTGGGATACAGAAGCCTTAACTTCTATATCTTTTTATGATGATAAGCATTGTTCTTCCTCATCCCAAGGATGGGAGGAGATATCTGTTCACCGAGAAAGTAACCTTCCATGGTCTTATATTTTTCCCTTTTTTGGGCATTTTCCCAACCAATTACTTGACTTCTGAGTTTCCTCTCCATACCCACTTCGCCTCCAGACCTGCCCAGCTAGTGCTTGGCAGCTAAGATTCAAATGCTGCTTCCCAGCCTCAGGGCTTTCGATGAGGGCAGGGCTGCTATTCAATATGAGATTAAGTTCACCTGCTGAGGTGGGGGCAGGGCTGCCTGACAGGGCTCAGTTCCCTCAAGGGGTTTATGCAGAGACCTTCAACAATGGATCCAAGTTCCTGCCTGCTTTGGGAGCCCCTGTCTGCTGCTGCCTTCTGAGGGTGCATGAGTTATGGAGACACCCTGCTCCCCTCTCAGCAAGCTGAAAAGACCCTCTCACTAACCTTTGGTGCCTGTGGGTGGAGGGCCCTGCACGGCCGCTGGAGATTCTATCCCTGAAGCCTGCTCGGATCTGCTCGTCTGGGGTGCCATGCAGCCAAGACAGGGATGGGCTCTGCTCCAGGTCTGGTGCGCAATGGACCTTTGGTGTCAGTTTTTCAGGTCTCTCTGGGACAGATATCTCCTCCACTCCGTTGTTCTGTGGCTTTTCCTGCTCCAGAATTTGTTAGGAGTTTTTCTTTACAGGTATTTTATGGGCTGTGGGTTAGGAGCTTATATATGTGTTACCTTTCTGCTCCACCATCTTGGCTCTTCCCCCTGAGCAGTGCAGTTTAAGGTAATGCCTCCTTCTCCTTCTGATATGTCGGCCTTGGGGTCATACAAAAGAGGTCAGTTGTCTTGGAGATGACTCAGGAACCTTACACACATGCACTGTGAATGCCTTCCTCAGGAAGAGTCAGAAAGCACTGGGCATGGGAAGCATTAGCTTACAGCGGAACAATGAAGGGGACCAAGTGAACAGGCAAGAAATAGCTTTCTACAGATATAGCAATCATATTAAAATCAGTTCACTCTGTGCAGTCAGGTGATTGACTGGTTAGAGCAAAGATCAAGGTAAATATCAAATTAGAAGAAATTATAATGGGAAAATGGAATGTGCAATTACAATAATGCAACTAAAATTGAGAAGCATTTATCGAGCATCTATTAGGATGCAGACCCTGGGCTATGTCTTGCAGCTACAGAAACAGCAAATGAAACCATCTCTGCCTTCAAGTAACCTTTGTTCTTTTGGAGGAAAATAACATTTACACTGAAAATTAAATGCAAGTGTATGCAAAGCAAATATCTGAGCAGACACAATTATAATATTGTACCAAATGTTGCTCCAGGATCACCTGGCATCCCCTGTCCCAACTTCGAATCAAAAGATCGGATCCATCAGTGAGAAAAGCATCGCATCATCTCCTTGGAAGAGTTCATCTCAGGTCCTGTTACCTAGCTGACCATTAGAGCTCCAGACATAAATCCCAGGGCAAAGGAATGTCTTCACTAAGATGCTTGCCACCTCTTTCTCCTCCGTTTTGTCTTCATATCCACTCCCAGTACAGGATGTCTTCTATACTATAGCACTACATCAGGGCCTCCACACCATCTGAATCCATACCATCTGGCAACCAAAGGCTTGAGTTGGCCCCTGCTCTCTGAATCTCCTTATCTGGGTCTCCTTCCTCCCAACCCAATTCCCATTTTGCCTTTTTGTTTTTCTACTTTCTTCTACGACTCCCAGTACATAACCATACCTTTCCATCATCTCAAAGATGGTAACACCATGAAACTACTCTCCCTAATTCTGACTGTGTGTATACAGAGCTTTAAACCATTGGATGGATCTCAGAAGGCTTTAAAATGGAGAACTCTTGTGGCATGGAGAAAAGGGTCCTGTATTTTCCCTTCCATAACATGAATAACACTGTACGAGAATAAGCCCTCACTCTCATATAAATTTTCAGGTACATCTAACCCCTATTTTGACATCCTTTACCCTAATTCTCATGCCCCAACAGCCAAAGCACAAAGAGCCATCTTTGTTTCAGGAAATGTGGCCAACAACAGGAAATTTCTGTCTTCTCCCCTAGAACACAGTAAACTACCTCCAAGGCCAGTGGTGACGGGCTATGAACTCAGCATGACTATATTGAATTTTTTTGTGGCATCTGTAGTTTTCTAAGTGCCTATGGTAAAAGACTTATATTCAGAGGCCCATTTACTCAAAGAAAATTCCTTCTCTTTGTGCCAATGGATAGTTCTGCCTACCTTGACTCATAACAATGGGTAAAATAAAGTCTTTTATTGACTTAATCCCGAAATTGTAAATAATTGGTTTTCTTTCTATGACAACATAATGGGTAGTTTATTAATAACAGAACAGAGATCCTTGAGGGTACAATGGAAGGGAAAAGGAAACAATCAAACTTTATTGAATTGAATCATATAGAAGATTGCAAAATGCCCAAGGAAAATGAGAAATGAGAAAATGTCATTGGATTTAGCAACTAAGAGATGACTGGTAATCTAAGAGAGAGCCATTTAGGGCAAGTGGAAGAGTCAGAAAATTTGGCTAAGCAGAGCCAGGGATAATTGGGGCAAGTAAAGATTTCTCTAGGATGAAGGAGAAGACAGAACATTTGGGTTCATATCCTGGGTTTTCCTGTCACTAACAGTGGTCCACTTTACCTCTTTTGCCCTCAGTTTTCTCTTCTGTAAAATAAAGAATTTGTATTCAGAAGGGGCAACTAGTAGTATTTTAACCTAGACTTAAAAATATTTGTGGCAGGGCATGGCAGTGGTAACACAGATGGCACCCTGATCCAGATGTGGTTGACCAGCCCTCATCCACATGGGGATGTGAAATAAGGGAAGTCTCTCAGAGGGGCACTATGGTGATGGGTGATGAGATATCGTAGAGCATGAACTAGTGGTTGGGGGTTTGGGAAAGCAGTCCTGGTGGGAGAGAGAAGAGAGCCTTCCCTTTAGGATGTCAGTTCCTTGGGTAAGCTCTTTTAGCCCACTGGTTGGACTAGATGACCCTTGAGGTCCCTTTCATCTTTAAATGCTAAAATGAAGCATAGTTTCTAGAACATAGGGAAAGATGTAGAAGGGTAAATCAAGGGATAGTCCATTCTATGACATGAGATATGAATCACGACCTTTCTTAGTTCTGGGTATTTTCATGGGCTGTCTCTCTATCTCTGCCTCCTGTTTCCCTTCCATTTTCAGCTAAAGTCTCACCTTCTAACTTACATGAACTGATGCAAAGCAAAATGAATAGAACTGGGAAGACTTTGCTCTCAGTAACAGCAACATTGTAAGATAATTTACTGTTAACAACTTAGCTATTCTCAACAATACGTGGTCTGAGACAACTCTGAAGGCCTTGTGATAGAAGATGCTAACCAGAGAAAGAACTAGTGGATCTTGAATTTAGATCAAAGATACTTTTTCTTTATTTTTCTTGAATTTTTTATGTCTGTGTTTTCTATCACAGCATGATTTACATGGAAATGTATTTTGCATGACTACACATGTATAATCTATGTCAAATTGCTTGTCTTCTCAATGTGGGGTAGAGGAGGGAGGGAGAAAATTTGGAATTCAAAATTTTAAAAAAATGTTAAAATTGTTTTTACTTGTAATTAGGAAAAATAAAATATTGGATTAGAAAAAAATAAAGTCTCACCTTCTATAAGAAGCCTTTCTCAATCCTCTTTTAATGTTAGTCTTTTCTTTGTTGACTATTTCTTATTTCTCATGTATACATCTTGTTTGTACATGTTTATTTATTGACTTTACCAATAGACAAGGAGATCTTACAGGGCAGAGAATGTGTTTTGCCTTTCTTTGTATCTCCAGTGCTTAACACAGTTCTTGGCACATTGTAGGTGCTTAATAAATGCTCACGAACTGACTGCAACAAAATTGAACAGAAGTAAATTAGATTGAGGTATCAGGTAAATCCAACAACTGGGAGAAAAAAGACATCAGCTGTGTTAAGCAGCTGCCATTACAGCAGAAATTCTGGTGTGTCTGAAGCAGCCTGGCTGGTGATGAACTTGGAATTTCAAAGGTCAGTTCAGAATAGGTGACTACCCGTGTGCTAGATGAAACACAAGGATAGAAATACTCCAAGACAATAAGGCATGGACAGATTGCAAGAGTAGCCATGTTGCATGTGGAAGTTACCAGATTGATCATATCTCAAGTCTACTAAAGTCTCATATTAAGTCTTTCCTTTATTTAGCTTTGCCTCTCCTTAATGTCATTCCCACTGATGATTATAGGCTTTGAGAAGTGGCAGATTTTTATTTTGGCAGTGTCCATTTAAAATCAAAGGAACATATAATGACGAGACTGCCAATATCCACTTTATATTATGGAAGTGTATCCTCCTCCTGTCCTCAAGGTCACCAGCCAGAGTTTGTTGGCATAAAAATTCACCTTTTCATGGAGTTTATAGATGATCCAAGAACAAGCATGGTATAGTCTCCTTCATTTACAGCTGCATTTGGCAGTAGTAGGGAGAAGTCTCCTTTGGATGTAGTCTAGGGAAGAGGAAGAGTATTATTGAATTTCATCTAATTTGAGAAGACTATCACTTTTCTTGAATCTGTTGTGTCGGATGATCATTAGCACGACGCAGCTCTCCTTAGCCCTCTAAATCTGTGAAAGAATGAAATGACAGACAGGTCAAGTATAGAGACCAAAGATCTTCAGGGCATTTAAAAATAGTTCACCTTCTTTCTCAAAATCTAGTATTTTCCTCCAAGTCATCATTTTAAAATGTTCCTTTTCACTATAAACATGCACAGCAAAGATTCAATTGATATGCATTTATTAAATGCTAACTGTATGCCAAATCCTGTGCTAAGTACTGGGATACAAAGAAAAAGCAAAAAATAATGAAGCACAGAATCCTAGAATTAGGGCAGCCTCCAGAAGTCAATCTTGTACTCAATATATAACTTTACTCTGCAAAATACCTAAGAAGAGGCCAATCAGCTTCTCAGACATCTTCCATGATGGGACTATTAATTCCACATTCAGACTCCTTTAAGATGAGGAGATAGAGAACTCTTCTTTATATCCAATTACAGTTTACCTCTTTAAAACATCTTTGCTTTAACTCTCTTTTTTACAGCCAATCTCTCGTTAACATTTGAAATTTAAAAACAGTTATCATGTCTTCCTCTGCTTTTCATTTCTCCAGACTAAACATCCACAACTCCTCATTTTAAGTCCTTTCAACACCCTAATTTCTCTGCTCTGGATGCACTAAGGGGCAGTGAGGTGGCACAATAGATAGACCACCAAGTGAGGCTAGAAGACCTGTATTCAAATCTGGTCTCAGTCAGCTACGATCTGGGTAACCTTGAACAGTCCTCCCTCATTCAAAAACAAAGTCAAGTGCAAGTCGTGTCATTATTTCTCTGATGGCATGGTCTTCTTTGGCAACGAAGGATGAACACAAACACAACCTTGGGCAACTTGCTTAACTCTCTTTGCCTCAGATTCTTCATCTGTAAAATGAGTTGGAGAAGTAAATAGCAAACCACTCCAGTATCTCTGCCAAGAAAACCCTAAATGGAGTCATGAAGAGTCAGATACAACCAAACAACAAAAACCAAGAACCAAGGCATTAAAGTCTCGAAATGAGATACCTAGAACACACTGCAGTACTCCAGATATGTTCTGATCAGTCCTGAGTACAAGGGTGCTGTTTTTACTGCCCTCATTCTTGAAATTTTTTTTTCTGATACAACCTAAGATTGCACTCTTTTGGCTATTGACTCATATTGAGGTTGTAGTATATTAAAATCCCCAAGCCTTCTTCCCATGAAATGCAATCCAGTCACATCAAGTGAAGTCAATAAGTATTTTATTAAGTGCTTACTATGTGCCAAGCACCATACTGTGCACTAAAGATACAAATAGCAGCAAAGAGCATGATTTCTGTCCTCAAGGAGCAGGCAGTCTAATAGGAAAGATAACATATGAACAACCATGTTATATTATAACTAGGTAATATTGGAGATAATTTTGGAGGAAGACACTAGCATTAAGTGGGGTTGGTAAAGACTTTTTACAGATAGTAAGATTTTAGCTAAGACTTGAAGAAAGCCAGGGAGGCCAGAAGGTAGAGACGAGGAGTGAGAGCACTGCAGCTATAGTGTGTCTTCCTCTTCCTGTACTTCTGCATTGTCTTGAAATGTAAGTTCCAGATTTGACATTTACTCCTATTAAATTTCACCTTGCTAGAGTTAGCCCCCATTTCTTGACTGTTGAGTGATTGGAGATCCTGATTCCACCATATAATTTATTAATGACTCCTCCCAGATTTTGTTCCTCTGCAAATTTGATGAGCACTCCCTTTGTCTCTTCTTTTAAGTCACTTAGAAAAATATCAAGGAGTCTTGTGACATGCCACTTGAAATCTCCCTTGATACTGGCATGGATATGTTAATTAACAATCTGTGGGCATGGTTGTCTAGTTCTGGATGCAGCCTACTGGAATTGGGTGGAGTTAGGTGATATAGAGCCATAAAAGATAGCTAGATCTTGGGCTATTTTAAGAAAGGATGACTTCCAGTAATAAAGTGGTGACAATCCTATTGACCTATGCCCTGGTCATATGGCATCTATGATATTCTGTTCAGTTCTTGAGAGAATGGTTTAGAAAGGATTTTAAGATGGAGAATATATAGAGGAAAGAAACCAGGATAGTAAAAGGCTAGAACAGGGGTGAGGACCCTACAGCCTTGAGGCCATATGTGGCCTTCTAGGTCCTCAAGTGCAGCCCTTTGGCCAAATCAAAACTTTTGGATTTATTTAGATTAGATGTATTCTGCTTGACCTCAAAAGATACAATTAGGCACGATGACTGGACATTGCAAAGAAGCCAATGTTGGTTGGATATCAGGAAAGTTTTCCTAACAATTAGAGCTATCCAGAAGTGGAATGGGGTGCTTCGGGAAGTAGTAGACTTGAAGGTCTCTAAGCAGAGGGAGGTTGGATGACCACTGCTTGGGTACACTGTAGTGATTTTGGATTATATGGCTATTGAGGCCCATTTCAGATCTCAAATCATGTGTTGTGGGTTTATCACCCAACCCGCATTTCTTTATCTTGTCTAAGTGTTGGCTATGAGAGATACTGTCAAGTATCACACAGTGGGCGGCATGGCAGATCAGTAGATCTGCATAATTCTGCCCTCTAACTACCACAAAAGAAAGACTTGTTCATCAAATATTAAATGAAATGAAATGAAAGCTAAGTCCACAAGATAAGAAGTTGGAAATACTGCCCAAGGTAACTTGAGAGAACATATAGACTTTAAAGTCACACTTGCCTTCCTCATCCATTGCCCTCTGTGTGCCTGGCACACCTAGGGTCAGCAACCTCACAAGCTCTGGCTTTAGGATTTGACTACAGTGGCCTTTATCTAGTCCTCCCATGGCAGTGGCTCAGTCTGAACTACTGTCCCCCACATCCCACCCCCTCTCTAACCCTGCATGGTCTTCATTCTCTTCACTCTTTGCAGTGGCTGTGTGGTATAATAGGAATTGAGTTGGATTTGGAGACAGAGGTCCTGAGTTTGAGTCGCAACCCCTGCAACTTGCTTTTTGTGCACCCTTGGGTGACTTGCTTCTCCTGGTCTTAGTTTTGTTATCTGTAAAATGAAGGAGTTGGATTAAAAAATCTCTAAGGTGTCTTCCATCTGTCTGTTGTTCAGTCATTTCAGGTGTGTCTGACTCTTTGTGACCCCATTTGGAGTTTTCTTGGCAAAGATACTAGAATGGCTTGCCATTTCCTTCTCCAGCTCATTTTATAAATGAGGAAACTGAGGCAAACAGGGTCAAGTGATTTGCCCAGGGTCACATAGCCACTAAGTGTCTGAGTTGGGATTTGAACTCAGGAAGATGAATCTTTCTGACTCCAGAGCAGGAGCTCTATCCACTTTGCCATTTAGCTTCCTTTCCATCTCTAAAATCCAATTAACTATGGGGTGTATGGGTGTTCAAGGATGACTAGTACCTCTGGTGGGAAGGCTTACTTATCTCTTTTCAAGGCTGTTCATTTATCTTTGGTGTCCACCTGGCACTCAACTCTCACCTTCAGCTCCAAGAAGCTTAGCATGCCTAGCAGCCACCATCAGGTAAACCATGTCAGCAGAAAGGCTAAATCAGGTTGAGAGTAACTGATGGGCCACAAAACCACCAGTGAGTTAGAGGAATATCTATCCTAGAATGTGAAGACTCCCCCAACAGAATGGGTGGATGAGAACCATTTACTCCAACAGCCATGAAGCAGGCACTGTGGAGTGCTTGGAGTTCTGTTGGATGTCAAAGATGCCAAGGTCATCTACTGCACCCCAGGCCATTGCCAATTGTCCTGACTTTTGTCCTGCCACTGGACTTCAATGACTCTGGAAGAGAGAGTGACCATGACGACTTTGTACAATTCTGCCTCACCTAAATCCAATTCAAACATGAGTCAAGACATCACCTTGAAAACAAAGGACAAAGAACAACAATTAACTAAGGACCAATAAGATGTTGTCAAATTGCTTTATAAAGAGCTCTACAAGGTTTCAGGTATGATTTGAACTTCATAAGCCCTACAGCAAACTATTAGTGTCAGTTATCATCTCTATGTGGAAGACAGACAATTATATGCATTACACCTGGGTACCTAGGTGACATGGTGCTGGACTTGGAGTTAGGAAGATCTGAATTTGAATCCTGCCTCAGACATTTACTAGCTGTGTGAACCTGAGCAATTTATTTAACCTCTCTAGTTCTTTTTTTTTTTTTCTGGTAGTTAAGGAGAATAGAAGGCACTACTCTCTTTTTCTCCTCTTGGCCCTTCTCTCTTCTATTTGGAACACAAATGTGGGAGACCATTCTAGAGTATTGTCTCCAAAATGCACAAAGGAAGGACCAGGCATCTGTCTTGCTTGTTCTCTCATACTATCTCTGTCAGGGAAAGCAGGAGAGGAAATCTGCTCCCATCTTCCTTTCAGAGATTTTTTTTGTGTGAGTTGTTTCTTTAGAGTTACTGCTAAGAATTATATTTGCAACTTACAGGAGCCATTTCTGATGAATTTCCATGTTTATCCTGAACCAGAAATTCCCCTGAATGAAAGTCCATGTGGTTATTAATCCCCATTAAAATTTTTGTCTCTCAAAACTGTTTATCAGTAAGGTCCAACCCTTCAAATAACTTACTGCTCATTGCTGAAAAGACATAGAGAGGAAGAGAATGTTAGTCTGATGGAACTGGAGAATTATAATATTAAAAGAACTCTTTACTTATATGGAAGAAAGAAAGTAGACCTCAGTGTCCCATCAGTGTGCCAAACTCAATCTGTCCAGAACAAATAGGTACAACACCAACCTCCTGCCCTTTCACTCTTAGAAAATAAGGGAAACCTGGTAAAATTCTGGTAACCAATCCTAAGTGGAGTTGGGCTTGGAGTTAGGAACACTTGAGTTCAAATCTGGCCTCAGATAAAACACTTAACCTCTGTCTGCCTCAGTTTCCTCATCTGTAGAATGGGGATTAATAATAGCACTTACCTCCCAGGGTTGTGCGATGATAAAATGAGATATTTGCAAGACACATTGTAACCCTTAACATAGCACATAAATGCCATTATCACTTCAAATTATGACTATTACTGCCATTCTATGGAAACACTGTGGTATGATGGAATGATGAATAACTCTGGTTAAAACTCCAGCTCGCTACTTAGCTTAACTTCCCTTTCCTCAACTCTAGAGAGGTTGATGAGGGACCCGCCAAGTCTAGGTTTACGATTCTAGGGATAGACAGAAGACAGAGCTCGATTACTGAACTGTATATAACATTTGACACACTGGGACGCCCTGCACAGGTGGCACATGAGAACTACTATTTGATGGAGATAATAGGAAAGCTCTCTGTACACTGTGATAGCAGGTTTGCAGTTGTTTGCAGGGGGAAGTGAAATGTTCACACCCCAAGGAAGCAGAATAAGCAATAAAAAGTACTAGAAAAATATTCTGAGTGAAAACAGTTTTTCCCCTACCCCCACCTAGCTTTGATTACTTTTTCTCTTGCTTGGAGTCCTTGCTTTTCATGACACTTCTCAAATGGAGCTGTGATGTCATTAGTTCAAGGGTTGCCTATTCATTCAAAGGGACTCTTGTTCATGGGAAGTCTTTGTTTTTTATTTTAAAATATTTGTCTAGCAAGTCTTTATTGTTTTCCTAAGTTATGCTCAATTTTGTGCTGGATGCTAAGGAGAAAAGAAGAAAAGAAAACAGTCCCCACATTCAAGGCACTCTAGATGGAGGAGTCAAAACTCATCTATATGAAACATTTAAGAAATAATACAATGAGGGTTGAATTGTGTGACACAGGCAGTGAGTGCATAGCAGTTCAGAGAAGGGAGTGAATAGAATATGGTCACCGTGCTTGTTGCTCTCATACATAATATGTGGAGATCTAGGATTTTCATTTGCTTGGGGAAATCCCAGTGTGGGGGCTCCCTCCACCAGTACTAATGAATATTGGTTTATAATTTAATAGGTAAATTTTAGGGAATTTCCCGAGGCATGACGGAGTTAAATGACTTGTCCAAGGTCATGAAATGGTATTGGTGGTGGGATTTGACTTCAGGTCTTCCTGACTTGAGCCTAGCACTTTATCTATGGCAAAACTCCCTTGTAATCCCCAACCAGATTAATCTGTTGAGAAATGCTTAACAAAACAAATAAAAGCACAATGCAACTTTTGAGAATGTTAATTTGTGGTCTTCTAAGTCAACAGGCAGGCAGAGATCCTTCCTATTTGAGTTTGGCACCATGCAAAACACCAGGTTGCTTTTATAGAATTGTAGAAATATCAGGGCATGCATGGGGTGTTCAGGGAAAACTAGCAACTCTGGTGTGAGGGCTTGCCAAGTCCTTTTCAGGGCTGTTCATTCACCTTTGATGTTCTCCTTTCAACCAATTCTCACCTGTGACTCCAAGAACCTATAGCATGCACAGTGGCCACATCCTGGTAAAGTCAACCCGGAAGTTTTTAAGCCCGGTTAAGGGTAACTGACAGGCCTGAAGCAGTGAGTTGGGAGATATCTACACTTCTACATGAAGATTTTCCCTGGTAGAATGGGCAGATAAGAACAATTTGTTCCAATGGCCATAAAGGAAGCTGTAACAGGCATTGTAGAGCGCTTAGAGCTTGGTCAGACATCCAAGATGTCAACATCATCACTGGTTATCTCTCATCGTCTTGACTTTTGCCTTGCCACTGTACTTCAATGACTCTGGAAGAGAGAGCGAGGCTAATGATTTTTTTGCAATTCTGTCTCATTTAAATCCAATTCACGAATGAGTTAAAGCATCACCCCATGATATCACTGGTACTTTTTGAAAACTGACAAACAGCGAGAAATATAGGACTTAAGCAAGCCCTTCATTTTACTGATCAAGTCAAGAAATACTTACCTCAGGTCTATGCAGCATAATTTTCCTTGATAATTTATTATGGGATTATCTCTCACGACTATATCTCATAAAATAAACGCTTGTTCTCTACAAAGGTCAAGTATAAAGAACTGAATCAATTTTATTTCATGTGATAATAGGACCCACTTCTTTCTATCTAATCCATCATCAGTCTAATCTCATCTATGACCTTCCATGGTGTCCTCAGATCCAAGTAATTTCTTTGAAATCCTTTACCCCTCACTAATTACTACTCACTTGGCACTTCTATTACCGTAGACATGACATCATACTGTGGCAAAACCTCTGGTTCTGGAGTCAGCGTTCCTAGATTAAAGTCCCACCCCAAAGTATTACCTATATGACATTGAGTACTAAATCTCAATTTCCTCATGTGTAAAATGAGAGTGTTGGGCTAGATAGTTTTCTCAAGTACCTTCCAACTCTAGAGCTGTGATCTAATAATTCCTTATTGGCTATTTTACATTATACCTGAAAGTCTTGTAGCTGGAAAGGAGCTAGACCAGTTTTCCCAGTTTATGATAGGCAACCGTATAATGAAAAGATGACTGGATTTTTTTTGTCAGGGGACAGACACCTGGGTTCAAATCCTAGTTCTCATACTTACTAGCTATAAGTATGATGCATGACAACCTCTCTTGTCCTCAAATGGGCTCCAATCATGGTTCTAATACTTACTAGCTATAAGTATGATGAATGAATTAACCTTTCTGGTCTTCAGTGTTCCTCATCTTCAAATGGGCATGATAACATTTGCACAACCTGCCTCACAGACTTGTCGTGAAGAAAATTATTTGATAATAAAATACCTTAAGTGTTGTATAAAGGTGAATCATCATCATTATAGGAGAGAAAACAGAGCCCCAGAGACATACAATGGATTGCCCCAAATTAGTGTCAGATAATTGTACCTTGTCTGCCCCACAAGTTAAAAATCTGCTTAAGGCCAAAGTTTGTGTTTTGTACCTTCTTAAATTGGGCACAGTGTCTTAAACGTGATTGACACTCCATAAATATATGATAATTAATGAAGTTATACAACTTTACAGAGTAGTTGTGGTGAGGACACTGGTACATGTTAGAGTGCTATAAAAATGTGAATTAATATTAATATAGTCATTTTTGATTGATTCTGAAGCGAGGGTCTTTTCAGTTCCTTCATCTCCCAGTATCTATTTCTCCACTAGGTGGCATGATAAGGGACAAGACATCAAAGCCAGTAACTACTGCAAATATTGGAAATAACATGTATAAAAAAGAAGAAAAAACTCCCAAACACCATGCTAATGTCCAAATACAGGGCAATAATTTTGTGTTGATTATACTGTCTTTGATAAACTGTTTATGGTTACTAGTTATTATAAAAATGTATTAACAAATAGGAGCTATTTTTATGACTTGAGAAGAAAAAGGAGGAGGAGTGCTTGGTCAGAGTCCTAGGCTCCGGGAATCTGTTCAATACAGTCCAGAAAACTGAACAAGGGATTGGAGACTGGAATCTACTTGGAGAGTCAACAATTCAACACGTTTCTAATAATTGATCGTATTTCTACAGTTCTTTTCTCATTACCACCATGTTAGGTAAGTAGTGAAAGTATTCTAATTTTACTGATGATGAAACTAAAGCTCAAAGATTAAGTCACTTGACCAATGTAGTCAAGCCAGGTTTCAAACTCAAGTCTTTTGGTTCCACATCCAATGTTCTTTCCACTATAAAATATTATCTTTCTTCTCTTCTAGCATCAAATGCCCAGAGAAGGACAGCATCCTCAGCAAAGAGTGACCACTTATACCCAACATTTTTCTACCTGGAAATTGTCCAGAAGGAGGAGAAAAGGGTTTCAGAAGAGGGTTTTAATCAGAAAATTAAAAAAAGTGATATAGATGAAAGAATACCAGTTTGGCATCTGAGGGGGTATTCAAGCCCAGGTCCTGAGATGCCATATTTGTCTTTCTTTCATCTGTATTACTAAAACTCTTTTTCAATTGACAGTCTCTTCTGACACCTTTTCTCCTCCTGGACAAATTCCAAGTAAAGGAATGTTGGGTAAGGAAGGGCACTCTTTGCTAAGGATGCTGTCCTTCTCTGGCACTTGGTGGTGATAGCTAGAAGAGAAGAAAGGCAGTATTTTAAAATTTAAAGATCTGGGCTTGAAGCATGGTTCAGTTTCAACATCTGTGTGAACTGGGGCAAGTGACTTAACTTCTGAGCCTATTTCATCATCTGTAGAAGAGGGAGGGGTAGACTAGATGACCAACTAAGGCTCCGTTCATCTCTAAACTATGATCCCATGGGGTTTATTGACTTAGCCAGGCACTGAATGTTGTTGAAATGGTCCTGTGCCACAGAGCAATGATGGCTCTCAGACACATTGGGTGACAGATAGAAAAGGAACCTGTGTTAAAAAAAAAAATCTCCCAGGTTTAAGGAAATGAGAAGAACCTTCAGTCCGAAGGAGGCTCTCTCTTAGCTGATAAAGAGAAGCTTTTGAATTCTTCTAGGTGGTAAATGTTTAACATCTTAGGACTGTCCAGTGTGCTCCAGGGCTGTTTATTCAACTCTTAAACAAACTAGAGGAAAACACACACACACACACACACACACACACACACACATACACACACACACACACACACACACACACACACACACACACACACATGCACACGTACATAAATGCAAAACCCCCAAACCTTCCTTCCGCCTAAATGCTGAATTTATAAAGGGAGACCTCAAAGAGAGAGGAAAGTCAACTTGATTCATAGTCTCTGGTGCATCTTCTTTGGATATCCAAAAACAAAAACAAAGCTAGTTCCTGGGTATTTACATATTCTGTCTCTGTGGAGACAAATGGTTGTGGGAGAGAGGAGGGTTTGGAGAGTGAGAAAGTGGATTCCCTAGAATGTTTCTCTCTGGCTGTTTGTTTAATCTATCTCCCCCTCCCCTCCTTTTGTTCTTAGAGGCACCAGAGAGCAGAAGCAGAAAACTATTTTTCGGTTAAGTGGCATTAAAATTCTTGAAGTATTTGACAAGCATATTTTAAAATGATCAAGTGTACAATTTTTAATACTTTACTACACAGTTTCTCTATTTCCTCAGGCCCTGATTTTAACCCTTCTCCATCACCATGGCAACGAAAACACAAACACTACCTACAAAAGAATAAGCTGAATGTGAGGAAAAAATTCTGACGATATGTGTATGTGTGTGGATTTAACATATCTATTATATAGACATATATTTATGCATATGTATGTATATCTATATCCATATGTGTATATATTTGACATGAGCTAAAATAATTTCTAACACATGGTAAATTAGTTTTGTAAGTCATAAAATGGAAAATAGTATATAAGACTAGGGAAATTCAATCTCATAAACAGGCCAAGAGGAAAAATTCTGCTTGATTCCCCCATCTTTAAAAAAACAGCACCACCTCATCTTGCTTCCCCCTCCCTGGACCTCCCCTGACACCAAACATGAAACATGTCATGGAAAGTGCCTTGGAAAACTTGGAAAAAATGAGACTTTGTTTTTCTTCTTTCTCAAGTCTAGGCCTAAAATAAGTGATTTATTTTTAGGCAAATCATAAAGCTGTAATCTGAGAGGCTGCTCTTGGAAGAAAGACTTCAGCACTTTAGATAACTGGCTGTAAATTGTGCTTCTGTAAGACCCACTGCATCACGTTCCTTCGCCTCTTTCTGGGAAAACAGACCAGAACAAAAAAACCAGGCACCCAGGTCCCCTGGCCCTATGCCCAGCTTCCAACAGACTTTTACCTCCCTCAGAACTAGGCTGAAGAAGAGACACATTCTGAAATGAAGCTAGACCCTGTGCGGGTGCATCCAGGTCTGCTCCCCACAGAGCTGAGAACAAAAGGGCATCTCTGTCTTGGAAAACACAAGGGGGGCAGGACATGGACAGTCATGCTGGAAAAGGGCGTTTTCCTTCAGCAGCAGGAAGGGCTAGAGAAGCAGAGCAGGCAAGTGAGAATGGGAGAGGCATAAAGAAATATGCCTAGACTAGGGGAAAACTGGGCACATAGGTCTAATGCATTGGTGGTAAATATGATTTAAGTCACCAAAAAGGGGTCATCGGTGTTGAAAAATCCAAAAATTCTTTCTCATTTCCTTTTGTTACCATAAGAAAACAATCCCAAATGCCTGTAAAGGCAACCTGGCAATTTAAATTTTCTATTTTCATTATATGAACCAGATTATGATGAAGAGAAGCATTTTTGAAAAAGGTGGCTGTTGGAGCATGAAGGAGAACTCTGGACATCCAAGATAATTTCATTTGAACTGGGGTGGGGGTGAGGGGGGATGCACAGAATACATTCAGTCTCAATCAAGGGCAGTTGTTCCAGGCACCCCCTACCCACTCAAGAAGAAGCAGAGAGGGGGGAGAGAAGGCTAGGGGACTAACAGGGAAGGTTTGGAGAGGGGCAGGGCCTTTATGGTGTCTTGGGGTTTCATGGCTGGTGGACCTAGAGGACCCCTGTGGGGTCTGTCCCCCTGGTGTTAATACCAAGGTGATAGTTATTACTCTAGTTTTTAGTTTGCATATTTGAACCAGCATTTCATTTAAGGAGGCATTGTGGATTAGAGAAAAAGCAATGGGCTAGGAGGTTCTAACTGGCTATAGAGCAGGGAGTCCTTAGCATGGGGTCCATGAATTTGTTTTATTATTATTTTGGTAAATGTATTTTAATATAGTTGCTTTCCTTTGTAATCTGGTGGGATTTTATTTCATGCATTTGAAAATATTATTCTGAGAAGGGGTCTGTAGGCTTCATCAGACTGCCAAAGGGATCCATGATCCAAAAAAAGGTTTCTAAGAACCCCTGCTCTCTAGAATGTCAGTTAATGTTTTAGAAATCCAAAAAATTCTGGAGCATTGCTAACTCTGTGATTTTGAGGAAGTTGCTTCAAATGAGATAGAATACATTTTTATTTATTGGGATTAACTTATAGGGTAGTGCTGGGTGGTGCAGTGGATAGAGCACTGGACTTGGAATCAGGATGACTCTTCTTCATGTGTACACACCCCCACCTCAGACACTTGCTAGCTGTGTGTGGTAGCTTGCTACCTGGGCAAGTCATTTTACCCTGTTTGCTTCAGTTTTTTCATTTGTAAAATGAGCTGGAGAAGGAAATGGCAAAACACTCTCGGACCTTCGCCAAGAAAACCCCAAATGGAGTCACGAAGGGTCATACGTGAAGCAACAACCACAAAACCTATAAGGTGATTGTGTGAGACTAAAAAATGAGAATAGATAAAAAGTTGCAGAGGAATAAAAACATTCAGTGTGTACTAAAAACATAATATGCAACTATTAAAGCTTAAAACTGCACTAAAACTTTTGGGATGCTTTCTATATTCATGAAGTATTTCTATATTTAGAAGTGTGCTGGTAAATGTTTAACAATTGACTCTCAAAAGAATGCATCCTTGACACATTTTTAAGTTTAGTCTGCATTATTTTCATTTTCCTTATCATTTTCTTAAGTTTTACATAATAAAAAAAAAGAGCCCTGATTTGTAGAATCTGCTGATTTGTGAGGTGTCAATATTTACATTGAGATTTTAATTTTGAACCGGCTACAGCACATTCATGGTTATTAATCTCCTAGTGTATAGGGGGGATTAGCAATGCTTTGTCCTGCGAGATAGTCTATCATAATGGGAAAACCAAGAGATCCCTAGGAGAAAAGGAGAAAGGAGATCTAAGCTCTAATCCTAGCTCTGTTTCTGTCTGGCTTTGTGACCTAATGATCCCCCAGGTCTTCTCCAGGTATTAAATTCTGTAGAGATGGGAAATGACTCTAGGTGTATGTGAATTCTCTAGAGAAACAAGTCCTCTATCTGCATCCCCTAGAGACTCCAATCCCCTGGCCAACCAGTAGTTCTAATAAAAAGACATTTTGGTGAAAAAAATATTTTCTGTATAGATTTTCTTGATTGTTGATATAGTCTTGGACAGGAAACAGAGGTAGGTGCTATTATTAATGTAACCTCTGTTCTGTCTTATGGTGTATTCTCCTCTAAAGCTTTGTCATCTCAGAAACCATGGGCCAGATGCTGCTAGGAAGAAAGTGGAACTTCGTATGAAAGCAGAATGAGGGGAGGTGGGCATGATTTGCTCCCAGACATGGTAATAGCTCTAAAGAGGGGGAACTTGGAAGCTTTGTATGTATGTGAGTATGTTCTTTTGCACCCTCAAGAGTCCTCTGGCATAGTGGAGAGAAGCATTTATTGATTGCCGACTGTCAGCTAGGCATTACGCTAAGCACATTAAAAATATTATCTGTTTGGTCCTCACGACAACCCTGGGAGGAAGGGCTCTTATTACCCCCATCTTTGTCATTTGGTCATTCAGTTGCGTCCAACATTTTGTGACCACCATGAACCACAGCACTCCAGGATCTTCTGTCTTCCACTACGTCCCAAAGTCTGTACAAACTCATGTTCATTGTTTCCATGACACTATCCATCCATCTCATCCTCTGCCATCCCCTTCTCCTCTTGTCTTCAGTCTTTCCCAACACCAAGGTCTTTTCTAATGAGTCCTGTCTTCTCTTTATGTAGACAAAGTGTGTTGGTTTATAGAGAGGTTACTGTTAAACATTTACCACCATATCATTGCCTATCTATCTATCTATCTACCTATGAATATATATACATTGCTGTTGTATATATGAATGTGTGTGTGCATGCACTCACGTGTGTGTGTGTGTGTGTGTGTGTGTGTGTGTGTGTGTGTGTGTGCTTGGTGTTCTGGGAAAAGCTCTGGATATAAGAATTGGAAGACCTAGATTTGAATCCTACCTATGGAGCTCACTACAACCATGACCTAATTCAAGGCCTTTTTCTTCTCTTAGTCTCAGTTTATTCATCTGTGAAATGAAAGAATCAGCCTAGATAACCGTGAAATTCTTTTCTAGATCTAAATCTCTCCTAGCTGTAGAGAACATGAAGTTCTATCTCTTGCCCCTGGGCATTCATGCCTCCACTAGAAGGCACCATGGCATTAAAAGTGGCATTCATAATAGGGTCTACTCCTCTTAAAATTCCTAGCTTCCTTCAAAATATAACTCAAGTGCCAATTAACACCTTTCCTGATCACCTGCTCACCCCCCGAACTAATAGCACTTTCTACATCTTGAGAATTCTGTATGTGTTCTTTGTATCTCCTTGTCTGTGTTTTGGTACATTGGTGGAATGGGGGCATGGTAGGGTTGATGACCAAACACAGTTTGCTTGGCTGATGCTATAAAGTATGGAAAAGGCTGTGGAAGCCTGCTTTCAGAAAGTCGTCATAACCTGTAACGGACCAGCTTTGCTTCAATTTACAGTAGCCAGAGTCACAGACTGACTTTGCCTGGTGATTGCCCTCACTTCCTGTTAGGCAATGCTTCTCTTAACAGGGTGGTAAGCAGTCTGCAGTTAGTTGTGGCACATCTATTCTTGTTCCAGATCAGGGAGCAGGAAAGTCTTATTCCGTGCCATCATGCCTTTTCAGAAGAAGGTTCCAAAGCTTCTTGCACATGGGAATTACATCAGCTGAGGACACTGCTCGTTCTCAGCAGTAACTCCTCTCCCACCCCATTTTCCTTATATTCCCTTAGGAGAATATAAGCTCTTTAAGAGTAGGGAATACAGTATTTTCTTTCTGTCTTTGTATTCTCAGTATCTAGTTACAGTGCCTTGTATTTAATAAATAGGAGTTGCTTAATGCTTAATAAATAGGAGTTGAAATCAATGGTGGGACTTGAATGTGTTTTGAATTTAGAGTTATTTGATATAGCCTCACTCTTTAAATGTACCCCCAAGACATTATAGTTCTAGCTAGTCTGGAAAACAGAAGTATAAAAAACTACACTTTTAATATGTTCTATTATTTCCCTAACAAACTTTCTTTTTTTGCCCGCTTTGGTTCAAAAGTAGAAGAGAAAGGGAATAAGCATTTCTTAAGCTGGGTAGGGATAGCTAGCTGGCACAGTGGATAGAGTGTTGGTTCGGAGGATGTGAGTTCAAATATGACCTCATTGATTAAATATGATCCTGGCCTTGGCCTGGAGTCAGGAGGATCTGAATTCAAATCTGGCTTCAGACACTTGCTAGTTGTGTGATGCTGGACAAGTCATTTAACCCTGTTAACCTCAGTTTCCTCATCTGTTAAATGAGCCGAAGAAGGAAATGGCAAACCAATTCTAGTATCCTTGCTAAGAAAACTCCAAAATGGGGTGTCACAAAGAGGGTGTCACACAACTCTCCAACTAAACAACCAAACAAAAAATGGGCCAGACGCTGCGTGAAGCATTTTATGTGTTTTATCTCAATTGGTCTTCACAGCACTCTAGGTAGGTACTAATATTATACCCATTTTACAGTTGAGGAACCTGAGACAGATTAAGAGGCAAAATGTGCCTGAGGTCACAAAGACAGTAAGAATCTGAGGTTGGATTTGAACTATGATCTTCCTGAATTTAGGCTTAGTTCTCTATCCACTGAGCCAGCTCACTACTGCAAGAGTCAAATTTCAAATGGCACTTCAATGTGTGCAAGTTAAAGTTCAATGTTATGTGTTTTATAGATCTTTTCAGTGTTATTCTCTGCTACCCATGAAGCTGTAAATTCTCTGAGGACAGATAATGTGTTGCTTTCCATCTTTGTATTACCAGCACCCAGGATCCAGTCATATGTGAACCAGACCTAATTTCCCCTCATGAAAGTCTCTGAATTGTGATTCCCCATTTACTCTCCAATCTAACCAACAGGGGAACCCCCTTTTCCCCATTCCCTCTCCAAATCTACACCAAAACAACTAAGTGAAAATTGCCATCAGGGGCAATTTCAGTTGACTGGTGAAGTCAGAAACCAGATTTTAGGGGATTAAAGAAGAGAGTGGGTGGAGAGAAAGTTGAGGCAGTTGGTTATTGACATAGAGATTTGGGGAAAAAAAGGAATATGATGGTCAGCAGGGATGGTAGGATCAAACAAGTTTTTTTTTCTTTTTGAGGATAAGGAAAGTCTGGGCATCTTTGTAAGCAACAGAGAAGGGACCAGTAGAAAGGGGAGAGATGGAAAATGATAGAGAGAGGGAATTAGAGGGTGATCAATCTTCTGGGAAAAGTGGGAAGGGATGAGGTCAATTGAGCTTGTCAAAAGATTGACCTTAGAGAAAAGGGTCACTTCTTGATTCCCATCAATTGGGAAATGGCTTAACAAACTGTGGCATCTGATTTGGAATATTATTTTGCTATAAGAGATAACAAGCAGAATGTTATCAGAAAAACCTGGAAAGTCTTATATGAACTGATGCAAAATGAAGTGAGCAGAACCAGAAGAACGTTGTACACAGTGACAGTAATATCATATGATGACGAATTGTAAATAACTTACCTGTTCTCAGCGATACAAAGATTCAAGACAGTCCCAAAGGATTCATGATGAAGCATGCTATCCTCCTCCAAGAAAGAACTGATACTATCTGAACACAGAGTGAAGCATCTATTTTTCACTTTCATTCATTCATTAATTCATTCACTCATTCATTCATTCTTTTTTTTATTCTAGTCTTCTTGAATAAAATAACTAATCTGGAAATGTTCTACATGATTGTATACATGTAGGTTATATCACACTGCTTACCATCTCAGGGAGGGGGACAGAGAGGAAAGAAGAGAATTTGGAATTCAAAATTCTTTTTAACAAAGGTAAAAAATATAATTGGGGAAAAATAAGACATTATATAAAAAAGAAAAGGGTTAATTCCTTATCAGTGACTGGGAAAAAATGGAATCCTGGAAGATAATGTCAAAGGACTATGAGATGAGAAGTGGGGCTCATCAGGTGAGAAACAGAGAAGACTTCAAGGTGGATAACCTTAATTTTTATTTTTGGCCTCATAAGAGGCAAGAGTCTCAGGTGAGAGTACAGTGAGTGAAGATAGAGAGTGGGATAGAGAATTGAATAGGAAAAAGTATAAGGATTGCCATGCTGCAGTGAGAGCCTATCTGAGATTAGATAATATCACTTGGTCATGAATCCAGTCAGAATGGTTTTGGTAACTTCTCTTGTTCCATTCAGTAGCACATGAGCGAGAGTGGAGGAGGGAGAAGATAGAAATAATGAAACATTGGAGTTTGGTGAGGTGTGAGATATCATAGGACCATGGATCAAGGACCTGAAGTAGAAGAGAGTGAAGAGCTGAATTGGCTTAAAAAGGAATCAGTTTGAGGAAAGGAAGTCAGAGCAGGAGTGATGGCCAGCCAGAATTGCGACGCATGGAGAGACTGCAGGTCAAGGTGAGGATGAAGAGTAAGTCTGGGGAGTGATGGCCAGTCAGAATTCCGACGCGCGGAGAGACTGCAGGTCAAGGTGAGGATGAAGAGTAAGTCTGGGGAGAGTGAGATGTTCTGATGAAAGATTAGGATGAAATAAAAGAACTTGATCATGGAGTGTGTGGAGGAGTGACAAGATCGAGCATGTGACCCTCTCTGGCCTGAAGGGTTCTCTTGGCAGTTGTAAGGGCCAAGGAACTGGGGAATTGGGATTGTGAGGGAAATATCAGTCAGAGGAAACTGTTTGCTTCAATAGTAAATTTACTTAAACAGCAAATAAAAGCATAATAAAATATTTCCATTGTAAACTTGAGGTACTTTCTCCCCAACACACCCACCATCAATGAGGACAGACACATATGAAATCCACACATGGAGGAGAGTGTATTCACTGAAAGAGAGGTACAAGACCACTCATATCTTTTGGTGATGTCCTCATGTTGTTCTACTGGTTCCTGCTAGTCTTATGAGGACTGCAGATAAGGTATATAATGTTCAGCTGAGTTTAGTTCTTCTTCTCCTGGCAGTTGCTCATTTCAGTAACTTCTGTTCTGAGCTGATCTACTAGTCAATCTACCGAGTCTTTCCTAAATACCTATTATGTATCAGGCATTATGCTAGGAATGCTTGATGCAAATCCAAATAAGGAAACCATTCCAACCAGTAAGGAACTCATATTGTAACAGGGAGAGACAACAAGTATGTATATGTGTATGTATGTATGTATATAATCTAAACACATAGAATATAAACAAAAAAGTTTAATATCTATACAAGGTATTTAAATATTTTTTTTAGGAAGGGAGGGCACTGGCAATTAGAGGTGGGGAAGAGTATCAGGAAATGCTTGAGTTATTCCTTGAAGGAATAAAGAGATGTATGAGATAAAAATGAGGGAAAAGGATATTTAGGGATGAAGGAGAGTCAGTGTAAAACACCATAGACAGAACATGAAGGGTTTTGTATCAGGTCAAGAGAAGACCAGTTTGTCTGTACTGCAGAGTGTGGGGTAGGGAGTCATTTACTAGGAAAAAAGAATTAGACCAACTTATCAAGGGCTTTAAAAGGAAAATTAATATTTTATCTTAGTGGAAATAAGGAACCACTAGAATTTATTGGGTAACCAGGAGTGAAATGGTCAGATTTGAACTTAAGGAAGATCACTTTGGGAGCTATATGGAAGGTAGACAAGAGTAGGGAAAACCCTGAAGTGGTAGGAGAAATATCTACTAGGATCTCTGTCATATGGACTAGGTGATATCTTTTCCTTGAAAGGTTTTGAAATTAGGTTTGAGACTTGAATGGCTCAGGGGACTAAAGGCCTGGTCCATTGACGTAGGTTCCTGGCTGCCTGAGTTCAAGCAAAGCCAGGGTCCTAGAAGTTTCAAATCCCCTTAGACCCTTAGCATGACCAACATTGACACCAGAAAGCTGTGTGTCTAGACTCTGTCTAGCATCATCACAGAAGAAGTGATGAAATTCCCATAAGAGAAGGTGGAGAGAGAGAAGAACCCAAGATAGAACCTTGCAGGGTATCCATAGTTAGAGAATGGGATATAGAGAATAATTCAGTGAAGGGGACTGAGAAGGAACAGTTACACTGATGTAGCAGTAGGAACTAGTGGCATGAAAACAAAGGAAGGTGCAACACCCAGAAGGAGAAAGCAATCATAAATGCAAAAAGCCTAAGAGAAGATGAGAAAGATAGGGTTGGGAAAAGGTAATTAAAAGAGATCTTGTGAACCTTCAAAGGTCAACAACTGTTGAACAAGCTGTTTTAGCTGAATGATGAGGTAGGAAGCTAGATTGGAACATGCTGAGAAGGGAGGAGAGGGGATGAAATGGAGGCAAAGAGTTTAGACATATTTCTAGGAGTTTGAAAGGGAAAAGTAGAGTATAATAGTTTGAGGGAATGATACAGTCAATTGAAAAGTTTTGGATTTTTTTAGGGATAAGAAATACCTAAACATGTTTAAAGGAAGTAGAATATAGAAAGAAATAGGAGATTAGAGAAAGAGAAGATAATGGATGGGTCAAGAAAAGGAGTCTATGGGCCTTGGTTAGGAGAAAGGCCATCACAAAAAAGAGGATGATATGAAGATATTTGAAATGTAGAGGAGTAGACTCAAAATGGATAACCTCTATTTTCTCAGTAAAGAGGAGTGTGAGGTCCTATAAGAAATTCTAAGTTCATGGGCCAAGCAGAAGCAAATGCTCGCTCCTTTACTAGTAGTCTCATCTTCACTTTTCCATAATTGAAGAAAGTCTGATACAGTAGAAAGAACACTTCATTTGGCAGTAGAAGACCAAGTTTTATCACCTGTTACTGTGTAATGTTGGTGTACTATATTTACAGTGCCTGCATTCCTGGTTAAGGTCAACAGGCCTTCTCCTGCTGGCTCCATATTGGTGTGTATACTTTTTCTCTCTGGGAAGTTGGTTTCTCCTAACCCTGCCTTCACACTGGCAAATCGGCATTTCACCGGAGGTGGGGCAGCTGGTATATGCTACTACTCTCAAGGCCCTAAGGGCAATACTTGTTGGTGACTATTCCTACCAAGAATTTAGATGATGAGTCCCCATGGGTATATTTTCCATGAACAAATCAGCCAATGCTACTCAACATTTACTAAAACATTTACTGAACATACAAAGAAAAGACTTATAATACATAAAATTCCATCTATAAAACTGAATCACATTCTCCCACCTTGGAAAGAATGGAAACACATTTAAAATTATATAGTTAAAAGGCATACATATAGAAAATTCATGTGGACAAGACAACTCAACTCTGGATTGGTAGAGGATTATTTTTTTTTGTCTCTGGTAGTGTTTTTGTCTCAGGAACTGTCCATAAAAAAGTTCCTTGATGACCGTAGCTTTTTTTGTGTGAAGAAATGCTTTCATGGCTAAGTTGAGTTCATCTGCTCTTTGTTGGAATAACACCACACTAGGCACAGCAGCTCAGCTGGATGAGTCAATCCCTGGGTTATTTCTGTTTCTTGACAGCAACTGTAGTATCCATCATTTCCACCTTTATTCTTAGTTAATGCCTTCTGCTGAAATAGTATTATGTACTTTTAGGTCCAAAAATTTAAGAAAAGTCAGTGTCCATTATCCTAATACTGATAAAAGTTTCCTTATTCCCAACAAGTGGCAGTAGAAAGCAAAAGTACATTCCTTCCTGCAATATGCAAATTAACAACTACTATTTCAAGACATTTAGTAACTTTTTTTCGGAATTCTTAACGAAGACTTACACCCAAAACAAATGAACTACAATGTCAACTACCTTAGAAGAAGGCTAGATTTGGAGTCAGAAAGAACTAGGTCCAAATCCCACCTCATAAAAGTACTAGCTGTTTAACTAACTGGACAAGGAACTTAAACTCTGATTCAATTCCATCACCTGTAAAATGGGGAAACTAATAATAGTATCTGCTTCACAGGATAGTCATGAAGCTCAAATGAGATTTCCCTGAATCTCAGGTTACATGTTTAAAATGTAAGATTATTGAGTTAGATAACCTCTAAGATCTCTAGTTTAAGATCTTTAAGTTCTAAATTTAGAACTTCTAAGTTCTAAATCATAACAGATTACATGTACAAACTAGACCTCTTGACCAGTGTGTTGACAAGGCATTGTTTGTCTAATAACCTTGGGCTTAATTTAAGCTCACAGTTATGTGTCCTGTGAGTATCATGTGACAATGGAAACCTCTTGACTGAAATTGTACTTTTCTCCTATGCTTAACAGAAAAAAGAATCCAAATAGATTTAGAAAGAGGAGTGACACATAAATTTTCTCCTTCTTTTGTGACATGTGTGGGTGTACAGGACCAGTGAAGGTAGGTATTACAACTGCCCTCAGTCTGAGATGGACTGGGCTGCCATACTAAAAGTAAGTAAATAACCAGAAAGGTTATTTAGTTTTTGTTTTTAAAAGTGCTTTGGCATTGGGGAGTTTGTAGATATTCTGGGTCCCAGTACTTCGGCAGTCAGGGAGGAGCTATTTTGTTATTACTATAGTAATTGCTGTTTCTGTTGTTATTACATAGTTGGGATGATTTTTCATGGTTAGCCATTGT
Organism: Potorous gilbertii; assembly: GCA_028658325.1. NCBI lineage: Eukaryota > Metazoa > Chordata > Mammalia > Diprotodontia > Potoroidae > Potorous > Potorous gilbertii. The sequence goes on along the minus strand of CM053771.1, from coordinate 473,092,988 downwards.
CCAAATATAGCACAGAATCCTTGAAGGAAATTGTTTTGGAAAGTACCAAATCTCCTAGAACTTCCTTCTGTTCACTGCTTAGATCTGATGAAGGGCAGCTAGGTGGTACAGTGGATAGAGCACCAGTGCAGGAGTCAGGAGGATCTGAGTTCAAATCTCACCTCAGACACTTGACACTCACCAGCTGTGTGACCTTGGGCAAGTCACTTAACCCCAATTGCTTCATCCTGGGTCATCTCCAGTCATCCTGATGAATATCTGGTCACTGGATTCAGATGGCTCTAGAGGAGAAGTGAGGCTGGTGACCTGCACAGCCCTCCCTCATTCTAAAGAAAATCAAGTGCAAGTCATGTCATTAGTTCTCTGATGGCATGGTCTTCTTCGGCAGCAAAGGGTGAACACACACAGATATGATGATGATCATGATGATGGCAAAAATTCACATTTATGCAGTGCTATATCTTTTACAGAAGGCTTTCCTTTGAAGTAGGCATTGACAATTATAAATAGTCAGTCGAATGGAGTGGAAGAAAAGCTAGATTTGAAGACAGGTGAGGTAGTTGAGATTCAGAGGTAAAAGAGTTTAAAAGTTTCATAGAATTTAAAGGTAGAAAGGATCAGAGAAGGCATCGAGTCCACATCTCTGTTAAGCAGGCGATGAAACTAAGGCCCAGAGTTGTGAAGAAATTTGTCCAAGGTCACACTCACGGAAAAGAGCAGAGTCAATATTTGAACATTGATCCTTTAGGGAATGCAGCTAACAAATAGTGAAAGAAGGAATTTCTGACTCCCAGATCCAGTGCACTTTCCTTTTACACTATGCTGTCTTTAATATTTATGCAGTGTTCTGTTGATGGAGTTGTGAACTGCTTCCATTCTGGAGAGCTATTTGGAAGTATGTCCAAATGGCTATACCCATTGATCTGTTGCTGAATGTATCCCCAAAAATGATTTTTTTTAAAGGGATAAGGATCTATTTGTGCAAAAATATTCATAGTAGTTCTTTTTGCAGTGGCTAAGAATTAGGAATCTAGGGGATGCCCATCAATTGGGGAATGTCTGAACAAACTGGGGCATATGATTATAGTGAAATGTGCTATAATATAATATAATATATTATATTATATATATATATATATAGTATAATAGAAATAATAAGCAGGATGGTTTCAGAAAAACCTGGAAAGACTTACATGAACTGATGTAAAGTGAAGTGAGCAGAATCAGGAGAATGCGGTAAAGTTATGTTGGTAACAATGTAGTAATTGTATATTGTTTAACAGTATATATTAATATACTTACAGGAACTTACTTATTAATTATACTTACAGTAGTTACAGTAACAATAATATTGTACAGTGAAGACCTATGAATAACTTAGCTATTCTCAGCAGTACAATGATCCAAGACAACCCCAAAGGACTCATGATGAAACATGCTGTCCATCTATAGAGAAAGAACAGATATTTTCTGAATATAGACAGAAGCATGCTATTTTTCACTTTCTTTTTTTTCTCCTTTCTTTCATTCTTTTTTTTTTTTGCTTGAGTCTACTTGTACAAAAAGATTACTATGGAAATGTTTTATGTGATTTCACATGTATAACTACATTGGATTGCTTACTGTCTCAGGGAAGGGGGAAGGGAGAAATGGAAGGAAAGATAGAATTTGGAACTCAAAACTTTTATAAAAAGTGTTAAAATTGTTTTAACATGTAATTAGGGAAAAATAAAATATTATTTTAAAAAATTTGTCCAGTGGAGTCATATCCCAAAATATATGGCTAGATTTTTTTTTTGTACCTCTAAATGTTGGTTTTTCATTTTATTTTCTTTTTTAAAGAGATATTACTTCAGGGTGGACACTGAACTGGGCCTGGAGACAAGAAGAGTTGCTGCCAAATTATACTTTAAGCACAGTTTGTGGGATCATGGTTAAATCATCTACTCCCTCTGAGCTTCCGTTTTCTTGGGTATAATAAACACTTCCAAGATACCCCCCAGGTTTGTGTGAGTACAGCATCCCCTAAGGGATCCATCTCCCAACCCTCTCTGGACCAGTAGATTGGATCTGCAGAAAGGGGTTGTAGTCTAGTTCTACTGCTCATACTATCCAGTATCTTCTTTGATACCAATTAACCAGGTTATAATAATTAGCTTTTCTAAAATAAATCAATTTTAATTTTTTTCAATTAACTTTTATAAAGGAATTTTTTTAAAAACCAAAAGGGCATAGCAAGAACAGAAATATAAAAGTATCCCAGGGACAAGATACTCTTCTGTGTGGGAGTGACCTCAAGATCAAAGTACACAGCACTGAAGCATCTATCTAGGGAACCAAAGGGTCAATTTCAGGTAAATACCCTGGGAGTACTTTTCTCCCTTTACAAATTTTTCACCAGCGTCACTTTTGGGGTATAATGTAGCCAATGGACAGGTTATTTTCTTTTTTAACAGGACTGATTCCTCAATAGCCTAAGTCAAGCAATAACTTAGCTTTTACATGGCCTCATTAGACTCCTTAGAAGACTCTTCATTGGACTTAGGTGCCGAGGTTACTAGCAGACTCTATTACCAGCTCCAGTTTCTAAATAGTGGATAGTTCTTCTGACCTTTTAGAACTCATAGTCATAACCTGGTCAAGTCTATTTCTGAATACCCACAATCAGGAAATAATAAATCTGAGACAATAGAAACAGAAGCTCTCATGCTTTTGTGGCCACATGGAACCCAGGTGGGGAGCATGTTGATTCATCCCATCTCCATACCCAGAAAATTACAGTTACTCCTTCTCATTTGAAGCTACCAGAGAAAAAAACATGACATACTATCTACTTAAATCTTTTTGTATTTCCTCTCACTTTCGGCTCAAAAGCCAATTAGGAGACTTTTCATTACCATTCAGTAAGCCAAAAGGAAATAACCATAGTACTCCTGCACATAATCTGAGGTGAAGGGAAGATTCCCTCTATTGTATACCCATAGAACAAAGCTTTCCTACATGGGATCTGTTATACATAATCGAAGGGCTGGACCTGCACCCATTATACTGGGAAAGTATTCTGCAAACCTTGAAGTGATAATATGAATGCAGTTATTATTATTTTTCACAATTCAAATTTTACTTCTTTTTTAAGCTGAGATCAAAGCCAAGAATTTGTTGGACCAGGACAAAGCAAAGGACTAAAAAATAGTAGCAGCTGAACCTTCCAAAGCATTTAAAATTAAAATAGGATGATTATTCAGCAAGAGATATGGGACTCAAAAAAAGAAAAGGATTCCTCAGCAGAACTCTCTTTTGGAAAAGATTGATTGCTTAAGAAGCAAGACTGTCACAAAGAGGAATTCAACCAATTCAACTCAGTTCCTATTTATATAGCTCCTAGGTATCTAGGAGAAAAAGAACATAGTATAGAGGATAGAAAGCTGGCCTCTGAGGAAATGGACTTAAGAACTGTTTCTGACATATACTGGCTGTGTGACCCTGGGCTAGTTGATTTATCTCTCAATGGCCCAGCTGATTTCTTACCTACCCTTAATCACTGAACTGAGACCTTAAAAAGGCCAAGATCTCCCACTGCATCCTGGGCCATCTCCAATCATCCTGATCTATATCTGGCCCTGGAATCAGATGGCTCCAGAGAAAAAAGTGAGGCTGGTGACTTTTCACAGCCTTGCCTCACTTAAATCCAATTTGCTTGCATGTCATGGCATCCTTCCTGATGTCATGGTCCTCCTTGAGAATGAAGGACAAACAATAATATCCCTAGACAACTCTAAGAAGAAAAGTTTCAGAAAAGGTTCATGAAGAACTCCTTAGATCATTGAAATCTCAATCTATTTAGTAATCCTCTTTTCTCCACCCTTTCTAAACCCTACTGACAATTTTGGAAGCATAGAAGCAGCTAGGTGGAACTGTGTTTTAGCTGGGTGAGTCAAGAAAACCTGAATTTGAATTTTACCTAAGATACCCACTGACTGTGTGACCTTGGGCAAGTCATTTAACTACTCTCATCTTGTCTCCTCACTTGTGAAAATGGGTATAATAACACCTTTAGCACTTATCTCACAGGGTTCTCGTAAGGCTCAGATGAAATAAAATATGTCTAGAATTTTAATGAAACCTTGAAGTGATATATAAATGTCCATGACTATTATTGATGGGAAGGATCTTAGAAAGCAGCTTTTCAATTCCACAAATGATTACTAAGCACCTACTATACGCAAGGCACTGAAGACAAGACAAAAGAAGAAATGAAAAAGAGCCGTTCTTGTGTTTAAGAAATTCAAATATATTGGGGGCATTCCCAGAGGCAGATAGGTACATTATGAAGAGGGATCAGAGCCTTCTAGCAGTATTTGAGATGGAAGACATTACAATTTGGTTGGAAGACTAACTGAAGGAAATGCAACCTAAAAGATAAGCAATCTGAAAGCAGGGATGGGGAAGGCATGAACTCTAGGTGTAGGAGACAGCCTGTGAGGATGTATAGGGCTGATTGTGGTATGTAAGCTGGGAGTCCTTTGTGAGTTTTGAGACACAGCCTGTCGCCATTTTGTATCTGAAGGTGAGCAGTGTAAGATGCACAGTTGTGGGTATGTCCATCAGTCAGAGGCAGACAGCTTCCAGGAGACCTTAAATATCAGGCTGGCAAGTTTGTCTTCTATCTCAGAGTGAAGAGAAAATCACTGATAAATCTGAGCAGGGCCATGGTATATAGTTGGACATCTGTGTTAGTACAGTGCCTGGCTCATAATATGAGCCATAAATGTTTGTTGTTGATACCTTAAGAAGATTATTTTTATAGCTATCAGAAAGGTGGGTTAGAGAAAGAACGCAAAGAAATCAATTATTAGGCTATTGCAGTAGGTCAAGCAAAAAATAATGAAGGTCTGAGGTAGGAAAATAATAACATGGACTGAGGGGGGAGTCCTAAGGCGAACAATATTTTGAAGGTAAAATTCATAAGATTTAGAAATTGATCAGGGGTCAGAGGGTAAGGCAAAGGAAAGAATTAAAAAGATGATTTTAAAGTTTCAAAGTCGAGTGATGGGGATAAACAAAGAGGGTGTGGTAGTACCATCAGTAGAAATAAGGAAGTTTATCATAGGGGTGAACTTTATGGAGGAGGGGAAGATGGTTTATGCAGTTTGGGAAATTTTAAGTTTGAGACTTTGATGGGACATTCAGGTAGAATGTCCAGCAGACAACTGTCAGTGTGGAAATAGAGTTCATGAAAGAGTGTAATAAAGTATAGACTTTACAGAGTCAAGGGATAGGAAGAGGTGATTCTCAAGAGGAGAAATATAAGCTATTAATAACTACATGAAAAACAAATGTTCCAGACCACTAATAATAAAAGAAAGGCAATTACATTTTCTCACTTTAACTATTTTGGTGATATGGCTAATATAGAAATACGTTTTGCATGATTTCACATGTATGATATCATTTGCTTGCCTTCTCAGCGGGTGGGGTAGGAGTTAGAGGGAGGGAGAGAATTTGGAGCTCAAAATTTAAAGAGAAAAAAATGTCAAAAATAAATTGATAATAAATTAATAAACAGAGCAAAACAAAAAAGAGTTTTTCTCAAATGGTGTAGCCAGAACAATAGCTACATATTGGAAACACCCCCTCCCCCCCACCTCAAAAAGAAGTCTCCAAAACTTTTAGTGAATTCTCCCCAGGGAGACAGATTGGGAAGAGTGAAGGGGTTGAAGGGCATAGGCTTCTACCATGGTACTGAAGCACATACATGGAGGGAATGCACTTTTCCAAGGCTATTCACAACTTTTAATAGGAGAGCCTCCTCTTTTTTCCTATGAAGAATCCTCACTAAATTCACTATGGAGCTAGGTATCAGTGATAGCTGAGTCTCTCTCTCTGTCTCACTTTCTCTCTCTCTCCCCATCTCTCTCTCTTTCTCTGTGTCTCTGTCTCTATCTTTATGTCTCTGTCTCTCTCTGCCTCACTCTGTTTCTCTCTGTCTCTCTCTCTGTCTCATGTCATTAAAGCATGGAACTAGGTCTTCACTAGCCTGCTGCTGCTAGACTGGGTTGGACAGCTCAATCTGACTGCATTCTTCATAGGGTATGACATCTCTGCTGGGTGGATCTATTCCATGTACTTCCTGGGGAGCTGCAGTCACCATCCATCACGGGAGGTGGGGGGTGGTTGTAGAGATATCTGTACTCTAAAGGCAAGGCTTTTTTTGCATTTATTACTTATTTATTTTAGTTTTCAACATTCACTTTTATAAGATTTTGAGTTCCAATTTTTTCTGTCTTTCCCTTCCCTTCTTCTTGCCACCCCAAGTTGGCAAGTCATCTGATACAGACTACACATCTACAGTCATATTAAACATATTTCCACATTAGTCATGTTGTGAAAGAAGAATCAGAACAAAAGGGAAAAAAACCATAAGAAAGAAATAGCTTACCTGGGTATCACTGAGCCCTCTTTAGTTGGAGCAACCAAACTCTTTTCAATTTGTTTGCTGCTTCACTCTTTCAGCAAGGGCTATAACTCCTAACCCAGGACTGGAAGACTTCTCTCCTCTTTGATTCTCTAAAAACATCACTCTGTGGCAAAACGCTGGAGAAGTCTAGCCTCTCCAGTGTAACAGTTGTTTTTCTGGTTCAGAGCAAGTTCCATCCGTGAAGGACTCTGCCTTTACTTATATTGATCAGTCAGATTTTTGTTAGGGTCTTATCCAGATGATTGGCTGGGGAGGTGGTGGCGGTGGTAGAGGTATTCTGTACTCTAAAGGCAAGTTCATTGCTTTTACTGGCATTTTCACATGCAATCAAACTGTTCAAGGCTGGAATCCTTTTTAAAGTGTGGTGTACTTCCTATATATCTTTAAAGGACTTTTATTTTACATTTAAATATCAGGTATTAAAGGTGATGTTTTCTGCTTGGCTTTTCTCCCCATCTTACTTTTAGCTTTGCTGGAACCTAAAGTGGGCATACCCTTACATCAACCTGAAATAAAATGGCTTACCTTTTCAGAACTTTTCTGGGAGATGTATGTATGTTTTGGTGGACATTTCTATGTCAGTTTTTCCTATCATTTCTGAATAGCTTAATAAATCAACCAACTTTTTTTGTATTTTGTATTTTTTTATTTATTATTTATTTAGTTTAGTTTTCATCATTCACTTTCATAAGATTTTGAGTTTCACCTGTTTTCCCTCCCTCTCCACTCCCCAAGATGGCAAGTAATCTGATATAGGCTATCAGTACAATCATATTAAATGCATTTCCACATCAGTCATGTTGTGAAAGAAGAATCAGAACAGAAGGGCGAAAAACCCACAAGAAAGAAAAAAAAGAGAGAAAATAGTAGGCTTTGATCTGCATTCAGACTCCATAGTTCTTTCTCTGGATGTGGACAGCATTTTTAATTATGATTTAATTATAATTTAATTTTGTAATTGTCTTAGATCATTGTATTACTGAGAACTAAGCTATCAAAATCAGTCATCACACAGTGTTGCTGTTACTGTGAACAATGTTCTCCTGTGCCTGCTCACTTCACTCACTATCAATTCATGTAAGTCTTTCTGGGTTTTTCTGAAGTTTGCCTGCTCATCATTTCTTGTAGGACAATAGTATTGCACAACATTCATATACCACAACTTGTTCAGACATTTCTCACTTGATGGGCATCCCTTCAATTTCCAGTTCTTTGCCACCACAAAAAGAGCTGCTATAAAGATTTTTGTGCATGTGACTCCCTTTTTTATGATCTCTTTGGGATACAGACCTACAAGAGATAATCAGCATTAATTGAGAACTTGCTACTATGGTATGTATCGGGAATATAGGAAAAAAGTGAACAATGGTCCCTGCCCTCAGAGCGCTTACATTCTAAATGTAAATACAGTTATTAATTTTGTAGTTAGGACCCCAGGGTTCCTAAAAATAAGCCCAAATAGTGGATACTGTCTCTGTCTTTTCTTTTAACTCAAAGAACCCTTTTAATTCCCAACTCCTGTGACCTCAGTTGCTCTTGTAAACTTACATAACTTCTACTCTCTCACCAACTCCCCCTTTCCTTCCTCTGTCCTCAGGACATTTCCATGCTTTCAAGTTTTTCTAGAACCAATAACAGTCTCGATGTCTTAATCAGCCAACAGGAAGAGCTCCTCTGCCTCCTTCCCTGCCCTTGTCGCTTTTCCCCATCACATGCCCAGTAGTCAGTCTGTTCCCAGGCCCTTTTCTTCATGAAACTAGCAAGAGGAATAAAATTTCAGAAGCCCTAAAACTGTTTCTAGCCAAACACCCTCTGAAAACGATATGAAAGGAAATGAAGGAAGAAAAACAATTCTAGAAAGAAGAAATGAAACTGAGGGAGGAGTTGTCTCTAGGTGGACTCCCACATTAGTCACTAGCGTGTGAATATCAGCACTGCAGATCCCAGCTCAGCAAGAAAATACAAACAACCCAGTGTCTGCAAAGGAAGGAAGAAAGACAGAAAATTCCCCTTAAAGGCAGAGCCCTAGAGACTATTTAATAGTTCATGTCAGTAGTTACAAGAGAGAAGAGTAGACATCCAAGGTTGGAAGGAGGAGGTTCTGGATCTGGTTCATGAGTGTCTCCCTGAGAAAGTCACATCCCTGCAAGTCAAGACATGCAATGAAGTATTTGTGGCTTTGACGTCAGAAATGTGCCTCCTTCAGTGTCTTGGCCCCGGTGCCACCAGTCAGTTGTTGTGCTTATCATTATCAATTCCAAAGGGCCAGACTTGGTTTCAATTGTGTTCTAGTTATAAACAGGAAGCAAAGAGTACATTTCAGAGGCCAGGCTAAGTGAAATCCATCCTTCCCAAGCCTGATGGCCTTGTCTCATAAAGGGTTACTAATAATTCTTGTGAAAGGCTTTTGTGTGGACACGATTTGGTTTTGTTCTCACTCACCCCAAACAAGTCACTGCCTAATGTCTTTGCTGCATTTACATGGCTCTTCCAACAGTAAGAGTCAATTCTGGAAGCAATTCTGAAGTAGGCTACTACTTACTCTTATTTGGGGAGGCATTGATATGGTAACAAGGACCTCTGGCACACATAAGTATGAGCATGGAATGATTCACTGACCCTGAAGGAACTGAGGAGGAAAATCATAAATTTAGACCTGGAAGATCATTGAGTCCAACCTCATCATTTTACAGATGAAAAACTGAAGGCAGCATAAGTTACTTGCCCAAGGTCACCCAGTTAGTAAGTGTCTGAGGCAGAATTTTAACTGAGAACTCCAAGCCCAGGACTCTACATTGTGCCATCTTGGGAGAGAGTGGATTCTATACAAGATCTTGGTGGATGGGAGATTTTAATGGTCTGATGTAGAATTTGAACTTGATACAGAAATTGTAAAAGTATAACCACTATTTGTTCATTGAGTCACGATACGTTTATTGAGCTCTTGTTTTGTGTGAAGCACTAAAGCCTACCATAACACTTTGACATCCATCACCCTACAGCCTGACTTGAACAACCCAGAACTGCTCAGAAATGTTTTGGAGTCGAGACTCTGGGTGATGACAGGAGAAAGCAGACCCTGGTTTGGACCTCCTCTCTCTTTGCTTGCAAAATGCAGAAGGTTAAGTGACTTGTTGTTCACCATTTCCTGCCCCAAAGTCAGCTTCTCCAACCATGAAGCCACATTGTGGGATCGTCATGTTACCTGATGAAGTGACAGATATGCTCTCTAAAAATAGATGAGGATATTAAGAGTTCTCATTTCGCTCACACACACTCCCACACCCATATCTACATTGCAGAATTGAGCTTCCCAGTCCTATTTCCTTCTGTTTCAACTGATATCTTGGTAGCAATAAAATTTCGTGGTTTCAGTTTTGTATATACCCCCATGTAGGTCTACATCTGCTCATCTGCTGATTGATTGATTGCATTGTCTCTACTTCCATCATTTGGGCTAGCGGTGGGAGGAGAGGTAATGGGCAAGCAGCTGGAGGTACTCATGGAAAGATGCTTGCTTTAAAAAAAATAGGAATCAAGAGAACAGAGTTAAGAAGGAGAAAATTTGGAATCTTTCCTCCGAGAACTTAATTAAATAAACATTTATTATTAAGTACCCAATAAATGTAAGGAAAAAATTAAGCACATACTTTGTGCTGAACAACATGCTAGCATGTGCTTTTCATAGATGACAGATCACAGTCCTTAGAAAGCTTGTAGGAGCCCACAGATTGAACCAGAGGCTTTGGTGTGCACAGAAATGGATACCAAAACCAGGTCCTGGAAAGACTTGACAGAAGATAATGAATGAGAGTGTCAGATCACAGTTAGGAGTGGTAACTGAACTATGGAGTTTAGAGGCATCCAATTCCACCCCCTCTGATTTTACAAATGGGGTAATAGAAAGTTACAAAATTAACTTATTGGCTAAGGTCATACTAGTAATAAATGACAAAGTCAGAATTTGAATCCAGGCCCTCCAAGTTCAAACCAAAATCCATTCCCTTATACCAAATCAATGGCATGGGAGTGGGGAGCAATAGGAAAAATAAGTTCTTATATAAAAAAAAGGAAGAGAGAAGGAGAGAGAGGGTGATGCTGAAATTTTTAAGCAATACAAGAGAGAAACTTAGGCAGTCCATGTTGGAGGATGTGGCTTTTCTCAGTAAAATAGGAACCAGATCACCTGCTATAAATATGCAGTGTGTAGTTGGGCACATGGTGGAGAATGAGGGGAAAGAAGAAATGGTCTGGAATGTGGGGAATGAAGTAAGAAGTATAGTATCTACTGGATTCTCCTAAGGTCAGTAAAATACAGTTTTGTGCTCAAAGACTTTGCAGCCTAGTAGGGGATGTGAAATCCACAAAATTAAATACAACACGAAAAGAATCTAACATATTTGCAAAAAGAGTAGAAGGTGCTCTTGAATCAGATATTTTGTGATCCTTACCAACTGAAAGTGGGGAGGAGGGCTTCTGGTCACATTTGCTCTTGAGCTTGAAGCGCCAATGGGATGTCTGTCCATTAGAGGAGATGAGGCTATTTATGGATCAACAAGGAGCAGCTAAGGGTTAGACAGAGACACATGTGCACATGTTTGCCCAGGCATATACTTTCTATTCATTTTCAAAATGAATTTAATTGTCTATGCCCAAGCATCACTGCTTCCTGGGAATTCTATCTGACAACACCTGAGAGAACAATAATCCTTTCTCACTTCATTTGCTAAGCTCTTCCAGAATAATGCTCCAATGTTTCAAAGGTCCCTGTTCAATTGGTGTGAGGGCTCTGTTCACTGACACAGATAACAACCATTGTATAACATTGTGCTTGAGAACTGCTATGGCAAAAAAATCATCTGATGATGACTCCCTCTGAAATTTTTGAGGCTGTCCAATGACAGATACTCAGTGCATCACTAGACCAAGTTTCAAAGCCTTCCCAGCCTTGTAGGGCCTGCCAGAGATTAGCATCCTCAGGCTTACATAGCCTTGGATGACCCAGAGTCAGCTTTGTTTCCTACTTACTAAAGTAGTACTTCAGTGGAAGTTTTGGAATGGTAAGAAATTGTAGAATGACAGATTTAGAGCTGGAAGTAAATTTAGAGACCATCTAGTTCAAACCCTTTATTTTACAGATTGGATAACTGAGGCCCCAGAAGTAAAGTAACTTGCCCAAGGTCACATGGGTAATATGTAACAAAGGCAGAACTCAAAGTTGTGTCCCCTGACTCCAAAGTCAATGCTTTCCCTGTTGTGCAATGCTACTTCTCTATTTTATATATAGCAATGTGTTGATTTATCAATAAACATTTATCATAGGCCTATGTGCAAGGCATTGTGGTAAGTTCTATGCATACAAAGAATGAAACAATCCTTACTATGTAGGAGTGTGTATCCTATTGGGGTTTATGGAGTGCTTCACAGACTCTCTTTTGACAAATGAAATGAATACTGATAACCAATATGGAAACTGTCTTCCATCTGAATTTTCCCTTGCCTTCCCCATCCTGCTAGTTTGATGACTTTTCATCTAAATGTGTACCCATCCTCATCCTTGTTCCTTACACAATTGCATGTTTTTAAACTTATTACAATGGGTCAGTGCTAGAGAGTACAGTAGTAGTTTCTCACTTCATTTTTGTTAAGCTAGGAAAAGTTTGGAAATCCAGGAGTATGCTGGGGTCAACTGTCACTGGTCAGGCTAATTGTCATCTCTCCAAGGAAAAGAGGTTGGGGTGAAGGTAGGTAGGAATGAAGGGACTCTGATACCTGACTGTGCACACGTAGGATTGAATAGCAGCGTGATAGAGCCAGATAGGGATCAGTCTTGGTTAAACCCAGGGAGTAATGACCTCAGTGGCAATGGACCAGAGTAAAGAGCAAAGTCAAACAGGTTCAGATAAGGAGGTGGAAGGGGTAGAAGAGGGGTAGCCATAGTAGAACAGAAGAAAGTTCAAAGCCAGTCCTAGTCTGAAGGGTGAACAGTCCTGATATAAATGGAAGCAGACAAGGGAGGAGTCCAAAGTCAGCCTTATCAGATTGCCTGGAATGACAAGGTGGAGTGATCATGAGGCCAATAGAAAAGAGAAGTAAATTGTCCTGATATGGAAACCAATGCAGATATTTAACAGATCTGGGGGAGGCCAACTGCCTGAGGATTTAGAGACCAAGTTCAAAGAATCTTCTGGGCTGGGGATGGGAGAGAAAGGATATCTTCAGAGAAGACAGGAGTCTCCAACCTCCTGCAGACAACCTCCTCTTTTGTTATTGCTATAGGATTATTCATGATTATCATTCAAATTCCCAATATGCATCATAATTACAATCATTTATGGATATTCACTTATCAATATTTAATTATTTCCTTTATGTGGGGGGGACACAGAGAAGGAAACACAGGCTTCATAGGATCATAAATTTAAAGCTGGTAGGGATCATGGAATCATACATTTAGAGCTCAGAGACCATCCAGTCTAACTCCCCATCCCATTTTACAGATGACAGCACTGAGGCTGAAAAAGGACACATGATCTGGTCAGTGTTATACAACTGCTAAGGATCTTGAAGGTTTCAATTCAGATCTTCCTGATATCAAGCCTGGCATTCTATCCACCGAGCTACTGTATCTAATTTTGTATGTGTTTTGTTGTATCTGGGTTGAACTTTCCTGATGTTGAGGAATGACTGGGAGTCTGGCCAGAACTATAGAGTGATGTGATGACCTGGGTTTAAGTCGTCAGAGGAAGGACAGCGAGTGCTCTTTTTAGATTATTCATGTCGTAGTGAGGATGTGAATCTAAAGTTATGGATTTGAGAGGATATTCCATTAAGAAAAAGACAAGGAAGATGTGAATATCCTTGGCAATATCCCAGCTAAATCTAAGATCCAAGGAGGATACCCAAGCAGGAACAGGGCAGGGCATCAACTGGCGCTCAATCAGTGCAGGAAAGTACCAATTGCCAGGGACTTGGGAACAGACAAAGGGTCAAAGACAGGGAATTTAGACACTGAGAACAGAGATACAAGTCAGGGTATCCTACTTCTAGTTAACTAAAGTGCAAGGTAGGGAAGCCAATCACTGGAAAACTTGGAAACAAAGAATAAACCCTGTTCCTATAAAACAGAGAAAACAAGGTCAGATTAGAGGGCTACAACGTTGACCTCTGTGCCGCTAGTAATAGTCAATATTATATAACTCTTTAGGGTTTACAAAACGCAGTTAATTACACATGTTATTTCATTTGATTCTCACAGCAACCCATGAAGTAGATGCTATTAATATTCCCACTTTACAGATGGGGAAACCGAGGCAGGGAAGGTTAAATGACTTGCCAAGAGTCATAGAGCTAGTAAATTTCTGAAGCAAATTTTGAGCACAGGTCTTTTTGATTATTGTTCAGTTATTTCAGTTAGGTCTGACTCTTTGTGACCCCATTTGAGGCTTTCTTGGCAGAGATACTAGAATGGTTTGCCATTTCCTTCTCTAGCTCATTTTACAGGTGAGGAAACTGAAGCAAACAAGGTTAAGTGACTTGCCCAGGGTCACAAAACTAATGTCTGAGGCAGGATTTGAACTCAGGAAGATGAGTCTCCTTGACTAAAGGCCCGGGGCTCTAACTACCTACCTGCCCCTTTTGGGCCACCTGTCTGGTAAAGGCTGGCTTCACAGTAAAGGCAAAGCAATGAGACCATGAAGATAGGAGAATAAGAGCTGGGGTGAGGTCCTGGGCTATTGCCATACTTCATCTCTGTGCAGAGCCGTCTTAGTTATATCATACGTAAGGGAAGGAAACAGTGCAGACATTGGTATCTACCGTAAGCCTGAATGACATAAGTCTGTGGTTGCAGAAAGATTATGAGTGATTAGTGATGGAGGGTCTAAGCCTGATTATCACACACGGCTGAGTGGTACAGTTGGATTTTCTAAGGATGTTCCTTTTGTCTGTGTCTGTGTGCTCTCAAGATCACCCCACTCTGACAGAATGACACTTAGCGGGTGTGAGCAGTCTTTATTATGTAATTATCTGGGTAGCTTTTTAATCCGATGTTTCATCACCCCAGAATTAAAGATGTGCTACCTTGGGAGTGGTCTGCAATGAGCTGTGTAGCTCAGAGTTAGGAAATTGCTTGAGTGTTCAGCTCTGCTTTCTGAAATACCTGTCCCTGTCCATGGGGGTCACTTTGTGGAGGAAAGGGATGGGACAGTAAGAATTACCTCATTACTCCCTTTTATCTCCCTAGCCTATGGCTGGAATTGGTTTCTGGACTCAAGTTTGGGCTGAGATTACAGGTGAGAGCAAAGTAAATTCAGCTGCCAGGGTTGTGGAGGAATTTAGGGGGAGGGCAGAGAGACTTGTAGACTAAAACAAGGATGTTCAAGCATAAACTCATTTAATTTAACGTGAATTCAAATCTTTGTCCTTGGAGGGGAAGGAAAGAGAGAAGAGAGAATTAACGAGAAAGGGAAAGGGGAGAAGGGAAAGAGATAGGAAAAGGAAAGGAAGGTGTGAAGGCGAGGAGAGAATATATGAAAATAAGAATGAATACTGGGAAAGAATAGTTGCAGTTTCGTGAGCAATTATCTTTTTTATTATACTATATTATGGAAATGCTTGTTTTATTCCATAAATTAAAAATAAAACAAGATAAAATAAATGAGTACTGAATACTCAGAATCATCAGCCTATACTAGGGAATGGGTTTTCCAAATGAAATATGCAAACCTCAGTGCAGCTGGGTTAGTCCATGAAAAGAACCGTGCTTATATACTGGGTAAGCACTTGGCCATTATTTTGTGTGTGTGTATATTATGATTTTTCAACACGATGTATAGTCATATAACAGGTACCTAATAAATGTTTACTGATGGACATTCATTCAACAATTACCCATTATTTAACTAATTATTAACATAATATGAACAGAATAAATAAAATGAAATAAATAAATGAATTAATATTTATTCAGCTCCTACCATGTCCTAGATTCTGTGGTAGGCTCTGTTCTTATAAAGACAAAATTGAAGTTGTCCCCGCCCTCAAGACTTTCCCTGTATTCCTTTGTTTTTTGAGTTTTATGAGTAAATAAGAATTTATGGAATGTTAACTCTGGGCTAAATACTGTTTTACATGCTGGGGATACATTTACAGAAAGTGAAGGCAGTCTCTTCCCTCAAGGAGATTATATCCTAAAAGGGAGAGACAATACGCATAGGGAGTGATGGCCAGAGAAGGATATTTTGTTTTGGAAAGTTACATAGATGATGGATAAATGGAAGTGCTAAATATTTAACAGCTGGCTGTCAAGAAAGAAAAACACGTATTAATAGAACACTTTAGAGTTTAACCTGCATTATTAGAATTTTCTCCATCACTCTCTTAAGTCTTCTCTAGACAATCAGCAAAACAATAAATCAAGCCTTTGTACTATTTGCTAATTTCAAAGAAATTTGCCAGGTGGTTCTGGTTTGAGCAGATTCTAGCAATCCCTTGAATGTGTCCCAAATTGTATGGAACTTAACTTTTGCAATCACAGGTGCATACCCAAGTCTCCTTTCTGATATGTAGATATTCTTCATGCCAAACAATAACGTTGTGCAATGTACCAAAAAATGTTTGATAATCCTTGATTTAGTAACTCTAAATGAATCTGGGTCTTCTTGACCCAGATGAATTATCCCAAAGGGTGCTTGAACAATCTTCATAATAAGGAATATGTTTTTAGATCCACTGAATGCTAAATAACAGCACCACAACAATTAGACTTTATTTCTTTCCAGGTTCAAAACCTGGGTCAATTTCTTCATCTGTAAAATGGGAAAGTTGCACCACCTACCTTGGGAGAACCATAGTACCTTGGGTTTAGATTTAGAAGGAGCCTCAGAGACCACTTATTCCAACCTATTCCTCAGTGATGATTTCCTCTATCCCTTCTTTGACAGGTGATCACTCCAGTCTCTATTCCAGGGACAGAACATGTGAGAAACTATGTAAAATATTTTGCAAATATGAAGTATGAGACACAGAATATTATATTGAGAATCAGAGGACCTGGTTTTGAATTTACATTCTGTTATGTATTGTCTGAATCCATGGACAAATCATCTAACCTCTCTAAGGTTTCCTGGGATCAGAGATTTAGAGCTGGAAGGGACCTCAGAGGCCATGGAATATCACCCTTGCATCTTACAGATAAGGAAACTGAGGCACCAGGGTCTCACAGTTAGTATCTGTATAAGGTGAGGTTTGAGCCTATTTCCCAATGATAAGTCTAGGGCTCATATTTGCTAAACCACATTTCATTTTCTGCAAAGTGATGACCATCTGAGATCCCTTCCCGAGCTAAAAAATGTAAGCTATTGATATGTTGTTTGATATGCATGACTGCATGTATCCATCTAACTTAAGGACAGCTAGGTGGTTCAGTGGACAGAATACTGTGCCCATCATCAGGAAGATTCATTTCCCTGATTTCAAATCCAGCCTCAGACACTTATTAGTTGTGTGACCCTGGGCAAGTCACTTAACTCTGTTTGCCCAAGATTGCCCAGCTAGGAAATATCTGAGGTCAAATTTGAACTCAGGTCTTCTTGACTCCAGACCTGGTGCTTTATCTACTGCACTATCTAGATGCCCCCTTAGATAAATAATACTTAAATTTTAAGAAAGGTTCCAGTTATTCCTTTGCTTTCTAATGTTTTTTTATTAAGAATGGGCATTATATTTTGTAAAAAATTATTTCCAGTACCTATTGGTATCATCCTATGAATTTTGTTGTTTTTATTATTAATACAATCAATCATTCTGATAGTTTCCCCAATATTAAACTAGCCCTGGACTTCTGGTATGAAGTTCACCTAGTAATGGAGTATGACCTTTATGATATATTGCTGTAATCTCCTGTTAGTATTTTATTTGTTTCTTTCATTGATATTCATTAAGAAAATTGGTCTGTAGTTTTCTTTCTCTGTTTTTGCTCTTCCTTGATAGGTATCAAAACTATATTTATGTCATAAAAGATATTTGGTAGCACTCCTTTACCTATTTTTTCAAATAGTTTACATAGTATTGGAATTACTTGTTCCTGAAATATAAAGAATTCACTTATAAATCCATCTGGTCTTGGGAATGTTTAATTAGGGATCTCACCGATGGCTTGTTAAATTTCTTTTTCTATGATAGTATATTTAATATTCTATTTCCTCTTCTGTTAATCTAGACAGTTTATATTTTTGTACATATTTGTCCATTTCACTTAGACTATTAGTTTTACTAGAATATAATAGGACAAAATAACCCAAAATAATTGCTTTAATTTCATCATCATTGGTGGTGTACTTGTCCTTTTCTTTTTTGAGACTGCTAACTTGGTTTTCCTCTTTCTCTTTTTTTAAATCAAATTAATCAATGATTTATTTATTTAAAAAAAATAAAATCAGCTCCTAATTTCATTTATTAGTTAAGTGGTTTTTGAAAATTTTAATTTTGTTGATCTCCCTTTGATTTTCAGTATTTCCATTTTGGTGTTTAATTGGGGATTTTAAATGTGTTCTTTTCCTAGTTTTTTTTTAAAGTTTCATACTTGATTTATTGATATACTCTTTCTTTCATTTACTGCTGTACATGTTTAGAGATATAAAATTTCCCCTCAGTAGTAGTTTGGCTAACATCCCACAAATTTTGGTACATTGTCTCATTGTTGTCATTCTCTTTAATGAAATTATTTATTTTTTTCTGTGATTTGTTCTTTGATCCAGTCATTCTTTAGGATTAGATTACTTAGTTTACAATTAATTTTTATTTACTTATTTATTTTCAGTTTTCAATATTCACTTCCATAAGATTTTGAGTTCTAAATTTTCTCCCCTTCCCTTCTCCTCCCCAAGATGGTGTACAATCTGACATAGACTCTACCTATACATTCATATTAAACATACTTTCACATACAATTAATTTTTAATTTATGCCTCCATGGTCCTTTACTGAATATAATTTTCATTTGCATTATGATCTGAAAAGGATGCATTTAATAGTTCTGGTATTCTACATTTGGGTGTGAGGTTTTTTATGCATGGTCAGTTTTTGTAAAAGTAGAAAAAGGTAGACTCCTTTTAATTCCCATTTATTTTTTCCCCAGAGTTATATCATATCTAATTTTTCTAAGATTCTATTTATCTCCTTAACTTCTTTTTATTTATTTTATGCTTATATTTATCTAACTCTGAGAGAAGAGAATTGAGTTTCCAACTAGTACAGTTATACCACTTTTCTTGAAGAATTTGAATACTATGACATTTAATGTGTATATGTTTAGTATTTCTATTACTTATGGTGTCTTTTAGCAGTTTGCTTTGTCTGAGATCATGATTTCTCCCCCCACCTATTTTTTTTTTTTGCCTCAGCTGAAACATAACAGATTCTGTTGCAATCTCTCTGTTTCAGGTGTGTTTCTGATAAACAACATTCTGTTGGATTCTGGTTTCTAGTTCTAATTCTACTCTCCACTTCTGTTTTATAGGCGAGTTCATTCTATTCACATTCACAGTTACACTTACTAGCTATGCATTTCTCTCAATCTTATTTTCTTCTGTCAGTCCTTCTCTCTCTTTTTATCCTATTCCTCCTCTAAAATCCGTTTTGCTTCTGACCACTGCTTTCTTTAATTCACTCTTCCTTTTATCATCCTCTCGTTTTCTTTATCCCTTTCCCATTTTACCTCCTGGTTGGGTAAGATGGATTTCTATTACTAGTTGAGTATGTATATATATTTTTCCCTCTTTGAACCAATTTACATGTGAGTGAGATTCAATCATTGCCTGTCCCCATTCACCATTTTCCTCTCCACAATAAAAGTTTTTTTTTCCTGTACCATTTTTTTTGTGAAATAATTTTCCCCATTCTTCCTCTCCCTTCCCTTTCTTCCAGGTCAATCCTCTTTCTCACCTTTACATCACTGCAACATAATTGACTTACTCCTGTATATTCTTTTTATGTAGAAACCTTCTAACTGCCCTAATAATAATGAAGTTCTTAGAAATTATATGTATTAGCTTCCCATATAGAAATTTAAAGTTTAACTTCATTGAGTCTCTTATTATTTTTCCTTTATGTTTACCTTATTATGCTTCTCTTGAGTCTTGAATTTGAAAGTCAAATTTTCTCTTCAGCTCTGATCTTTTCATCACAAAGTCTTGAAAATCCTCTATTTCACTAAACATTCATTTTTTTCCTTGAAGGATAATACTCAGTTTTACTGAGTAGGTTATATGTGGTTGTAATCCCAGCTCTTTAGCCTTCTAGAATATTATACTTCAAGCCCTCTGTTCCTTTAATGTCATAACTGGTAAATCTTAAGTGAGCCTGACTTTGTCTCTGCAGTATTTGAATGATTTCTTTCTTTTTGACCTGGGAATTCTGGAATTTAACTATAATATTCCTGGGAGTTTTCATTTTGGGGTCTCTTTTAGGAGGTGATCAGTGGATTTTTTTTCCAATTTCTATTTTACCTTCTGGATCTAAGCTATCTGGGCAGTTTTCCTAGATAATTTCTTGAAAAATGATGACAGAGTTCTTTTTCTTATCACAGTTTTCAGATAATTCAATAATTATTGAATTATCTCTCCTCAAACTATTTTCCAGGTCAGTTGTTTTTCAAATGAGGTATTTCACATTTTTTTCTATTTTTTCATTCTTTTGACTTTGTTTCTTGATGTCTCATGGAATCATTAGTTTCCACTTGTCCAATTCTAATTTTTAAGAAATAATTTTCTTTAATGAGTTTTTGTACCTCTTTCTTCATTTGGCCAATTCTTTTTTTAAGGTGTTATTTTTGTTGTCTATATTCTCTTTTATTTGGTGGAAATAAAAATACCTATTACATACCTGATTCATGTTAATACCTTCAGCATCTTCATACTTTTCTATCTTTATTGGAAGAATCCTTATATCAGGGTAGCTAGGTGATACAATAGATAGAGTGCCAGATCTGGAGTCAAGAAGACTCTTTTTCCTGGGTTCAAAACTGGCCTGAGACTTTTACTGGCTATGGGACACTGGGCAAGTCATTTAACCCTGTTTTCCTCAGTTTCCTCATCTGTAAAATAAGCTGGAGAAAGAAATGGCAAACTTCTCCAGTATCTTTGCCAAGAAAAATCCATATGGGATCATGAAATGTCAGACACAATCAAAAAAGTAACTGAACAACCATAACCTTATATTGGAGTCCAAAATAGAATTGTTCTTTGAGAATCCAAAGTGGGGGTGGAATCCAAGTATTGGAAAGTCCAGTTCCTCTACTGAGAAGATGGATTATGCCAGAGCAATGACTGTGATTAGTTACTGTGATAGATGAGTCCAATACAGTCTGGCCCATGAGCCTCCAAGTTCAAAGTTACCTTGATAGAATTGTTTCTTCCAGTGCATGTACAAAATAGAAGAAGAAGAATAGGACTGTTCTTAGATATTTCTGAGACATGTGTGAAAACAGAACCACAAATACCTTTGGATTCAGTCCAAACAGTTTGCTTCTCCCAGTTTAAAAAAGAAATGCCTCACTTTTTCCACCCCATGATAGATCTCTGCTTCATTAATGGTTCCTTGATTTGTTTCCAACAAGGAAGAAACCAGGAATGATCACTGTGACATGAACTTATAGACATGAAAAGATAATAAAGAAAAAAGGGTGAATGTACTGTCTCCTTAAAGACTGTCAATAAATGGAAGGCTTGGGGCTAATTTTGTACTGAATTGTAGCCAGACAGCATATTGTTGTTGGTTTGTTTTTTTTCCATCATTCTGTACTCAAGATAGAATTTCCTCCGGAGACACTTGAAAGGCAGCAAAGTTCCCAGATAAAAAGGTAGACACTCCCTGAGGATTCCCATTCTTATTGCCCACACTTTTCTCGGAACTGCTATTGTAGACACCGTTTCTGAGTTTCATGCACTATTGTGTACTGTTGGGCATAATGTTGGAACGTTCTGTAGTTATAAAGCATTTATGTATGTTTGTCATGTCTCCCCTTTGAGGTCATAAGCTCCAGGAGAGCAGGGGCCAAATCTTGGAGTCCTGCATCGTCCATAGCACCATCCATAGATTATGTGTCTAGCAGCTACCTGTGCTAGAGTGAATCAGTACCAGTGGACTGAATGACTTTTTGTGGGGTTAGAAGTGGGATGAAATGTCATAAATTCAATTTACTATTTGTGTGGCAGATATAATGCCTCATATAAGGTGGCCTAAAGACTTGTAAAGGAGAGGTCATTTAGGACCTGTTATCTATTTGACACACAAGGTACAAGGGAACGATGGATGACATTTTGGTTAAATGTTTTGCTAAATGTTTAAAAATAAAATTCAGAAATAATATTTGCCCATATGCCTAGTTGGGGTTCTGATTTTTTGTTTTTTGTTTTTTGTTCCAGACCTACAATTTCACTATCATGGGGAACTCCCAATGAGGAAACCATACCACCCACAAACAAACCAACATAGATCTACAGAACAACACTTCTGCAATTTAGTCTTAGAGAATTGCCTAAGGGCACTGGAAGGATCATAGGATTGTAAAATCAGAGATTTAGAATTGAAGAGACCTTTGAATGCCACTCCCTCACTTTGCAGAAGAAGAAGTTGAGTCTGAGAGATTTTAAGTAAGATGCTTAGGAGCTTGAGCCAGAATTCAAACCTGTCTCCTTGATACGGAAGATGGCTTTCCATCCACTGTATCATTTTGTCTCTTTATTTTGGAAAACCACTTTTGCATCTAAAGAGTATGTTTTATTATGAATGATAATTATATTGATATAGTAGGTATTAATCTACTAGAGTAATGGAAAATATAATATTGAATTTTAAATTGTAACTATTATTACTATTTTTATATGTAACTATTATACTTGTTTTCTCCTTGACTAGGCTCTAATCTCTTAGAGTACAAGGACTGTGTCTCTCATTTCCTTTGTGTATCATCAGCACCTTGCCCTTCACTGGACATATAATAAATTCTTAGTGAACATTTGTTTATGTATTGAAATTGTGAACAAAGTTTCACTATATTTGCTATAATACAAAAATATTATTCATATATACAAGATAAAATCAGGGCACAGATTCCTGACATAATAGGGTATAGTTTTTAAATTCGGTACTTTATTTTTTACGTAAAAACTTTATATTTTATGTTAACATCGTAAATATAGTAATATAAATATTTCATATTTTACCTTATATTTTATGTAAAAACAGTTTAACATTGATTTTTGAAACTGTGAGTTACAAATTTCCTCCCTTCCTCCCTCCACATCCCCATTCCCATTTAGAAGGCAAGCAATTTGATATAGGTTATGCATGTGTAGTCATACAAAGCATCTCCATATTAGTCATGTTGTGGAAGAAAACATAGACCAAAAAAAAAAGGCTTCAAGAAAAATAAAGAAAGTTTAAAAAAAAAATATGATTCAATCTGTATTCAAATACCATGAGTTCTTTCTCTGGGGAAAGATAGCATTTTTCATCATAAGTCCATCAGAATTGTCTTGGATCATTGTATTACTGAGAACAGCTAAGTCATTTATGGCTGATCATTTTACAATAGTGCTG
This sequence comes from Potorous gilbertii, assembly GCA_028658325.1. Taxonomy (NCBI): domain Eukaryota; kingdom Metazoa; phylum Chordata; class Mammalia; order Diprotodontia; family Potoroidae; genus Potorous; species Potorous gilbertii. The sequence goes on along the minus strand of CM053771.1, from coordinate 473,069,908 downwards.
TTACTTTGTACACAGTTTATTTCACTTTGCATCAGTTCATGTAAGTCTTTCCAGGTTTTTCTGAGAGCATCCTGGTCACCATTTCTTATAGTACAATAGTATTCTATCACAATCCCATGCCACAATTTGTTCAGCCATTCCCCAATTGATAGACACGCCTTCAACTTCTAACTCTTTGCCACCAGAAAAGAGCTGTTCTAAATATTTTTGTACATATGGACCATTTTCCTTTTTGATTTTTTTTTTAAATCTTCTTTGGGATACAGACCTAGTAATGGTATTTCTAGGTCAAAGGATATGCATGGTTTTATAATAACCCTTTGGGCTTAGTTCCAAATTGCTCTATCAAATGGTTGAATCAGTTCACAACTCCACCAACAAAGCATTACTGTCTCATTTTTCCCACATCCCCTCTAATATTTGTCATTTTACTTTTCTATGAGAGAATATAGTTGGCAGCATTTCTGAGTAGACATCCCAAGACAGAAAATATTATGAGATTTGCATTAAGTTTTAATCACAGTGTTGGGAAACATATGAAGAAAGTAAAGTAGATACAGTAAGTCTGCAATGGGATATAACCAGAAGTTGAGCCATCTTGTTATGTATGAGACCCAATTAGCAAGGAGGAGAGACCTGAGCTGCCTAAAGCCCAGAATTGGACTAGAGAAGCATGGATGTCATGGTACCCTGCCTGCTGAAAGAGGAGACCCTGAATCCTCACTCTACATGGAAGGATCAAGCCTGATCTGGGGCAAGAAGAATTCCCACTACAAGACACCTTTCAACATCTCCTTATATTACTGGTGTAACAGGGAATTAGAACATGCAGACCACTGCTAATACAGTACCCACATGGTAGAGGACCTGGGGAGCTTTATTATGGGAGAATGATGATGAAGCAAAGTTTGAAGTGTCATGGAGAGACACATGGACATTTTGTGACTGGTTCTGGTCTGTTAACCATTAGGTAGAAGTTACTTGGCTGAAGCTGGAGAATCAGAACTAGATGTACCTTCCAAAAGCTTCAGTTGGCCTCATTTCCTCTCTCTTGGTTTGTCCCCTTTTCTTGGATTGATTTTTGTCAGCTGACTTCTTACTAGATGGTATCTGGTAAGAGATAGTAAGGGGAGAGGCCTTGGGTCCTCATTACGTCTGAGGACAACTTGTGGTCTCAACAGAACAGGCCTTTGTCATTGCCTTGGGATCTGTCCTTTTGTTTGAGGAAACTGGAGATGATAATCTTGTGAATTTTGAAAGGTTAGGAGAAAAGACAGCCAGGAGTCCAATAGTTAAGTTCATACTAAGTTTTGCAACTAGACTATCAGAATCAATGCCCTGAAGAGCAAGGAACAATCTTCTAACAAGGGTGAGGAGCCTGCCGCCTTGAGGCCATCTGTGTTCCTCTAATTTCTCAAATGTGGCCCTTTGACTGAATCCAAACTTCACAGAACAAATCCTTTTATTAAGGATTATTTATTTATTATTTATAGATTAATTGTTATTACTCTCTCCTTAACAAAAAGATTTGCTCTGTCAAGTTCAGATTCAGTCAAAGGTCTGTACTTGAGGACCTAGAGGGCTGCATGTGGCCTCAAAACTGCAGGTTCCTCATCTC
>CM053771.1:473029143-473067790 GCA_028658325.1 Potorous gilbertii | reverse complement strand
CCATCCATTAAGCAGAGGAAAAAGACATTCAAGCTTTCTATTAGGTCATCTATAAGCCTGTGAAGGATGACTTAGAGACTGGTGGTGGAGAGTTCAATTAAGAGATCTATCTCATTAGTATAGACCAGAGAGATGAAGGATGAAATTAGGATGGTGATAGTATAAATGGAAAGTTTGGACAGATGGGAAAGATGATTTGGAAACACAGTCTACTGATTGATTATAAAAGGTGTGGGAGAGGGAAGAATTAAAGATGACCCTGACATTTCAAGCCTGGATGGTTCCATAAGTAGAAAGAGGGAAATTGAGGGAGGGACAGCTTTAGTGGGAGAAGATGGTTAGTTCATTATGGATATATGTAGCTTAAAGTATTGGAAGGACATCAAGTCGGAAATGTCCAAAAAGTAGTTAGAAGCACAGCATCAGAACTCAGATGAGATACTCTAGCTTTGGGATCCATCTGTCTAGAGGTGATAATGGTACCCAGGGGAGCAGATGAAATCACCAGGAGAGAACATATAAAGCAGGGATTGGCAAACTTCTGCCTGTGGCCTCCATCCAACCCTCCTGGATGTAAAAATGTAAAACCCATTCTTAGCTTGAAGGCCCTACAAAAACAGGCTGCAGTCTGGACTTGGTCCTCCCAGTTGAATATAAAGAAATGAAAGTCAAGGACAGAAGCTTGGAGGTGGAGGGGACACACATTTATCTGTTATTTTCATTCCTGACTTGTTCAGAATAGGTTATTGGTAAAGTTTGGTGGACAAATATTATGAGGAGCTTCAAAAGTTCAACTCAGAGTCAACCAAGAGTGTAATAGAGAACTTTAAAGTTTATATAATCCTCAAAACAATCCCTTACTTCTGGAAGATTAGTTATAGAGGGTATCAGTGGCTTATGACTCCTATGGCTCTGGTCTACATTTAAAAGGAGCAAAATGATAGTGGAGAGGGGACCGGAATCAGAGCCAGAGATGCTGACGTTGCTGATTGCTTCCCTTCCCCATTCTCATTCATTTGGAAAGGAAATCCTGAATTGCAGGTGTCTGAACACGTCAGGGGTGGTTGAAAGAAGATGGGGTTCAGTAGACATGGTTTGAGTTCTGCCTCGGTTACTTATTAGCTGTGTAGCAATAAGTTATTTAATCGCTCAGTGTCCTAGTTTCTGCATATGAAAATGAGTCTATTAATTCCCCTACTGCCCACCACACAGGGTTGCTGTGAGAAATGGACTTCACAAAGCTGAGAATCCTGTACAAATGTGTTATTATGCGCTTCTTCAGCAATTAACACCGGAAGGACTGTTTTTGCTCTGAGGCCACAATTCTCTGCCTTCTGAAATGAAGAACTTAAATTTTCCTTTTGGACTCAGCTCTTGACTTTTCATGTGGTTATATTCAGAGCCTACCCATTCTTAGTGTTGGGTGATGGAGGGATGAATGGGAGAGAAGTAGAGCAGAGTCAGTGACCACCTACCTAGTATAATAGATGAAGGGATCCAAGACTCCCTGACTTGAGGCTTGACACTATGTCTACTGCCCCAACCTCTGGATGAGTGCCTTTGAATTATGGGACAGAGAAGCTTCAGTGGCATACAGTGAGGGAGGAAAGTGGGAGGAAGGGGTCCTCAGGGTGGGTAGTCAGAGGAGGAGAATACAAAAGGGAACGAGGTCAGGATCTCCGCTGATGCAAATATATGAGAGGAGAAGAGAAAACTCCAGGTGCAAAGTGGAGGACAAATCTGCCCTATTGGAGAGTTTTGCCCAGAATCTTATCCTACCAGATTAGACTTTTCCTCTTTTTCTGTCTTTAAATGGGAAGATCAACATGCATGTGAAATGTTTATGCAGTGTTTCTTCCTCAGTCTCTGTTCACCAACACCAAGCTGAGAATGGAGGACACCTGGTTTCTAGGAGGAAACAATGGAAAAGCAGAAAGAATACGGGTGTGAGAGGTAGGGGACCTGGGGTCTAGTCCTGACTGCTACTCAGTAGTGATGTAATTTGAGGCACATCATTTAAGCGCTTTGGGTCTCACCTTTCTCATTTGAAAAATGAAAAAGTTGGCCGAGAACTAGAGCTCTTAACCAGGTACCCTAGGATTTGTGAATTTATTTTTTTTAACATTTTGATAATTAATTCAGTATAATTGGTTTCCTTTACAATTTTATGCATTTTATCTTATGCATTTAAAAGCATGATTCTGAGAAGGGGTCCCTGGGCTTTTCCATTCTGCCAAAGCAGTCCATGATGATGGGATCCTAATAGAGCTGCCTCCAACCCCAGTATTCTAACTTCTTTACAGGCCCACCATACCTACCTAACCCCCTGCCCCCGCCAATGTCTTTCATGTATGCCTCACTGCTCACTAGAACAACAAGTGTGACCCTGAACTCTTAGTTTCCAAATAAACAGCAGGCTTGTCCATATGATGGGAACCCAGCCACTGCTTCTACATAGCTACTGCCCCCAGACCCATTCCCACGTATTTGAACAAGTGTGTTCTTGTAGTCAACCACAATCACATCATCCATTTAGCCCAAGACAGGACCACAATATCTTCCTATCTATCTTGACCAGACAGAATCACACTAGCCAGCCAACCACTGAACCATAGATGGGACCTCTCCTCCATTACCTAACCCCTTAAGAAACTCCTCCTGCCTTTTTAATATTAATCATATTCCTGTACTCTACATAAATTTCTATTATATAATTGCATTTTTACACTAAAAATCCATCTTCTTTTCTCAGAAGTTACTAGTTCCTCTTGGCACTTAGCCTACTTCATGAGAGACATCAATCTCAGTAAATATCTGTACTTGGATCAGAGGTGGTCTGACTCTGAATTCTTTGAGATGTTCCACCACAACTCATCATGAAACCCCAAAAGTTTTTGGTGTCCCAGATTGAAACCTCAACACATGATATGAACAAAATTTAAGAACCTCTTGGTCTAGATGTTGTTTCTAGTTCTAACCATCTATGATTACGGGGAGCATCCTACCCTGTTGACTTAATACACTTGGTGTTGGAAATGTTGTGCTGAGTGGTGAATCAGCTAGCCCAAAGGCATGGGTCCCACCAAATCTAGCTGGCCTCAGACCCTGTGTCGTATCCAACAATCCACTCAAATCATGTACTTACTATGTCCCTGTCTCCCTAGGCTCCTACTGGAAACAGTAATCAAATCAGTATTACCCTTGCTTCTCGTCAGTGCAGATTGCTTGACCCTCCTGTGTCTTTCTCTCATGGAGAAAAGATCCCTATCAGGAAGGAATTTATTATCTACTCCCACTAGTCCTTTCATTACCGTTTCCCATGCCAACCCTTTAGACTAGGCCCTCTTTACTAAATGCCTCAACTCTTGCAAGAGCTTCCTAACTGTTCTTTCCACCCAACTTTCCAAATCCATACTACTCACATAATTACTAGAGTGAGCTTTCTTAAATATTGCCTTCATCATCTTCAGCCCCCTTCCAAAATCCTTCAGTGGTTAGACACTGCTTAAGGCCATACTTCTAATTCTGACATTCCTGAGCCTCCACATTTTGTCCCTGACCTCCCTTTCCAGCTTCAGTGTCCACTTTCCCCCTAAATAAATCATTGTCCCCTGCTAGACTGGGAGTATATTTACTGTTCCTGAGTGGGCCCTTGTAAGAAATTACCCTCCCACATTTGCTCATTCAGTTTCCCAATGAAAATGTCCTCTTTACTTCTTTCTCTAATATACTCTGGGTTCTTCCCATCCTCAGTCAAACAAGCATTTATTAAGTGCTTAAGATATGCCAGGTACTGTACTAAGTGCTGGGGATAACAAAGAAAGAAGCTAAGACAGTCCCTGACCTCAAGAAGCCCAGGTCACATATCACTCCCTTTGTGAAACCTTCCTGGACCACTCACAGTGGAAGACTAGTTCCCACTGAACTTTCTATACCCTTCTACTTGTAGGAAGTAACATGCTGTTGCATTTAGCTTTCACTTGTGACCCTCAAGATGAAGGTAGACAAGGCGGCTTCAGGCAAAACCACAAGTCTGGGATTTGTCAAGGAAGGCTTCTTGGAAGAAATGGGAACTGAACAAGGCCTTGAAGGGAATTTAGGATTTAGATAGGCAGAGGAAGGAGACGAGCCAGAATAGGAAATATTTCAGCCCCATGGCTATAAAAGGCAGCAAGTTATGATCTATAGGAAATTGTGCTGAGCTCCTTTTAGAAGGCAGTGTTACAGTTAATTGCAGGTCTTTGAGTAAGCAAACACCAAGCTGTTCCAAAAAGAGCAAAGTTCAGCAGTAAGTGGACTTTCCTGGGTCAGAGGGAGAACAGAAAGAATGCTGGAAAAATAATCCCAGGGACACTTGCTGTTTATTTTACTTGTTTGATGATCACTTGGGGCCAAAAGAAGACTTATCCCAAGGTCTAGTTGAAATTGGGCAAACAGAAAACTCTATCTCAGTCTATATGGAGGCAGATGGGCTTCCTACTTGGGAATAAAAATCAACAGTCCCAGCTCCCTCCACCATTTGCAGAGGGATGCCCATAGGAGCTGAAAGGGCACCTTTATGTACAGAATCTCAACCCTGCAAATCTTAGCTTCTCTTTCTTTCATTTTCCCCAGTTCACCAGAGAAGGTGCCCATTAGTACTGAAGTACCAGAGAAAAAGGAGGGAGTAGAGAAGTAGCAGTCAAGAAAAAAGGCCAGGAAGTTCCAGGTTAATTGAGAGGATGTGAAATTCCTGGAGAAGGATGGTATAACAGATAGAAAATCCGGCTCATGAGTCAGGTCCAAATCCTGCCCCATTCCGACCGAATGAGTTTTGAAACCTCTCACTTCCCCAAGCTTCTGTCTAAGACCATAAATTGCCAGACCAGGTTGCTTATCTGCCTTGGTTTTACTCTAAAAATAATTACAGCTAGCATTTATTGTAGCATGCTTTGAGCTCTGCAAAGCACAATACAGACACTAACTCATTTGACTCTCACAACTACTTTGTGATGTAGGTGCTATTATTAAAACACCTACTTTTACAGATGAGGAAACAGGCTGAGAAAGGTTCGACCACTGTCACTCCCATACACTTTAGAAAACAGGGTTATCAGAATCACAGATTTAGGGCCAGGAGAGATTTTGGAAGCATTCTAGTTACTGCCTTCATTTTATAGATGGGGAAACTGAGACTGAGTTTCTGAGAGATTAATGACTTGCTCAGGGTCACATAGTCTCATTAAGTGTCTGAGATAGAATCTGAATGCAGATCATCTTGATTCCAAGTCCAGCACTATTGCCCAATACAGTTTTCTTCAGGTCCAAATGATATAGGAGAAAGGGCATTCCAGTTGTGAGAAACCAAATGAGAAATATTGCAGAAGTAAAGCAATCCAGTACTAGTTATGACTAACAGACAATTATATTTGATCTCTTTTTACAATGCAATTTTAAATTTAAATGATTCTTTTTTTAGAAATGATGATGAATAAACTTCAGGTGATGCAATAATATGGGACAATGGAAAGAACATGGGCTTGGAAGTTAGAGAAGGTAGGTTCAAATCTCACTTGTGTTGCTAGTTCCCTTTGTGACCTTAGGCAGGTTACATAATCTCTCTGGCACTCATCTGTTAAATGAAGGAATTAGATTAGATGGCATCTAATGTCCCTTCCAGCTCTATATCTATGACTCTGTGATTTAATATTTCACAAAAGCTCACCTTTCATTTTTTTGCCCCTTTTGTGCTAAAATGTACACATCGCAATTTCAGAAAACCCAATATACAGGGTGTTCTGAAAAGCTTAGAGCTCTTTTACCCGTAAGTAGCTTTGGAACAACTTGTATAATTTGTGGAAATCTGAACTTCAAAAGTAAAAAAAAAAATATAGAGTGATTTTACATATTTTATAGAGGGCGTCTCTACTTTCCAGGAGCATTCTTACCTAGCTGAGTACCCTACTACTCTCAGTTATTGGTCTTGATCTACCAGGCAGAATTTAGATCTGTCTTTTTTTTTTCCTTTCCAGTCTTCATTCCTCTGACCTTTGATCATTTCCCTCTATTGATTCAAATCAAACTGGATCATTAGATGTTTTGCCATCTAGACTTGTACTCTATGACCTCTAGATAAGTGTGAAGGTCATTCATGCACCTCTCAATGAATGAAATGAAAAGAAGTATTTATTGATCATTTTCTCATGCTCCAAGCACTGTGTTGATTGCTAGGGAGATAGACCCAAAAAGGAGACAGTCCCATCGCTCAAGGAGCTTACATAGAAGGATACAACATATATAGATAAGGGACGGCCAGAGAAGGAAAAAGTCACAGAGATAGTGAATGAGATCATGGGGCATGACTTTTCTAGAAGGCAGTCTTAATTTTTGGTCATCTCTCCCCCATATGTGAAATGGACTTCCTCCTCATCTCTACTTTCCAGGATTGTAAGCTCATAGGTTTAGAGACAGAAAGGATCTTTTGAGGAGACTTTAAGAAATTAAGTTACATGCCTAGGTCACAGGTGGTAAGGAACACAACATGGTATGTCCTCCAAATCAAGCATCCATTCCACTATCTCTTCCTTCAAGATGCACTTAGGAGTGAGGTCTTCTGTGAGGTCTTGTCTGAGTTCGCCCTGCCCTCCAACCTTTGCTAAAAGTCATGTCTCCTTCTTCAAATTTTCTACAAGGACTCTGCAATTCCCACTTGGCTCTATCATATTCAGCCCTACAACTTACTTATTTGTATTCATGCCATACTCCCCCATCAGGCTGCAATCTTCCTATGAGACAGGAGCTGGATTACAGCTTTCCTTCTTTCCATCCCTGGCTGCTAATAGAATACCTTGCTCGTGGAAGGCACTTAATGACTAATCATTGAATTGAATTAATTATATTGATTTGAATTGACATGGAACCTTATAAATTAAATGTTAGGGACTAATAGGGAAGTGTGTTTTGCATGATTTTACATATAATTAATACCATGCTGCTTAGTTTCTCAATGGGTGGGAGAGGGGGTGGAAAGGAGGGAAAAAATTTAAAATATTTTAAATAAATGTTAATTTTTTTACAAAATTAATTGAGAAATATTTAATGCAATAAATAAAACATATAATTAAGATAAATTAAACATTAGGAACTCCTGCCAGTAGTATCATCTGACCCATCAAATATGCACATGAAGTATCTCTTAATGTTAGAAAAATTTCAAATTATGAAAATTCGTTTCACAAATTAGTTTTCTGGAAGACACCCATTGCCTTAACTGTACAGTGAGCTTGTGTTCAAGGGTCACATTCTACTAAATTTCTAAATATTATTCATTTAATGAAGTCTAAATTATTCAGGGGATTGAGGTAATTATTGCTGGCTCTGTTTGACATTGGTGATAGCAGTGGGAATTGGGGGAGCTCTTCTATCATGTTATAGCTCAGAAAGCTACTCATCCCCAGTCTCCTGACTTCATTCACTGTGACAGTGAGTGTCCTGTGTAGGCAGTGGTTGGCACAGTCTCTCCAGCACTTCCAGAATGGATTGTCCCTCTCCCACCAGTAGAAGATTTGTACCAGTGGTCTTTCTGGGGAGCTGCCCAAAGTAGACCTCCAACCTGAAAATACTGATAGTAACATTAGGAAGTTCTTCAGCTGCCCCATACTCATTCATACATTGATTTACTGAATCATTGTCTTTTGGACCTTTGGCTATTTATTTCTCCATAAGTGCTCAATTCATTTTGGGGTGAAGAGACAAAAGACTCTAGACTTCAGTGGAGCATCCAAGTGCTCTCAAACAGCTTCAATTTCACTGAAGACTCTAAATGATCTCTTAGCCAAATCTGCTCTTTCCAAGCTAGGAAGCTCTAGATTCAGAATGAGTCACCCCGTAGCTTCTGTTTCATTGGAAGAAAGATGGTTTCCTTTTGCTTTTCTGTTAATTTATTTTTTCTTCTTATTTTTATTCATTCATTTGTTGGTTTGCTTATTCATTCCTTTTACTTTTTATTCTTTCATTCATTCATTTATTTTTACCTATCCCCTGATATTTGATTTTTCTTAAACTGGGCTTGGCTTGCAAGGAATGATGGTATCTTGAAGATTCAAGGGCCCATTCTTTTAGGGTTGGTAGGGTCCCCTATTGTCCTCATGAAGCTATGATTTCTCCCTGTTGGAGCTTGTCCTCACAGATGTCAGAGTTGATTTTTTTCATGTGTGTATATATATGTGTGTGTGTGTGTGTCTGCACTCAGTGTGTTCCATTTATTTGCTTTGCCACCTTTAGCCTGTATGGCAAAAGCACCCCAGCAAACATTGACTCTAGAGATGTGTCATGGCAGCACATCAAAATATTGATACTTGCCCCATCTGAAGGTTCCCAGTGAGCCACGCAAATAAGCAAGAGAGGAGGAAAAAATTGAGTTCAGATCCCTGGGACTTGTTGCAGGCCTGGGTTCAGAACTGAACCACAATGCTAATGAGTTAAGGCAAAGTCTGAACCGCAAAGGGGTATCAGTGGTAGATGCTGGTATAAGCATCAGGCATCTGCTTAGAGGGAAAAGATGCCAAGTCCCACAGGGGATCCTCTAGAAAGATGGCTAGATCTGGAATCAAGAAACCCAGGTTCAAATTCCAGCTTTTCCACATGCCACCTGGGAGACGTTGGGCCAGTCAGCTCTTTCTAAGGTTTCAGTTGTCTTATCTAGAAAATGAGGGGATTGGCCTAGATTAATCAATCAGCAAGTATTTGTTTAGCACCTACAGTGTACCAGGGACTGTGCTAGGTGCTGAGGGGTATAAAGATGAAAGTGAAAGAGTCTGAGGCTTAAAAGACCTTACATTCTATTAGGGGAAGTGATATGTACTCATAGTAGAACATGCAAAACAAATACAAGGTAATTTGGGGGCAGAGGGTACTCCCAAAGAGGAGTGGAGATAGAAGTAGAAGGTGGATCTTGAGTTGATTTTTGAAGGGAACTAGGAACGTGAAGAGGTTGAAATGAGGAAATGGTGCTTTTCAGTGATGCCAGGAAGGCAAGGGCACAGGAATGGAGATAGTGAGGGATGATAATGTGACCACATAGAGTAGGTGCTTCAATGGATAGAGACTCATCCTCTTGAATTCAAATCTGGTCTGAATCCTAGCTGTGTGGTCCTGGGCAAGTCACTTAACCCTATTTGCCTTAGTTTCCCCATCTGAAAAATGAGCTGGGGAAGGAAATGGCAAACCATTGCAGTATCTTTGCCAAGAAAACCCTAAATGCAGTCACGGAGAGTCAGACAAAACAGAAATGACAACAGAGAGTTCATGAAAGAGACAGTGTCTAAGGCTGCAGAGGTGTTGGAGTCAGGTTGTAAAGGGCTTTAAATGCCAAGGAGAAGAGTTTTTATTTGGACCCAGAGGTAGCAGATGACCTTTTAAGGTCCTTCCAAGCTCCAAATATAGGAGTTTGTTATCCCAGTTCCTGAACTCTGCCCCCACAACTCCCTCTGAAGGAGAAATCAGATATCAGAAGACATTAACACTCAGGAGGGATCATGGCTTAAAGTCATCTATCTGCTCCCTTGTATTCTGACTCAGGGCACCCTTGGGATGAGGGAGCTGAGGATCCTATCTTGAGAAGAGACCTTGAGAACCCCCTGGAAGCAGGAGTCTTTCAACTCTAGAGCAACTTACCGACATTTTTAACCCCCTAGCAATCCTTCTGATAAAATACATAAATTGCCCTAGAAGAGGCTATTAGCCCACCCTGACTATCCAAAGGAAGTCTTCTCCTGACTTTGTCACAGAGACATAGCCCCCTTTGTCCAACTCTCTGACCTGTTCATTCAGGATGCTGTTTTGTCCTGTTCTGCTGTTCTGTGCTCCATATTTTGCTTTAGGCTGCTTTAGACCCAGCACTGGCTACTTCTGCATTTTGCAGGCAGCTTGGACTGTCCCTTTGCCTAATCCTCTCCCATAATCCTCCTGAATCATCCTTGCCTTGGATCTCACTTCTGGCTGTCGGCCAAATGAATGATTACCATTCCTCTCTGGTCATCTTCTGAGCTCTGTCTGGAAAGTTCTGAAAAGGAACTACAAATCACCACACCTTTGGTGTTTCTTGATTTGTAGGACTATAAGTGTTAAAGTTGAAAGTGATATTGGAAACCATGTAGTGTAGCCTCTTTATTTTACAAAGAAACTGAGACTCAGAAAAGCTATTGAGTAACTTCCCAAGGGGAAGGTGGGGTTGGTAAGTGAGTTGCAGAGCCAGGATTGAAATCTTACCTACCACAACCTTTTCAGTCTTGCTCATAACCAATAAAATGCCTATTTAGGAGACATGATGGTCAGTTTTTTCCTTCCTTTTTTTTTTGGAGGCAATCCAGGTTAAGTAACGTGCCCAGGATCACACAGCTAGTAAGTGTCTGATACTGGATTCGAACTCAGGTCCTCCTGACTCCAGGGCTAGTGCTCTATCCACTGCAACACTTAGATGCCCCCTTCTTCTTTTACCCCCTTCTTTTAAAACACACACACACACACACTATTGATGATTTGATAGGAATGAGAATCTAGCATCACACTAAATAAGGAAAGAGAGACCAACCTGTATCAGTTTGGAGCAGAAGATGGTCACATCACTTGCACAAGGTTTCTGAGAACTGTTCAGATCACTTAACCCTCTACAGCCTCAATTTCCCCATCTGTGAAACAGGGATAATTATCTAAAAGGGTTGCTCTGAAGACCAAATGAAATAATAAATTTAAAGCATTTTGCAAATCTTAGCATGCCATAGTTATTATTTTCCAAATAAAGTCATGTCAAATAGAACCAGTTTCTGCATGATTTGTCTCAACTTTAAATCATCCTGTTTTGCTTTTGTCTTTGTGTCTTCAGAACCTAGGACAGATCCTGGCATATAGTAAGTGCTTAATAAATAGTTGGTTATTCCATCATTTTAAAAAATGCAAATATTTCTTATAAAACATCCTTATGAAAGGATGTCATTGTTATATTATAAGCAAACTCTAAATCAGCAAATACTTGCTTATCAAGTACCTAGTCTACTCTGCTGTTAGCTGCTGGGGAAACAAAATCAAAAAATTCTGCTCTAAAATATGTTTTACATGATTGCACAGGTATAACTTGTATCAGATTGCTTCCATCTTGGGGAAAGGTGGGGGAGGAAAGGAGAAAAATTTGGTACTCAAAATCTTTCAAAAAATGAATGCTGAAAATTACCTTTATGTGTAATTGGAAAAAATAAAATGTTATTAAATTAAACTAGATTAAATTTTTTTAAAATCTGCCCTAAAAGAGCTTATTTTTACAGGGAAATGTGATGTAAACAATCAAGTATGTCCATGACCATTTGAGGAAGGAGTGAACAGCCCCTATGTTGCTATGATGTCATTGAACCAATCAGCTGAGAATTACTCAGATGCTTGGTGATGGAAGACTAACTCTGGCAGCCCAGTGAGCTACAGCCTTCTTACTGAAGCTAAATTCCTTACAGCATGTGCATAAATTACCCATCCCCCACTTCCAATGTTGTTTCATCACATCTTCTGGGAAACAATAAATGACATTTGATGGGAAACTGTCTGTACATGTGTGTTCTCTAAGAATTAACAGAACTTAGCCTTCCCACAGTTTGGGCTGAATCCCAGGTGCTTCTGTCAAATACATTGCCCTCATGGAGATCTATTAGTCCTTAATTTATATAGTCAGCTCTTGTGGTTAAATCAGTTCACTTGTTCATTTCCTTTTTCCTTCCCCCTGCATTGTCTGCCTTGTGGCTATTTCATGGATTGTTAACAACTTTATCAGAGTGTGAGCAAAAACCCAGAGTGGAGATGAAATTCATATCTATCCATTTTGTCATATTGATAAAACGTCTTGGAGTGGGGTGGGACTGGGGGATGGGAAGAACCTAGCCAAATGAGGTTTGGAGATTATCTGTGGATTCCAATTATTTCTCCTCTTCCCTACCTTCAATTCTCACAGTTAATTGGAAATTTGTTAGCCATTGACAGAAGAGAGAAGGCTTGAATTTTCAGGTTTCACCCAGAATTGTTTTTTATCACAATCTCCTGAGGTTTAGACAGATGGAGGAACAGAGGGAAGGCATGAACCCTTGGTTGAAGTCATGTCATTAATTTAGTAACCATGGGGAGAGGGGAAAAGGAGAGTGTTTCCAAAGATTTCATAAGCTATTAACAGAAATCTACTTGTCAGAGAAGGAGAGGTGGTGGGTGTTCAGTGACTTACATTGTGTGGCTGGGTTGATTTCTGAGTTGCTTTATGGACCCTTATTAGGTATTAATAAATCATCAGACTTTGTTCTTGCAGGGCTGAGTGGTCTGATGGATAATGATTCCTCTTAGGGAAGAAACTGCTTCACTAATAAGGGAAGAAATCGTGGAATGATAGAATTACAGAGTTTGGAGATTTTATTGTTGTGGGGTCTTTGTTTTTGTTTTCTGGTCATATGAATCCCTTCAGCAGTCTGAAGCCTATGCATACCTTCAAAGGAGCATTTTTGTTTTTTAGCACAATGCCTGGCACATAGTAGGCACCAGGCTGATGTGCTTATTTCTTTCTTTCCTTTTAAAATTCATCATTGAAGGAAATGCTAAATTTAAGTTAGAGGTTAATTAAAACAAAAATAGAATTTTTATTCCGTCTGTGTTCACATACCCCCTCAAATCTATCCATGAACTCCAACCCCAGATTAAGATCCACTCCAACCCTTTCCTTATACAGATAAGGAAATAAAGACCCACCCAGACATGTGAAATAGCTTGTTCAGTCTCCCAGCTAATCAAGGATAGTTCACCTTGCTAGAGGGCAGCCAGGTAGCCCAGAGGATAGATAGCTTGCCAGACTGGGAATCAGGAGGATATAAATTCAATTCTAATCATAGATATTTACTAGCTAAGTAAATCACTTAACGCTGCTTGCCTTAGTTTCTCATTTGTAAAATGAGCTGGAGAAGGAAATGGCAAACCACTCAAATATCTCTGCCAAGAAAAGCCATGGAGAGAGATACAACTAATTGACCAATAAAACAAAACCTTGCTATAAATTTTCATCAGGAGTATATACTATCTCAAGGAATTCTCCGTCATCAGACACATCACTTTCCAAGGTCAAATGCTAAGAAAGATATAGTTTTCATTTAGGCATGACCTGTTGACCTTAAAGTCAGGAAGACCCTGCTTCAAATACTGCCCCTGACAATTAATAGCTGTATGACCCTGGGCAAAGCATTTAACTTCCCAATATTCTAGGCAAAACTTTAGAACTAATCTGAGAGAAGAGAATGGATGAGATTGAGAGGAGTTTCCTTCTTTGAGAGTCAGAGCCTGTCCCTGGATGGTAAAAACAAAGGCTTAGCTGGTAACCCTGAAGAGAAGGGTTGGCAAAATCTTGGCAAAATCTCTTCCCTAGTATCTGTCTTACAAATAAAGGGGAATTAAGTCCATTGTACCACTAGAGAGGAATCCCTGAAGTCCACTGCTACCATTAGGGCAAGTCTGACTTTCTAGACAAATGTTTGATGTAATAGAAGTCGGAATTTCCCAAACTAATTTGTCTGTGTAATTCTTTTTTGGCTTAAAAAATATTGAATGAACCCATCTATGCTACATTGGGTAACCAGGCAATATGGAATACCAGCAGGATGAAGAGAAATTTGGCAAAAAATATAAAGAAAGATAAGCCTATGTTCATGCCCCCAAACTGCCATGTATGATGTTATATTTGAAATGTATAATTTTATACAGAATTTATATTTAACATTTTTGAGGGAAATAGCATGAGCATTGGCAGGATTCTGTAGAAGAGCTATCTGGGAATCAATAGCATCCATCTTTACATGGAGCGAAAAGCCACCTTCGCAGTCACACCATGACATTAAAATAAGGTGGGCATGCACCAAGGGGAGAGAATGGATCCCAGAAGCCCATTGGAGCTTATTCATTGCCTACATGCATTCCAAAGGACTGGATATCTACATCAGAGAGGGATGAATAAGGGCCACAGGCTTAAAAGCACTCTACTTCTGTTTGTAAGCTCTTGGTCTCATTCCTTCCTCTTTGAGAGCTCTTGTTTATTCCCTCAGTGGCCACCACTCCATATATTCACAGCATTATCATTGTGCAAGATCTGCCTTTGAATAATTTAGCATATGATTGCCAGTTGCTGTGACCAGTGGATGGACGAAATGGCCTGACATGTTTGATTAATAGCGAACCTTCACTCCTTTTTCTTCCCTTTAATTCATATTAGCCAATGGTTTCTAATTGTACCCCTCAGATTAACTCCATTTTAGTGACTGGTTCTAGAAGTTTTAGTTAAAGCTGGAATCTGAAGAGCTTTTATCTGTGATCCCAACTGCACTACCTTGATTCTGCCTAAAGCAATATAGTCTCAGTTTTCTCCTCTGCAAAGAGGACACAAAAATAGTTCCATTCATCTAAGAGCAAACTGCCTTTCTAAGTTTCACAGGATTTGTAACATATTACTTAGTACCGTGATGTCAAATTCAAATAGAAATGGATCCCTACAGGTACATGTTGACTTTTAAAAAGCCTCAAATTAACATCATCTATGCTTTATTTGTATATTTATTAATTTTGTTAAATCTTTTCCAATTACATTTTATTCTGGGTCAGATGCACTCAGAAGTATTGCAGGCAGCCTATACTTAGTCAGTCTTGAGTTGGGTACTCCTGATTTAAAGCATCATTATATCCTGAGATTTCGAGACATCAGCTGCCCATGGCCTGGCTGATAATGTATTATTTATGTTTTCTAAAACCCAACATCACAGGAAGTTTCAAGCATCACTACTGCATTACTTCTTGCTACTGTGTTAATGGATTTCTATTTTTCACTGTCACTCTCATGAGTAGAAATAAGCCTATATGAACAGTTAAGTTCTGGTATTTGTTTATATGTAAGAAGAGATATGCTCCACATTCACTACTGACTACTGGGAAATTGAATGGATTCATTTCTACAAACACTAAGAATTTCCTAAAGACGCAAATACATCACTGGGGATCTTCCCTATATCTTCCCTTACCATGTTGTCATATTTTGTCTTTCATTCTCAAAGAGGGCCATGACATCAGGAAGGTGAAGCTATGACATGTAAGTGAACAGGATGTAAGTGAGGAAGAGCTCTGTAAAGTCACCAGCCTCACTTTTCTCCTCTACAGTCATTTGGGTCCAATGACAAGATATAGCTTGGGACAACTGGAGATGGCCCAGAATGCAGTGGAAGACCGTGTCATACAGGATGAAATAATGAAAAGCTACATACAGTTAGTTTAAAATTTCATGGCTAAAGAATGAAAACAAAGAAAGAGGAGATTGGATAAAGAAGAATATGAACAAAGAAACAATAGATAACATATGCAAGGTTAAGGACAGAAAAAATAGTGAGATCTTAGGACTGGGGAGAGAAAAGAAAAGAAAATATTGGAAAGGTAAGTAGGAGCTAGTTTCCAGAGGGCTTTTAATACCAGGCTAAGGATTTTAGAATTTGTCCTGAAGGCAGTCAAGAACCATAGAAAGGTTTTGACCAAAGGGAAGGGAAAGAAGGGGAAGAGAAAGGAAATGGTAGAGAAGGTATTGATAAGGGAGGGTAAAATAAAATATACATCTTTAATCTGATCTTTTCCTGGTTCACCAGGCCATGAAATATTCTTGAGAAAATGCTAACAAAACTAAATAAAAATTTTATTGGCTTAATTGTCTCCCATGTTGGAGTGAGTTGAACATGACACTATTTTGGAATTTTGTTTTTATAGAGGTTGTTTGTTTTGGAAGATCTTGTTTCAGCTACTTAATATCTGTATGACCATGGGATAGACAATGGCAAACATTTATCAAAGACTGGATTTCATTTATAAAGTCTCTTCCAGCTCTAAATCTTAGGATCTTATGACCTCTGGACCTCAATTCCTTAATCTTTAATATCAGGGATCTATCTAGATGACCTCTAAGAGTCCTCCCAGCTTATTTGTGACTCAGCTTTCAGAACACATTGTTTATATTATGCCTGAAATGGGATCTTAGAATTTCCAATAATTGAAGGATAATTCTTCACATCACAAGGGACAACCAAAAAATTAGGTTGAGAAAGTCTCCATAAAGCTTTGAAGAAAATGTTTTAAGCTTTTAGAATATGGAAGAAACATTTTTATACTAATGCTTCAAATGCCTCTTAAGTCAAATGGAGCACAAGAGGTGTTTCCAATTTTCCCTCTGGAACTAAGCTAGGACAATGATTGGAATTACCATGAATGGAGTCTTTCAGTGGTGAAGAGAGCAGAGAGACTTACATAGCTCCAGTTAATGCCAGAATTTTAGGCACTCCTACAAGAGAGAGGTGTTAATCCAACTGGGGAAGGTGCCTATTCAGAAAGGAAATCGTTAACTCTGATTGGGAGCTGACTGTGAGATCATCCCCTCAAATTCTAGACCCAGTCAAGAGACTATGAGGTAATGGGTAGCCAATCAGACTCAGAGAAGATATTTGAAAAAAAAGAAGATAAAGAGAGGGAAAGGGCTATGAGGGGAATAGGGATGTGGTGGTAGGGTGAGGGTTTTGTTTTTACTTGAAGGAAAAGAAGCAGGAGGTTCCATCATGGAGAAGTCAGGAAAATCCAGATAAGAGATCTGGGAGTACATGTTATGCATTTGTCGTTATTTATTTGAGAGATGTGTTATAGGTGCTGTTTGTTGCAGGGGCAAGATCTTTTCTACTCAAGTTATCGATAAAAGCAATTCACTGTGTATGACAGAGGTTTGTCTAGTATAATAACTGACAACACATTAATACATATAAATCAGAGCAGTCTGGAGGCCTGTCATTTAGGACCATAGATTTAGAATTGAAAGGCACCTTAGAGGTCCTTTATTTCAAGTCATTTGTTTTTACAGCTGAATAAACTGAGGCCCAGGGAGTTTCAGTAAACTGGTCATGTTAGAAAGGTAAATAGCCTAACTGGCTTTTAGACACAGGTCTTAGGACTTCAGATTTTCATTGTGCCATTCTCTGGGTTGTTTTCTCCTCTGGATTTCCACATTGGTAGGATCATAGTTGTGATAGCATACAGGAACAAGTATGATAGTAGAAAGAGGGCCAAATTTGGGGTCTGCATCTGCTTAAGACCCAGTGTAATGTAGTGTGCTGAAAGCAGTATTCACTATAGTATAAAGTGTGCTGAACTGGAAGCTAGGGGAGACCTGGTTTAGAGTCGATGTCTCCAATTCTGGCCTAAATGTGTGACCATGTGCAGTTCAATTAACATACATAATCCTTAGTTTCTTCATCTATAAAATGAGGATTATTATACCTCCTTGCCCTACAAGGCGGTTGCAAAAATCAAATGAGAGAATGCAAGCCTTAAAATATTATATAACTATCAGCTACTGTCTTTAATACTAACTATCTTACATGACCTCAATCATATAGAAATAGGAAACATTGGACTGCCTTTCCCATCCAACTATATTTCTCTAATGCCTGAAGATCATAGAGCTCTCCACAAATGATTCTCAGATTTATTTATCCTGCCCTAACATCCCTCTATAGGTTTCCAGTCTTAAATCTCCTACATCTCAAACTGGATGTCTTATTAATGTCTCAAATTCAACATGTTCAAAATTAAACTTATCTTTCCCCCAAGACTCCCCCTCTTCTCAGACTTCCTTATTACTGTCAAGGGCATCATCATCCCCCTCGTCACCAGGGCTTACAAACTAGCCTTCATGCTTGACTCCTCTCTCTCTCTCTCACCCTGCACCCCACCCCATATATTCTTTTACTAAAGCCTATCAATTTTACTTTCAAACCCTCTCTTGTATATGCCCCCTTCTTTCCTCTGACATTGAAGTACCCTAGTTAAGGCCCCTGTCACTTTATGACTGGGCCATTGCAATAGTCAATTGAGTCATCTTCCTCACGCCAGTCCATCCTCTGTTCTGATCTTTGTAAAGCACAAGTCTAACTATGTCAACTGCTCTGTTCAATAAAATCCAATGATTCTCTATTAATTTCAGGATCAGCTATCACATCCTTTGTATGGCTTTTAAAGTCATTCATAACCAAGCCCTTTTCTAGCTTTCCAGTTTTCTTATACCTTACTCCCAACCAAGTACACTGCAATACAGTGACATTGACTTCCTTGCTGTTTGATGCATCAGACTCTCTGTCTCTCAATTTTGGCCATTTTTCCTGGCTACCCTGCATGACTGGAATGCCCTCTCTCCTAAGTTCTGCCTCCTGGTCTTCCTGATTTCCTTCAAGTCTCAGTTAAAATCCCACCTTCTTGGGAGTGGAGCCAAGATGGTGAAACATAGGGAGCAGCTCAGTTGAATTCTTCCAACATTCCCCTCCAAACAATTTTAAAATAACACCTCAAATTAGATTCTGGAGCAGCAGAGCCAACATAAAGTCAGGGCGAGAAATTTTTCCAGTTCAAGACAACTTAGGAGGTTGGTGTTAAAGTTCTGTGATACTGGAGGTGGTAGTTAGCCCAGAACACAGTGCAACCCACATCACTGGTGCCACCACAACTCCAGCAACAGGCCAAAGAGGCAGCGGCAATAGCAGCAACGGTAACTTTGGTAGTTCTCAGTCCACAGACAATAAAGGAGTCAGAAAACTGCTCAGAAGGAGATTATAGGGGATCCTTTGCTGGCACTGGGTACAGGACCCTGTTGCATTGCCTATATACATTCCCAGGTCACAGTTTGAGGGCAAAGATGATCAATAGCTCACTAATGCTTGTGGCCACAAAGGAGTAGGGGCACTGGTCATAACTCCAGGACAGAGAGAGTTAATTGTGGTCATTTATAAGGGAGCTGGTCATGGCTCCAAGGCAGAAAGGAGCACCAAGGCTCACAACTACAGGAGAGCAGGGAACTAGGTTCCAGTTCCAGGGCCAAGTGGAACACCAGCACTTGTGGCTGTAAGATCCTTCCTGTGTGAAGACCAGAATGTTTGGATCATTCCATCTTAGACACACCCAAAACTTGCAGACTCCCAGAACTAACTCTGAAAACTAAAGCATAAAGAATCTGAAGTCTTGGACAATGTCCCTTTTACTCTGGGAGCAGAACCCAAGTTTAACATAAAGTCAAAATCAAGAAATAGGGTAGAAAATGAGCAAACAACAACAAAAAAGAAGTTGACCATAAAAAGCTACCATGGTGACAGGGAGGAGCAAGACACAAATTCAGAAGACAATGATGTCGAAACAACCACAAGCAGAGCCTCAAAGAAAAATGTCAATTGGATACAAGTCCAACAAGAATTCTGGAAGCAATCAAAAAAGATTTTAAAAACTCAGATAAGAGATGTGGAGGAAAAATTGGGGGGAAATGAGAGTGATGCAAGAAATTTATGAATAGAGAGTTGACATCTTGGTAAAAGAGATGCAAAAATATTGAAGAAATTAACACCTTACAAAACACAATGGGTCAAATGGCAAAAGACTCAAAAAATCCACTGAAAAGAATAACTCCTTAAAAAGTAGAAGTGGCCAAATAAAAAAGAGGTATAAAAGTTCATTGAAGAAAATAATTCCATAAAAAATGAGAATTGGGCAACTGGAAACTAATGACTTTATGAGACATAAGAAATAAAAAAGTTGAAGAATATGTGAAATATCTCATTGAAAAAGTAACTGACCTAGAAAATAGAAAATAGATTGAGGATGTCAATGTCGATGTAAGAATTATTAGGCTGTCTAAAAGTCATGATCAAAAAAGAGAGACTAGACATCATATTTCAAGAAATTGTTAAGGAAACTTTCCTGATATACTAGAACCAGAGGATAAAAGAGAAATTGAAAGAATTCACCAATTGCATCC
Organism: Potorous gilbertii; assembly: GCA_028658325.1. Classification (NCBI taxonomy): domain Eukaryota; kingdom Metazoa; phylum Chordata; class Mammalia; order Diprotodontia; family Potoroidae; genus Potorous; species Potorous gilbertii. Next base: position 473,047,932 of record CM053771.1, on the reverse strand, counting down.
TAAAAGAGATCCCAAAATGAGATCCCAGTAATGTTATAGCCAAATTCCAGAGCACCTACATCAAGGAGAAAATACTGCAAGCATTCATATTATGAAGTCATAGTCAGGATCGTAGAAGATTTAGTAACTTCCACATTAAAGGAATAGAGGGCTTGGAACATGATATTCCAGAAAGCAAAAGAGCTTAGAATTACAACCAAGAATAATCTACTCAGCAAGACTGAATATAATTTTTCAGGAGGAAAAATGGATACTCAACAAAATAGAGAACTTTTCAGCATTCCTGATGAAAAGACCAAAACGAATAGGGAATTTAACATTTAAACAGAAGACTCAAGATAAGTATAAAAACATAAACATTAAAGAGAAGTCGTAAAAGATTCAATAAGGTTAAACAGTTTAAATTCCCATATGGGAAGATGATATTTGTAACTCCTAAGAACTTTATCATTATTAGGACAGTTAGAAGGAATCATCATAGAGAGAGGTCATGGGAGTGAGCTGACTATGATAGGATGATTTCAAAAAAATATAATTAAGAAGTGACAAGGAGAAATGTACTGGAGGGAAGAGAGAGGAAGAAAGGGGACATTATCTCACATAAAAGAAACATGAAAGGAAAAGCTTTTACAGAAGTGGCTAAATGGGGAGTGGTGGGAGGCACTGCTTGAACCTTACTCTTATAGGAACTGACTCAAATAGGGAATAAAATTTACACTCAGTTGGGTTTAACAATCTATGTCACCGAACAGAGAAGTAGGAAGGAAGGGGGAATAAGAAAGAGCAAGGGAGGCAGCTGAAAGAAGGGAATGCAAATTACAGGAGGCAGTCATCAGAAGGAAAATAGACTTTTGAAGGGGACAGGGTAAAAAAAGAGAGAGAAGGAAAAACAGGGGAAAATAGAATGGAGATAAATACACAGCAATCATAACTTTGAATGTGAATAGGATGAACTCACTCATAAAATGGAAGTAGACAGCTGAATATATTAGAAACCAGAATCCAACAATGTGATATTTAATAAGAAACATACTTAAAATAGAGAAATACAGAGTTAAAATAAAGGACTGGAACAAAATCCATTATGGTTCAGCTGAAGCTAAAAATAAGCAGGGGTAGCAATCATGATGTCAGAAAAAGCAAAAGCAAAAATAGACCTATTTAAAAGGTACCATAGACAATGAAATAATATCAGTACTAAACACATATATACCAAACGGCATATCATCCAAATTCCTCAAGGAAAAGTTAAATGAATTACAGGAGAAAATACACAGTAAGACTTTACTAGTGGGGGAACCTCAACATTCTTCTCTCAGAACAAGATAAATCTAACCATAAAATAAATAAGAAAGAAGTTAAGAAGATGAATAGAATTTTAGAAAAGTTAGATATGAAAAAACTCTGGAGAAAATTGAATGGGAATAGAAAGGAGTATACCTTTTCTCAGCTGTACATGGAGGCTTCACAAAAATTGTCCCTGTGTTAGGGCATAAAAACCTCAAAAAATAAATGCAAAAAAGTAAACATAGTAAATACATCTTTTTGGACCACAATACAATGAAAATTGCATTCAATACAGGATTATGGAAAAGATTAAAAATTAATTGGAAACTAAATAATCTAATCCTAAAGGATGAGTGGATCAAAGGGCAAATCATAGAAACAATCAATAGTTTCATTAAAAAGAATGACAACAATGAGACAACTACCAAAATTTATGGGAAGCAACCAATTACAAAACAACACTAAGGGAAAAATTTATGTCTTTAAATGAGAACATCAATAAAAATAGATAAAGAGTATATCAATGAATTGGACGTGCAAGTAAAAAGACTAGAAAAAGAATCAATTAAAAATCTCCAATTAAACACCAAATTGAGCACCCTGAAAATCAAAGGAGAGATTAATAAAATTGAAAATAAGAAAACTATTGAATTAATAAATAAAACTAGGAACTGGTTTTATGAAAAAGCCAAAGGGAATGAAAAGCTATCCAATAATGAAACAACTTTGAATAACAGGATTTTGAATATGTGAATAATATGGGATTGGATGTTAGTATTTCTAGGTCGACATAATTTAATACTTGTTTAAACCTACCATTCAACTCGTTGTTAAACACAAGTGATGTAAAAGAATAATTGCAGGGCTCAAAGGTAGCAACCACTTCAGAAGTTAGCTGTATGTAACCTACAGCAAGATAATAGGATCAAATTCATTTTGCATACGGTTAAACGTTAGAACAGATCGTGAAAGTCTTGTTCAGTGTCAATCGACATTCACAGAGTATAAAAAAGAATCTAGGATACCAATTCACAGTCTAATGATCTGTTGTAGTTCAGTTGTTTCAGTAATATTGGACTCTTTGCGACCCCATGAACTTCTATCCATGAATTTTTCTTGGCAAAGACACTGGAGTGGTTTGATATTTCCTTCTTCCGTGGCAAACAGAGGTTAAGTGACTTGTCAAAGTTCACACAGCTAGAAAATTTCTGAGACTAGATTTGAACTTAAGTCTTTCTGATTCTAAGGCCAAGGTTTTTGTTCTGTCTTCATTGGAGGAAAATTAAAAAAAAACAAAACCACAACTTAAGAAAAGGCAGCCTTGTAGTGACGGTTAAAGATTCCTTATGAAACAGACATCCAATTGCAGGCTGGGGAAGGGATAGATTTTTTTATAACTATGCCTAGAGGGGGAGGATTGGATTTTCCTTTCCCTGTCAGGAGCAAGGTCATTAGGAATACATAGAGAACAGAAAGCAGAAACATCCTCTGTTGGTTCCACACGGAAGCCAGGGATCCCAGAGGCAAGTCTGGTACAATTTGAACATGATCACGCAACAGACTCATTCACTCTGAGACTCTACATTTAAACAGGAAAAGATGTGATAAATACAAAAAAAAAGTTTACAGATTTTTGGTTGAATGTTCTGAACAGTGCAGCCTGACAGTGAAGCTTACAATGCCCTGAGAAAGTCTGCTGGAAATATGCAAGGACTGAAAAGTTAAGTGCACAGGATATAAATAACTTAAATTTATATAAGCACTTAACAGCTAATGGAATGCTTTTATCATAATAACCCTGTCAAAAAGATAGGCAAGGCAAGCATTGTTATCCCTGTTTTACAGACAAAGAAACTGAGGCTTAGTGCCCTGGTAACTCTCTTAAGACTATAAACAACAAATCAGTGCTGATATCCTTTGGTGAATTTCTCTATGCCAGCGATGTCACAGATCTGGTAAATACAAGGATGAGTGTGTGTGTGTGTGTGTGTGTGTGTGTGTGTCTGTGTGCACGTGTGTGTGCACACAGACACATATATAATCAAATATATACATACATACTCACTTGTGTAAGTATAAAGAATTTAAGCTTAGTTGAATGTGTACACATGCAGAAACATAGATGGAGAAGGAGAAATGGTTGGTTTTCTTTTTAAAATATTTATTAAATGTCAGCTGGTTGCTATTCAAGATTCCTGCACTCTAAAACTTTTGTGCCTCGCTATTCACACTACAACTTGAACTTAAGAATGAGAGGTCCTTTCCACTGTTCCTGTAGCCTCACCTTCCTTTATCTGTCCATTTCAATTAAAATGGGAGAGCTTTGAAAGTAGGCACTATCTCACTTTTCTATTTTCATGTGTAGCAAATGCTGCTAATCTGTTATTTTAGTTCTGTCCAACTCTCCATGACCCCATTTGGGTTTTTCTTGGCAAAAATGCTGGAAGTGGTTTGCCATTTCTTTCTACAGCTCATTTTACAGATAAGGAAACTGAGGCAAACAGGGTTAATTGACTTGCCCAGGGTCACAGAGCAAGTATCCAAGGCCAGATTTGAATTTAAATTTTCCTGACTCCAGATGCTGCACTCTAACCACTGCACCATCTAGTTGCCTCTGGTTCATACTAAGGGTTTAATAGATACTTTTGTTTACCTTTCTCTTTTCTTTCTTTTCTTCCTTCCTCCCTTGCTCTCCTTTCCTTCTTTTTTCTTTTCTCCTTCCTTTTTTCCTTCTTTCCATGTTTATCCTTCCTTCCTTCCTTCCTTCCTTCCTTCTCTCTGCTCTTGAGGAGTTAAGACTTAAAAAGGAAACAACAATTAAAAGACAGTTAGGGATGAACCTAGACTAGGTACACTAAGTGGTATCTTCTAACACTTTGAGTCACTATCTCCACAGTGGCCTCTGTGCGTAAGAAAAGGCAGCAATTCAATATTGACTTTAGTGGAGACAGTCATTGTCATGCAAAGTGCACTGAAAAAGGAAGGTGAACTTTGCAGCTACTCATGTGACCTTGAGTAAATCAAAGAAAGTTTGTAGCCCTAGCTTTCTTTAGTTTTTATCCCAGGTGGGGAAGGAGGTCATTGAACTGGAGTTTTATGGTTTGCATAGACTTGGTAGAGTTGAATTTTATTACTCTGTGTGGCTCTTTGTAAGTTTTCACACCCAGTCACCTACTAGGGAGTCAACCTGGGCCATTTACTTAACCTTTATGATCTACAGCTTTTTCTACTGTGGAGAGGAGGTTTTTCTGAATGACTTCTAATGAACCTTCCAGCACTAACATTCTGTGAATCTGGTTCTGGTACCTTGACGTTCAAACAATTCATCAATCAACAAGCATTCATTAACTGTCTATTGTGTGCTAGGTACTAAGGATGCAAATACAATGAATGAAACAATCTCTCCTCCCAAGTAGTTTAAACTCTAAAAGGGGAGACAACTGGGCTGTATCTAAGTATTTGAGTGGGTGTGTACATACATATTTGTGTGTGTGTGTGTGTGTGTGTGTGTGTGTGTGTGTGTGTGTATATATATGTATATATGACATATAAAGAAAATAAATAAGAAATATGTACAGAGTAGTTTAACATATGTTTGAGAGCAAAGGCAAGTTAGAGAGATGGAGAAGGAAGGTGGTACTTCAGGTACATCTTGAAGGAACAGAAGGATTCTTTGAAGTAGAACGAAAAGGAAGTGCACTTCAGGCATGCAAGACAGCCATAATGATGGGAAATGGAATGTTTTTAGTAAGGAATATAGAGAAGGTTAGTTTGTCTAGATTGCAAAATTCCGGAAGGGAAGTTAACGTTCAATGAAACTGGAAGGATAGGCTACGGATCTTTTGCCTAATTGAGACCTATATGAGACTTGTCCTTTTTATTTCTTGGGAAGTCTCTGCCCATGAGGGTGGGGCTCCCTTGCTGGAAAAATCAATAAACTTTCATTGGTGCCAAAACTTTGTCGGGCTGGTATATGTTTGTTTAGCATCGACAATTTTATCCTCAGTAGAAACAGGGCATTTTGGAAGAGGGGTGGATTTTGGGAGAAAGATAATGAGTTCAAGTTTGCATACGTTGAGTTTAAGATGTCTACAGGATATCCAGCTTGAAATGGGTTTAAAAGGCAACTGGTTATATGGGATGGAAGACTGAGTTGAGTATTTAGACCTGGGAGTCAGAGTCAGAGAATTGATGATTAAATAAGTCCATGAGAGCAGACAAGATTAGACAAAAGTGCAGAGAGAGAGAGAAGAAAAGTTATTCTAAGACAGAACTTTGGATATCTATAGTTGAGGGAGTGTGATCTAACTGATGAGTTAGTAAAGGAAACCAAGAGTGGTCAGAAAGGTAGAAGGAGAAATAAAAGAAAATAATATCATGAAAACCAAGAGAAGAGAGAGGATGCTGAACAGTATCAGATAGAGCAGACAGGTCCAGAGGATGAGAACTGAAAAAAGACAGGGAAGATTTTTTTAACGGCAGAGACTGGCGTGCCTGAAGGTAGTAGGGATAGAAACAGTAGATAAAGAGAGGAGGAAGATTAGTGAGAAAGTCATCATTGAAGTTGTAACCAGCTGGAGAAAACAAGAGAAGATAGGAAATTCAAAGTAAAATCCATTATAATATTATTAAAGATATTCAGAAAGGTTTTGTTTGTTTGTTGTTGAGTCAGTTTATCAGTTCTGTCCAATTCTCCATGACCCCATTTGGGATTTTCTTGGCAGAGATTTTGCCAAGATTTGGCCATTTCTTTCTCCAGTTTTTTTTTTTTTTTTTTTTTACTGATAAGGAAACTGAGGTAAACAGGGTTAAGTGACTTGCCCAGGGTCATATAGCTAGTAAGTGTCTGAGGCTTTGAACTGAGGAAATTAAGTCTTCCTGACTCTAAGTCCAGCACTCTATCCATTGCACCACTGAATTCACATCACACCCCTGCTACTTTGTGCATGACCTTGGGCCAGACACTGAATCTTGCAATCTCAGTTTCCTAACCTCTAAAATGCAGGGGTTGAACTAGATAAACTATAGGGTCACTTCCAGTTTTAAGTCCGTGATCCTATGTGATTCTGTGATACTCGTTTTCAAATAAACATAATGCTCCCAATCATACAATTCAGGAAGAAAACAAAGCTGTATGGTATCAGAAAGACAAAGCAACTAGGCATTCATTTCTGAATCTGATACGAACTCACCGTGTGATGCTGAACAAGGACAATCTCTGTGCCTGTTTTTTTAATCTTTAAATTAATAGGAGTAGTATTCACTTAATTATTCCAAGAACCAAGGTAACAAGTACTTAAAGTATATCCTGAGTGTGTAAATGCTAAATAAATACCTGCAGAAAGGGAATATTTTTCCTTAAGCTCCTCAGCTCAGGATTTAAAACCCTGTACAACCTGAATCCCCACCTACCTTTTTGGTCTCATATAATATTTCTCCACTTCCCATGCCCTGTGTTTCACTTAAACTGATGGCTGGCTGCTCTCCATTCACAGCTTTCAACCTTTGTGCAAGTGGTCTCCATGCCTGCAATGCACTCCCCATCTTGAAGTTTCTAGCTTCCTTCAAAGTGTAACTATCTCTAAGATGATGACTTCTCTGAGTCATTCAATCTTTAGTCCTCTTTCCTTTCTGAAATTCTTCTGTGTATTCCTTTTCATATTTACATTTTTTTTTACATATATAACCCCTATAACCTCAATAGAATTTAAACTCCTTGAGGGCAGGGCTGGGATTCATGTTTGTCTCTTTTCTTCCCCAGGATGCCTTGAATATAAGCAGGTACTTAAGAGATGTTTACTGAACTGAACTGAATTGAATTAGGAAAGTGACTAAGTCCACATTTTAGTTGGTGAAGTTAATGGTCTGCTTAATAGATACAACTAATAATAAATATTCATGTGAAGTGGCTGTATTTTTTAAAAAATCAATAGAATTTTCTGCAAAAGAAGAAGCAGGCAACTTAATGAGAACTTAAAAGAATAGTGTCATTAATTGGATATGAAAAGGATCCTTGTTGCAGTTGAACCTACTTGCTGAGTCAGACATCACTGGCAATATTGGAGGGAGTTAAAAAAGGATTGTAGATCACACCAAGGACTTTGCACTAAATCTTTAATGTTGGCTTTATCCAGGGGAAGATTTAAGCATAAAGAGACAGAGGCATGCATGAAGGGATAGGACTGAGCAGCTGCCTCCTCCTCAGACGAAGACTTAAATGCACATTCCTGGATTTGACTTGTGTTTATCAGCTGCTGCACAGTTCAACATAGAATAATTACACGGGCTCTCCCACTTAGCAATGGCCAACTTGAAAAGCCTTTGACTAGCAATGGGACGGGTGGTGGCTTCACCAAAGTCCCAAGAAGCATCCTTAGAGCTACAGCTTACTGAGAGTAAAAACTATCATCACCACAGTCTCTTTTCACTTGGCATCAGAAAAGATTTATCTGACCTAGGGCACAACTGTGGAGCTAGTGACTGGCCATCCGACCCCCCACCCCCCAGTCACTGCTTCTACTTTCATCTGTAAACAGTCTAGCCACAGTGGTTATAAATCCCAGTCCAGCAAACTTCAGCACGCTAGCTATGGCCATTCTCCATCTTCACTGGGAGTTATTTACAGAGCCATTTCTCTTAGTGAGATACCATTAATGAGATTATATTGGATGTGTTTTGCTGACGGCTTGTGTATTTACCATCCAGAGGTTTACCTTCCTCCCTCTTTTCCCTGTGTGGTAGATACATATATCTTTCTGGGCCAATGACCTACAAAAGAATTCAGGGAAGATATAAGAACCTGTGTGTTTCTTTAGGGGAAGGAAAAGTTGAAACTAAGCTCATTCACCTACTGATTATGGTGGACATTGGTAAGAGTTAACTTCTGGATACTCCATATAGACTCAAATCTAAGAGTATGAAACTTGAGACCTCAACAATGCCTAGCCATAGAGGGAACTACTGGGAAAAAGACAGTGTATTTACAACCACATTGCTATTTCATAATAGACACAGTAGCTGTGTGTGTGTGGGGGGGTCATTTTCTTACTATAATCACTACAGATATGGGAGATGGAGAGGTATGCAGACTTAGATTGTAATTTTTCTTAGAAACAATGCTACAAAGGCTGACTTGGTCCCTGTGCCAGTCTACAAAAGCCAAATCTCAGTTGAACTAAAAGGTTATATTCTGCTTGGACCTTAGGGATGAATTCAACAATAATTGATAACATTCCCCTTTGGTAGTGAGAAAGATACCTAATTCTATCCATATTACTTTCTTTTACACTGTAAATTATTGGCTTTTTAAATGTAGTATTATCATTTTTCCTATATAGTTATTTGAGTTTGCCTTTATTTTTATAAGGCATAGCTGAGTGGAAAAGAATGCTAATCTTTTCATCAAATTTTAAAGACTTAGTAACTCTAATTAATAATGCAACTGCCAACCACAATTCCAAAAGACTTGCTATAGTTAGAGAGCTGATGGACTCAGAGTTCAGATAGAAGCACATTTTCTTCTTTTTCTTTCTTTTCTTTTTTTTTTCGAAAAGGCCAAAGTAGGGAATTTCTTTTTCATGACTATCACATATTTGTAACAGGTCTTGTGTTTCTTCCCTTCTAAGTGGATGGAGGAGAGGGTGATAGGAGGGAGAAAATTGAGAAATGAAAATAAAATAAAATTGAATAAACACAAAAGAATACTCCTTTTTGTTTCTCAGTTAACCTTCCTGAGGGAAGCTATAAACCCTAACTCAGATTCCCCTAGCCCACCTGAAGATGATGTAGGCTACCCTAATTATAGGCACAAAGCCTAAGAGAAATCAAACAGCTTTTGAAGTACTACCAGCCTTGCAAACATAAATTTACAGAGTGATGGCAAATGTCTCAGGGTCCATATTTTGGAATTAGTTCATCAGTAAATTGACCTTAGAATAAGTCAACTTGAATAAAATAGTTTGAAAACTAAATCACCCTAGATGAGATCCAAAACAGATCTGTCCTAGTCAGGAATTGCCTCTGTTCCCTCCCCCAGCATGCCTCAAGCCAGACAGTTATTTCCCCGTTGCCTTCCTTTTTGAAGTGCCCAGGGCCTTTCCACTCAGGTATTAACTCCCATTCGAGCAAAAAGAAATACAGATCACTAGAGCTGATGCAACTGTCTCAGCTGACCCATTTGTTTGGTTCTGAAACCATGTGTCTGCCTCGTCAGTTATTTCTAGCATACTCTTGGTCTTTCCCATGCTTATTCATGTACCTAATGCCAACCCTAGGGTCCTAGAGGATAGATAATTTTCCAGCCAATGCAAGAATCCCCTTTACAACACGCCTAGTAACTAGCCACGAATAGGGAGCTCACTGTTTTGTGGGGACAACGAATTCCATGGTTATGGGCTCTTCGGCCCTCGTTCCTTGCAGGAACTACACTGAATATATCTAGCCTCTCCTTCACATAGCAGCCCTTGTAGTGTCTGGACGAGCCCTCCTCCTCGGTATCCTTCTTCTTCCAGGTGCATTCTCTGTAGTTTTCAACAGTTTCTCTGATTTCTGAATTTTGTGAAATGCTTGATTCTCCCCTCCCCCCAATGCTTTACTTATCTCCTCCTAATCTGTATATTTGTCTCTGATCCACATTTTGTCTGACCTTGATGCATGTGCGTACCTTGACTCATTTGGAGCTGCCTGTTCCTAATGTCTGGTCTGATTCTGACATAGGATATACATTGTGTCTAGCTCTGGCTACTCATTCACGGCTATTTGTCCTGTTCTTACAGTCTATACCCCACTCTCCTATGGCATGCTCATACTGGATTCTGCTTTAAAATGGGGAGTCACATCAAGATTTTCATAATGTTAACAATATGAATTTTACTGACATGATTTTGAGTATGGAGTGATGGAAAATTCAATTTAACTTGTTTATCAAAGGCAAATTACACTTAGTTACATGAAGATACTAGGAAAAGTCCGAATATTAAAGTAACAAATTGATACAGGTAGCTGACAGCTCTCACACTCTATGGGAGTTTATGGCTGTAAGGCAAAGAAAGCAAGCTGATCATGGATACGTTGGACATTTGACCCTCCATCCATGGTGAGGTCTGAATTTCACATAAAAAGGCACTTTAAGCTCTCAGGTTAGAAAGGATCAGGTCAGCTCAAGTACAAAAATAACTGAACATGTATATCTTTACTTCCCAGGGTTATAAACCTAATAATAATGCTGTCTCAGGCGTCTGCAATAGATGAGTGAGAGATACAGGATCATAGGATCACAGATGGAGAGGAGAAGGGAACATGAGAGGCAATCTAGCTCCACCTTCTTCGTTTTACAGATGAGGGAACTGAGGCCCTTGTCATTACATTCCCAATCCCATTGTGTGTACAATGGTGGCTTGACCAATGGAATGCCATTCCCAGAACATCACTAGTATGTCATTCTTCATGGAAAAAGCTGGGAGCCCAATTCTGGAAAGTCACGAAAACATGTAATGGAAAAGTCTTGCTTCTTGACTTGGAGCATGCACAGACATTCTTTAACTGATCTTTCAACTAGTGATACAGTGATGGACTGTTGCTGATTGCCTGCTGAGCTGGAAATGGACTACATTTTAAAGGACAAAATGAGTCTTCTTTTCTGCCTGGCTACGTTCAGTAATGAGAGAAGAACCACTGCAAGTCCTCAATGGGAGGAGAAGCTTCCAAACTTTATCTACTCCCACCCCCACCACCCCCATTGTAGCACATGAACATATACATGGTTCTGCTACTGCTTCTGTGTCTTCCTGGTGTTAGGTGAAAAAGTAATGGAGAAGGCTTTGAAATGTCAAATTAGCAAGCACCAGAATTCCAAGAGCTGAAGTCTATGCTGTAGATAGAGTACAGGTGAAATAGGAGCCAGCAAAAGTGAACTATTTGATCCAGACTAGTAGTAGCAGAGATACAGCCTCATCTATTAACTATGCTACATTTATTTGGAAGTGAACCTGATGGTGTGAATTCTATGTAGAAAAGAAGTGGTATAAGGAAGAGTTTATCACCAGGTTGGAGAAAATGCTTTGTAACTTCTGTTCTAGATGTAACTTTGTGGTAAATATCTCCTGGTCAAGGCTAATTGATGCTACTTGGTCAGACTAAACTGAGTTGCAAGTTGCTGTTGGTTAACATCAGGGAGAACAGATCAGAAAGGGGTCTCAATCTAATCATATTAGAAAAAGCTATTCCCCAACCCCTTAGGGATCTCCCTAGAACCCTGAAAGGAGATAGTAGCTTAGCCATGGGAACCTGACTTGAACCTGGATGAAGATAGACTGAAAAAGTAAGTTCAAGGTCTTGTTATATCTAGACATCTCTATTGCCCCTTCTTCCCCCTAGGTGTATGGAAAGCCCAATTCTTCTACATTAATCCTTCGCTATTCCATCCACAGTCACCCAGCTTTTATACACCTTACCTTTCCAAGCTGCATTTATCATGCAGCAAAAGAGAAATCCTTTAATCTTATGTTTTTGGTTCTATGTTTGAAACGGATTAAAAAGCCAAGCCAAATTAGGTTTAAAACCTTCAATTCTCTAGGCCCCAGGCATTCTTTTTCCCTCTCTCCAAAAAGAAGGTGGCCCGAAGCCATCTGCTACTTCCTGTAAAGCATTTCCTCTGGCTGCCACTGTTGATTGTTGCACCCCTTTTTAAGGGGAAAAAAGAGTGAAAAAGGAGAAACAAAGATCAGCTGATGGCCACCCGCATGGTTGGCTTTGTGTACCGATCCTCCCGCTTCCTTGGGAGATCCTGCCAAGGAGAAGCTTCATTTAGCTGACAACAGCCTTTTCCCATTAAATCCTCTATTCAAACAAGGCCCAGAGTGAAAAATTGCAAAACAGGAAGCCTGTAAATTGCATCAAAGCTTTGTTATTAGACATCGAAGAGAAAGACCTCTTTCTTATAGAGTAGAGAAAGAGTTATGATTTTGGAATTAAGAAGATCTGGATTCAGATCTGGATTCTGCTCTTTACTAAATTTGGGACCTGGATCTATTCAGTTAACTGCTCTGTGTTTCAGTTTCTTCACTTGCAAAATGGGCATAATGGTCCTCAGAGTATCTAACCAACAGAATCACAGTGAGAATCAAATGATACAATGAACATTAAAAAGTGATGTAAGCCATGAAGTGCTATGTCAATGTCAGCTCTCATCATCATCATCATCATCATCATCATCATTTCCTTGGATGCCCACCTGTGATCTTGAGCAAGTAGTTTAACTTTCATAAGCCTCAGTTTCCTTTTCTGTAAAATGAGTAAGTTGAGGCAGACAAACTTAGAAATCCCTCCCAGCTCTAGTTCAATGATATTATGAAGAAGACACAGTTTTACCCTTCTGTAGGTGAGATTTAAGGATTTGTATTCAGCCCAATGGGTGTGGATAGGTAGATCAGCATTGTTGGGGCCTTCCACTTTGAGAAGGGAATATCTAATCAGCCTTTTAGTCTGATTGATATATAGCTCATTGAAACATTAGTCTACATTACTGACAACCCAAGTCTTTTCAGGAAGTGGAAGACAATGATTAAGGAATATGTCAAGACCTTGACTTAATCACAGACCTACTTTATGACCTTCTAGTAATTCATTCTAATCTCCCTGTTTCAGTGGAGAGACAAGGCATTGAAGAAACCAAGGGAAAAATAAAATTGTTCTTGCCTTTGAGGAGATGGCATTCTACAGATAACCAAGAAAGAGTCTTCCTAAATTTGCAATGTGAAAAGGCTTACTAAACACATAGTATCACTGAATGTTAGATGAGGAAAAGCACTTAGAGATTATCTCACCTAACCCACCAATTTCATAGATGGCAGAACTGAGGCCAAGAAAAGTCAAGTGACTTGCCTATGATCACAATAAAGTAATGGCATGACCAGTATTAGAATCTAGGTCTCCAGAGCCCCTCCTCCTAGTGTTCTTTCTACAGCATCTCATTTCATCTCACCAGTCTTTTCAGGAGCAGTTTTTAAGTAGTTCTCATCTATGGATAATTGTGTCATTCTCTTCACAGTGTCCTTTCTAAAGGACTATTGTATGTGACTTTGTACACTGTTTCCATAGGTGTTCAAAATTCAGGAGGAGGAGGAACTGTTAGTATGAAACCGACATTCCCTAGGAATTTGGGGGAAATCTCAGGAAATGAAAATTAGAAATGGAATTTGTCTGTAGATCCTTTGGTTTTGCTTTCCATAAAGAAACTGCTTTCTAGAAAGGTATTTTGTTGAGTTTCAGAAGTACAATCACAACTCTAAAGCAGGAGAGAATCTTAGAAGTCATCCTCTTTCACAGATTTTCAATCTCTCTCTCTCTATGGGACCCTTTCCTACTACCTACAAACATACCCATGTCTCCCTATCGTGAAAAAAAATTGCCTGATCCTTCCTTCTCTGACAATAATTGCCCCATTTCTCTTCCACTCTTTGTAACTAAACTCCTAGAAAATGTCATCTACAGGTTCTCTTTGGTCCTGGTAGCAGGAAGAAGGGGATAAAGGGGATTTTCTCATTTGGTAAGTATCAGAATAAAGACATGTAGTTGGTGTCATCATGGTTCCAAGGCATTCTATCTTCAAAAGTTAACATGTGGCAAATGTGGATACTCTGCTAAAGAAAGAATAATTGGAGTGCAAAGGCTAAGGGACATACCACCACTGGACTGGTCCAATGAGGCACCTAAAAATTATCTACTGTTATTTCACGAATGGATTCCATAAAGGAACAACCCCTCAACCCAAGAGAGCAGCTATTGCTGCATCTAGTTCAGGTTGAGGATTCAACTGTTTGTTAAAATAAAAGTCCTGAATCAAAAGTAAAAACAAAGAAAATGCCATCTACAGTAGGTACCTCCACTTTCTTCTTATTCCTTTTTTTAACCCCTGAAAATCTGTTTTGGGGCCTTATTGTTCCATTGGAGCTCTCTCCAAAGTTACTAATGATCTCCAAGATGTCCAATCCAATGGTCTTTTCTCAATCCTCATGCTCCTTGACCTCTCTGCAGCCTTTAACACTGACCATCACTCTCTTTTCCTTGACTTTCTCTTCTCTCTAGGTTTTTGGGATACCACTTTCTCCTGGTTTTTCTCCTACCTCTCTGATCACTTCTTCTCCTCTCCTTTACTGGAGCCTTAGGCAGGTACTCTTCAATTCAGTAGCATTGTCCTCCTGGCTGTTCCAAGAACAAAACATTCCACTTCTCAGCTTCAGGCATTCGCTCTGGACCTCCCCCATGCTGGAATTCTATCCCTCTCCTGTTCTGATACTGACCTCCCTGGTTTCCTTTAAGTCCTAACTAAAATCTCACCTTTTACAGGGAGTCCCCAACCTTTCTTAATTCCAATGACTTCCCTCTATTAAATATTTCCTGTTTATCCTGTATATGGCTTGTTTTGCATATATTTGTTTACATTAGATTAGAAGCCCCTTGGGGGTAGGAACTACCCTCTGCATTTTTTTTGTCTCCCCAGTGCTTAGTACAATGACTGGCACTTAGGTACTTAATAAGTATTTATTGAGTCGTAAAAAGAGTTGGAGAAGAAAATGGCAAACCAGTCTAGTGTCTTTGCCAAGAAAACCCCCAAACGGGGTCATGGACACAACTGAACAGTAACAAACATTGTCCACTGAATGAACAAATGAATGAATGAATCCAGACCAGAAGTGTCAAACGCAGAGGCTGCTTGCACTACTGAGTGTAGACCTAAACCAAATTACAACGTAATTGAGAAATAGTTAACAGAATAAGTGAAAGTATCATAAGACATAAATAATATTACATTTTAAACCTGTCAGCATTTTTCCCATAGGGATTCTTATGTGCACATTCACCTGTTTCTGAGTGTGACATCACTAATCTAGATCAATGCACTCATTTTACAGGTAAGAAACTGAGGTCCAGAGAGATTAAACGATTTGCCTTAGCTCACTCAATAAATGGCAGAGGCTGGAAGGTCCAGCAAAAAGTGGTGGAGGGGAGAATGAGTCAGAGGAGAATGAATCAGGACCTAACTAAGGCAGATCATATTGGAAAGTATTAGAATTGGTTCAAATTCCACTTTGCCACTTTCTGTATCTATTACTGTATCAATATTAATATAGATAGCAATAGATTACTATATTTAATAAGTCAATTAACATTGATAAGTCCATTAACTCTGCTAAGTCAATCTTCTGGTCCTCAGTTTCTTTGTCTATAAACTAACAAGATTGAACTAGATGTCCTATCAGATACCTTTCTAGCTCATAATCTATAATCTATGATTCATTTAGACATGATCAGAACATATTCAGAAATGTTGGGAGTAAAGACATTGAAACTTGACTCCCCCTTCCCTCCAATATTGGGACAATTTTCAACTCATGAAATTTGATTGCAGGTGGTTATTTATTTTTCTTTTAAAGATCTAGGTGGTACAGAAGATAGAGTTCTAGACCTGGTGTCAGGAAGACCTCAGGAATCAGGAAGACTTCCTGAGTTCAAATCTAGCCTCAGACACTTACTAGCTGGATGAGCCTGGGCAAGTCATTTAACCTTGTTTGCCACAATTTTCTCATCTATAAAATGAGCTGGAAAAGGAAATGGAAAACCATTCCAGTGTCTTTGCCAAGAAAACACCAAATGGGGTCAAGAAGAGTTGGACATGCCTGAAAGGACTGAACCACCACCACCACCACAAAAGGTCCAACTAGCTAAGTCTGATTGATTTTGGATCAAGTAAATACAAAATAAATAAATAAATAAATAAATAAATAAATCTGTATCCAGAACATAGAGGTCTAAAATCATTGGTTTTTTTTTATAGGTACAAAGAATGAAGCAATCCTTATTAGCAAGGAGCATACATCAAAATGGGAGAGAAATAAAGGGGTGTGTATGTGTGTGTGGGTGTGTGTGTGTGTGTGTGTATGTATGTGTATAACTACCCCCTCACTGGCAAGGAGGGCTGATTGGAACTACAGTTTATTTCAACTAGATAGAGCATCAAAAGAGGCAGAAGCCCTTTGGCTTCTTTCTTTCTGGGGAGAAAGGAAAGGCCCAGGGCAAAAGAGAGCTAGTCACAAAGCTATGACAAGGCAGGGTACTGTTACCCCCAACAAGATAATCATGAAATGGGAGCCTTGTCTGACTCAATGACCCACTGGAGGAGTGATGTGCATTTATCTGCAGAGAATTTGCTGCTTGCCAGGATATACTTGTTTACCCTGCTGAAGGACATGGTAAAGTTATCCCCTCCCCACTCCCTCTCCTTTTCCTTGTTACTGTCTGGTCACCTGGCATCACTACTCTCAGGAGTTTCCTGTTCTATTTTAACCTCATTAAATTGGCTGTCTGAACATCTCTAAGAGGTTTAGTCTGTAGATAAAGATAAGCTGATTTACAATGAAATTCTGCAGTGGTATTTGTTATAAAGGAGGAAGCCATGCAAGGGAGGGAAGGTCAAAGGAAGAACTTGAGATCAGCTGCCTTAATCTTAACCACAAGTCTTAATAGATCCCTAGATGTGCAAAGAGGGGCTTCATACAAATATAGAGAAGAAATATAAAGAGAAGAAATACAAAGTAAATAAGTAATATTTATTGTATCTACAAGATATCTTTCCCAGTCCTCCTTAATTTTATGCCTTCACTTTTTCCTGTATATATCTTATTTGTACACAATCTGCTTACATGGTGTCTCCCTGTTAGACTGTGAGTTCCTTGAAAATAGGGACTATGGGTTTTTTTTTTTTTTGCTTTTCTGTGTACCTGACACACAGTAGATGCTTAATAAAAAATTTGCTGACTATAAAACCAGGTATTATTCCCATATTCTTTCCCATGAGGTTATATGATAATGAAATGAAAATATAGGCAAAGTTGTCTATAAAGGACCATATAGACATAGAAAATGACTCAGCACTCAGCCCAAGCTCCACCTTCTTGATGAAGTCTTTCAGGTATATGAAACTATTTTCCTTAAGTACAGGTCTCACCATGTCACCCACCAACTCAATAAGCTACAATGGCTTCCTATCTCCTCTAGAATAACATAGACACTTAAAATCTTTCACAACCTGACCCCAAAGAACCTATACAGTATTCCCATACATTATTTTCCTTCCACACTCCTTTTGGCTGTCTCCTATCTCCATATCTTTGCCTTGACTGCTCCTCATGCATAGAGTGTTTTCTCCTCATCGTTACCTCAAAGAATCCCTCATTTCCTTTAGGACTCTGCTCAAGAATTGCTATCTACATAAGGATACCTTTCCTGACTCCTGCAACTGCAAGCTCACTTTCTCCCTAAACTACCTTGTATTTATTTTATATACATTTTTACATAAACCCATATGTACACATGGCATTTCTCTGGTAGACTGGAAACTCCTGGAGAACAGGGGATATTTCTTTGTGTCCATGCTGCTTAGCACAGTCTGGCACACAGCAGGTAGTTAAATACATTTTATTGCTGAGGTTGTTGATATATATCCTCAGTGATGTCTTTCCCCCCCTAATTTATCAATTTATTCTTAGTTTTCAACATTTACTTCCAAAAGTTTTAAATTTTCTCTCCTCCCCCTTCCCCAAGACAGCATGCAATCTGGTATGGGCTCTCCACATACATTCCTATTAAACACATTTTCACATTAGTCACGTTGCACAGAAGAATTATAACAAATGGGAGAAAGCATGAGAAAGAAAAAAGAACAAAAAATAAAATAGTCTGCTTCATTCTGCATTCCAACTCCATAGTTCTTTCTCTGAATATGAAAGGCATTTTCCACCATGAGTCCTTTGAAAATATTTTAGGTCGTTGCACTGCTGAGAAGGGCCAAGTCCATCAAAATCTGTCACTGCACACTGTGGCTGCTACTGTGTATATATTCTGCTGGTTCTGCTCACTTTAGTCAGCATCAGTTCATATAATTCTTTCCAGATTTTTCTGGTGTATCTGTTCATCATTCTTATAGCACGATAGTATTCCATTACATTCATATACCACAACTCATTCAGTCATTCCCCAATGGATGGGCATTCCCTCAATTTCTGGTTCTTGGCCACCACAAAAGGAGCTGCTATAAATATTTTTGTACATGTGTGTCCTTTACCCCTTAATTATATCTTTTACTTAATCTTTGCATGAAGATATGGTTAGTTGTGACCTACACCATGTGTCTCACCATTGTCCTTTAGGTTAAAAACAGTTTGCATGTGTCAGGGATTATGGTATACCATGACATAGCTCTGTAACATCACTGGGTAAATAATCATCTTGAAAACAGGTGTTTTCATATCTGGGAACAGCTTGAGATCATTGAAAACACTGCACTGTCTCTTGCTGTCACCAAGGATGCACTGTAGAATTCTAGGACTTAATGCAATCAGCCCAGTGTCTCAGGGAGGGGGTAAAGGGAACTCACTATCTACAGGGAATCCCTCTCAGATACAGACTCTGTATAGGACATCTGTTGTGGCAGTGGCAAACAGCTTT
>CM053771.1:472999544-473028643 GCA_028658325.1 Potorous gilbertii | reverse complement strand
GGGCTCTCTGCAATGGAAATCTCCTTCACTGTGTTTCTGCGTGGCTTCCACTGTTCCAGAATTTGTCAGGAGTTCTTTTTACAGGAAATCCATGGGCTGTGGGTTTGGAGCTAGCAAATGTGAGTCTTTCTACTCCGCTGTCTTGGCTCCGCCCCCCCTATTATTTTCTCCATTTTACAAATGAGGAGACTGAGGAAGACAGAGATTAAGCCTCTTGTCCACACAGTGTGTTAGTGTCTAAGTAAGGATTTGAACTCAGGTGTTCCTAAATACAGATCTGTCACACTATTCACTGAACAACCTAGCTATTTCAAGTATCTTTGTGATACTATATCTATATCATTTATATCTATAGGCAGGCTCTTAATTATTTGCAGTTAATTATACTAAATATTTTTTCCTTCTCCTCCACCTTCCCTACCACTTCCTCCTTGTGTGAAGTCATTCTAAGGAGTTACCTCTGGGGGGAAAGGAAGGACATCTATCATTGATACAAGGTGATGATGTCAAGTATTCATGCCAGGTAGTCCTTCTCTAGGGATGGCAGGATTCACCTCTGTCTCAGACTGTCATATATGTCTTCGGGAGAATTCTCTGAACTCACCATCATCACTGAGATCTTCTCCTTGATTTGTACCTGAACTCTGAGGTTCCCAGGATTCAGCTGCATCCCCACATGCAGATATCCAGGAAAAAACTGACACAGTACCTGAGTTCTTGGCTCTCTGTCCCAGTGATACAGCAATTGTGACTAATATCTGGCACTCAAAGCTGCTAGAAACTCCTTGCTGTTTCACCTGGTCTTTCACTCCTACGTTCTCCCACAGGTTGCACTGTGAATCTCCCAAGGAACAGGTCAGCTTGACATTCATGTAATCAACCCAGCGATGATTGTAGCTTTGATCTTGCCTAAATATTGTATCTTTATTGATCTAGCTCATCTTTGGTTCCCAGGCTAGATGAGTCATTCTAATGGGGTTCAGACTCTGGGAACTTCCTTGAGCTCCCCTGGAATCTCCTCACTTAACCTGGCTTTTCATACTCAAATTGAGCTCTCCCAGTATCTCCTCACAGAATCTGACCTTTCATACTTAAATTGAGCTCCCCTTGTATCTCTCCACAGAATCTGACCATTATCTGTTATCTCTTGATTGCCCTACCTGTTTACCACCTAGGACTACCTCCAGCCATTTGCAATCTTTAATCGTCTTTGGAGGCCTTTCCTGAACTTCTTCCCCCATCACTCTAGACTACTAGACCACCCCCACCCCCACCCCCCATCCATCCTATACTCTTTTCTGTATTTAAGTCCCACCTTGCCTCCATGAAGGCTCAACAATAAGGATGTACAAGGTTATGCTTATCAATGATTTTTTTTAAAAAGCACTGTGGCTAACATCTGGCACCAGGACAATTTGAACAATAAGCTATACCTAAAAAATGGTTGTTTTGACTATTTAGTTCAGATCAGTTATATTATACTCATGTTTCATAGTCCTGTTTGTCAGAACAGCTCACAATTAGTACTACAGATCTCAACATAGAAGGGATCCCAGAGACCATCTAGTTCAGTTCTTCAACTTTACAGATGAGGAAACTGAGGCCCATGGAGATTAAGTGATTTTTCCCAAAGTCTTACAGGTAGTAAGCCTTAGACATGAGATTTTAACTCAGATCCTCTGAATTCATAGTCAGTGTGCCTTCTACTATACCATGTGTATGGTATGTGTATGTGTATGTGTATGTACGTATGTATACATGTATATCTTGTTTATAGGTAATTGTTCAATTGTTTTCATGTTATCTCTTCCATTAGCTTTTGAGTTCCTTGAGAGCAAGGACAGACTTTTGCCATTTTATCTACCCTTAGCACTTAACACAATGCTTAGCACATAGTAAGGTCTTAATAAATGCTTATTGACCAACATATATTAATTAGCTTTCACTAATTAATTCATTTAAATTTAATTTTACATTTAATTTTTATTTATTTTATTTAAAATAAAAATTAATTCATATGCCTACTTTAAAGGTGAAGTAGCTAAAAGTCTGAAAAATTAAGTGACTCGATCAAGGACTGACACATATGAACCCAAGCCTTTATCTTACAAGTCCCAAACTGTCCCTTGTAAGAAGACTGCTGCAGTAACATCATGGAATGCTTTCTAACTCTTGGATTAACCCAGATCCAAATCATTCCACTTTATTCTAAGGTAGAAAGAGGAACTCGTAAAGGCCTTATTATTCTTGGAAGCAAAAAAGGGAAGAGAATAAAAGTGACCCCGGCTAAGGACACATATATAGTCAAGGATAAGCCAATCAAATTACAGGGAACATAGTCAAGGTTCTGGCTCCCCATGTACTTACATATCCTTCGCTCTGACCCCTGCATTCAGTCCCAGGCCATGATTATACCCTTTTAACAAGACAAGACTTCCCTAAAAGCAGAATCCCTTTGTGGGGGAATCCATACCCAACCAATTTTCTTTCATTTAGTTCTGATGTGGGGAAAGTTAAATAGTATATAAAGAGGCGAAAATCCAAATTTTGCCAAGCGGAATGGATACAGAAAAAAAACTGCATAAATCAGCATATCCTATGACTCAGAAGTAAAGGCCACCCGCTCAAAAAATAAGATAAATATTTATTTGAGTCCATCTGCTGAAGAATGATGTTTTACAGGAGCATCTTAATCCCAACTTGTAGAGAAATTCAGCGACTCTATTATAACTGTGTTGGAATATTGTTATCATTGTTCAGCCATGGCCAATTGTTTATGACCCAGTTTGGGGTTTGTTTTTGGTTTTTTTTGGCAAAGGTACTGGAGTGGTTGGCCATTTCCTTCTCCAATTCATTTTACAGATGAGGAAACTGAGACAAGCAGGGTTAAGTGACAGAGCTAATAAGTGTTTGAGGCTGGATTTAACTTCAGGTTTTCCCGACTCCAGGTCACATAGCACAGATATATAAAGTACCTGACTTACATCTGAGATTCCTTCTGCACCTCTCTACACAAACTTAGAACTCCAATGGGATCGGGACTAGGCCTATAACATCACTAATATTGGACAGAGCTTTCTCCTTTCCTGAAGGTCAACACCTTCTCTATAACTTAATAGCTAATAAAGTGAGCTAGGATTTATATAGCATTTTAAGATTTGCAAAGTGCTTTAAATATGCTAACTCATTTGATCCTCACAAGAATCCTGTGAGGTAAATGCTACTATTATCCGATTTGACAGATGAGGAAACTGAGGAAGATAGTAGCTAAGCAACTTGTCTTGATCCATTCATTTAGGGAGAATGTAATGCAGGATCCAATTTAAACACTCTCTTTTCTATAGTCTTAGAGAATTGCCTAGAGAGTACTGAAGAATTACATGCCCAGGGTCATATAGCCAGTATGTGTTAGAGGCAGAGTTTGAACCCAGGTCTTCCTGTTACAAAGGCCAGTCCTCTATCCGTTATGGTTTGCTGCTTTTCTAGCCCTCTAGAGATCTGACATATAGAAATGTTCTTCAGTCTACTTAAGGCAATGAAATCCACTTCAAGGAACTCATGGAGTGTAGATAGAAAATACTGAGGTTCACAGTATAAATTTTAGAAGAGGAAGGTAAAACATAAATTTCATTTTTATTCACATTGCTGAGAAATAGTGATGATGGAAGACTTAAGAAAAGTGGAAAATGTCTATTGTATAACCAAGTAGTCAACCAATAAGCATTAAGTAAGTCACTACTGTGTGCCAAGTACCAACCAAGCTGTTGGGGACACAAGGGCAAACATGAAAACAAGACTTGCATACAAGGGAATTGCACTGTATTAGGGAAAATAACGTGTGTATCAAATCTATATCTACATCTATGTCTGTGTCTGTCTATGTCTATGTCTATGTCTATGTCCATATCTATGTCTACATCTCTATGTATATGTCTATGAATGTACTATATATATATATATGTATATTTTTATACACACATACATAATATAAACAAAATAAATTTAAAATAATGCGGGGAAAGGTATGGTCAACTGTGGGATAATCAGGAAAGGCCTCATTTACCTTAGAAAGTGGCACCCAAACCTGCATCTTATGGAAACTAACCCACACCAACACAAGAGTTTTAGATTTAACTTGATAGCATGCAACCATATGGCTTCAGTATTGGGAGCCAGGTCTGGCCCCAGGCAGAAGAAATGTGAATTGTGAAGCCAAAATTAAGCTAAAATCTTTACACTTTCCCTTTCTATGCTCCTGTACAGTCTCCTGATATCCTAGCTTCTTTGCCCTTCTACAGACTTCTCGGCCCTTTACTCCCCAACTTCCTGGCTCAAGTAGTACCCCCAGGCCAAAGTCAACCCCTTGTTCACTCTCTCTGAAAGTCCTATTCCCTCAGGATTCTGCTCAGAGTTATTTGAAAGGCAAAAAGTAATCTGTTAAGAGATCTATTTGGAGGTATGCTAGAGTGAGGCCAAAAATTCTCTAAGTGCCAGATAAAGACAATTAGCCAGCCCCAATTTCACCATAATCTACTTGTCTGCTTTCATTCTGCCTCCCCCATGCCAGGTCTCACACAGAGCCAGGAGTCTCAAGGAGACTTCAGACAAAAGAAGAGGCTCCTTGGTCTATTATGGAAGGTGTTTAGACTAGCTATCTTTAGGGGGTCTGTGTGTGCGTGTTTAAGGTATGATCCAGATGTACATACCCTCGGAAAATGAATGGAAATAGCAGACATTCTCTCTCCTCAGCTCTTCCCACCCACCTGCACACACATACCCTGCCCTAGACTGAGGGAAAATAAATAAATAACTCTTCTTCCTCTCTCTCAGGTTTTGACTTCCTCCCTTTCTTAATCTCATTTCACATACTCAGCAACCAAACAAACACAGGTTGATAGCCTGGTTTTCTTTAAATAATGTCTTCAAATAGCAGAGAGAACAAAAGTGAGCCACATGCTCTCCACTCACCTAATGCTGACTTCATGAAGCAATAGCTGAGAAAAGACAAAGTTGGATATTTTTCCCCTTTGCTCCCTTTTCCCCTTCTCCCACTGGTTCGTAGGAAGTGACTCATCTGGCCTTCATTTCACTGTCTCCTATTCTCATTGGCATGTTGGCCTCCATAGGCTCCACTTGTCTCCTTTAACCAAGCCAGGGTCATCAGCCATTATTCAGGTCCTTGCATGAAGAGATTACAATGACTGAGGTTCCATCCAAAGTCTTTGCTTCCCCTGCATGCTCACCACTCCTGTATCTTTTTTTTTTTTTTTTTTGGAGCAGGCAAGGCAAGGCAATTGGGGTTAAATGATTTGCCCAAGGTCACACAACTAGTAAGTGTCAAGAATCTAAGGCCACATTTGAACTCAGGTCCTTCTCACTACAGGGCCAGTGCTCCATTCACTACACCACCTACTCCTGTATCTTTAAAGTATAACCAGATCCACTGGAACTTGGGGAACACATATGTATTTTCTGCTCACAAGGACTATCTTGGTTCACCAAGTCTCCAACTTAATGACTCCAGAGGAGGTAGGGCCAACCCAAGTTTACAAAGTCATTTACAACAAGGTATGAATACCCAATTTTAAGGGCAATTGCATTTTTACAGGGTTTCCTTAACTCAAAAGAATGAATTTTGCTAAGGCAGCCAAACTAACAGGGGAAATATTTTTGAGAAGATATTCCTTGCCAGCACCTCTTACAAATATGCCATGGCAACATGACCTTTTTGTCATTGACTCAGCCGAAAACATAGAAAGCATGCTTATCCTGTTTGTAGATTAGATAATTTTAGAAGAAACTTAGGACAGAATTGGAATATAAGGAGATCCTGATGTGCTGAAACAATGGACTTACATCAAGAAGATGAAATGTAACAGAAGCAAATGTTAAGTCCCACGTGTCTGATAAAAAATAAACCACAAGTGCAAGATGGTGGGAGAAAACTAGAGGACAATTCATGGGAAAAGTATCTGGGGGTTTTAGTTGATTTCATGCTCCATATGAGTCAAGTGTATGATGCAGTTACCAAAAAAAAAGAATGTGATCTTAAGCCAAGTGAATGGTAGCATAATGACCAAAACAAGATTAATGGTCTCAATATATTCTCTGCTGGTTGGACACGCATTCAAGGGTTGTATTTAATTCTGATGCCATGTTTTAGGAGGGACATTTACAAACAAGTATGTGTACAAATGATCTGGTGACAAGTCTGGAGCATCTGGTATGTACAGAAGAGTTGAAAGAATGAGATAAAGGCCAGAAAGGACAAACGTCCACCTTTTCCACAAGATTAGTTTTTTAGCAATTATTGAATGGTGAACACCATGTTAGTTTCTGAGGAAATGGTAGAAAGGAGATTGTTCATTAGTAATTTTTTTTAATGTGTGGATCAGGAGAAACCAACATGGTTTCAGAAAGAATAACATCAGGCCAAACAAATGATTATATTGATGTGTCAGACTGTTCCAGTGTCCTTCAGGGTAACACAGTACTTAAAAGTATCTAGGCATGTGTTTCAGACCTGTCATTTATTCCCATTCAAACTGGCGGTACTGATCTGTAGAGCTAACAGTCTTTTCAATGATAACAATAACTAACATTCATGTATAACCTTCATGTTTTACAAATCACGTTACATAAATGACCTCATTTGACCCTCACAACCCTATGATAAATTATTATATTTCCCTATCCTAACCTCCCTGCCCCACCAATATATTTCTGTTTTTATTCCTCAATCATTTCTTAATGTATTTCAAAAAAAACTTCATCATCTCTGATAAATTCTGTCTTCCGATAAGAGTTTTCTGCAATAAATTCATTTTTCTTTTCAAGTGTACTAAGAGAATTCATCTACCCAAGTCAATTTCAAAGAGATCACGGTAAGAATTAAGTCTTTTTCTGGGAAAGATGCCCCTCAAGCCTTTTCATGTCTTCTAGGTAGAAGACTAGTTTGTACTTTAAACAGATAAAATCAGCAATTACTACAATAGAGATTAAATAATTAATTACCACAATATATAATTAATAATATATAATCTAACTATATTACCACCATAACATATAATATATACTATTCACAGAAGACACCCTGCAAGTCAATATATCAATTCTTTCCATATACATATATTTTAGATCCATACATAGGTTCTTAGAGTTATTTGTCTAGGAGGTTCTACATAAGGAAATAATATTCTCAAAACAGTCATGTATCCCAAAGAATAGTTTTCTCACCA
Organism: Potorous gilbertii; assembly: GCA_028658325.1. Classification (NCBI taxonomy): domain Eukaryota; kingdom Metazoa; phylum Chordata; class Mammalia; order Diprotodontia; family Potoroidae; genus Potorous; species Potorous gilbertii. The sequence goes on along the minus strand of CM053771.1, from coordinate 473,021,405 downwards.
TTGTGTCACTCTTTTTCTCCCAATGGAGGGGAAACCTCTGAAACGTTGTTTTGAGGGTTTGAAGAACTATGAAGAATGGCAAATCCATTTATTGCTAAAGATCGGATTCACTGAAGTTCCTTATTTGTTATTGTTGGTGGTTTTTCATGTCCTTATAAAAAATAACAATTGAAGTTCAAGTAGATCAGAACAGTGGAATAATTCAGAGGGGCATGGGAATGATACAGAACGATGAAATAAATGTTGGCTTCAATTATAATTCGGAAATGGAATGGCAAAGCAATATTAATTCCACCAAGATCAAAGATATAATGGTCATATAACTTTTGCATTTTGAGAGCATGTCTAGGCACCTCTGAATTTCTAAAGTAAAGTTCTAAAACCTAACGTCATCCCTTCATACATATGTAAAAACCTACAGAATGCCATAGGGAAACATCTTTTTAAATGTTTTGAATATAAAACCAGACAAGCTGTTTCCCAAGGCAGAAAGGACATTAAAAAATTGTTGGAGAGAAAAATTACGATTTCAAATGTCAGTGATAAAAAGAAGATAGTTTATTCTGCAGCCTACAGATGAAGTGGCTAATCAAGTGATCAGTTTGTTACAAGAAGGATTCATCCTTAACCCTTTTGCCTCAGCCTTTACTCGGTATAATTCATTTAGTCACATTCCATTCCTCTATTTCTATCTCCTATCTCTTTTTGCCTTTCCTCTTTTCCTGATTATTTCCTTTTTTCTCTTTCTTCCTCTTCATATTTTTTCTTACTCCTCCTAATATTTCCTCATTCCTCTACTCTTGATTCCCTTTCTCTCCCTCTCTCTCTCTGTTCCTCTCTGTCTCTCTCTGTCTCTCTCTCTCTCCTTTCTTACACATTCTCTCTTACTCCCTTCCTTCTCTCTCTCTTTTTCTCCTTTTCTCTCTCTCTCTTACTCCCTCCTTGTTTCCCTCCCCTCCCTCCTCCTCTTTCTCTATCTCTCTCTCTCTTTCCTTCTCTTCCTTTCTCTCTCTTTCCCTCTCCCTTAATCTCTTCCTCTAGCCACTCCATTTTCTCTCCCTTTCTAACCGTAATATGACTTAAAGGATACATGCAGTCCTGTTGCCCAATGTTATCTGCTCTATGTACCACTCCACAATGAATAATAGTTCCTCTTTACATAGTAATTTCCTTTGACATGTTTTAAGTTTTAAATAATAGTTCACATTTATGTAGCCATTTAAGTTTCACAGTTTGCTTTCATCACAACGGTATGTGGTTTTAAGCCTTATTATAGCCATTTTTCAAATAGACAAACTGAGGCTCAGATAAGTGATATGACTTAGCCAAAGTCACATCGTTGATAAGTGTGGAAGCTGAGATTTAAACATAGATTCTCTAATTCCACATCTACAACGTTTTTTTTTCCTTTTATAACACACACACACACTTCAATTCACAGAATCAGATTCCCCATTAAAACACACCCAAAAGATGATCATTTAGTCTCTGCTTGAAGATGACCAATGAAGGAAAACTACCATAAATTTGCCTTTTGCCTCTTCCCCTCTAGAACCAAACACAAAAATCTAATCCTTTTTCCACATGGCAGCTTTTCAAATACTTCAAAATAGTGATAATGTTTTCCTGGATAGGGCATGCCAATCCACTTCTCTATGATCCTACTCATCATCCCTGTGACTTTCTGAACTAAAGTGTTTCTCTTTGGCCACTCCATTCCTGTGTATCCTACATCACCCATAAGAATGTAAGTTCCTGAAGAGCATGGAGACTGGCTTTGCTTCGGCGTTCATACCCCCAGCATTTTGTATAGTGCTAGGTACATCATAAAGTATATAAATCCTTTTTATTCATTCATTCATAAGACTGATGATAAAGTATTCTTCCCACTTCTTGTAGAGAGGTGACAGATTCTAGATACAGCATCAGACATAACCAATATAACAAGTTTGTTTGGCGTGATTAGAATTATTTGCTACAAGATCGTTTTTAATTTGGAAAGGAGGAGTTTTACAGGGAGAGCAAGGGGAGTGGTGCCAGCAATTCAAAAGAAGAGGAGAAAATGAAAAGAACATCAATGAAATCTTTTAAAAATATACAGAATAGAGAAAAAAGAAGTTAAGAAGGGGATACAGATAAGGCAATGTTGGTATTATCATGTTAAATTTAATATATATTTATATAAATTTTTTATGTAATAAATGCATGATTTCATATCTTTTCCTGGACTTTTTCTATATGGAAATGTTCATAATTGCTGATGATTTTCTACTTCATAGTAATGTGTGTGTGTGTGTGTGTGTGTGTGTGTGTGTGTGTGTAAAAATGATGGCACTGAACTCCAGATGTGATTAAACCAGGGTGGTATGCAACAGTACTCTCACTTCCTTATTCCTGGAAGCTATACTTGTATTAATATAGCCCAAGCCTGTATTACCTTTTTTGGCTGCTATATCAGACTGCTGAATTATATTGAGTCTACAGTTTGCTAAAACCCCAGATCTTTCTTCAACTTAACTGCTGTCTCCCCCATCTTGTATTTTTGAAGTTGATCTTTTGAGCTAAAATATAAAACTTCACATTTATCCCTGCTAAAATTTCACCTGATTAAGTTTTGCTGGAATATTAGAGCTTTTCATGATGTTTCTGTATCTTGGCTGTTGCAGAGGGAGCTTAGCTATTTACTGTCTTCTATAATTTGACAAGCATGCTATTTGTGCCTTTATCCATAATTTTAAAATGTTATCTAGAATAGGACAAAGCATAAATCCCTGGAATACTCCACTAGAGATCTTCATCCTAGTTGATATTGAATTGTTAATGACTATTCAGCCAGATCTGAATACATCTAAATGTATCATCATCTAATTCAGGGGACAGGAAAAGGCATTCCAAAGACCAAATCCAGTCTACTCTCTGTTTTTTTGTATGGTATTTCAGATTTAGCCCTCAGTCCATAGTTTGCTTACCTCACATAGCCCATATCTCTCCATATTTTCCAAAAGAGTAGCGCACAATACTTTAGCAAATGGCAAATGCTTTTCTAAAATCTAAATAAAACTGTATATAGCTTGGTGCCTCTGTTCCCATTCTTTTCCCATAGACCAGAAAAGAGGATTCATAGAGATAGAGACTGAAAGAGAAATTTCCAAGGAAGATAATTATATTCTTTCTTTGAGATCTCCATGAGCTTCTAATTTGGATCTTGGGGGAAATAAGATAGGATAAAAGTATGCTATCTGCATATTGTGGCACTCTGGTTTTTTGCTTCATATCTTTCTTCCTATGACCTTGTCATTTGGAATTCTTTGATAGAAGATGGAAGAAATCTTAGTGAATTGGAAGCTACAATGGAGGCTTAAGCACTGATCAGTAGCAACAAATGTCGAAGAGCTGCTATGATTCCCATGTGTCTAAAGAAAGGCACAATGAAGGTGCCTTTAGTGAACAAGGGAAAGTTGGTACAACTTTAGTACAGATATCCACTGAGACTCAGATTTTCTGAGATTGCTGGTAAACTCAAGGAAGCTACTTTTCCTGTTTAGTCCTCAACCCTGTAAATGCAAGTGAAAGTCTCTGTTTCACCCCTTCCCTAGATCTGTGATTGTGTTTCATCCATATTTCTCTCCTCTGAGCCCAAGGAACTGGGAATATACTAAGGGGAGGAGCTAGGAGATGAATGAAGGCTTGTATCTCCACTCAGAAGTGTTTGATCTAGTTTTCTTTTCGGTTAATTCTGTGGACATTTAACTATATGATCATATTGCTAAGTCACTGAATCCATGAATGAATTGAAAAGTTAACAGAAAATGGACTCTACTGTAGGGGTGGGGTCTCTGAGGTATCTATAGATGGCATATTCCACATTTTAATATTTTGAACAATTTTCTACTTAATTCCATAGATTACTTTTTTAAATTTTAATTTAACTTAATTTTTATTAGATTTGAGATCCAAGCTATTTCTCTCCCTCCCTCCCTCCCAACCCTGCCCTAGAGAAGGCCATCATTTGACACAGATGTACACATATATATGTATGTATATATACATATATAATTTACATACATCTATACATAGATATGTGTATATACACATATGTGAGTGTGTGAAGCTACACAGTACATAGTTCCACATCTCAATTCTTTCTCTGTAGGTAGATAGCTTCTTCCTTCATAGATCCTTTGTAGTTGATTTGAATATTCACATAACTCAAAATAGCTTAGGCCAGGTGTGGAGAACCGGTAGCCTCAAGGCCACTCTAGGTCCTCAACTTAGGCCAGGTGTGGAGAACCAATAGCCTCAAGGCCACTCTAGATCCTCAAGTATAGCTTTTTGACTGAGTCCAAGTTTTACTGCTCATCATTTCTTATAGCACAGTGGTATTACATACCAATCATATATGACAACTTATTTGCCAATTCCCTGACTGATGGGCATCCCCTCAATTTCCACTTCTTTGACATCATAAAGAGAGCTACTATAAATATTTTAGAACATAGAAATTCTTTTCATTTTTTTCCTGATCACTTTGGGTAGAAAGGTATACACTTGTATACCTTTCTTAATTGTAATTGTAACTTGTAATTCTTAATTTTAGACTCAGTCAGTAATCAAAGTCAGTTAGCACTGTCCCTGCAAGGTAGAGTTGTCTATTTGGGGAGCAGTCTAAAATCTGCAGGATGGGTACTTTCTTGTGATCACTATAGCCTCTTAGGAAAAAGATTATCCAAGGCATCTAGGTATCACAGTGGATAGAGCACCAAACCTATAGTCAGGAGGACCTGAGTTCAAATCAGTCCTTGAACACCTAGCTGTGTGACCCTGGGCAAGTCACTTAACCCCAATTAGCTGCCCCACCAAAAAAAAGAAAAGAAAAAGTTATCCTTGGCACATGCATTGGAGAAGGTATGGCTAACACAGCACAAGTGGGTGCAATTTGGTGGTCAATACTCAACTAAATTCTTCTGGTACATAATTAATAAAGTTACATATCTTTTGGTAAGCTTCAGGAAAGAAGCAAGAGGCAGTGTAGTAAAGTGGACGGGGCTGGCCTTAGAGTAAAGAATTGAATTCAGTACTTGCCTCTGACACATTCTGGCTGCTTGACTCTGGTTTAGTCTTCTAGTCTTTCAGGGACCCCAGGAATTCCCCAGGACTGTAAGTTGTGGAGAAGCCCCTAATGAGCATTACCAGCAGAAGCTCCTCACCAGAGTTCTCTACACACACACCCAGTCCAAAAGTACAAAAAAGGGAAAACAGTGTCACATATGTTTATGACATTCCCTTGAGTTATCATTTTAATGATCTTGTCAAGAAAGGAAATAAGTCAGTCTGGCATGACCTTTTCTTTGCTAACGTTGTGATCCCCTCTTCTTTTTTAAGGCATTCAATCACTTTAAAAGAGATGATTACTTTTTCCTGGCATTTTGCCAGAATTTAAGTCAAACACCCTGGCACATAGTCTGTAGATTCTAGATTCTATTATCTTTCCTGTGTGTGTGTGTGTATGTATGTATGTTTGTAGATTCTAGATTCTATTATCTTTCCTGTGTGTGAGAGAGAGAGAGGAAAGAGAGAGAGAGAGAGAGGAAGAGAGAGAAACAGAAACAGAGAGAAATGTGTGTGAGGGAGAGAGGGAAAGGAAAAAGAGAGAGAGAGAAGGGAAGAGAGAAAGAAGTGTTTGTGAGAGAGGGAGAAAGAAAGAGGGAAAAGGAGAGAAAAAGAGAGAGAGATTTATTCTGTTCCAATTTTATAGTACCTCTCCTATTCTCCATAATTTTTTACCATAACATCCAATAACTCTTTTTCAATATTAATCATAGCTGCCATTTTTATAGTGTTTATTTAATTTTGTTCTCATAACCATAATCCTGTGAGATAGGTACTATCATCAACCTCATCTTACAGAGGAGAAAAATGAATTGTAAAGGGTCACACATTTTATATGTGTCTGTAAGTGTCTAAGGTAGAATTTGAAGTCAGGCTGTGCTAACTCCTAATCCTACACTCTGAGCCCTACAGCATCTAATCATCTGTTGTTCTGGACGATGGAGTTCATCTGGACTGGGAAACTAGAATTCACTAAGGACATTGAGGGCCAAAATGTTCTTTGACTATGCCTTTACATATAACGGCCGTCAACTTCCTATTAACCATTTTTGCTCTGTCTTTTCTGGTCCAAAGGTCATTCTCCTTGGCAAAGAAAGGCAAACTCACTACTCCTACCCTGACATACCCTTTCCACAATAATAAAGAGATAAAAATACTGTAACATATGTCTTTCCTCTTTCATTTTCCTGATTATACAAGAATCTGCTCATTGTTGCAAGAAGTGGGGGTGTTCTATTGCCCTTTAGTATTTTCTATAAATTGCTAATTTCATCAGCCCTCTTTGCCTACCAGCTTTCCTTTATATAAAGCCCTCTGTGGGAAAGCAGGGGCAGAGAAGTGCTTCCTTCCAGACCACTGTTGAATGAGTTCCAGACTTCCTGGCTGCTTGTTTGAAGGGAGTTTGAGTGATGCTAGGAACTGAGAACAACAAACTCACTCTCTGACAAGAGGGCGTGCTGGCCCCCTGCCATCGGCTGCTGGTCCTTGGGAGAGAACACAACTGAAGCAGTTGGCTTCCATCCATGGGTAAGAGTCTACTGAGTCAAACTCTATTTTTCTTCAGCTTGACTCCAGGAATCCATTTACATATGTCAATTTAAAAAAGAGAGAGAGAGAGTTGTAGCCTGAAACCTGCCCTCGCTGAGTTCTCACCATGGATGCCTCCTTGACTGGGATAAAGTAATGAGTTGGAGCATTTTTAAAGCATGAAAATGAGAAGCAATGAAGTCAGGAAATGTGAAAGTGCTGATCTCTTCATTCCCCAATTCCCCTTCCTAATCTTCCTCAGAATTACAACTAAATTTCACTTTTTCCAACCTTCTGTCCTCAAAGAGTTCACATTTTGACTTCTATTTAACATTTATTTTTAAAAAGAATGGTTACATATTTTAGATATTCAAAAGATAAACAAGACCTAAACCCTAAAAGAGAATTTCTTAACCTGTGGTCTAACTTTTTTTTTGAATGACTGTTTTCCTTTGTAACCTTATATATTTTATCTTATGTATTTGAAAATATGATTTTGAGAAGGGGTCCATGTCAACAAAAGGTGAAAAATCCTGCCCTAGACCCCATGTTTGTAGCAGAACTATCGTTCAATAGAACACTTGTCTTTTCCTAAATTAATCTTTCTACCTTACCTGACAGTTAACCAGGTTTGAGACTTGAAGAAGGGCTTATCTATTATTCTCTGATGTATTTTCCAGGGATACGCTTTTTCCTAAGAAGCTACAGTGTGGCATTAGAAGGCCTATACAACCTTGCCTTGACCTAGGCTCATCTGATTCAACTCCTGTGCTCCGACCAAACCAATTTATCCATCTCTATGTATATACCTGTGTTTTCTATTTCTAGCCTTTAAGATTTTGCTGTATTACCAGTCCATGGTAGAAGTTGTATCATGGGGCACAGAACTGCTAGTGTAATTTGAGGTAACAGCTTCTGTTTCGATGATCACATTGGCAGAGATCTGTGAAGGTAGCTTTTGAATTTTCACTATCCCACAGCAGCCAGGCTGCTTCTATTCCCTCTCCTAGACCCAGATACACATGGTAATAACAGGGTGGGAGACCTCTGGTCAAGTGAGTATTCCTGGGACTTTCTTGTAAAATCTCAAACACTGTAGCCACGACTCATGCCTTCAGAAGATCCATCCCAATAACAGCTGCCAATGGATTAATTTAGGAAAAAATTAACAAGATTTTAAGCTTTCCGTTAGCAGAGATTGTGTTTTGGACTTACATAGGTCTTCACAGGACAGAGCACAATAGTAGTCACTCAAAAATATTTGTTGATCAAAGAATTAAACTAACCGTTGGTTCTCCTCCCGATTCAGAAAACTTTTCTGTTTAACTTTAAACTTTCTTCTTCGAAGTTTTTTCCAAATATGATGGTAAGACAATTTGGGAATTTGTTTTCCACATGCAAAAAAATGAGAAGTTAACAAAAGGTCAAGGGTTTCTTGGATATTTATTACAAAGCCTATTAGTCTTCCCCTTTGACATCTTAAAAGCTGTGGTTAGGCCCAGGAACTGGAATATTCTAAAAAATCAGATGTTTATGGGAAAGAGAGACAATGTAACATAACTAACTGTCTAAGAGAAGAAGTTTCCCATACTGATATCCATAGAGAAAGGAAGGAAGGAAGGAAGCAAGCAAGGAAGGAAGGAGGGAAGGAGAGAGGGAAGGAAGGAAAGAAAGAAGATAAAGATAGAAAATCCTTTCTCCTGAACTGTCTCCTACAATTAGAAACTCAGGTAGAATTTATATTTATTTTATATTGATATTTATATCATATTTATATTTATATTTATATTTATACTTCATCAATTTAAACTTATAATTTATGTCTCACATTCATTCTATACCCTTATTTAAGTCCTTAAGATGCTTATAGCACTCACATTTGAACCACTGGAATAACCTCCCACTTGGGCTCCCTACTTCTCTTCTTTTCCAATTCCAATCCATACTGTACATCACTATTGCATTAATCTTTATAATCTCCTGCTCCAAAGCCATTATCGCTACATTACCTTTTGGTGCTTCCCTAAAGCCTACCAAAAGATATGTAACTTTATTAATTATCCAGCAAAAGAATTTAGTTAATTGAATATAATACTTGAACTGCAATCCAAGTGACACTTTATTTGAAATGCCTATGCATGCCTTGTCTGTTATTTTCTGATGCATGTGCCTAGGATAGCTTTTTTCCTAAAAGGCTATAGTCTGGCATTAGAAGACCTACACCACCTTGCCTTGACCTGGGCTAATCCAATTCAATCTCTGTGCTCCAACCAAACTGATTTATTCCATCTTAATGTATATACCTTGTGCTTTCTAACCTTTAAGAGTTTGCTAACACTATTTCCCTCATGAGGTTGTTCCAGCTTCTCACTACTTTGTCAAATGGTATTCTTCCTTCCAGACCTTATCAGGAAAACCTAATTATCCCCTGCACTAAAACTCTCAGACCTTTTGCGGAGCAGTTGATATCTTTCTTGTGTCCTCCATCACATATTTGTGAAGTTGAGTTTTTGCACTGCAGAACAAGATTTTACATTTATCGCTATCAGATTTATTCTAATAAGATACAGCTCAAAGCTACGACCTGTCAAGTTTCTTTTAAATCCTAAATCTGCCATCCAGTGTTAGTTTTCCCGCTCATCTGGTGTCATCTGAGAATAACTTCTATGTCTTTATTCAAATTTTTGATAAAAATGTTAAAAAGCATGGGGCCAAGCACATAGCCCAAGGAGCTCTATTAGCAACTATTAGCAACCTCTTGTTAGGCTGAAGTTGAACCAATAATAACTATTTCCTGGATCAGGTCATATAACCAGTTCTCAATTCTTCTACTTATATCAGCATCTAGCCCATATCTCTCAATATGAAATACTTTAACAAAAGTACTTTGACAAAATCTAGGTAACCACAGCGTTTCTTTCATATACTAGTCTAGAAGTCCTATAGGGAAAAAAAAAAGAATTGAGGTTACTTAATACTGAACTGTTCTTTATGAAGCTATACTGTCTCTTTGTAATCATACTTGCTTTTTAAAAAATGTTCATCAGCCATCTCTTTAATGATCATTTCTATAATTTACTAGGAATCAAAGTCAAGTTTATTGGTCTATAGTTTATGGACTCTTTTCTCACTTGTGAAAATCAGGATGACATTTGTCCTTTTTCCAGTCTAGAAATACCTCTCCCATTTATCATAATCATTCAAACACTACTAATTGTATGTAGCCCAGTTCACAAATCGTGTAGTTCTTTCAAGGATGTAATTCATCTGGACAAGGTGACTTGAATTCATCAAGGCCACCTAGGCATTCTTTTATTATCTCTTTAATTATCTTAGGTATCAAGTTTCTGTTAGTTATTTTGTTCTGTCAGTTTCTCCTTTTGCAGAGAAAACAGAAGCTAAATATGGTTCCAATAAATCATGTATTTTTATTCAAGTACTTATATATTTTTGACTCACAACACAAACATATTCCAGGGTTGCCTGAAGTTTAAAAAAAAGAAAACACAAATAATTCCACTTATCACAACTCTACAGGTAACTCCCTATCTTGTCTTATACTTCAAGATTGTTTATGATTACAATAAAAAAAATTTTTAAAAAAGCCTTGATCAAAATGTATTCTAGTTATATAACACTTCGAAGTTTTCAAAACATATGCTTGTCCTTTATATCATTTGATCTTCTTGCTAGTAGGGTAAGGTAGGAGGTAGGGAAGGACTATATTACTATTCTCATTTTATAGATGAGACAGTGGAAGCTCTGATAAGCTAAATGATATTTTCAAAGTCTTGCAGCTAATAAGTGCTAGGGGGTCAGGAATCAGCTCTAGGCCCTCTGATTCCTAGCCCAGGGTTCATTTCATAACAATGCTACCATTCAAATGAGTCTTCTCCCTGAAGTCTTGGGCTTGAAATTTACCTCTTTTACTTACTGTGCAATAAAATTCATCACAAAATATATTCCCAAAAAATGTGGTCTGAGTTTTGATGGAGAGGTGACTCTGGCTTTCACCAAGAGAGTGGGCAGATGGGCAAAACCTACAAGTTCTGATAGGTTTTACCAAACTAGAAAATCTTTGAATAAAGGTGCAGAGACAAAGAAGCTCTGTAGTTTAAGGACCAAGTTATCTGATTCTGGAGAGACTAATTAATAAGCTCTTGACAACCAAGGGATGCTTTTTTTTGGTCCCAGCAAACCAAGAAATAGATAAAAACATTGTACTGAATTCTGTATAACTCTCTTCCATTTCCATAATGGTGATATCAGAATACCAGAAAAAAGAGCACAGTAAGTGAGAATATGCATAATTCTCAGATTGTCTGCAAATAGTCATTTAACTCTTGGTATTCTTAAAGAATGATGTTTGTCCAATGACCAGAAAGCATTATATCAATATTACTGAACAAATTGAACCCCATCCATATTGATATTCTCATTATCAGGAAAACCAGAAAGTCTAAAACACAGCTAAATAGAAGGGTGATTTGTTTCTTCTCCTAGGAGAGGTGAGGATAGCAGCTGGCCAAGTTATTTTTAATCATACCTCTAAGACACACATAAACTCATGAGACACTTGGCCATCTTGCCTAGTGATTCTCAGGATGAGATCCCCTACCGAACCAGGGTGTTAATTGCAATTTATATACCAACATCCATGAAAGAGAATGACAAAGTAATGAAGAGTGAAGGATTTGACAAGATAGCCCTTTGGGAGCCCACAGGAATGCTGACAGATCTGAATAAGGATGACTGCTGCTATTCAACTATACTGTCTCAGAAGAAGTTGTTCAGGAAAAACCACCATCTTGCCAGTTGCTTGCTCTCCTTCCCAGTGTATTCTTTCTGACTTACTCATCTTTGATTTCCCTACTTTTATTCCATAGCATCATAAACTAGAGCTAAGAGGGACTTCAAGGAGCATGTAATGCAATTCCTTCTTTTTATGTATGTGGAAACAAGTCCAGGGAAGTTGGCTGATTTGTCCTGGTTCATCCCTAGTATAATAAGTAAGTAGTAAGGGCCAGATATGGGATTTGAATCCACATTTTCTGGCTCCATAGCTGATGGTTTTTTTCCACTGTAGATTGCTGTCTCTGTTTCTACCTATGAAATCTGGAGATCTGGTTTGACCTGAAGTGACATTCTCTTTATCCTATTAGAACACAGCTTGCACCATGGTTATTTTCTCCCATTGTACACCCTAATCACCTAAAAGGAGAGGGATTCTGGCATAGTAAATGAAGAGCTAATGTCAAAAACAAGAAGACTTGAGTTTAAATCCTCCCTCTATCATTTGTTACTTATGTGGTCTTGGACAAGTTACTTCATTTCTTGGGTCCTCAGTTTCTTCCTCTGTAAAATGAAAGGGCTAAATTGGATGACCTCTAAATTGGATTCTAGGTCTAAATCTATTATTCTATGAAGTTGCATAATGGTTGCTCATCTGCAACAATAGAGATCAATAAAGTCAAAGGTCTAGAAAGTCAGAAGTCTAGACCACCCACCCATCCACTGTCTGCTCATCCCACCTCACCCCCATTCAATTAGCCCTTTACCTCAAGGTAATTTACTCAAATCACCCTTTACTTGCAGAACATTTGCAGCTTCATTTCACTCCTCAACCAAAACCAACCTACTTTCTTTCCCAGGGTCATTCAATACATAGGCTGCTTGCTGCTCTGAATACCCTGCCTAGAATTGTGCCCACCACAGAATGGGTCCTTACTGAATACTTTTTGATTGAGAACCAATGAGTAGATAAGGTGTGTGAACTAGATCCTTGAACTAATAGTATCTTCCATTTATAAACATGGGGCTCTAGAGATCAGAGGGCCATGGGAACAACTGGATTAACCTAACCTACTCTTCTAGAAGTTTTAGACATCTGATCTGCAGTTCAGCTCTCCTTAGATCTGCCAAACCAATCCATCCCAGAGATGAGTGTGTACAAAGCTGTTGTGAGGATCCTTGCCTCAGAGCCCACAGCTCCCTTCCATGCCTCCTCCCAGATGTTGACTGCCACAGAAAGTCATTACATGATCAACGGCGAGGGATCTTCTCCAAGAAAAGCCACGTCGAAGGCACTGAGGTATAAACTTGGGGGAGGGCAACAATTCATTATTGTTCTCAAATTTACTCTAAGAACCTAAAACATTTTCAAATCATCCAGCAGCTTTAACCAACACCAGATATTCAACAGGCATGATTTTTTGGGTAAGGCTACCTTCACTACCACTGATATTCTGTTGTTGTTCAATTGTTTCAATAGTGTCTGGCTCTTCATGACTCCATTTGGGTTTTCTTAGCTAAGATACTAGAGTGGTTTGCCATTTCTGTCTTCAGCTCATTTTACAGATGAGGAAACTGAGACAAAGAGGGTTAAGGGACTAGCTCAGAGTCATATAGTGTCTGAGGCCAAATTTGAACTCAGGAAGAGGAGTCTTCCTGACTTCAGGCCTGATTCTCTATCCATTGCACTACCTAGCTGCCCCTTAGAACTGATATTCTAAGAAAATACAATTAGCAGGCACTTATATGGTCATTAAAGCTAGGAATGGGACATTCACCATAGCAGTTATCCTCATACACCTTCCTCCAGGGTGTACATTTTACAGCTATTTAACCTTAGCCAGACCTACAAGATCTCATCCACCAAGATCAGGATCAAGAAGAAGATGCCCATACCCAGGCTCTGTTATTTGCCTTTCATAGTGCCATGATTTCTGTACCCAAAGGATGAATAGTTTCCAATGTGGTCTATACCTCTGACCACATTTGTACATTTCCCCTTCACAAAGCTTAATGGGCAATGTACCACCACACTAACCCAATGATAGACTACAAGGATCTATTCAAAAGTACACATATTTCAGGAACTCCCCAGGACTTTGGGTCAAATAAATAAATTTTTGTCAAACAATTAAAACATAATATCTGCCTCTGTCTCTAGTCCTAGAAAGCATGTGCCTATGAGAAAATTAGCTGACTGGATGGGTCCTTTCAGGATCTGAAAATGAAAAATATTGGACTTTATCACTTGAAATACCTTTATTGCACAGAAATAATTCCATTCTGGTAGAGGTGAATACAACTGACCAAGATGGTTTTCTTCCTCTCTTGACCTGGCTCACCTACAACCGTTGAACTTACCTGCCTATTCCTGATGTTTTTCTGTTTCTAACATCTTCCCTCTCAAAATTCCAAAAAGTGGTGTTCCTAATTTCAATTCTTCTTGTACTATACCATTCCTGACCCTCCAAGTAAAGTTTTACCTTCCCATAGCACACCACCCTCAATACATGCTATCTCCCTCAATCTACCAAAGGAATGTAAACTCAATGGACTTTTTCACTCAGGTATTTTTATTCCTAGTGTCTAATACTTTACATGACACATAGTAGGAATTTAATTCATACTTTTTGATTGATTGATAGGTGGTTGATTGATTGGTTGGTTGAGTCCAATGAGTAGACAAAGCACATGAACGTCCATGAGCTAGTCCTCTTCCTATTAAAAGGCAATATTGTGTAACAACAAGAATGATGGATCTGGAGTCAGAAAGCCTGTGTTCAAATCCCAGATCAGATATTGATATGCTCTGTGACCTTAGCAAACCTCTTCCTCAATCTAAACTTCTGTTTCTTTGTCTATAAAAGAAGGATATTGGATTACAAGTTCTCTAAAGTTCCTTTAAATCCTAAAATCATAAGATTTACTATGCACTGCTCTACTACTCACCGTACATGGAATTCTATTATAACATCATTTATTTGTTTACCTAATACACGCCCTTTTGTGTGGTATTTGGTTTCCTTCCCCGGGTTTTCCCTGCATGCAACCTACACACCTCTGTTGCTGAGGTAAATAATTTCTTGGATGAGTTAACAACTGCTGGACTGACTTGCAGAACACCTTACTAACTTTAATATATCCTTTAGGCTTAGGAGATCAGGTTTAATTTTCATTTTGAAAGCCACAGAATGACAGATTTGTCTGATGGGGCAAGAGAAGACTTCCCACTCAGACAATTGGTCAATGTCATGCTTCCCGGTTAGGATTAACTTCCTCATTATATACTCATTCTGTATTTCTTCAATTGAGACAGTATCACTTCTGCCCTTGACTACATCCATGAAATCCTTGTCCACTAAGTGTTAATGAGCAAGAGGGAATTGCAATTGGGAAAATCTTGGACTCATAAAAACAATGAAACTATACTAGAAGGGTTATAAGGCTAAGGAAATGATGGATAAATCAATGCTCTACATACATGCCCAGGAGTTTGAAAGAAGCCTTCCACTGCCAGGCTGACAAACCACAACTTCAATTTCCAGGGAGGCTCCTTAAAGGGCGCAGTATGATTTGGGCCCCTGGCAATGAGTATGGTTCTTCTCATAAAATAATTTAGTCCCAAGTGGAGAAGTTACATGAAATAGTCTGGCCAAATTAGCCTCCTTGTGACTAACCATGTACAACATTTCATCTCTTATCTTTGTGTATAGGGGGATCAATATTTTAATGCCTTTCCTTCATGCAAATTAGGCAAACTTTTCTTTAAAAGGTATTGAAACCATCCTTGAGATTTGATTGGCTCAAGGAACAAGAAATTCTAACTGTGACATCACTTGGGATAGCTAGTTGACTCAGTAAATTCTGGGACTGAAATTAGGAAGACCTGTATTCAAATCTGGGCTCAGATACTTACTAGCCATGTGACCCTGGGCAAGTCATTTGATCACTATTTACTTCAGTTTCCTCAACTGTAAAATGGAGGTAACAATAGCGCACAATCCCAGGGTTGTTGTGAGGGCCAAATGAGATAATATTTATAAAGTACATAGCACAGTGCTTGGCACATAGTAGGTGCTTCACAAATGCTTCTTTCCTCTGAGATGAGGATGGTAGCCTGAGTACAACTCAGTGAGATCACAAAATAATTCTTTCCTTCTTTCTTTCCTGATATACCCAGGATGGCCTGTTAGTACAGGTTCTTAGATCTGCTTTTCTAAAACAAAAGCAACTTTTGAGGGGTCAACAATCTTCTTTAATTACCTCCACCAAAAGAGAAAACACAGGCAGAGAAATAAAAGACCAACAGACAAGGCTTCTAACTGTCTGACCATGAGCAATACATACATCACAGATCAACAGACAGATTCAATGGTCTGACCATTACATACATACGTAGTTACCAGAGAGAGAAGCACCAACATTTAGGTTTTCAAACCTGGGGTGGGGGCGGGGGGTTCATTAACAGCTACCCAGAGTCTCATCTGGCACTCAAACCTTCTTCCACAGAGTAAACCCCCAAAGCAAAACGTCACTATATATATATACTTTTCAGAGCCAAAGGGCAAGACTCTCCAGACCTAGTGCCTCAGTAGCAATTAACAAAAGGTTTGGGTCTTCTTGCAAAACAAGCCTCCCCTAATCAAGCTTCCCTTAATGGGCTTCACCTGAGGTCTATTAATGAGTGAGGAAGATCTTTTATTAACATAAATCTCACTAATATTATACCTTCCTTCCTTCCTTTCTTCCTCCTCCCAATAGAATGTAGTTCCTTAAAAGCAAGAGTCATTACATTTTTCTCTTTGTATGCTTAATGCTTAGCACAGTACTTGGCACTTAATAGTACTTAGTACATACTTGTTGAATAAATGAAAGACTATAAATATTTAATTATTTCAGATGTTTCAATAGATATATGATCTCACTAATATTGATATTCTTTCCAATAATGAATAAGATGACCCATAGACAACTTCTCATTTTGTGAAGTCCTCCACAGAAGGACTGACTATCCAACATTCTAGAGGACTTTTTTAAAAAGATCTTTTAACCTTTTGTAAGTAGCAGAGCGGCATTCCTTAGTAATTGTGCAACATTTGTCATGGCCTAGAATCCAAAAGGAAAAGGAATTCTCCATAGATGGTGAAAGTCTTAAGACATTCAACATCATCAATGTAAATGACATTGTATTGATAGCATCAATTCCCAAAAAATCTGGGTCTCTTTCATAGAGATCTACAGCTATTCAAAGAAATTAATCCACATAGTTAAAATTAAATGGTTGAAAGATGGCTATGGTCTAGACTGTGATATGAAATTGTGCAGAGAGCTCATTGAGTTAGTCCATTAGCATGTATATATATATATAAATTCTGAGTATATGTGTATGTATACACATATATTCAGTGTATATGCATATATATCTACATGTAGATATAGATATATATACATATATTAAGTATATATATCCTGAATATATATGTATGTGTATATGTGGTTTTTTCCTCCATCATATATTCTGGACCTTCACTTTAGATAAACAATCTAAAATTAAATAACAAAAAAAGAATAGATTGTACATGGATAATAGCATAATGCCTTTAATAGTCCCTAACTGTGCCCTGACACTAAAATCCATCTTTTGAACACTACTTGAAAAGATGGGGGCTTCAAATTATGGAGTACCATAAGCTTCGATGAATCTAGGGCAAAGGAGAGAGGTATTGGATGTATAAATAGTCTGCTTCATATTAGCAATGATGATATATCATCCAGGAAATGTATGATTGGAAAAAGAGGTACAACTAATTATTTAGCAAAAGGGATAACCCTAGAAAGGAAAAATAATGTGAAACTAATTGCGCCCTCTGAGCATGGCACCTTGATAAAATCTGAGCCTCTCTAAAAGAAATTTCTTTTGGTTTACTAGCACTATACAGGTATTTCTTTGCTCCTTCAAAGTATTTCTGCCAAGTTGTCACCACAGTGAGGAAGACCAGGCAACTGGTTTATGGACCAGTAAACTAGCAGCTGTTTCCAATGAACTTGGTGAGGACAATCTTAGCTCTCCCAGATGTGGCCACATCAAAACAGAGTTAGTCAAGGCTGTTGAGCTGATATTCCTAACCTGGTCCTGGAACTAGACAACAGAGTCACGTAGTATTGGGCAGAAAGGAAGAGACGTATGATTTCATTATGAGCCACTATGATTTCATTAATATGGGGAACTCCTAATGTGAAAAATTCCCAACTCTGATTCTACTTGTTTGTAACTTTCATAATTAGAGATTTGCCTCTGGTTTGAAAGATTCAGTGCCTTGCCTAAGGCTAGCACATAGCTAGCATGTATCTGAGGCCAGACTTAATCTGGATCTTCCTGACCCCAGGGCTGCCTTTCTACCCATTAGGTCACGCTGTTTCTGAGAATATAGTCCAATGGTCCCAAAGTCCTAACTATATAATAATCACTGACTTTAAAAGCTCTATATAGAGCTTTGAAGTTTGCAGAATGTTTTACATACATTAGCTTTTGTGAGCTTCACCACAATCCTATGACAAAGGCAATATGGGTATTGTTATTATTCTTGTTTGAAAAAGAGGAAATTGTAGTTCAGAGATTAGATGATTTACCCTGGCATACAGATAGTAATTTTAGAGGAAAAAAATTGAACAAAGTTCTTCTATGCTTTCCAAACTCTAGCCTTTGGGACACGCTGTAACTGATGGATGACTCTATAACCAACGGCTATCTTCCATTGATTTCTTCCATTTTAATTCTAATGAATTTCATTGCAAGTTCAACTCAGCATACACCCACACTCACTGAAAGTCTAGTCAGAATGCCCCAAATCAGTGGGGACAGGGAGCATTTGCCAATGGTAATCTCAGTTAGATTAACAGTCAACACAAGAGTGAAATTCACTTCTTTTCTTGGGAACAACAACAATAGCAAAAAAAAAAAAGATGCCCCTTTCAGTGAATGGAAAGGTCAGATAAATCCATCAGTATTTGCTTTAATTAATTCTTATATTCTCAGAAGAATATAATCTCCTTGAAGGCAAGGACTATTTCATTTTTTACTTTACATCCTTTAATGCCAATTACAGTCCCTAATGGTAGTAACTTGAGATGCTACTCACCTCTGAGTTCACATGGATTACTAGGTTCTATGTGGGGTATTTAAAAATTAAATGTACTTTATTTTACTCAAACTTCTCTTCTATCTCAACTGGAAATGGCTGTCAGATCAGGCAAGGAACACACATGCTAAAATTAAAACATTTAATTGGAACTAAAACAATTAACATAGATCGGGATAGGGAAGGCAACCTCAGTATACACACTGTAGGGAATAGGGACCTGAATAAATAATCTCTTATGAAAATCACTTTCCAAGGTAGAAATGTATGCAAATATCTCTGGCCAAGCCAGACTAAAAGTCAATAACATCCACTTAGGAAGTTTCTAGATCTCTGCTTGCAGCACCTGCCACTCTCTACCATCCCAGTCATGGCAAGAGTTTCTCCATCTGTCATCTTGATGCCATTGTTACTCACCTTCACCTATTGGGCTCTACCATGAGTGGTCACTCTATAGAGTTTCCTTCTTCCTCAAAGTCTCAACCACTCTCCTGATACGGTCATACTATCCCTCAGGCACACAATCTTACTGAAATTGACATGTGTCCTCTCTTATTGTGAATAGGAACCCCAAGAAATTTCATCCCCAAATCTGAGAAATTATAATTATCAGTCTTAGTTCTAGAGATCAAATAATGAAACAACTCTCTTTTAGCAGAAAAATAGGGACTACATGGGACAGAATGTTGTATACTTTGTCAAACATCCCCATTAGATTAATTGTTTTTGCTTAGGTGTTTTTCTTTGTTACAAAGGATGGTTGAATTCTAGGAGATGGGCAGGAATGGTGTATTCAGAAATACCTATGAAGATATCTCTCAAGAAATCATATTGAAATGAAATAAAATAAAAACAAATTACATTTAGCCCTTCAGTGAAACAGGAGGGGGGTTATCCATAGTGTTGGATGGAAATAGCTAAGAAACTGAGGCTAGAAGAGGTTACATGATTTGCTCATGATAACACAACTGGTCAGTGTTAGATACAGGATTCAAACTCAGGTCCTATTTGAGACCAAACCTAGTCCTCTTTCCAACGTAACTTTCTGCTATTTAATATTTCTGCTAGTTAATATTATGTCCAGAGTTCTCAAACACACCTTGAGGTTGACATGACAACATCTCAAATACAGGGTGTGTCAGAGGTGGAGTCTGGGATATCTCTTGAAGGTCTTATCATAGATATATCTATATTAAAAAACCATGCTTCCAACCAACAGGTACAAAGAGACAGAGAAATAAAGGTAACACAAAGGAAAAGGGGAAAGGTCATATCCCATGGAGCCTCTTGGTGACTCTCCATGGGACAAGATGTTGGAAGGAGACATACACAGACACATATAAACACATCTATGTCAGGAGAATTTCCCAGGTATTCCAAATACTGGAATCTTTGTCTGATCCAAACCTCCCTCCTATCTCTTTCTTAAGCCAATATCAAGAAAGTTTATTTGGGTCAAAACTCTTTCAGAGTTTCTTTATATCAATCTGCTCAAAATTTCTAATATTAGACTCATCTAATTACTTCCAGCAGTAGTCACTGTTCTTTCTGTGTTTCCTCTCACTGTACATTGTTTCTGCATTCCTGTATTGAACTAGGAAAGCATCTCAGCTATAGTTAGCTCAGCAAATGTTCCTGCTCTGGTGCTGACCAAGTTAGCTACTATCAGTTCCACTGCTATTACTGGCCATGGTGCTGACATTAAGAAGATGAAGTCAAAGAGAAGCTGAATGGGACCAAGCACATGCAGAACAAATACAAGCAGAAGGACACAGGATATTAAACGCATGTAGGGAATTAATATTGCCTCAAGATACGTTATAAAGGAGGTTCCAAAAGAATAGAAAATGTCATCGTTAGCATCCTTACTCAAAAAAAGGTGACTCAAAAGACCTCAACAACTACTACCTTATATGCCTACTTCCACATTGTTGTAAAGTCTTTAATGAGAATGGTCTATGCCACACAAAAAGAGTATCTTTGATGGAAGTATAATGGAGCTATAAACTATTGGTCAATCAAATTGACTTCAAATTCTGGAAAATTCTAAAACATATTAAAGAAAAATTTATTGACTATCTAGAAAAGGAAGGAGTAATCATAGTCACTATGACTTCATCAAGTAGAGGTCATAGAAGACTACTATAATTTCCCTTTGTGACAGTGTTTCTGGCTGGTAGATCAGGGGAATGATATAAATATAATCTGTCTAGATTTCAGTAAAGCATTTAATAACATTTCTTACATTTTTATCATAGGAAAAGATGAAGAGATATGTTAGATAATAGTACAATTACATGAATTTGGAAACCAGGTGAATGCCTGGACCCAAAGAGGAGTCAACCTGAAACTAGGTGTCTAATAAAGCGCCCCAAGGGTCTGTATTTGTCTTTGTACTAGTTACCATTTTTCTCAATCATCTGGGTAAGGATATAGATATTACATTCATTGAATTTGTACAGGACACAAAAATAGAAGGGAGTAGTGTAGATGACAGTCAGGATCCAAAAATATTGAATTTAGAATAGGGATAAATGTATAGGGTTAGAAATGGCAAACCACTCCAGTATCTCTACCAAGAAAACCTCAGATGGGGTCACAAAGAGTCAGACACACCTGAAAAAATGACTGAACAAAAATATATGGGCTCAAATCCCTGGCATGACCAGAATAATTCTTCTGGGAACGTTTTGAGGGTATTCGTGGACAGCGTACTATAGTAGCCCAAAAACAATTTGAACTTGGGCTTTGTTAAGAGAGGCATTGAGTCTAGGACAAGGGAGGTGATAGTCCTGTTGTACTCTGCCCTGGTCAGAGGTCTGACCTCCTAGTTGCGATTAGTTCTGACCACAATCTATAAAGGAGAGTAATTAGCTAGAGGTACACCAGAGAAAGACAACAAGGATGTTGCAGTGTTTCACATTCACACCCATGTTAGCTGAAGGATTTGGGTGATTAACCTGGAGAACAGAAGATTTGATGCTAGACTGGATGCTGGACCATGATAGCCATCTTCAAGTATTTTAAAGGTTATTAGGTAGAAGGAATCATAATACTTCTTCTACTTGGTCCAAAACAATAAAAATAGAAATGAACAATGGGTAGCAGTCACAAAGATACAAATTTATATCTGATGTCAGCAAAAACAATCAAGAATTAGAGGTATCCTTAAATGGAACTGGCTGCATTGGGAGGTAGTGAAACCCTCATTGAAGGCTTTCAAGTAAAGGCTGGATGGTTACTTTGGAGGTATGTTGTCACATACAGGTGGGACTGCAACCCTTCCCATTCTGAA
>CM053771.1:472970229-472993600 GCA_028658325.1 Potorous gilbertii | reverse complement strand
GTCAAGAGATTTCCAAAAAAAAGAAATGACCCTTCTTTAGTACAGGAATTACTCATGCAATCACATAAGCATGATACCTTGAGGAAGGTTACTGAGAAGTCCAGTGTTAGTTGTATGTTGGAGGTCTTTCTCAGTGAAGGCAGCTGAACACAGTTGAGAATTAAGGGAACTAAATTTTCTTAGTTCTACAAATTCAATTTAATGCAACAAGAATTATAAAGTACCTATCATATGCCAAAATTTTGCTAGAAACAAGTCAGACAATCCCTGCCTTCCAACTTAAATTCTAAGAGGGAAACTTGTAGTCTACACACTTTATGGTTCCAACTGGGCAAGTTCTTCACTCTTCAGTATTACACGTTCTTTGTAAAGTGTCAATAGCAATACTGAAAATGAGGAAGATTATGACAATTTAGTTCTATCCAAGCTTTGAGATTCATGTCTCCCAGAATTTCAAATGCAGTAATTCCAAGATTTTCAGTTAATATAGCCAAATGCCAAGTCAGACAAAAAAGAAACAAGAAAAAAAAAGACTGAGGCTATTAAGCTCAGTGAAAACCATCCCTTTCTTTCTAACAACATTTTGATGTGTTTTCTTCTGTATCCTTCTCACTGTGCCTGGTTCCCCAAGGGGCAATTCAAAATACTGCAGTAAAAATGATTTCCATTCCTAGTCAATGGCCTGTAGCCATTTTCTTCAAATCTCCTCTGGGACTCCATCTTTTCCTTATATCCAGTTTAAGCTTCTTTAAAAATGCAGACACCAGTCACTGGACATGTCAAATAAGCTCCTATGCCCTTAGTAGAAACAGGATTCATGAAATCCATACATCTCCTTTCTCTAATATTTTTACTTCTACTCTCATTTTGAGCCTTTGGTTTACTTTATTTTCTCACTTCCAACTTCAGTGAATCTTCATAAGCCTAAAGCAACGATTCATCTATCCAACCTTCACTGTTATTTTCTCCAAACCTCTTCTTAAGGTTCACTTTGTTTAGAAAGCTGAATTGAGTAGTCCAACATTTTGGAACCATTCCTGGAAGTATATAATACTCTGACTATCCTAGACTTCCATTGTCATGGACATGCTTTATCATCCTTTGAAGTAGAAACTATGCAATATTTTGTAAAGTCCTAATGCCCTGGGTTCCAGTCCTAATGAGAAAGCCCTTGATCTGGAGTCAAGATTTGTTCAGTTGTTCAGCCATGTCCAACTCTTCATAAATCCCATGGACAGTAGCACAGCAGTCCCTTCTGTCCTTCACTATCTCTCTAAGTCTGTCCAAGTTCATGTTCATTGTTTCCATGATACCCTCTTAGCTCAGAGTCAATGTAAATAGTAATTCTTTCTTTTTTGATCAGCAACCCTGAGGGTCTTCCCCTACCAGTTTGATTTTATTTTTTTTTATTAAAGGGGTCATCCCTTGACTCACTCCTTAAACAGGTCCATTCACTAAATGGTCATCACCTCAGTCAAAGTGAGAACTCAGAAAGACCTTAGCTTAAAAAGGTCAAGGTTTCCCACTGCATCATGGTTCATCACCAGTCATCCAGATGAATATCAGGCCATTGGACCCAGGATGGCTCTGGAGGAGAAAGTGAGGATGGTGACTTTTCACAGCCCTCACCTACTCCAATCCAACTCAATAGAAAGTCATGTTATCATCCCCTTGATGTCATGGCCCTTTTTGGAATGAAGGACAAAACACACAACCACAACTACCTATCCATCTCATCCTCTGCTGTCCCTTTCTCCTTTTGCCTTCAATCTTTCCCAGCATCAGGGTCTTTTTCAATGAATCCCATCTTCTCATTACGTAGCCAAAGTATTTAGGTTTCATCTTCAGTATTTGATCTTCCAGTGAATAGCCTGAACTAATTTATTTAAGTATCAATCCATTGGATCTCCTTGCTGTCCAAAAGACCCTCAGAAGTGTTCTCTAACACTACAATACAAAAGTATTGGAGTCAAAAGAGATCTGAGTTAAAATTCCACCTCTGTTGATTTACAGCAGTGTGATGGTGAGAAAGTCATTCAACACCCAATTTCTCTGGCTATAAAGTAGAGATAAGAATTCCTGAAGTGTATATACTTCACTAGGTTGTCCTGGAAATTAAAGGCAATAATTATATAAAGTGCTTTGTAAGCCTTACAGAGCTACTTAAATGTCATATGTATTTACTAACCATGGGAAAATCATTTAGTTTCTTTAAGACTCAGTTTCCTCATCTGTTAAATGAGGATAATACATACCTATACTACCTACCTAATAATGTTGTTATGAGGACATTTCTCTGCAAACTGTTGCATTTTTGTAAATGTGAACAATTGTTATTCTTTCTTCCTTTCCTGATCTCCCTTTATTTTATATAATTTTGATAGCAAGTACCAACATACGTTCATTCTTTTCTTTGGTATAACATCTGCTCACCACTAATGATGACTATCTATTACTGATGAAAATGAAGAAGATAAAAGCAACTATGATTATAGATGTTAAGAAAAGAACGCTTTAGGGAGTGTATGTCAGTAATGATGCCCTGCTTTATGGGCTGCCAAGGTCCACTTCATTCTTCAAGGGAAGGGAGGGAGGAAGCCCCATTTCCCAGCTGCAACTAAACAGAGTGTGATACAGTAGAAAATAAAGAAATAACATCTTTGTCATCAAATGGGGCTCAGTTTCTAAAGAAGCGTGCTTTGCTGGAATATATAGACTCACCACTCAAAAATAGCCATCCTTCAATGAACTATGCTTCTTAAAATTTGGAAATAATTCCACATAGCACAAAAGCTTGAGCAGAGAATATTAAAATACAACTTATTCACATGTTAACAGATTCAGGGACTACTAAAATCCAAATAGTCTAGTGATGTCAGTAATTAAGTACTTTAATTTTTGCATCACAGGAATAAAATCCTCTTCTATTGCTGTTCCTAAATAAAGGTCCTATGTTCTACCTTGACTCCAGTCCTTTGAGTTTCTTTTATATATATAAACCACCTAACCAGAATACCAGTTCTTACTGATAGAGTCAGACCTTTTTTGAGATAATCCTAAATATAGCAGAGTGGTGGGAAGCCAGTGACATAATGGTCTCCATGGAAACAACTACCTGTCTGTTTTGGGGCCCTAATGCCCACTGCTGGGCAATAGGAAATCACAAGGGAGCCTGGCAGGCTCAATTGAAATAGAAGCTGTAAGCTGGATCTGGCCAGTTCTGGTGCCTACTTCATATGGGCTCTGAAGCAGTGTGAACCTTGACCTTGGGTGGATAGAGACATCATACTGATGGCACAGGGAAGAGACTGAGGACCAAACATCATGGATATCAATCATTTCCCAGGCCCACCTACTCTCTTCTTCGCATTAATTTCACTAGTTGTCACTGTATGTTCTTTTGTGTTGTTGTTGTTATTTTGTTTTGTGTTAAATGAGTGAATTAACAAACATTTATTAAGCTTCTATTATGTGCCAATCACTGTGCAGGACACTGAGGAGACACATACAAAAGTGGGACAGTCCCTGTTCTCCAGGAGTGATACAGACTTAGGGGAGATACAACATAAATTGGGGGAAAGGGATTTTGAGTCAGAGGTCATGGGGATTATGAATGGAGCCATAGGCAAAAAAATTGTCACCTCTTCCAGTAGCAATCCATCCATGAAGCACTTCTTAAGATGTTATTACACAGTAGGCACTGTGCTATGTGTCGGGAATATAGAAATAAAAATGAAAGAGACCCTGTCCTCAAAAAGCTTATATTCTACTGAGATAGATATGAATATATGCAAAATAGGTGCATGGAAATCTGACAGGGAAGAAAGAAGCAACAGCTAGGGGGGAGTCAGGAAAGGCTTCATATAGGAAACAGCATTTGAGGTAAGTTTAAATGGAAACTAGGAATTCAAAGAGGCAGGGGGGAAAAGGGACTTCATTCCAGACATGGAGGTGGAAGGTGGAGTGTCATATATGAGAAACCCTAAGCAAGTCAGTTTGGTGGATCATAGAGAACGTAAAGGAGAGTAACATATAATGACAGTGGAAAGGTAAGTTGGGACCAGCAAGTAGAGAGCTTTAAATGTCAAACAAAGGAATGTATTTTCATTCCTAGAGATGACAGAAACCCAGTGAAATTTAATGAGGAGAAAGGGGAAACATGTCATCTTTTGGCAGGTGTGAGGAGGTTAGATTGGAATGGGTAGAGACTTGAGATAGGAAGTCTGATTAGGAAGCCATTCCAACAAACCAGGCAAGAGTGAGCAAGGACTTGAACTAGCATGGTAGGATTGATTGTGTGACCTATCCCAGAGGAAGGGTTAAAAAATGGAAAGCTAGGAGGAAGAATAACAAAAAGGAATAACAAAAAAAGGATATAAAGTATGCGTATATATGTGTGTATGTGTTTGTTTGAGTTTTCACTCACTCACCCATCAGTTAAGGCAATGTGGTATCTGAGAACTGACTGGGTAAACTCAGAGGGGAAAAATCACTATTCCAGATGAGAAGGAGGCATAAGAGGGCAGACAGTATGACTCTGGTTTCCTGCTATTTTGTCATTTTTCTGCTGGGGGATGGAGGGGAAGGAGCAAGGAGAGAGAATTATGGACTTTCATCTTTCTATATGCATTTTTCATTGAAAATTTTTTTCATATTCCTTCCACTTCTCAGTCACACCTCTACCCCTATACCCTCCCTCACAACAACGTTCAATTAAACAAACAAATTAACACATTGGCCCTGTCTGACAATGTGCCATCTGCTCTTTCTCATATTCACATACAGGCAGATTTAGTCCAAGAAGCAGTACCCCCTCCCCCTTCATATGGAATCATAGAACATTAGAGGTGGAAAGAACCTTAGAGAGGACACAGTCCAACACCCTCCCCTGCCCACGACCAATTTTGCTTATTAGCAGATAAAGGCCCCAAGAGGTCATTAATTGGTTCTTCTAAATATCTTGGTTAGAGGTACCAGTGTAATCAGCTACCACATGGTACTCAGCCATCAGTTGTTCATGTCAAGTCAGCCCAGTGACAATATTAGGGAAAATTGCCCATATTCAGCACAAGATACTGTTTCATTTATCTCTGTGCCCATAGCATCCTAGTCTCCCTTATCAGTATGTCCCCTCTAAGACATGCACACACTCCTTCTTGTCTCGTAGCACTTACAAAGGTCCCTCCATTTTTAGCAAAGTAGAAAGAAAGCTGTTGATTTATTTTCTGTTGGTAAAACAAAATAAATGATGGGCCTGCTTAAAGAAAGATTTCCATAGTTTAGTGTGATGTTTCTCTATACAGCACTATCTGAAAATTTTAAACAATTATATCTTCCTAATATTATAAACAAATGTGACAATATAACAATCATAACAAAATATACATATATAATTAATATATTGTAATGTAACATTAAATATAATTATTATATATTATAACACAAAGTAACATATATCATAACATAGCCTACATTATATTTTATGTTATATAATATATCATATATAATATAATATATTTTGTATTATATAATAAGCATTAGTAATTAAAATGTATCATATAATGGGTATTAGTAATTAACAAAATATAATCTACATTACACAAATTACTGACAACTGACAATTATTTAATACTGTAACACCTATATATATTTAACATATAACATATAGTTATATGCTATAACAAATAGCATATAACTATAATATAAGGTTACAATAACTGGCAATTATATAGAGCTTTTACATTTATTAGGTATGTAACTATAGGGAATTCACTTGACTTTTCTGACTCAGCAAAGGATGGCATGTCTCTCATTCAAAGATCAACCCATTTAACTTTGGTGAGATTCTTTACGAGGTCAAAGGTTGATGAATTTTTCAACCACAGAAACTCTTCAATGCTTTTATCATAGAGAAGTGATGACTCGTGTCATTAGAAGGAGTCATTTCATTGAGGTAGCCACAGGTATTTGGACTTACAGCCTTGAAAGTGATCTCTAAATTCTCTTCTTGTTCTAGATCTGATGACCTGAATTTAACCCTTTGTGACCCTAGGCTTACCCCAGATTATCTCAAAAAGAAGAAGCCATATATTCAAATGCTTCCTTAGATACAAGCTGTGTGACTCTGCTCAAGTCACATACATTCTCTTCGCTTCAGTTTCTTCACCTATGGAAGAACCACCAAAGGGAAATTCTATTCTGGATCTGATTCTCACTAACACAGAAGAACTGGTTGCTGGGTGGAAATAATGAGAACCTTGGGGGAAATGATCACTTCCTCCTAGAGTCTATGACAGAGAAGGGGAAAACCAAGCACGTCCTGGCTTGTACTGTAAATGTTGGGAGAGCAGACTTCAAAAGATTCAGAAAAAAAGTATGCACTAAAGTTCTCTTGGGAAACTTCTTTTGCCCTTTTATTATGCTTAATTTGAATGATGGCTGTAGGAACAAAGGAATGATGACAAGCCAAGAAGTCCCCAAACACAGAGTTCGAGATTCTTGAATAAAAGAAAGGCACAAATCACGACTCTGCTCTAGCAGAGATGGCTGACTTTTTTTTCCTACTCAGGAGGGGAAATTCTTAATAATAAGAATTTTGAAGGTGTAAAGGAAAACAATTCAAATGAGGAAGGGAAAAGGGAGTTGTCTGAAGAGACCAATGTGGTTACATAGGGAATTCACCAAATAACTTAGATTTTTAAATGAAATGTACACAAGGTGGAAGCATGAACAGAAGATGAATATAAGAGAAGATGTGATTCTTTATGACCAGGGTAAGAAATACAAGAATGAGCTGGGGCTGGAGAGATTCTAAGACAACAAAAAGGAGTGTTTTTCAGCTTTGGGAGGTGAAAAAGGAGGATCAGATAAGCAATGGGTCCTTTGGATGGGGCACAGAGAATCCAGAACTGTTCAGTGCTTAAGTTTGTCTCTATTTGAATCTCTGCAAAATTGACACTGAAAATGACTGAATGAAATAGACAATTGATACCCAAGATAGGTAATAAGATAGCAAGAGTGTCTATCTGATCCTGATGATTCAAGTCACCTAGTCCAGATGGACTCCATCTTTGAGTCCTTAAAGAACTAACAGATGAGCTTGTTGAGTCACTATCAGTGATATTTTAAAAGACTGTGAAGGACAGGACAGGAAGCACAAGAAGGGAGAAGAAAAAATGTTGTCTCAATTTAAAAAAAAAAAAAGGAAGATAAATCTTTGAACTATATCCCTTGAAGCTTAACTTGGTTAGAAAATTCTAAAATTGAGCATTAAAGAGATGGTGGGTGAACTTTTAGAAAATGAAGTGGTAATTCAAAAGAACCAGAATGGTTGCATTAAAAAACAAGTCAAGGCAGATCATCCTCATTCCTTTCTTTCTCAGGATCACTAAAGTAAAGTAAAGATGAGAATGTTACAAATAGAGTTTACCAAGGTTTTAGCAAAGCTTTTGATAAAGTATCTCATGCTATACTGGTAGAGAAAATTGAGAGATATGAATTAGATGCAATCAGATTGATTTAGCACTGGTTAGATTACTCAAATAATAATTGTTAATAATTAAATTACAACATGGCAAGAAATCTCCAGTAGGGCACCTCAGGATCTGTACTAAGCCTTATGCTATTTAGCAATTTTATTAATGACTTGGAATAAAGGCATAGATAATATGGTCATCAAAATTCCAGATGACACTAGGCTAAGAGTAAATTAACACAATGGATGATGGAATCAGGATCCCAAGGGATTTTGACAGACCAGAGTGCTGGACTGAGTCAAATAAGATGAAATCAACATTACTCATTGTAATGTCTTGCATTAAAGTATAAAAGAGCAACTTTACAAGATTAAGGTGAGGGAGACATAGATAGCTGTTGTCCTAAAGAAAGTCTTAAAAGTTTTATTGGATCATAAGCTAACATGAGTCAGTAGTGTGGCAGCCAGAAAAGCTAATGTGAACATGGGCTGCATCAAACATGGCAATAATGAGATGACAGTCCGACAACCCTCTGTTCTTGCAGACTTCGTCCATAATACTCTTTAAGTTCCAAACAGCATAATTTATGAGAAGGATATTGTTAGACTGGAGATTGTCTGGAGGAGAGTTAACAAAGATGTCTACCTCATATGAATATCAGATGAAGGAAGTGATTGTGTTTAGCTTGGATGAGAGAAGGTTTAGGAAGAATTAGAATTATCTTCAGAATTTTGAAGGGATGTCAGAGGGAAGAGTGATCAAACTTGTTCTGTCTGTCCCCAGAGGGCCAAGTGGAAGTTGGAAAGGAAAATTTAGGTTGGCTGTCCAGCAAAACTTACTATTTGAGTTGTTTAAAAGTGACATTGATGGGTCATATCTCCTTAGAGGGGGACCTCCAAGCGAATCTAGATGATCATTTGTGAGATATATCATAGTGGGGATTTTTTGTTTATGGGCTAGACTGGTTGGTCAGAGATGTCCTTCCCATCTTTCAAATTCTGTGATACCATGATCCTCTACACCCCACCCTTCTGTTGCCCTCGAGGCAATTATAACCTCATCATAACCTGAGTACCCACAGCAGCAGCTGCCACACATGCCACCGGGAATACCCCACCTCCTTCCCCCATCAGTATACCCCCCTCTTGCCTTCTAGATCACTTTATGGCTACAGAAGATGCCCTTTGTAGAGGGGGCTATGTATTTTAAAGCAGCGCTGGTGAGCAATCATACTTTTAATTAAACTGAGGAAAACAGATAAAAAGTGATAGCAGAACTAGAACAGAACCAAAACAATGAAGTATCATGGGAGCCAAAGGAAGAGAGAATTTCAAAAAGAAGGAAATGGTCTGAGAGAGGCCAGGAAGGATGAAAACTTGATAAAAAGTCATTAAACTTGGAGATTTGTCACTGATGACCTTTAAGAGAGTAGTTTCAACAGCACAATGGGAATGGAAGCCAGATGAAAAGATGTTGAGCAGAAAAAAGGTGATTGTGATGGTGATGGTGATGATGATGATGATGGTGGTGGTGGTGGTGGTGGTGGTGGTGGTGGTGGTGATAGTGGTGATGATGGTGGTGGTGGTGGTGGTGGTAATGGTGATGGTGATGATGGTGATAATGATGATGGTGGTGATGATGGTGATAATGATGATGGTGGTGGTGGTGGTGATGATGGTGGTGGTGGTGGTGATGGTGATGGCGATGGTGGTGATGATGATGGTGGTGGTGATGGTGGTGATGATGATGATGATGTTGGTGGTGCTGGTGGTGATGGTGATGATGATGGCAATGATGAAAAGAATAAGTGAAATCAATGAATATAATTAGTTTTGAGGACTTTAGCAGAGAGAGAAGAAACACAGTTCAGGTGTTACAAGATACACAGAAATTGAAGGAAGGTTTAGTTAATTGTTAAGATTAGGGGAGTGCAGAGACTATTTATAGGCAGAGGGAAAGAAATAATGAAGAGGAAAATTGAAGATGCAAGAAAGAGACTATTTGAAAGAAAGATTAAGAGGAAGTGGTAGGAAATAGAATGAAAAATAGGATTCAAAACATAGGACCAAGTCCTCCCAAAGGATTAGTTTTGTAAAGAGTAAGAATTTTTCTTAGCCACAAAAGATAAAGAGGAAAAGGTGGGTGAAGAGAGAAAGATTTTCAAGTGGAGAACAGTAAAGTGTCAGCTAGTGTTCATCTTCGCATTAAAGTAGACACTAAGATCTCTGCAGAGAGCCAAGAGGAGTCTTCTGACAAGCTGATTCTTTTCCGAGGCAGAGCCTATGAGCTCCCCATTCAAAGAAAGCCATGTAGAAATATGAACTGTGTTGAGCACACTCGAGCTTCCCTCATGGCTATTTCTAGCTCTCCCAGCCAGACTGTTCCTCCAGCATTTTGACCTTGGGATGATCACATCTCCTCAGTTTCCCTCAGTCCAACTCCTGAATAGCCACTTGCCACTTACAACCTGACACGCTTCTCTGTACCTCTTAAAATTCAAATAATTCACAATGTTGATGAGTTTCAAGGTAGGTGACTGAAATTATGCCTGTAGGTGACTGAAATGGAATGAAGTTGAATTCATTCAACTTGATGATGTCAAGTCTATTAGGTGAAAAGTGCTAGAAAGGACATTAATGTGAATGATGAAGTCACCAAAAAAGAAAGCAAGGAATGGAAAATAAGAGTGTGAGTCAGAAGCTAAAGTCACTGAGGAAGTTGAGTGAGTATCCTGGGATACTGAAAGAGATGGAGATGGTAAAATGATGATATTAAATGGGATAGGAACTGGACCTGGGATTTCACTGGTTTTTTAAGCTTCTTTTAAAGCTCCCAGGTAAAGAACTCCTTCTGCCAGCACAGGTCAGCACCTTCTCTGAAACTCATAGTCTTAGAAAGTTACTTTGACCACTGAGAGTTTAAATGCCTGGTTCATGGTCGTACAGGCTAGCACATGTCAAAGGTAGGACTTGAACCCAGGTCTTCCTGAGTTTAAAGATGATTTTCTATCCATAATGTGTACTGCCTCTCTGATTAGATGACATGACTTTAAAAGGACTATTGAATAAGGATAGAGACATGATTTAGAATAGTGGTTCATAACCTGAGGTCCATGGAGCCTATGTGGACAAATTTTAGGGGATCCATGAACTTGGACCAGAAAATGATTACATCTTCATTTCAATAGAATTGTTTTCCTCTGTAATCCTAAAAATTCTAAAATTTTGTCTTATTTTATGTGTATTATCATTCTGAGAAGTCAACAAGCAATGACTTACTATGTTCTAGGCAAAAACCAGTGCATGTTTGCAAGGAACTCACAATCTAATGGGGAGATGACACGCACACAGCTATGAACAAACAAGATGAAATAAACTAGAGGTAATCTCAATAGAAAGATATTAGAATTAAGGGGAATTGGGAAAGGCTTCTAAGTGGCCCATGGATTTTACCAGACTAGCAAAGATGTTTATAACACACATACAAAAAAAATTAAAAATCCTTGGTCTAGTAGCAATAATGGGAAAAAAAGAGTAACCATATCATTCTACTTCGATCATTTCATCAGTGTGAGTAGGGAAAGGACCTGCCATCGACTGAAGAGGGTTTGAGTACAGTGTGCTGGTAAATGTTTAAAAGTAACTCTCTAGGAGGAAAGAAGGATGCTTTTAAGTTTGATCTTCTTCCATCACTTTCTTAAGTCTAGATAATCAACAAAACATTAAATCAAACCCTAATTTGTAAGGTTTGCCAGTATCCAAGGTGTAAATGCTCACACAGACAATTTAACAGTTGGCTCTCCTGAGAGCTGATTTGAGCTGACTCCAGCACACTCCTGGTTGGGAGGGAAGATTTCAATGGGGAATCCATAACACTTGTAGAAAGGTAGATGATACACAAAGTTTGAACACAATAGCTTAAGAGATCTATTGGACAAAGGGAGGAGGTTTGATAGGACATGTAAGCTGAAGCAGGGAGAAACCAGGAATCAAGTATCTATTAAGTACCTACTGTGTAACAGGTAGCTAGGTGGTTCAGTGGATAGAGTGCTGGGTCTGGAATCAGAAAAATCAGAGTTTAAATTCAGCTTCACATGTTTATGAACCATGTGACCCTGGAAAAGTCATTCAGTCTCTGCTTGCCTTAATCTGTTGGTGAAGAAAATGGCAAACCATTCCAGTACTTTTGCCAAGAAAACCCCATGGACAGTATCAGTGGGCTATGCTCATAGGGTCAAGAAGAGTTGGATAGATGCTGTGCTAAACACCTTGAAAATCTCTCATTTGAGCCTCACAACTCTGTAAGGTAGGCGTTATTGTCTTAATGTTAAGGAAACTCAAGCAAAGAGTAGTTAAATGACTTGCCCTGCACATACCTAGTAAGTGGATTTGAGCTCAGGTTTTCCTGACTCCAGCTGCAGTGCCACCTGGTGGCTAGAGCCCAAGAATTCTGTTCTGTACCACTCAGTGTTAGAATAGGGATAGTTTGTACAATGAACTGGTGCCAACACTAAAATTGGGATAGTGATAAAATGGCATGGGCCCAAGGCAAACTTGAAAAATGACTGGCTGATAATTACTTGCAACTTAAGATGTTGAAGGATGTTTGTTGTTATGTAGATTTCAGTCAAAACCTGTAAAATTTCAGGTTTGCATGAGTTTTGTTGATTGTTTTTCTAGTGTGATTAGGGAGAAAGGTAGAAAAGAGAAAAGATACAAAAATAGACTTTTTAAAAAATTAAAATTTAATTTAATTTAAAAAAATGAAATTACACTTTTGCCTTTAGTTCATCTCTCTGTATCTTCTATCCTTTCCTTTTTTCCTGTTCTTTCTGTCCCTTCTATTTTATCTTCCCACTATCTATTAACCTCTAAAAGAGTAAAATTTATCTCAACATTTAGAAGGCCAGGATTTAAATCTAAACTAATAATAATTACTATTTAAATAGCGATTTAAAGTTTACATATTACTCAACAAATGAAGTAGGCACTATTATTACCCAAGTTTTGCAGGGGAGGAAAATGAAACTGATAAGTTAATTAATTTGCCCAGGATCACACAGCTAGAATGTGTTTCAAGATCTGAGCAAGGGTCTTCCTAACTCCAAGTGCAGTGCTACATCTACCATCTGGCTGTTCCTAGGAAGAAAGTAAGAAAATAGGAAGAACCAAGTACCATCAGAAATTATTTTTTACTAATTGTGAAATTCAAGGATGGTGGTATTGCTTCAGAGCAAGGAATTGGCAAATAGCTACTTCTGCCTCCATTCAATAGTCAAATAGATTTATAAATCTATGACTTAGAAGTTTAAATCAAATGCTTCAAGATTTGAGCAATCTATCTTCTCTCTTCTCTTGAGTTTCTAAGATCTTCTACATATAATAATCCAGAATTCAGAAGAATCAATGGGAAAGAAAGAAGTCCAAAGAACTTGCACTGATTAATTGATTGACAAACTCTAGTCCATGATGCAGTTTCCTTCTTTCAAGCTACCTAGATAATTATGGATTTTTTCCATCACTTTCACCTTACCTTTACCCTTCTTAATTCATAGAGTCAATACCATTCTGGCTGACTAAAGATAAGGGTAGAGTCCTTCATCTTAAAGACTAGGAAAATCCTCAGGATGCCAAGCCTCTTGGAGCTTTCATGACGGTATAAAATAAGAGCAGTAATTCATATAATACAGCATTTTAAACTTCACAAGAGAATCTTCTTATCCCAATCCAATGAAGTAGCTAGTACCAACATATTGGCTTCATTTAACAGTGAGACAATTGACACTCAGGAAGGTCAAGTGACTTACCCATCATACATCTAGTTGAGGCACCTAGATGTTTCAATGGATAGAATATTGTACCTGGAGTCAAGAAGAGCAGTTCAAACCTGCAGTCAGACATTTACTAGCTATATGACTCTGGGCAAGTCACTTAACTGCTATATGCCTTAGTTTCCTCATCTGTAAAATAGGAATAATACCAGCACCTGCTGCCCAGGATTGTTGTAAAGATAAAATGAAGTAACACATGTGAGATGCTTTGCAAACCTTTAAAAAGTGCTTCATAAATGCTAGTTTAGAGGAGTTACATATCAGACTTAATTTTCCAACCCAGATCTCCTTACCGTTCAGGGCTCTTTCCCCTATATGACTGTATCTCAGGACTCTCAGGAATTAAGGATATCTTACGTGATGTCGTTGAGATGGAACAGGAACCAACACTCCTTACTTCTTCTCTTCAGCCTTCCCCAGGAAGGGCCCCAGTGAAGCCACATTCTCTGTCATCTTCACTCAATCTCTACCTTTTCATATCTTAACTGATCAGGGAGTAAAGAGTTCAAAAGGGCCACTAGACTGACTCTACTAAAAACGTTCTGTGAAAAATTACCTTATTCTTTTTCAAAGTGAGAAACTTGAATCATCGTCTGGGGAGGTACATCTTCATGGTATATTTCTGACACAAACAACATTTAATCCAATTTAAGTGACATCATGATCCTTGGAATGTCTGGCATTTGTTGACCAGGAGTGTGGAGGGCCAGAGTTACCAGAACAAGCCTCAGGTCAAAGAATTTCAATGTGAATCATGCCTGCTACTTTCCCTTGTACTGATCATCAGTAGATTAATAAGGCTTTCATTCTAAAGTCTTGTGGCTAGGTACTTTAAATCTTTACCGATTGTACTTCATTGGATTGTAAAGAAGACACATAATAGGGTGCATTTAAGCAGCTTTTGTTGCATAGATCTAAATGCTTTTCCCCCTCTAAATATCTATCTATATATGGATATATATGTACATATACACGTATATATATCTATATACAGATATATATATATATATTTATGAGGAAAAGATGACATCAACATTCAATAACATTTGCAATGTGGCATAAAAAATAGTGACCAAACTAAGTGTTTAGCAAAGGGGATACCAAAAGTGAAGCAATCTCCATTCTCAAAGAACTTATTTTCTAATGGGGACACAACAACATATGTAAGTATATACAGAATAAATATAAAGAGAATAAGAAAAAAATAAATTAAAATGTAGTTGTTCAGTTGTACCTAATTTTTTGTGACCCCACTTGGAGTTTTCTTGGCAAAGATACTGGAGTGGTTTGCCATTTCCTTCTTCAGCTCATTTTTCAAATAAGGAAAGGAAGGCAAACAGCTAAATGACTTGCCCAGGGTCACACAGCTACTAAGTGTCTGAGGTTGGATTTAAACTCAGAAAGATGAGTCCTCCTGATTCCAGACCCAACACTCTATCTACTGCACCATCTAGCTGCCCAAATAAAAATAGCTAAGAACAAGATCTTATATTGTGGAACAATACTTTATGTATTTTTTTCCTGACTGTTACAGGATAGGGCTAGCAATGGTATGTGTCATGAGCTAAGATAAAGGGTTCCATGGCTTTGGTTGCAATCTCTCATCACCAGCAGGGCCCTGAAAGGATGCCTAGACCCAAGGTTTCTAGTGTAGATATAAATCTGGATGTTCAAAAGCTGGAGTCAATGACCAGCAATGCAGAGTATTCAGTTGAGGAGCAAAGGTGAAAGGCAGTGCCTGTACCAGAAGGAGAAACCACTGGTAGTATGGCTACAGATTCTAAGAAAAAAGCAAAACGACAAAGTCTGGTGGTTTTGCCACATTCCATTTCCTACAGACACAAGCTTGCATAGGCCTGGTCATGGAAGGCAAAATCACCCTTTTCACCTCCCATAAATAGTTTGAACTGGGCAACTCCCAATGGCATTGGTAGCATTATTCTCTAAGGCAATAGCTATCTCTAAGCTTTGTGGGACTGACGCTTCCATCTCACAATCATTTGAGAAACGAAAAGTTGAAATACAAAGTCCAGTTTTATAATGGGGCTGTTGATGTTCTGATTCTGAAAAAAAATAAGTGACATATTTGAAAGTTTTGTTTATGTGACCTGAGGGACAGGTGGCATTTTTGGTGAAAAAGTCAAGTAACTTTTTTAAATGTACAGAGTACCTTGAAAATTCTTGTTGCTCACCCTTCGTTCTTGAAGAAGACCTAGAGCATCACAAGGGATTGCTCATGAATTAGATTTAAGTGAGATAGACCTGCACAAAGTCGTCAGCCTCACTCTTTCCTCCAGAGTCACTGGAGTCCAGTGGTCAGACAAAAATCAATGACAATTTAAATCTTTATAATATAGAGTAAATAAAGGTCTGTCACATTGCCCTTAGAGGGAACTTTTCAGTTCGGCTTTGAATTCACACAATGGTGAAGGAAGAGACTGGCAGATCATTAGAGGAGGCTTCAGGACATCGGAATCCTATGGGATAGTGGCAGGAGGTATGATGTAGTTAAAGAAAGGAAAGAGAGCAGGACCACATAGAAAAGGGAAGAAAGGAGGAAGGCGTGAATGCTCTTGATTGTTTGGGAACAGAGAGCTGATGACGAATAGACCATCATGGGGACACCAGTCTTGGAGGATGAGGCTACCAGGCAAGTGACGCCATAAGGAGAAAGCTGGGAGTTTAAGCGCGAGTAAAACTGGCCTCAAAGGGTTGTAGTAGGTGCCCACTGTGCTCTCCGAGAGAAGGCTGGGAGAAAATGCGGCAAAGAACTGCCAGCTTTCTGTCAGTCCTCTCCACCCACGTGCTAATAAATCATTTCCTCACACCCTCACATGTTTTCCCTGAGGGTGTTTTCTTTGGGGGTGTAGAAGATTATGTCCTTCTATATATGGGGGCAGAGAACATTCTATTATTTAATTCCTTCTTGTTATTTACATTGACTTTATGTTTTGATTATTAAAAAAAAAAACCAACACTGAGTTTCTGGATCTTCCTCCCATAAATAGGCACTGTTGTATTGGTGGGGGGGTTGGGCTGTGATTTGCAAGACCGATTGGCCAAAACCACCCAAGCTGCAGCTGGGAAAAATAAAAAGGAACACCAATGTCAGAGTGCTCAGAGGTCTAGTTTTTACAACCAAATTCCCTACATTAACATCATTGTCATCTCTGAAAAGTATTTGTTGTTTGTTTCCAAGGTCTGGATGACACTGTACTTAACTCTGAGGAACTCAAACCCTGCGTAGGCATGTTTGTTAATTCCAAAGGCGTGCACAGAACATTTCTTTAGGGTGTGTACCCAGGAAATTTTATTTTGTTTTAAGGTGAACACTTATTAAATACTCAGTCATAAAGAACATTATTTTTATTCACCCAACTAAAGAAACCAAAACAGATGAATGAAATTTTTAAAAATAATTTTATTTAAAATTTTGTAAAGGGGTCCTTTTAACCCAACTCTTTCCTTTACCATAAAACATGAAATAATGCTTCCAGTATTATCTTTTTGGCTAAAAATTCTTTTAAACAGAATATCCTGTTCCTAAGCTCCACTTTCTACCCTGAAGAGTCAGTGTTGGAATTTAAGGTGCCCAGAAGTACATCTTTTTTAATTTTAACTTTTTTGACTTTCCTTGCCTGTGCCAACCAGAGTCCCAGGGCTACATAGGATTGGGTTTGATCATGGAAAACAACATGGCCAGAAGAGTCAAAGGTGAAAGAAAGGTCTAGTTGATTTTTTTCCCCAAAACAGCTGGTACTGGCTGGAGTCCTTGGGCCAAATAAGGTACCTCCAGGAAGCAGGAAAGAAATAGAAAGTCATCTGGACCGCAATAGAAAATGAGCTCTGCCAAGGAGAAATGCCACCAGAACAGGCAAGGCAGCACCGTGGAGAGAGCTTCAAAGACGCAGACCAGTCATCAAGTTGCCAGATGCACCATCTTCTTTTTCCCCACATCAGAATCTCACAAAACTGACAGAGGAGAAACAAAGGAAAATAGGAAGCAGGAAGCCAGAGTAGTGACAGTGATGACATTGCTTTTATTTATTATTATTGATAATAACTAGCATTTATATGTATCTTTAAAGTTTTCAAAGCAATTTATGTGTGTATATATGCATGTATATATACATGTATATCACCTGTATACACATATGTGCATGCTATACATGTATATGTACACATAAATGCATATACATGCATGTATAAGTATGCCTGTGTCTATACATGTATGCTTATATGCACATATATACATGTATGTATATATGTATGTGTATGTATATATACATATATATGTCATATTTTCCTGACAACAACCCTAGAGGGTGGGTGTTATTATTGCCCCCATTTTATAAATGAGAAAATTGATGCAGAGAGCAGTTAAGTATTTTGCCCAGGATCACACAGCTAGGAAGTGTCTGAGGGCAGATTTAAACTCAGGTCTTCATGACTTTGAGGTCCCTTACTCTAAAGATTTCCACCCCTGTTGGAAACCAGATCTTAAGGTTCTACCCCACAATGAGGTTTTCTTTTGCTGACATAGAGGGTGTGCCCCCACCTACAGGTTAATTTGAAAAATACCTCTATGTTAGAGAAGGGAGTAGGAAAGGGTTTTGCTGGTCTCATTTCCATCTAGTCACTCCAGATCCTGTCCCGTAGTCCTGGGCTCCTCATTAATGAGAGTTCTCCTCATCAAGCTCAACCCCGTCCATAATATCATCTTTAACTCTTTTTACTGACAACTGCACTCTTTCCACATCTAGCTCTGGGAATTATAGCAGAAGTCTTCCTTCAGAGGTAATAAATTTACTTCCATCTTAAATAATTTCATTTTCCATTCCTTCTTTTTCCTGGTTCTCCCTAAAACCTGACTGCTTCCCTGGTCATTATTTCCCACACTGGTTGCACTTTCACTCATTACTCCCAACTCACTGGTGAAGGTTAGAGAGCTGGGATAGTTCTTGCTCCCTGTTGTTGCTTCCAGGCTCACCCTCTACCACTCTACATACTAAGATATTCTCCTTTCAGGTTCACTGGACCCATATCTACCACCCATTCAAAATTCTGATAACTGATCACAATCTATTGACATTCCATCTCTCCTTCTGCCTGGCAACTCCAAACCCTATTCTTCATCTTCACCATGACCTCCAATCCCTCAGCCCCTCAGTTATTTGCCTCTGCACTCATCTCCTTTCCCCTCCATTACCCCTTTGTGAACCAGTTCAACTCTTCACTATCCTCTTCTCTCAAGCTTCTTACCTCCTTATCCAATCAATGATCCTGCCCTTCCAAACCTCAGCCTTAGATCACTTACACCATCCACTGTCCTCACGCCTACTCAGGCAAGTCCTGCTGAACAGAGCTGAAGAAGTCATAAAACTGCTGACTGATCTGTTACAGACTTTTTATGTAATTTCAAATGGGCCTTCACTGCAGCAAGGTAATGCTTTCATACCTCTCTATTCACTCCCTATTCTTCTCCCCACAGCAACTTTCTAAAATCTTTTCACCCATCCACATTAAGGACTGTCCCGTATTTCTGCTCCCTTTTGTGGCTAAACTCCTGAAAGAAAGCCTTCTTCAATCCATGCCTGGACTTCCTTTCTTCTCCTTTCTTCTTTACTCTCTACAATCTGCCTTCCAACCTCATTATTCAACTGAGATTCTTCTCTCCCAAGTTATTAGTGCTCTTTTAATTGCTAAATCCAGTGACCTTTTCTCAATCATCTGATTGCGCTTTGTCAGCTTGCTTTATTGCATCTTCATTCAGGTCATACCCACTAACCATGGGAATCCTCCAGGGCTCTGTGTTAGACTCTTTTCTCCCTTTAGATCATTTCGTCTGTTGATCTCACTGGTCCTCATGGAGTGAATTATCATCTCTATACTGATGATTCTCAAGCCTATTTATCCAGCCTCAACTTGTGTCCTGACCTCTAGTTTCATATTCCCAGCTGCCTAATGGAATACCAAACTGGTTATCCCATAGATATCTCAAACTCAAGTTGTCTAAAACTGAATTATCACTTCCTCCCCGACTTTCCAAACTTTCCTGTTATTTTCCACTGTATCATCATCCTCCCAGTCACCTACTCTCAAAATCTAATTTTTGATTCCTAGACACCTCACTCTCTCACTTTCCATATCTAATTCATTGCATGTCCTATTGATTTTGCCTTCTAAACATCTCTTGCATATGTCTTTTTCTCTCTGACAATGCCACCTTGGTACACTCATTGCTTAGATTATGGTTGATCTCTTTGCTTCAAATCTTTCCTCACTCTGGTCCATCTTCCACTCGACTGTCAAAGTGATATTCCAACAATACATGTTTCTTCACATCACCCTCCTATTCAATAAATTCCAGTCACTCCCTATCACCCCCAGGGTAAAATATAAAATCCTCTCTTTGGCATTCAAAGCCCTTTATAACCTGATACTTCTGTACCAGTCTTTTTATACCTTCCTTATTCACTTCTACCTACTCTGCAATCCAGTGACACTGACCTCCTCTGTTCCTTGAACAAGACAGTCATCCCCTGACTCTGCATCTTCACTGGCTGTTCTCCATGTCTGCAATTTTCTCTTTTCTGCACCACCTGACTCCCCTGACTTCCTTCAAGTTCCAGCTAAAATTCTACTTTCCTGACCTCCCTTAATGTTAGTGTTTTCGCTACATTGTTTTTCTTTAATTTATCCTTTAATATAGCTTGTTTGTATGAGTTGTTTTAATGTTGCATTTTCCCATTAGACTTCAAACTAGTTTCATTCATTAGACTGAAACTAGTGACTATCTTTTTATCTCCACAACTTAGCAAGGCATCATAATAGGAGCTTAATAAATAACTATTGCCTGACTAATAATCCAATCAGCTCGTTCCATTCCAGGAAAGGATATATACATCAATTGCCCTCTTGCTCTACTTGCCATTTCTGTGATTCCCCAAACCAAAGTACTACCCTAGATGTTTTATGTTCCCTAATTGAAATGGAACCTACTTGAGGACAGGGATTGTCTTGCTTTTTGTGGTTTTATCCTCAACACTTAGCACAGTGCCTGGCAAATAGTAAGCACTTAAAGATTTTTTTAATCTATTCATTTACTCAATGATTCATTCATTCATTCATTTAGTCCCATTCCCTTATTTTACAAATTGAGAAACTGTGTTGCAGAACTAAAATGATCACTCACAGTTGTGTAGGGAATGACAGTAATAGTGAACATTTTTGAGGTTCAAAGCAAGTTCTTTTGATTCCAAATTGCTCATCACTATATACTTAATGAGGGAGAAATAAAGAATTAAACTGCTTGTCAATAATAACCTCCTAGTGAGTGGCCCAAACAGAGGGAACATAATCAAACGTCTTCTGTTGCTCCGTTGTGCCCTTTTGGTGTCTATGGGCATCCATCCTTTGCTTTTCTAGAGGGGTGTGCCTATCCTTTGAGT
The DNA here is from genome assembly GCA_028658325.1 of Potorous gilbertii. NCBI lineage: Eukaryota > Metazoa > Chordata > Mammalia > Diprotodontia > Potoroidae > Potorous > Potorous gilbertii. The sequence goes on along the minus strand of CM053771.1, from coordinate 472,972,844 downwards.
GAGTCTGATGATTGCCTTTAGGGAGGAAACTGGTATTGAGGTTGGCAAAGTAACCAGTGGTTTAGATTGACCTAGAAGCTGTAGCCTTGTGTGCTAAGGGAGGGGAACTTCAGGAAAGAGGTTTTTCCTCCTCCCAATGCAGAAGTTCAATTAAAGCCAGTGATTAGGTTTAGAGCTTGGTCTTCATTTGCTGACCTCAGCATCACTGCTTTTGTGGAATGGGTGAGTTGATGGTGGCACATCTGTACACAGGGCTTATTACATTTCAGTTGAACACCTTCAGGCTCTATTTATCTGTTACAAAGCACCCACTAGGAAATGAAAGGCATTTTCTGTGGAAGAGACCATCATAAACAACATACCACATTGGCTGTTTTTTTAGTATTTTTATTCATGTAACTGGTGCACCAAATTTTTTCAGGTGGTTATTGGCTGAATTTAGAGCTTTACTTTATGGTTTTTCAAAATGTACATATGCATCTTGCTCAATACCAAGAAGGGATGGCATATAGCTTGCAGGCAAACATCAAAGGAGCAATGTTCTGTTACATGCTGCTGAAAAGATTTGAGTTTAAGACAGTTGACTAAACACCCTGAAATCTATGAATGCCCGCAACAGCATCATGCTTCCTTTCATCTTGTTTCACAATGGTAAAAAAAAATTGCCTGAATATCAGGTAGCTTCTAGCTTAACCTATTTCCTCCCTACTGTGCCCGAGTCCTGTCTATTTATTTGATGGACAAGAAGCCCATTTTTAATCTGTCTGCAACACTAAACCAGCAGAGCAAAGGGAGAATAAGAGCAGAACCCATTCCTTGTGAATAATTATTAGCCAAGTTGTCAGCAGCTATAAATTCTGATTATTAATGACAATACAGAGAGGTAGAAAGAAGATAGCACATTTCACAGATCCTGGTGGAATTTTAACATGCAGGTAGAGAAGAGTGACCTCTTGAACCATAAATTTAACAAATGGGATATACGATGGAGTTAGGACAAATGTAGCATCCTTCAATACCTGGGGTACCATACACTTTCATTATTGGTGGCAAGAATCGTTTATTGTAATTTACTGAGCTTCCCAAGAATTTCTTAATTGTGAAACATGGAATCTAAGAAGCCAGTCTCCAAGGACAGGGATTCCAAGGAGTGATGACTCAGCTCTTTGAGAGCAGCTAGCAAGGATGAACTAAGGGGAAGAAGTAAGACATTTTGAAGAAAAAAAAGTTATCCATTGTTCATTGCCCTCCAGGTATGCATGTTCTCCATTCGGCCAATGACTTTGAAAGAAGGATATTTGAAAAAGAGACATGGTATAGTTCAATGGTTCTCAAACATTTTTTGGTCTTAAGAATTTTTACACTCTAGGAGATTATTGAGGACCCCCCCCAAACAATTTTTTTTATGAGAGCTATAATTATCTATATTTACCATACTAGAAATTAAAGTATCTTAGTAGTATTTGAAAACAGTTTTGACCTCACAGACCCCCTGAAGGGGTCTTAGGTCCATCCAGAGTCCTCAAGAAAATGTATTGAGAACCACTGGTAGAAAGAATATGCACAGGGGGAAGGAGCCAAGATGGTGGAGTAGAAAGATTCATATATGCTAGCTCCAAACCCACAGCCCATGAATTTCCTGTAAAAAGAACTCCCAACAAATTCTGGAGGAGTGGAAGCCACACAGCAACACAGTGAAGGAGATTTCTGTTCCAGAGAGCCATGGAAAACCGATCCCAAAGGTCCGTCGTACACCGGACGGGAGTGGAACCCAGCCCTTCCCTGGTTGTGTGGCACTGAGAGGAGCAGATCTGAGCAGGCTTCAGGGATGGAATCTCCAACAACCACGAAGGTCCCTCCACCCACAGGCGCACAGGTCAGTGAGAGAGACTTCTGGGCTGGCTGAGAGGGAGCGGGGTGTCTCCATAACTCGGGCCCCTTGGGAGACAGTAGCAGAGGCAACGGGCAACCAGAGGCTCCCAGAGCAGTCAGGAGCTCGGGTCCATTACTAAAGGTCTCTACATAAACCCCCTGAGGGAACTGAGCCTGGGAGGCAGCCCTGCCCCAACCTGAGCACCAGAACTTAAGCTCACATTGAATAGCAACTGTGCCTGCCACTGACAGCCCTGAGGCTGGGGAGCAGCATTTGAATCTCAAACCCCAAGCACTAACTGGGCAGATCTAGGCGGGAGTGGAGAGGAATCTCAGCAGTCAAGTAACTGACTGGGAAAATGCCCAGAAAAGGGAAAAAAATAAGACCATAGAACGTTACTTTCTTGTTGAACAGATGTTTCCTCCTTTCCTTTCTGATGAGGAAAAACAATGCTTACCATCAGGTAAAGACATAGGAGTCAAGGCCTCTGTATCCCAAATATCTGAAATAGATATCCAATGGGCTCAGGCCATGGAAGAGCTCAAAAAGGATTTTGAAAATCAAGTTAGACAGGTGGAGGAAAAACTGGGAAGAGAAATGAGAGAGATGGAAGAAAAGAATGAAAAATGGGTCAATACCTTGATAAAGGAGACCCAAAAAAATGCTGAAGAAAATAACACCGTGAAAAATAGGCTAACTCAATTGACAAAAGAGGTTCAAAAAGCCAATGAGGAGAAGAATG
>CM053771.1:472944896-472969729 GCA_028658325.1 Potorous gilbertii | reverse complement strand
AACTCAAAGTTTTAGGAACAACTGTTGAGTATTATTCTTGCTACTAGGAAATAAGAAATACAGGTAATGGGGAATAGAAAGTTATCTGGCCCTACAGGACAAAAGAGAAGATGGGGGCAAGGGAAGGGAGGGATGATAGAAGAGAGGGCAGATTGGTGATAGGGGAAATTAGGAAGTTTGGTGTATTAGGGTGGGGGGAGGGGACAAATGAGGAGAAAATTTGGAACCCAAAATTTTGTGAAAATGAATGTAAAAAATTAAATAAATAAATTTATATTAAAAAAAAAAAGAAAGAACATCCACTTTAAATTTAGAAGATTTGAGTTCTAATCACAAATTCCACTATTCCTACTACTGTAATATTAGGCAAGTCACCACTCTGAACCTCAGTGTCTTCATCTATAAAACTGAAGTGGAAAGTGTCTCTTTTATCTTTAGAACCTATGATGGTATAAACTTGCTGGGAGAGTGATGGAGATTTTTTTTACAAAAAAAGTAAAATCTGGTTTTGGAAGGGTTTGGGTGAGGCTTGGTAGAAGATCAGGTTCTAATGGCCTTCATAGAGCCTCCAGACAACAGGGGACTCTAGGAGAGCCTACTTATCTCTGCTCTCCACTCTAGCTTATCAAACTGTTGTTATTGTTAGTTAAGAGAACTGAGGGGGTTTGGGGGTGGGGGACGGGTGTGTGGGCTCATTCTCTCTTTATTCCTACCTATTTCTTTAGCAATACCTCCATCCAACCAGGGTCCATGCTGCCCAGATAATGTAATGCCTGAATCCAGGTACTATATTTGGACTTAGAGCCAAATTAAAGCAGAACTAGAACCATTAATAAAGGAAGAAGCAATCTCTGCTGTGCCCCTTCCCCCTATTACACACAGATGTGACTCCAGATGTCAGCACCATCAATTCAGCAGAACCAAGGGCAGCAGGAGGAGGCAGACACCCCTTCACTTCACAGCCAGGAACCCAACTGATGTTTGTCTCACCAGGGGCTTCGATAAACTACTATAATGAATCTGAAAGGAGCAAGATTATGGCAAATAATTTAGCCCTCCACTTATCCTTCTGTCGCCCTTTGGGTGACCCTATGAACTTGGTTCTTCGAAGGATGTGTTTTTCTATAACTGAGAAGTGAGGAGGGGGAGAAAGAGAATAGCACTTACATAGCACCTAGTCAGACGCTGGGCTAAGTACTATTTTTTTTTAAACAAATATTTCATTTGATCCTAACAATAACAGCACAAGATACTACTATTTTCCCCATTTTACAGTTGAAAAGCCTGAGGCAAACAGAGGTTAAGAGATTTGCCCAGGGTTACACAGCTAGGAAGACTGGTTTTGAACTCAGGTCTTCCTGACCCTAGGGTCCTTGTAGACCTTTCTACAAGACCAGAGGAGTATTGGCATTGAAGAGATGGGCTTTTGTTTCAAGGAAATCGGGATCATGAAAAGCACTACACAATTTCCTAAAAACAATCCAATGCAGTCTTTTCCTCTTATTCAATTCAGAACCCAATTCATTGTTCAGCTTCAATGTTTGTGTTAATGGATCTCATCTGTGGATTGTCCACTGGACCGTATATCATTAGGATAAGGTGAGCTAGGGACCTGTGATATCAGTGGTACAGAGAATTCTCTGGTGAGAAAACTCCCACTGCCAAGGTAAATTAAAACCCTCATTGCAACAGCCTTAGAGAGATGCCTAAGTCACTGGGAAGCTAAGTGATTTGCCCAGGGTCACACAGTAAATGATAAACATTTACTATTCCAACACCAGCTCAACATCCACTACACCCAGTTTGTGAAACTTGTGGCCCAGTAACATTCCCGAGGGTGGCCTGAATCAGATTAAAATGTAATTGAAAAATATTTAACAAAACAAAAACATTTTTTAACAAAAAATATTATATATAAATATAAAATATTTTAAAGCCTTCTAAAAATATGATGAAACACAGGTATAAGTAGATTTAAAAACTAAGCCACTGTGTGGCCTGAGGGGATCTTTATGTACAGGTGAATGACCCTGATTTCTATTTGAATTTAACACCATTGCACGACCAAAGCTCCTTCCTTGGACATATTACCAAGACAGTATTGTGCACAACATGCAATGTAGAAGATCTCATCAAAAAGATGTAGAATCAGAAAATGAGACAGTCATGAAGGGATGGTAAAGAAGGGTACTCAAACCTTCATATTACAGCAGTGCCCAGGTAATGGAAGAGCCTTCAACAGTCTTCAACAAATTAGGCAAAGCATCTGCGGACCATGTGGATGAGTCACACAGGACAGGAAGGTACAGAAGTGTCTAATGAACTATTCTGCTGGAGGCGATGCCTACATAGACAAAATTGCTTTGATCCATTGAACTAGCAATAATTCTGTTCTCCAAAAATGAGGGCAGGATAAACAGTGCAGAGAGGCAGCATAATCACAGTGCTTTGGGTCCTCAGATACTCTTCCCTTTGAGAATGTATTTTGTTTTGTTTTTCTTTTTTTCTGCTGAATTCTCTCCCCTCATATAAGAACGCATAAAGGGTCAGGAACTGGATTTGTGATTTCTTCAGTATAAAATACATAAAGGAACTCCCAAACGAGGAAATTCCCTCTACCAATGAAAATCTACACTTTCTCTGAAGATGATGGTCTTCAGTTGCCAAAAGCACTTAGAGTCTTAAGGATTTGTCCTGGGTCAGCATAGTTCTTGAATTCAGGTCTTCCTGTTTTCAAGGATGGCATTCTATCCACCATGCCACCTTGCTTCTCGAAGGACAATATATGTCCTTAGAAATATTATCCCTATTTTTCCTAGCCTTATCTTGGTCTATATTTCATGTACCCTAAATTCCAGAAGATCAGAAATAGTTACTCTCTTTTGTATATACCCTACATGTCTGTTGCTGGGTCTCTGTGTATATGTTTATCTATATGTCCCCTGGGGAATGTCTTATTTGTAATCTTACTGGTGAGCTGTCCAAAGGTCTCAGTGTTGCGAATATGAACCAGTGGCTAATGGGTTAAACAGATGGGAGAGCTCAGGTGAGGTAGCCCTAAACCAGAAAAGTTCAAATCCAAAGGAGTGATAATATACCTGGTAGCTGAAGGGTAGCAATAAACACATATTTTCCTCTCAGCCTAGGCTTGCTTGGGAAGGTGACAACATTCCAGGGATGACTGGGTATCTGGAACTAGGGCAGACTAGCTTGATGAAGTGAGGGTGCTATGCAACAAGGAAGAAAAGGATCTTGGGAAGGAATGATAGTAGTAAACCTATAGACTGCTAAAAGATAGGAGAAATTGTGCCTCAGGGAAAAGGGAAACTGGGCCGCAAAATATACTATAGTAACCGTAAGGTGACTATAGAACGGAAGACTGGAAAAAAAACCAAAAACTTTTCAATGGGGACTAAATATTGCCAGGTACTTGTAAAAGACAAGTCTGCTTTTATACTGAATGCTTTGAGTTCAATGGACCTGAGTTCAAGTCATAACTCTACAATTTGCTACTTTTGTGACTGAATAAATCATTCAACGACAAATATTAATTAAACATTTCCTACATGAAGGCACTGTATTCTCTAGGTCTCATTTTCCTCAACTATGCAATGAAATGGTTGAACTAGGGGATCAATAAGACCCTTGTAGGCACTAAGAACCTATGAAACAGATTCTAAAGGGTAAAGACACCCCTTATAGCTTTGCCAAGCTGAATTAACTGGCAAGAAAGTAAGAACTGATCTAACATCTCACCCAGACAGAATTGGTCTGAATGATTCCTGACAAGGCCTTTTAGAAAGACGGAGCATCTTGACAAGGGGAGTAATGGACTCAATATACAGAATGACATGGAAAATGGGCTAATTTATTGATTTTGCTCTACATTAGTAGAGGGTATTTGCTCATCAGTAGTTCCCAATTGCTGCACAATCACAGATCTGGGTTTTGCTTTGTTTTTTAAATCCCTGTTGTGCTTAGAAATAAAATCCTTTGAAACCCATTAGATAGGTTACACGCTGCTTTCAGGGAGTCAGGCAAGGGAGAAAGTTTCATGTTCTCATCCACAGGCTTTGCAGGGGACTTGAGTTCAAAGCAGTATTTAGATGACAGAAGGGTATAATTGTGAGTCAAGCCAGAAAAAAAGGGGGCAGCTTTCACCATACACCCTATTTTTCTAGCCTTCTCTTGGCTTCCTTTTCATGTACCCTAAACTCCAGAAGAACAAAACTAGTTACTATTCCTTGCATATATGCTACACACCTTCTCCTGCGTCTCTGTGCCCAAATGTCCTTCCTCTTCTCTAGTTAATGGATTGCTACCTAGACTCTAATTCCATCCCCTCTTCCTTCATTGCCCATCCCGTCCCTTACCCAATAGATAATGACATTTCTTTCCATGGATCTCAGGAATCTGCTTTGGATCTGTTTTGTTTGAACCTTTTGTATATTTAGACCTGGAGCATGGTGCTGTGCTGGGCTGTCATTAATGTGAGCATCCCCTCAAGCAATGCATGCAGATCACAGACTATCCATACGTTCTCACCCCTGGCAATTTTGTCTGTGTGCTCCTGGATATCCTCCATAGGGAATTCTACACAATGTGTTAGGAAACTTCAGAATTCAGATTGTCCATCTCTCTTACTATATAACCAACCCACCTCCTTTTGGGGATCATTCATTTGAATATTGGTCTTTTTTTTTTAAAGAGGTACATGTATCAGTGGGCATCTTGAGGTCATTAAAAATTCTAAGCAATTTCTCAAACTGAATCTAGCCCACTCTCTTCTTCCTGTTCTATTTTGGGATCAGCTTGTTCATATGCAGGACCTGCCCAAAATATACATGCTAAGACACTGATTTAATGAAATGGACCTCCAGATAGACAGATAGATAGATAGATGCAGGAATTTTTGATCCACTTGATTTTTCCTGTGTGAATTGTTAGGCCAATTTCTTCTGAGTGGCCATGGAATTCCTTGAAAAGGCTCTGCAGTAATTTGGAACTTGATGCATTCAGCACAAAGTTATCTATTAATAGGAGCACATGACTGTCTTCAGCATCTAGATGCAGGGGTAGGGAACCTGGGGGCCACATGTGACCTTGAAGCCCAGAGGTTCCCCACCCCTGGGAGAGAGAGAATTCATTTCGTTTGGCTTCTGTGCAGAATATTAGCCATGACTGTGTCAAATAACCTTGGTAAACATAAGCCTCTCAACTTTATGCCTCCCTTGCCATAGATTAGCAGAGGATCATTGATCAGAGTCATCCATTATCCAGAAATCATATGTGATCTCAATATATGTGTAGGATAAGGAAGAGAATAAGAATGTCTTAAGTAGCTACTATATGCTAGGCATTATGCTAAGCATTTTACAAATATTTATCAATCCTACTAGGTAGATGCCATCATTTCCCCCATTCTACAGCTGAGGAAACTGAGGTTAAGTGATTTACCCAAAGTCACATAGCTAGGAAGTATCTGAGACTGGATTTGAACTTAAATCTTCCTGACTCCAAGGCCAGTGCTCTATTCAGTATACACCCTGGATGCTTCTGGGAGATTTCCTGGTGGAGAAGAGATGTTATGTCCCACCAAATAAAGTGCTTTTTATAAACAGACAATCCACAATAATACAGAAGGATCTTGTATTCTTTACATCTTTCAGTCAAATGTCTAAGTGTGAGGATATGGCCTACCGTAGAAAATAATTTGTTGGGGATGGGGTAGTCAAGATAGTGGAGTAGGAGGATGGATGTGCTTTAGCTCTCCTCCCATAGCCCATAAAATACTGTAAAAATTACTCTAAACAAATTTTGGAGCAGCAGAAGTCACAAAATGACAGAGTGAAATAGATTTCTAGCCCAAGACAGCCTGGAAGGCTGACAGGAAAGGTCTATCGCACCAGGCTTGGAGCAGACCACAATCCAGCATGGACTGCACCTTATTGACAGGACTGGAGCAGGCTTCAGGGTGCAGAATCACAGACAGCTTCTGCAGTTCCCAGATTTCTGTTCCTACAAATGCCAAAGACAGCTTCAAATGTCAGTAAGAAAGTTCTTTCACCTGGGTGAGAGGGAAACAAGGTCTGGCCCCAACCCCAGGCCCAGGGCAGCTGCATCCACTTTTGGAGACCTCAACCTAAAGACCATGGGGGAATGGAGCAGCTGATCTGAATCTCAGTCCTGAGAGATGGTCCTGGGGTGAGGAGGAGGAGCACTGGTTGGCATGATGGAGCTGGTGGTGAGTGTGGAGAGGGAATAATACTTGCAGTTCCAGGACAGAAAAGAGTACTTGTGATTGCTCACAGACCAAAGTGCAGTCCAGGAGAGGAGTAAAGTCCTCTCCCTTGATTGTGCCACCTTGGAGGAACTGAGAATGTATAGCTTCCTAGAGATATTTCAGAGAACAGCTGCACAAAAATTCTGAAGCCTAGGGTGGTATACCCCCCACTTGACAAAGGACTCAAAAGTCAAATAACTGACTTGGAAAATGCCCAAAAAGGGGGGAAAAGTCATGATCAAAAAAAGAGCCTAGACATCATCTTTTATGAAATTATCAAGGAAAACTGCCCTAATATTCTAGAACCATAGGGCAAAATAAATATTGAAAGAATTCACAGATCACCTCCTGAAAGAGATCTGAAAAGAGATTGTAGCCAGATTCCAGAGTTCCCAGGTCAAGGAGAAGATATTGCAAGATATTCCACAATTTGAGTATTGTGGAAATACAATCAGGATAACATAAGATCTAGCAGCTTCTACATTAAGGGACTGAAGGACTTGGAATATGATATTCCAGAAGTCAAAGGAACTAGGATTAAAACCAAGAATCATCTAGTCAGCAAAAGTGAGTTTAATACTTCAGGGGAAAAAATAGTCATTCAATGAAATAGAGGACTTTCAAACATTCTTGATGAAAAGACTAGAGCTGAATAGAAAATTTGACTTTCAAACACAAGAATCAAGAGAAACATGAGAAGGTAAACAGGAAAGAGAAATCACAAGGGACTTACTAAAGTTGAACTGTTTACATTCCTACATGGAAAGATAATATTTGTAACTCTTGAAACTTTTCTCAGTATTTGGGTAGTTGAAGGGATTATATACATAAAGGCAGAGGGCACAGGGGGAGTTGAATAGGAAGGGATGATATCTAAAAAAATAAAATTAAGGGGTGAGAGACAAATATATTGGGAAGATAAAGGGAGAAATGGAATGGGGTAAATTATGTCTCGTAAAAGAGGCAAGAAAAAACTTTTTTAATGGAGGGGAAAGGTGGGGAGGTGAGAAGGAAAAAGTGAAGCTTACTCTCATCACATTTGGTTTAAGGAAGGAATAATATCTACACTCAATTTGGCATGAAAATCTATCTTACACTACAGGAAAGTAGTGAAAAAGGGGATAAGTGGGGTAGGGGGATGATGGAAATGAGGGCAAATGGAAGGAGGGAGCAATTAGAAGGAAATGTTTTACACATGTATGACCTATATTGAATTGCTTGTTTTCTTAATGAGAGTGTGTGGGGAGGGAGGAAGGGAGAGAATATGGAATTCAAAGCTTTAATAATGAATGTTAAAAATTGTTTTAGCATGCAACTGGAAAATAAGATATACAAGCAATGGAGTATAGAAATGTATTTTGCCCTATAGGAAAATAGAGGGGAGAGATATGGAAGAAGGTGGGGGAGTAATAGAAGGGAGGACAGACTGGAGGAAGAGGTGGATGGGGTGAATGGGAGAGATAGGGAGAAAATTTTGAATTCAAATTCTTGTGGAAGTAAATGTTGAGAACTGAAAAATAAACAAATTATATATTTTAAAAAATAAATAAGAAAATAGTTTGTATAGTCTTCCTATGCCTTTCTCAGATTTTCATCATGTAAGCTACATGAAGAAAAGCATTATTTCTTACTTCATCTTAACATTTCCTCATCTCAGTGTTAGAATGGAAAGAGAGATGGTCTCTGAGTCAGGAAGACCTGGGTTTAAACCCTGCCTCTGACACATAAATTAAAATTACTGTGCAACCCTGGGCAAGTCACTTAACTTTAGGGTGAATCTCGAAGGTTCTAAGTTTACAGAACATTTCTTAATCAATCCACCTCTGTCAAGGAAGTTTCTTCACCCAGGAATTCCCAACGTCAATGAAATCACAGGCCCAGATTAAAACCAAAAAAACTCCAGAGACTTCCTAACCACATAGCACAGTACTCTGCACACAGTATGTGCTTAATAAACATCTGTTAAACTAAGTTGAATTGAAAACCTATGGAAAATCACAATGAATCACAGGCTTTTCTTTAGAGCAATGAGGATACTTTCAGCCAGTTTTCTTTGTTCACTTGTTGCAAGAACAGACTTTGGCCACAGAGGGCTTTGGACATTCTTGGTCTGGAGTGTTTTGTTTGCAGAATCTTTTGATGCTTTTCAGTGATGCTTCTTATGCCTCTGATTGTAAAAAAGACAAACAAACAAAAAAACAGCCTTTTAGATGGAACAATATTTTTATCAAGTCACCGGGAAACTTAGACTCATGAATGCCTATGGTAAGTTTTCACCAACTCACCCATAAATACCTCTTTCCTTCTCAGCTCTCCCAAGGTGGTGCACAAACACCACACCAGACACATGGACATGGAGCTGACATTGGCCAAATGGAGGGGGAAAGGAAGAAAATTAATTAAGATGGCACAATTCCAAATCTCCATTTTTAATAATTATAATAGCATTTTATAAAACCCTTTAAAGTTTCATAGCACTTTGAATGCTGTCTTGTTTGATTCCCACAACTCTGGGAGGTAAGTTATCCCCATTTAACAGATGAGGAAAGTAAGGCAAACTGAGGTTAAGTAACTATCCTCAGGTCTCTCAACTAGGGAGTCTGAGGCAAAATTCAAACTTAGGTCTTCCTGACTTCAGATTAAAGTCTATCCACTGTGTCATCTAGCTGCTTAGCTTTTACCTATTTCTCAGTTTATGTACATTTAATCTGCATTAGTAAGAAGTAGGTTGTCAGGGTGGATGCAGAACCAGTCTTGGAGTCAGGAAGAGTTGGGTTTCTAAGATACCAGCTGTATGACCCTAGGCAAGTCAACTTACTTTCTCAATGCTGTAGACAACATTTGATAGCAGGAGTTCTCTACATTGACAAAATCATATATCCAGGCAAAAACAAAAACAAAAAACCCTCCTTCAATAAAGAAATAAACTGTAAGAATATAACAATTTCAAAAAACATTTGCCATTAAGAGCAATTAGTTCTTTTAATGTAGCATGGGCTTATAGCCAAAACGAGAATAGAGGAAATAAAGGAGTAAAGGAAATAGAGACCATCCATATTTTAACCCAGCTCTGCCAACATCTTCAGAAAGTCAACCAACCGGTGGATCTGAGATTCACTTCAATTTACTTAGGTGACTATTACATCATAAACTACTGTGGCCAAGTTACCTTTCAGGGTGTTGACTTCTAGTGGTTTTAGCCCCCACCCAGGAACCTGGGAAAATCCCATCAGCTTATAATCTGATGAGGGAAAGACAACACACAAGAGAAAGCTGAAAAGGGAGGGTACCCAAGGCAGGGCAGGTTGTTTTGTGAAATCAGAGGCAAGCAGAGAGGCTGAGAGAGAATGGAATTTTCAGGAAGGTTGTGAGCCTTTTATAAAGGAAGCTTTTGGGAGGAGTTGAGCACACCATCTTCATTGTTCTATCTCATTGCCAACCCCAACAAAAGATCTTCACTTCTGTTTTATTCTCCCTCTCTCTAGCCTAAAGTCCACCTCCCCACTTCCACCACTCAAGCTCATGCTATAGTTAGGACATATGGCTCTGCTTCTTTGAAATGTAGATGAATCTTCTGTCCTTTGTATACCCAAAGACTCCATTAGCAGGTTTACTTATTATGGCTGAGTAAAAATAGATAGAACACCTCCTCCAGGTGCATTCTCCAAACCCCCACAGTAATAGAAAAACCTAACCCTTTGGGGTTACAACTAAAATTGAAAAGAGTATTTAGGAGCCTCAGGCTGAATTTTAGCTAAAGGGTTAGGTTTTCTATTACTATCACTCACAAGCCCCTATTGGGGGCTCCATATTATCATTCAACCAACAGACATCTTTTATCTTGTAGAAAAGGCATTTACTGAGAAGGTACAGTAACATCAGAAATTATAAAGGCAATACCCTTAACTCCCCACCTCCCCACCTTCCAAAGTGCACTCTCCCCTTGCACACACAAGAGGAGTGAACTCAAACACAAAGTACAAAGAATTGAGGCACATTTGTAGAGAACATATGTGGTTAAAAAGTACCCCTTCACTGTTGGCTTTAGGAAAGAGGAAGAGGAAGAAAAGAAGAAAGGAGGAGGAGGAAGAGGAATGTGGAGGAAGAGGATGAGAAAATGAAGTCATCTAAGGAAAAGGAGGGGAATGAGAGTCAAGAGATTGGAGGGTAGAAAAATCAGAGAAAGAAGAAAAAGTAATTGGATCTACAGATAAATATGAAATTCTTTCCAAAGAGAATGCCTCTGAGTCATTTGAATATTTCACAAAAGGATAAAATGGAGTCACAAATATCACCAAGAGTGAAGGTATATAATACTGGTCTCAGAAAAAAGTGATAGTTAATTCCCTCCTCATGGCAAAGAGGACCAAAGGGTATCTTAGCATGAGCAACTGTGACGTTTGTCATCTTCCCAGAGAGTATATCCAAGGTGATAGAAAGCCTTCAAAGACTTGTTGGACCCTATGAACTGTTTCCTGTGCCAGTGATGCATGTAGAAACATACGATGCAGCCAGAAGGGACCTGGAAAGGCTCTCCAAGAAGTAAAAAGGCATGAACAGGAAAATTCAAGCTTCAAGGACACAGGAGTTAGAAGGGTTGCCAAGTAAGGTAAGCACTTTAAAAGAGAAAGTAAAATGAGGGAAGAGAACTGCTGACTAAAGAGATGATGTCTGGATTAGACAATCTCTAACACAGAAGTTGGCAACCTAAGCGGGGGAAAGGATAAAGAGCTACAGCCTGTTTTTGTATAGCATCCAACTAAGAAAAGTCTTTAAAGTTTTTAAATAAAGTTGACCATACAAAAATAGGCAGCAAGAATTGGTCCCTGCACCACATTTTACCAGTTCTCACTGTAGTATCTGTTCCAGTTCTAAATCCTATAAGTTTATAATCCTATGACCCTTTGCTGGAAAATTATATTCGTTTCTTCAGTCTATGGCACAAAATACAGGAATGATCAGATGTTGGACATGAACAGAGGACAGTCAATGAATATTGTGAGCAACATATTTGCTCAAAACCTGGCTAATCTAATGGAGTGGATTTTTTAAACCAAGACTGGTAGGAAAAAGGAGAAAAGCATCCATATACAACTGCTAAACAACATACTAAGGAGAAGAGGTACAGTAAAAAAGGACAAGTGTTTAATAATTTATAGGAAGCAATTAATTAAAATCTGGGTCATCTAAAGTCAATACTCTTGACGATATCATGCTACCATTATCTGAGTTGCCTTGAGTAAAGCATTTAACCTGTCTGAGCCTCAGTTTCTTAATCTATAAAAATAAGACATTTAAACTAGATAATGTATAAATTTTCTTCCAGTAACAGGTGAAGTTTCGTTAAGCCTTCCCCCTCCTCCCCAAAATGCATCCCACTGTTTCAAGTAGCATGGTGTACTCATTATAGATCCAAAAAATCCATGCACATATCCATTGCCATATCTTTATCTATTCCATTCCTCCCACCTGGATTGTTCTTTCTCCCAAACCACACCCCCCTTTCATTTTTATGTCTAACCTTTCTTTCAAGTTCAACTCGAATTCTGTCTTTTCTGTGATTCCCTGTGGCACCTAAACAACCAGTCTATGACCTTGGGCATCAATCAACCAACAAACATTTTTTATTTTTTTAAAATAGTATTAATATTTTTTCAATTACATATGAAGATATTTTTCAGCATTCATTTTTGCAAAATTTTGAGTTTCAAAATTTTCTCCCTCTCTCCTTTCCCCCTTCCCACTACAGCAAGCAATTACATATATGTTATACATGTACAATAATGTCAAACATACTTCCACATTAGTTATGTCGTAAAAGATGAATCAGAACAAAAGGGAAAAACCATGAGAAAGAAAAAGTAAAAAACAACAAAAAAGTGAAAATAGAATGCCTTGATCTTCATTCAGACCCCATTGCTCTTTCTCTGGATTTGGTTAGCATTTTCCACCACAAGTCTTTTCAATCCACCAACAAAGATTTATTAAGCACCTACTATTTACCAGGCTCTGTGCCAGTTTCTAGAATGACATCTAGCAAGGAGTATCCGCTACAGACAATCTCTGCCCCAAAGAAACTTATATTCCCCTAGATCAGGAATTTGTAACTTGAGGTTCATGGATGATTAAAAAGCTCTTATGGAATGGGCCCCAGTGTAGATTCCCAAACAGAAGGGAATGAGGGTGGACAACAAAAGTACAGATCCCAGAGACAATGGCAAAGGAATGTAGTGCAGCACCAGTGGCCATAGCTCAGACAGCAACATAGCACCCATTGGAGTAGAGAGTGGAATGGATGGTGGCAAAGATAGACCTAACATAGCTCTTTGCTTACAGTAATTGGAAATTAATAGGCCCCTTTTACATTGTGTAATTCTGTACGATAATCATTAGACAACTCCTTCCCTGGGAGAGCTTAAGGGATCACAGGTTGGTTATAGAGAGATGACTTGCTTCCCGGCAATGGGAATAAGATGAAACTGTACAACCAATCCCTCAGAAGAACATGAGCAGTCCCTCAACAGAGGCTTCTAAAGGGACAAAAATTTGATATTTTACAACTAACTCCCACCTCCAATAAGGTTTCCATGGATAGACAACCCTGGCTGTTGGGCCAGGAAACATAGAGCATATTTAGGGTGGTATATGAAGATTCTTAGTGTTGACCCTTGGCACTGGGTTAGACTTTATTCAAGAATGTAATGGCCTCTAAACTACCTTATTACAGATAATCCTGACTTATGATGAGGATCTGTGACTGCCCAAAGCATCATCACCTACACTGTGATCTTGATGGTACTGGTAATGCTTATGTTCAGTGTTACCACTGTACATCAGAAGACCCACAGTGAATTGCAAAGATTTGGCAAAGACCCTCCACATGAACTGGATAATTAAGATCCAAAACTTGGTCTTTGTAAAGGGGGAAAGCAAAGCCTGGAATTTATAGACTTAAATTTCCTCTGTATTTAGTCACATCTTCTGGGGACCATTGATTTTTTTTTTATCTTTCTATCTTTGTTTTTCTTTTACCTCCTGTAAGATCTTCCTCCAATGCTGACTGCACTAGAATTCTCATATTTCCAAGTTTAGAATTTTCCAGCAAGAGCCCAAAAGTCATTTAAGTGGTAGATTATCTTTAGTACTGAACCACCAAGGTATGGGGCAATATCTGCCATGAACCATACGGTTCAATCTTTTTATTTCCCATAGAAGAGAAAGACATTATCCCTGAGATTTGATTGGTTCAGGGGTTATAACCCAAGCTGTTGATAGGACTTCCCAGTCCCATAAGGTATAAAAAGTCAGAGTACAAAATGTAGCCTGCTTTTTTGTAGGCTTTTTCTGCCTTTTCCAATGTCTCATTCATCATTCTGCAAAATGAAACCAACCCTGAAACCCTTTGGGAGCACAGAGAGAAGAACCACACAGAATGAGAAAGCATAGATGGGTGTCAGTGTGGAAAAGGGAAGGAGATTTTCACGGCTGTAAACCCCACAACAATGAGATCACAGATTCATTGAAGGACTCAGGTCTGTAACATTTGCCTTGACAATTGCTGTTATTATTCATCCCAGCAGGAGCTGAGTTTCAAGTATATTCCAAGAATCCATGCAGTGACCACTTATATTATATTAACCTTAAATACAGTTGCCACCTGACTGGTACTTAACTGGGTAACCTGAAAAGACAGAAAATTTAGCAACCATGTCTTTTCTTTTTTAGTCAAGGTTATCATATTCTTTCCTTGAATCCTCAGGTAGCAGAGGGCCAAGCCACTAACAGTCATTCCCAAAGTCATTCCTGGCATTACAATGTGATCCTACTAGCAGTTGGAAGGGCATTGGAAGTCCAGACTGTCATTTGGGCTGATGTCAAGATTCCTTCTAAGGGTACAAGGCCCAAACAAACCTTAAATCAACTCACACCTGCTTCACAGATTGTCCAAGACCAAGGGGCCTCACATAGACCCTAGCAACTCCAGGCATGGATCAACAATTTTCTGGGTTGTTCCCAAGTGCTGGTCCTATAATGACTTCTTCTTGGATCCCACCCCAGCTTTGGCGCCTATCTTGGTATAACGGTTCCAGGCTCTGCTAACTCTGTGACTTTTGGCTTTGACTCCAGTTTTGGCTGCTGGAGCCTGGCTTGGATCTTGGACCGTTCCTCAGCTAACACTGTGACTCCTGGCTCTGACACTTGGCTTAGCCCAGACTGATTAGTTAACAGAACCGCATTTGGCTTCTCTCCTCCTTTCATAGACCTTAGCAAAGACCCAGAGAGCAACACAAAGGCTTCTGTCCTATAGGTCCACTCTAGTCCCTAATGGTGTGTCTGCAAGGGAAAGGAAGGAAAAGGGAAACAGAGAGCTTTCTATTCTTATCCATCATCCCTCCTCTGTTTTCAGTTTTAAAAAATTGATAAAAATATTTCATACTTTTCAGTTGCAGAGGGGTGTTGTGGAGATTGGGTCACAGGATCCTTCTGTGAGCACTCATGTAAAATGTAACCAGGTAGAATTCATGTAGGAAAGAGCTATAGCCCTGGAAACTACTGCATGTTGAGTTCCTGAAAAGAAATATATATTTAAATATGCACTAAATATACATTTAATCAAGTTATACATTAAATAATACATTTAAATACTCACATATATAATTACAAATTGTTAAGCCAAACTTCAACAGACACACTTGAATTTATGCATACAAATTAGTTTTGTCCTGTTGAAAGCAGTCATTCTGCAGATACCTAGGTGCTTTTACACAATTGTGTCAAATTCAATATAAACACATTTTTAAAAATTGTTTATAACAGAAGTTCATAGTTTCATATAGAATTCTCTTTTCCGTTCATTGTTTATTGAAATGTTCATGTTTGTTGATGTTTGCAAAGCTCATATTAAAGAAGAAAGTAGTCATGTTGGCAGGCAATATGTTTATTCCAGATTTCATAGGATGATGAGAGATAACAATATAAAAGACTTAAAGCTGGAAGAAATTCCAAAAGCCGTCTAATCCAATCCACGAGGAAACTGGCCCAGGCAGGTTAAGAGGTTTGTCCAAGGTCACACAGATAACATTTTTATGTTCAAATCATTTTTGGTTTTCATTTTTTGACGAATTCCAGATGCCTCTAGATATTCTGGATATTCCCAACACTAGCAGAGTCTGAAGTGTAAGGTAGATGAATTAATAAAGCTAAAGAACACTGATCTGGGTCAGGAACAAGCTATTACAAGGGGATAACAGAGTGATATTGTGATGCAGCTCCTGAACTGATTCTGAGAAATCCCTTAAATGTCTTAAGAAATGGCTGCCTCACTGAAGTAAATATTTCTTTAAAAAATAAGCTTACTTTGATTCTTTATTTTTAAGCTTTGTTTAAAAAGATTTAGCATATTCAGGAAAGGAGAAGTCAGCATATTTAAGAAAATGTTAGCCAGAGAGAGAAGAGACTGGTCATCCCTTATATGACAGATCCTGGCAAGAAGAGGGCGGTTAACAAGCGGGACAATGAGCTCCGGACTCAACAGAACAGAAGAACCTTTGCCCAAGAAAATTAAAAGCAATTTTTTTTTTCTCCACCAGAGAAGACTTTTATTAGAAAAGTGAGTGTTCTCAGTGACTGGGA
The DNA here is from genome assembly GCA_028658325.1 of Potorous gilbertii. NCBI lineage: Eukaryota > Metazoa > Chordata > Mammalia > Diprotodontia > Potoroidae > Potorous > Potorous gilbertii. The sequence goes on along the minus strand of CM053771.1, from coordinate 472,953,813 downwards.
AGGGGGTGTTATGTAAATGAGCACAATTAGCACGTCTAGTGGCAGCCAAGAATATATTGGAGAAGACCGCAAAAGGAACCTAAACTGTGAATAAGCCCTAGGGATGAGATAATATTCAATCATTCACTTGGTCATTCGCTCATTCATTCTTTCAATAAACATATACCAAGCACCTACTACATACAAAGTGTGTGTACACATATAGATATACACAGAGATGTGTATTTTAAATGTTTTTGTATACATACATATGTTTATCTGTCATCTTGTATTTCACTACAACATATATACATACCGGCAAATATATATATATACATAAATATACATTTATGCATACACTTGTATGTGTGTGTATAGAGATGCAGGGGAGACAGAGAGAAAGAGAGAGAAAGAGATGATTTTGGAGGGGTGATACTAGAAGTTGGTGGGATCAAAAAAGGCTTTATATAGAATGTGTCAATTTATTGAGCTTTGAAAAAACTTTGAAATTCCAATAGTTGGTAGTGAGGAAGGCGTGCATTCCAGGCGTGAAGGCTTAACCAATATAGAAGTTGGGAGACAGGAGATTGAGTGTTGTATAAGAATCAGCAAGAATATCAATTTGGCTACACTATACAGTGCCTGTTATATTATACAACAAATGTATATAATAAGGCCAGAACGATGGATTGGGATCAGAAAGTGAAGGCCTTTAAATGCCAGAAAAGTTTGTAAGTTGATATAAGAGGTAAGAGGGAGCCATTGGAATTTGTGTGTTTGTCCTTCATTGCCGAAGAAGACCAGGCCATCAGAGAAATGATGACATGGCTTGCACTTGACTTTGTTCTGAGTGAGGGAGGGCTGTGCAGGTCACTAGCCTCACTTGTCCTCCAGAGCCATCTGAATCCAGAGACCAGATATTCATTAGGATGACTGGAGATGACCCAAGAATGTAATGAGGAGGGGAATGAAGTGGTCAATCCTGCGCTTTCATAAAATCACTTTTGAAAATATATGTGGGATCCCCTAGAAATGGGCAAGTCTTAAAGCAGAAAGGACAATTAGGAATTATGCCTAGTAGTTTTTGAAAAATTGTACCTGACTCTAGTTTGTTCAATATATGTACAGTTGCTTTAATAAAAATTTATTTTAAGAAAAGTAGCAAAAAATGGCCTTGTTTTTACAGCACTGATTTTTTCAGCTATCCATGTCTGAAATTTGCTAAGCACTGACCAACAGTTTCCAGTCACCTGGTGGCAGCTGTTCAAGGTATAGACTGGTGATTTTCAAATGTCTTTGCCTTATTATGTCTTTATTATTTTTTGAGGGAGAAATCTTGACACACCATGGGTGAAGAGAGGCGGGACAGTTGGGAGATACTAAATTATATAAGTTCCATTCAGTCTATTACATGCCTAAATGAGGCTGGAGCCCCATTCTGCCAGGGCATACCTTTGGAGAACTACTAGACATAGAGAAGACACGTAAGTAAACACAAGGTGCAGATGATGGCATAAATTCATCTCATACACCTTATCTTTGCAATCCTAAACTAAGTATATGATGCAGACATCATCATAATTAAGTCTAGAATTAGCACCCACCCCATTTAATGATGGACATAATTATACCTTATATTCATAGTAAGCTATAAGTTTATAAGCATTTGTTCTAATTATCTCATTTCTTTTAGCATGGAAAGTGATATCCAGCCATTCTAGTCTTTGACATATTACCACTATCACTACCATCACCACCATCACCACTATCACTACCATCACCACCATCACCACTATTACTACTACTACCACCACCATCACTACTGCTGCTGCTACTACTACTACTACTATCATAAGATAAAGTTTATAAAGCACTTCCCTATGAAGTAGGCTGGAGAAGGATTACTATTCACATTTTATATATTGGGAAGCTGAAGCTCGGATATATTAAATGATTTATTGAAAGTCAAGAAAACAAAGAGTGGAAAATCATGGCTTCCAACCCAGGTCATCTGACTCTCTGAAATATGTTCTTGCTATGATACCATACTGCTTATATTGACTCTATTACTTATTTTATTCTTTCCTCATCCCACATCTTCTGTTGAAGTATGCCAGATGACATTGTGCTTATCAGAGAAAATCTCAAAACATTGCAGAGACTCCTGGAAAATAGCTATAACTATCCAAAACAGTTTGACAACCATCCACATGAGAAAACTCAAGTGGATGGAGACTATATAGATCATGACATGCAATGGATAGACAATCTTGTCCATAAGCGTAATGTGTATATAAGCATGTTTGCCCTATTTTTGCAACTGTGAAATGGGGTAAATAATAGTACCTATGTACCACCAATGCTGGGAAAATTAAATGAGAAATTATTTGTAAAGTTCTTAAAGCACAATGCCTGACCTATAGTAGGAGTATAATAAATGCTTGTTGCCTTCCCTACATCCTCTGGATGTGGGCATCCCTTGATGTGTATTCCATTCAGCTTGATCCTATACCTGTGCTTTCTGGGTAGACAAGGAATGCATTCCACTTCTTTGCTTTGTTTCATTCTCACAGAAAAGGAAAATCTGACAACCAGGAGTTCCTGGAGCCAGTGCTGGACTAGGAGATGGCCTGAGTTCTCCATCAGCCTCCAAATCTCCCTTTGGCCAAGGGTGAAAACAGAGAGAAGGGAGGAATGAAGAAGGGATTCAGCCAGATACCCGATTAAGGGAATCAAGGGAATAGCTTTAGAATAGAAAAGGATCATTTAGTCCAACCCCTAATTTTGTAAGTAAAAAAAAACTGAGACATAAGGAGATAAGTGGCCCACAGAACCAGGACTCAAACTCAGGTTCTCTCACCACATCCTCTCCACTGCACCTCTGAAAACCCTTAAAGGACAGCCCCTATTTCACATGACTCCTCTCTCAATGTTCACCTTAATTGTTCTAGGCTAAGATTAGTTTTTCTTCCTGGGCTGACTTTCTTCTAGGCATTCCCCTGATTCTCTGAGGATGCAAAAGATAATGAGTTCCTCCTGATCCTGTGTGTGTGTGTGTGTGTGTGTGTGTGTGTGAGAGAGAGAGAGAGAGAGAGAGAGAGAGAGAGAGAGAGAGAGAGAGACTGTGTGTGTGTGCTCACTCATGTCTGACTCTTTGTGACCCCATTTTGGGGTTTCCTTGGAAAAGATATTGGAGTGGTTTGCCATTTCCTTCTCCAATTCATTTTACAGATGAGGAAACTGAGGCAAACAAGCTTAAGTGACTTGCCCAGGGTCATATAGCTCATAAGGGTCTGAGGCCAGATTTGAACTCAGGAAGATGAGTCTTTCTGACTCCAGACCCAGCACTCTATCCGCTGCCCCACCTAGCTGCCTTCTCTCCTAACTAGGAGTTGTCACAAAGCAAGATTGGACAGACACTTGTCTACAATTTGGCAGAGGGGATGCTCAGTCAGGTATGTGATAAGCAAGAGGCCCTTGCACAGCTATGAGATTCTGCAATTCAGCTTTGCTTAGGCTAATTGCCACTTGCAATTATCCATCTCAGCATTGGCCTCATCCTATGAACTTCAATTATATAGGCCCCCTGTTTGTCAGAGAGTTGGCAAGGGGGCTCCTATTTGTTGGTGGATCAGCGGCTTTATCTCCTCCTGAACTGAAAAAGCAGTACCTGGTAGGCTTCCTATACTAATAACTCCCAACCATATCAGGAAATTTTCTGAGAGTCAACCTCATTTACAAGTAGAATTTTTTCCCCCTCCCACAGACAGACATAACTGTCAGCTGAAAGGCAAAGGACCCTGAGGGACGAGCAGTGGAAGCACAAAACCTGCGACACACAACATCTTGGACGTCATTTGTCATATATAGCTCTGTTGCTGCTGCTGCTTCTGAAGGGAGAGAAGGAGGAAGAGAAAGAGAAGGAGGAGGAAATGCCAAGAAAAAGATGTGAATATTCATACCTACAGTTGTTTTCATTTTGGTTGTTTTTTTGTGGGAAAGTATTTCTATAACCAGTTTGCCACTGAGCGGGGCAACACTTTCTCCTCCCTATAATTCCTGTTACCCATTTCCAAAAGGCTTTCGTTTCCTTCTTCAGCCCCCAGGCCTCTTGCCTTGACAAAGATAAGCAATGCTATCCTCCTCCACATAGAATGCTGCACCTTAGGAGGCTCAGCATCTTTGATAAATCCCCCAAGAGAAGGATGGTTGCAGATAAACAGCTCCTTGGGAGCAGCTGCACTGGGGAAATGATCCAGGAGCTGACGAACACAACAGCCCCAAGGAAGCACTAGGCAGGATCTGAAGGCAAAGCTTCAGGAACCTGGGGAACAAGGTGGGATGATAACACTTTTACCCTTGGGGGTGGAATCCAGTTCCTGCTTTCCCATCCAGGGCTGGTCTGTTCCATTTCAAGGAGACTATAAATGAATGTGAATTCTTGACTGCAGCCATGCCTTGGTATTTTCTCACTCAGCCTGGGTATGATCACAGGCCAACAATAACAGTGGGTCTGAATTCTTCTGGGTGTGTAACACCCCAGGGCTCCCTAGAGGGTGTGAACTATTCAGCCTTGGACCTCTGGATAATACTTCAGGCAAACTCAGGCTTTGGGAGTGCCACACAACCAGGGGAAAGAAAGTGATCACAAAGTGTTAGTATGACACCGTCAGTAAGGGGTCATATCAGATGAACTTCATTTCCTTTATATTTTTTCCCTTTTACTATATTATTGACCTGGTAGACCAGAGCAATGCTGTCAGTACGATTTACTAGATTTCATCCAAGCACTTGGAAAGTTTCTTGTACTGTTCTTGTGAAAAAATGAAGAGATGGAGTCCACAGAGCAGTACACTTTGGTGAGTTCAGGATCTGAAGAAGGATCATTGATGAAATAAAATCAACTTGTTCCTAAAGCTCTAGTGTTGTCATGGATCTGTAATGTTTTGGGGTTTGGGGTTTTTTTTAACCAGAGATTTGGAAAAAGGAATAAATGGCAGTCATCAAATTGAAGATGTTTCAAGGTGGGAAGGTACAAAGTTTATGATATTATAATAGTGCAATCATTCTAACCAAACTGGCTTATTTATCAATTTATATACTTAGCCTGTATACAAAATTCTACCTCTAGTCTCCATGCCTTTGGAACAAGGCTATCCTTGTTCCAGAAATGGTCCTACTCTCTAAGCTCAGCATCTGAGAATCCCTCTCTCTTAAGGGCTAGAAGTACGATTCCCTATGAGGTACCTTTCCTCATTCCCTAGTTATTAATGCTCCCTTCCACATCCCATTAATGCTTTGCTTTTATTTCAAACACATTTACTGTATTTACTCATGTGTATATATGCTGTTTCTCTTCAGTAGAATATACTTTTATTAGAGGGAGGGATTGTTATGTAATGAGTAATTCTGAGGAGTAATCCTGAAGAAGGGTGAATGCTAATCCAAGAGGTTTCCAAATTAAGAAGTCCACAGGAACTTTGGTCATTGGTGGAACCGGCAAAGAGACTTCAAGGGACTGAGAAAGGGCTAGGCAAAGAGGAATCTAAGGGTGATGAAGGGGGCTTTTTCTTGGAGTTTGTTCTGAAAAGAAGGATGGGAACTCCTTAGGGAACAAGCTGCTAATTTGGTCATGCATGACTGGTCCAAGATCAGCAGGGGAAGGTCTGACACCCTTTTCCATTGTCCCCACCTCTCATTACCCACCCCATCTGTTATTTTTTAATACTTTGATATAATAATTAGGTTGTTTAAAACCTAGGGGCAATATAATGGCTCCTAGGATACACATGGTTCCTTTCTTGTCAGCTTGTTTTCAACAAAAATTTATGAGATCAGTCACAATTGCTCTGAGTTCTCATTTTGGAAAATTCCTAACATTTAGGCTGAGGTGGGTTCTCTGCCTAACTTTATATTTATATCTATCTCTAGTTAACCTCTGGCTTCTCTGTGGTTAAGGAAAAAATCAATTTACTGGAAACATTTGGATAACAAAATAGCAGATTATATTATAGTGCCAGTTAACAGACAATAGTGGGAGGGGAAGTGTGGGGAAAGAAACCTTTTTCTTGGGATTTCTCTCAGCCCAAGTCTTCTACTCCAAGATGCCTAGAGAGTCAATGCCCCTTTGTTGATCTTTCCCTTCCCTGCTAAGGTTCAGTTCTACTCTTGTTTCTTGAGAAGGTGGTAGAGTGCCATGTTTATTCTCATTTCTGGAATGAATCCTTTCTCAACTCACCTGATCATTTAATAGAAGATATCTCAATAAGCATTACTAAGTACCTACTACATGCCAGGCACTGTTCTAAACTCTGGAGATACCAAGAGAGGCAAAAACAAAAATGACAACACATTCCCTGCTCTTAAGGAGTTCACAATATGATGGGGGAGACAGAAAGCAAACAACTATGCCTGAATGATATATATACAAGATAAGTTGGAGAAAATCTCAGAGGAAAGGCACTAAAATCAAGGAAGACTGGGAAAACCTTCTTACAAAAAAAGGTAAAACCTTAGCGGAGAGTTAAAAGAAGCCAGGAAGCAGGGATGGGAAGGGAGAAAGGTCCAGGTATGAGTGATGACCTGTGAAAATGCCCAGTTAGGAGATGGAGTACCTTGTTCAAGGACTTATCAAGAAGATCAGTATCAGTCCAAAGGGCCATAAAACTATGCATACCCTTCAACCCAGCAATATCACTACTAGGTCTGCATTCCATAGAGATTTTTATAAAAAGGGAAAAGGACCTATTTGTACAAAAATATTTATAGCAGCTCTTTTTGTGTTGGCAAAGAATTGGAAACTGAGGAGATGCCCAACAATTGGGAAAATGGATGAATAAGTTGTGGCATATGATTGTAATGGAGTATTATTGTGCTATAAGAAATGATGAACAGGATGATTTCAGAAAAAAAAACTGGGAAGTGTTTTCATGAAGTGATGCAAAGTGAACAGAATCACGAGAACACTGCACACAGACACAACAATATTCTACAGTAAACAACTATGAATGACTTAGTCCTTCTCAGATCCAAGACAATGTCAAAGGATTCATGATGAAAAATGCTATCCAACTCTGAAGAGAGAAAAGATGTCTGAATATAGACTGAAGTACACTATTTTTCTCTTTCTCTCTTTCTGTCTTTCTCTGTCTCTCTTTCATTCTTTCTGAGTTTTCTTCCACAAAATGACTAATATGGAAATATGTTTTACATGATTGCACACATATAACCTGTTATCAGATTGTTTACAGCCTCATGGAGGAGGAAGAGAAGAAGGGGTAGAATTTGAAACTCAAAACTTTAAAAAAGAATATTAAAATTGTTTTACTTAATGTAATTGGGGGAAATGTTATTTAAAAAGAAGAAAGTCAATGTCACTAAACTATAGGGTAGATAGAGAGGGTAAAGTTTCCTCTACCTTTCTGAACAGGAGTCTTATGTGAAGTCATTCCAGTCTGAAGGCGTTTTCTCACTCAGTTTAAGGCCCATGAATAAATTGATTCATTGGAAATATTATCCCTTATTTTAATCGATGTGAAGTTGAGTAAATCAGATACCTCACTCTTACATTTTATTGATGTAGGGAACTCCAAGGGAGGAAACTCTACTAAGACCAAAGGCATGGAGGGTCAGAAGAACCAGTATGGTGGTTGTTCAGTTGTTTTTAGTCATGTCGAACTCTTCATGACCCCATTTGGAGTTTTCTTGGTGGAGATACTAGAGAAATTTGCCATTTCCTTCTCCAGCTCATTTTACAGATGAGGAATTGAAGTAAACAGGGTTAAGTGACTTGCCAAAAATCACAAAGCTAGTAAGATCTGAGGCCAAATTTGAACTCAGAAAGATGTGTCTTCCTCACTTCAGGCCCAGTGCTCTGTGCACTATGGCACAACCTAGCTGCCCAGTAGGTATCAGAGGCAGGTCTTTGAGCCAATTCTTTCTGCCTCCAATTCTTTATCCATTGTACCAGGAAATTATATGGATCAGTAAGTATCAGTAAGCACTCCAACATACACAGGGGGCCCTGCTATCCCAGGTTCTTAAAGATGCATTGGCAGCCCTATCATTGCAACATTAGCATTTTTCATCATGAAATTAGCTAGTCTGGCTTTTGCCAGGCTCATCAAGTTGACTGATTCTGGGAAGAAGGGTACTGCACATTTAAATCCTTTGTTCACCTGATATTCCCATTGTCCTATCCCAAAAGGCCCAAGGTGCAAGTAATTAGTTACATGGCAGGACAGCATCTTCCTTTTGCTTAATAGCAGGGGAATGCAAGTTTGTGAATTGCTGCTAATTTTTCCATTTCCTAAAATCCAGTCTGCTCTGGAACCTTCCCTAACTAGACTTAAGATATAAGATAGTCCATGCCCATTAGTTCTCTCTGGATACACCACAAATCCCATGAGGTCCTTCTTTCGCCATTCTGCAGTAGACATTTACCCCTCTGTTTATAATTCAGCTGGAGACTTATTTAGCTAGTTTAGTACACTGTGTGTATTCTTGCTCAATGTTGGTTCATTGGATTGCATGCCATTTTTGTCTTTGTGCGTCAGTGCTGTTCTGTCACATAACTTATTTTGTACAAGAACTCATTCGTCGCCAAGTTTGGAGGTGCTTCAGAAATGATTTTTTGTATTTGTGGTGATTTCAGTTACTTGTAGCTGATGTTCTTGTTGGATTCTTTAAAAATGTCCAAACTGGAACTGCCACTAAAATCTAGAAACAAAAGTAATCCACACCTGCATTGAATCATTTCAGTTGTGTCCAACTCTTTGTGACCCCATTTGGGGTTTTCTGGGCAAAGATACTGGAGTGGTTTCCCATTTCTTTCCCCAATTCATCTGACAGATGTGGAATTGAAGCAGAGTATTTAGTAACTTGTCCAGAGTTACACAGTTATTGAGTTTGAGGCCAGATTTGAACTCATAAAAATGGG
>CM053771.1:472940139-472944796 GCA_028658325.1 Potorous gilbertii | reverse complement strand
CCAGAAGTTCTTATCTCCTTGACAACAGACTTGCCCCCTCCTGGGTAATCCTCTCAACCATCCCTCCATTTACCTGCTTCCCAACTCTTTTTTTTTTTTAATATGCTGTGTTCCTCCATGAAAACATAAACTCCTTAAGGAAGAGACTGTTATTTTTGTTTATATTTGAATTCCCAGCATTTACTCCAGGATCTGGCACATAGTAAACATTTAATACCTGCTCTGTCTATCTATCTATCTATCTATCTATCTATCGTCTATCTATCTATCCATTCATCCATCAGTCCTTCTAATCTATCTATCTTTGTCAGTCTTATCAATTGAACTATTGTCACTTTTCCCCCAGGGTCTAGAATAGTGATGGTATTTCTGGTGGAAAGAGAGACAATTATAAGCATGGGTCTGATGACTGACCTTCCCCATCCTCATCCGGAGTCTTATGAAGTATATATTCCCAATTAGTAAAAATCTGCTGGAGAGAATGGAGGAGATGAAATTTAAACACTGATATGCAGGATTGGCTCCTTGTCTCTTCATGCTGTCGTCTTGAGCTCCACGTAGGAGAACATTTTGCTGCTGCCATAGAACTGAGGCTGTGGGGCTTCCACAAGGGGATGGGGGCAGTTTTGACTACTACAATCACTGCAGCTATGGTAGAGACTCTAGGAGTTGACCAAGACTGCTAGAATACCAGAGACCAATCTCCAGACTGAAAAAATTCCTTTTGTGCTGGTGAACTGAAAGGATAGACAGATAGGTAGACAAACAGACAGAGAATTTAATAAAGGCTTACTACATGACAGACACTGTGCTAAGAGCTAAGTATGTAAAAAGAAAGTAAAACAGTCCCTTTCTTCAAGGAACTTAACATTTTAACGTGGAGAAAAACATAAAGTGGGGTAAGGAAGGAGAGGGGAAGAGCAGAGGAAGTACATGTGTGGTGATATGGATGGAGATGTTCAGGAAGTGCAGGTAGAGACCTCAAACTGAGTGAGATGAGGTCAAATCTAGTTTATCACAGTCCCAGGAAGTCCCATTCTCTAGTGGCCCCAGTGGAGAATAGATGGAACAGAAAGACTATTTCTCTCACTGCCCCTTCCCTGATTCACCAGTAGGGATGGTGATCTCAAGCTTTGAGATTACCGGACAAACCCCTTTCCCAGAATTCCCCGTCCACAATCTATTGGCATGTATGGTTCAGAAATTCCACAAGTCACCTTTGAAGACCCAAGGGAGAGACTTGTAGGGATGGCGGAAATCAGACAAGTCCATTAATGATGATATGTTGAGGGCCTGAATGTGGATGGGGCCTGATTAGAAAGAAGAGAGTTCGTACACAGGGTTGGGACCGGAGAGCTGAACCTTTCATATTTTGAGTCATATTTCATTTTATCCCCTAGATAGCTCCAGACCCACCAGCATGGGTTTGAACTCCTTGGAGCTACTACTAGAAGCCAGGAGCTAAATTGTAGGGAATAAGTAACATAGACATTTGCACACTTAACCTATGGTGGCTAGTGGGAATACCGCAGCATTTAGGAAGACTTTCTGAAATATATCCTAGAAAGGAACTGAGGGAGCTACTGGGCTCATGACTCAGAGAAAGCACCATTTGGTGAACAAATCAGATATGATAGCTCTTGCTGGATAATCAATACCATAACATACTGCCATCTTGAAAGCCTGAGGAAAGTACCATGACAACCCATTTGGATAATAAACAGTGCCACAACTATCACACAGAGGGCCATCCTCCTCATCGTCACAAGTTGTTATGTACACTAGAAAAGTCCCTTTTGGGATCCATCTGATACTCAAAATTCAGGAAGGCGTCCTTCCTGAGAGAGGCAGAGTTGATGAAAAAATTTACCCTCCTAGCAATAATAAGAATTGACATTGCAAAGCACACTTATACATTTGAGCCTTACAATTTCAAAAGGTTAAGTTTTATGGTTGTTATCATGTCTTTTACATATAAGAAAGCCACGTGGTTTCCTTGGGGTCACAAAGGTAGTAAATCCCCAAGGTGAGATTTGAACCCAGGTTTTTCCTAAATCTAAGTCCAGGGCTCTGTCTATCTGCTACAAGACACAGCTTCCACCCATACCAAACAGACGCATGCTGAAGCCAGTATAATACACCTAGACCTTTGCTTATAACCAATACATGAGATAGGTAGACCTAGAGGGAAGAGTGCTAGACCTGTATTTGAACTTTGCCTCAGACACTTTCCAGCTATGTCCCCCTTGACAAGTCATTTGAGTTTTCTCACCTGTAAAATGAAAACAGTAATAGCAACTACTTCACAAGATGCCTTGCAAGACATTAAAGCTTATGTAAGTGCTGGCTGTAGTTTTATAGATCAGGAAACTGAGTTTCAGAGAAGTTAAATGACCTTCCTCAGCTTACTCAGCCTCTAAGTGACAGAGCTGAGACTCAAACTCAGGTCTTCTGATGGCTGGGTCCACCAATTTTTCCATTTACCACATTATAGAGTTGCTTCTCAAACTAATTTCAGCTAGCCTTCTTAATGCAGTGAAAGGATTCAGTGTTTTTCTCTGCCTACTGGAGAGTTAATAGATGCAGGCATTTGTCCCAGCTAAATTCATTTATGTATTAGAGCCCATTCTGAATCTGAGCCTGTTCTCCTTAATGTGGGCAGATTCCAATCAATAGAAAGTATACCTGCATAATGAAACACCTACAGCTGCCTACTGGTCTCCATGAATACTTGGTGAGTCAGTGCTCTTAGGAAGGCACAGTGAATGTGGAATGAACAAAGGGAAGGATTCTTACCATGAGAGAGAATAGGAGATCTTTATTTTTTAAAACCAACTTTCAGGTGATCCTGGATCTCTGAATTGCCACCCCTGCCATGAACAAGCTTCTTTTAAAAGCATTAATTTATTTCCAGCATCCTGTCTTTCATGAAAACTCTTTCAAATTTTTATGAAGTTGCAGCTTTTGGTGAGGAAAGAAGGGGAAAGAGAGTCCTTTATTTCACCCACTAACCAAATGGCTATTTGAAAGTTTTCAAATATGCTACCAGCTATAATTTATCATGCTATTTTTACAAGAAAATTCTACAGGATCTACAAGCATAAATGCACTCTAGAAACTGTCCAGTTGCAGCATTAGCTAGTGTAAAGAACTTTTATTGGTCCTTCCTCTGTATCATATCCACTTAGCAGCACGAATATGCCCCAAGCTTCTGCCCTAGTTCCCCTTCTCTTTTCACTCTCTTATTTGGTGATCTCATTGGCTCCCACTGCTTCAGTTACCACCTCCATGAATCTAATGCCCAGTTCTCTAAATCCAGCCCTAGTCTCTCTTCAGAGTTACAGACACAAATATCCTCTTAGATATCTCAAACTAGGAAACCTATGGGTATCTTTATGACTAGATGACAATATTGGGGGGTTTCTTGGCAAAGATACTAGAGTGGTTGCCATTTCCTTCTCTAGTTCATTTTACAAATGAGGAAACGGCGGCAAACAGGGTTAAGTGACTTGCCCAAGGTCACACAGCTAGTAAGTGTCTGAGGCCACATTTGAACTGAGGAAGATGAGTCTTCTTGACTCCTTGACACTGGATCCACTGCACCACCCAGCTGCCCTGTTGGCATCTTAAACTCAACATGTCTGAAACAATTCAATATCTTTCCCTCTAAATCCTACTCCCTTCTGAACTTCCTTATTACCATGGAGGGTGCCACCATTTTCCCAGTACCCCAGGCCCAGAACCTCAGTGTCTTCCTCAGTTCCTTAACTCTTACTCACCCATGTATATCCAGTCTGTTGCCTACTCTTGGTTTTAGATTCACAACATTTCTTGTATATATTTCATTCTCTCTACTCATCCATCCCCCAACCTAGTTCAAATCGTCATAACTCTCATTTGAACTCCTGCGATAATTCACTTCAAGTCTCACCCCACTCTAATTCAAACTCCATTCCATGACCAAGATGTTTTCTTTCTAAAGCACTTAAATCTGGACATTTCACTCCCCTGCTCAGTGAGCTTCAGTGGCCCCCTTTTACCTTTGGGATCAAATATAAAGTTGTCTATTTGGCATTTAAAGCTCTTGATAACTTGGCCCCTTCCTACCTCTCCAGTTTTCATACCCCTTTCCTTCCTTCACACACTCTACGATCCAGCAAAAATGGCCTACAAAAACTGATCCTCAAATGTGACACTCCATCTCCTATCTCCATGCCTTTGATGGACTATGTTCTATGTCTATACTTGCTCTTCCCCACAACTCTTAAGCCTAGCTCTCTGGTTTCCTTCAAAATCCACACACACATTATGTATATATATGTATATATATGCATGTATGTATTTATATGCATATATGTATATATATGTATGTATGTGTGTGTGTATAAAAGTATATATGGGATTGTTTTTTATTTGGTTTTTCTCTCTGTACTCCTGGCACTCAACATAATGCCTCAGACCGACTTCCTATCATTCTATATCTTCTTTTTTTTTTTCAATCACAAATAAAAGGAAATTTAATTAACTGTGGCAGAACATTTAACAAGTATATGGATTGAGTCTTCTTACGACACATTCTTACTAATTCGGTTCTTCCTACTTTATTCATTCTGTTTTTTAATCTCTTGCTATCCACCCATTCCTTTACCATATTCTA
>CM053771.1:472925139-472935139 GCA_028658325.1 Potorous gilbertii | reverse complement strand
TTTGTGACTTAATCTCTCTGAATGCTTCTTCCTGTATCTCACTGGTCTGTTGTGGCAAATCAAATAAGATCATGAGCTTTAGAAGCCTACATAAATGGGCGCCATTTCAACCACATTAAATGGGGCTGGCTTCACCCATAACAAAGGCTCTTTTAGCATTAGCTTTTTGACTTAAGGATTATTTTCCTAAAGAGATAAAGGTTGGGTTTTTTTTTCTATTTTGTCCAGAAACTTGTGGTTCTCAATGTTGACCCCTTCATGAATAACACATTCATGTTCCCAAGAGCCTCCACAATAGGGGCAACTAGATGGGGCCCAGGTGACTAGTTTTTCCCATTGTTTGCTATAGATGCAATTCTGCGAATAAGAGCTTCTCTGTGGGGAAAAAAAAAAAAAGAAATAGCCATTAAAAAAAAGACAATTGAACTGCTGCATTGTTATATGAAGAAAATCTAAAAGATTCACAGTAAAGTGCACATTGAAGATCCTCTAAGTAGATTTTATATGCAATTCACTTTAAAGTGTCTGTCATGTGCCAGGCACTGTGCTAGACTCTAGGGACAAAAAAGTGACATCATCAGCTTCTCCCTTTCAGTCCCACCAAAACAAAAGCAACCCTTGCCCCCACCAAAAATGTCCCTGTCCTTGGGGCTTATATGCTACTGAGGGAAACAACACATCCACTGACAAGTAAATAGATAATATAGACATATGGAAATGTCCCAGTACCTCCTGAGACAGTTGCATCTATATAGTTAAAGGGCAGGAATGCAAATAGGGAGGTAGGAGAGACAGTAAGTAACATTTGACACCCTGGACTTAGCTTATCTTACTGTCTGTATCCCCATCACCCAAAAAAAAGAATGAAAGAGACTCAGGGTTTGAAAACCAGGGATCCACAGAGCTCTTTGGTAATTATTAGGCAAATAACTATTAATTGATTCTGAGCCAAGGCACCAGAATTTGAAAATAAGAAACATGAAATAATGGACAAAAGTTAGGTTGAGGTCTATAATCAAGGTACTCAATAGAGTGACCCTCACAAGGAAGGTAACTAAGTCCAAAGCAAAAAAGGCTAAGCCTTGGTGGGGGCTTGGTGAGCTGAGACAACCCAACTCCTTGTTCTAAGCAGTTAGACACCAGGGGCTAAGAAACTCCTGCTGAAGAGATAACAGACCCCTGTACTGAAGACTGAGGAACCCACACAGAAGAGGCTTTCTGTTGGTCCTGGGGTTAGGGATTTCTCCCTTTTTCTTAAAAAGCTACTGGCTTTCGGCTAAGTGAATGTGGCACCACCCACTCCTCCTTGAAGAAGAGATCTCTGCAGACTTCAGATCAACCAGAACCCTGAGGCCATGGAGGTGACAGCTTCCTGTAGGACTCTAACAATGGAGGGGGTAAAGAAAGGTTTCTTGTAGGAGACAGCCCTTGGGCTGAGCCTTGAAAAGAGCTATGACTTCCAAGGGAAGGAAGTGAGAAGACATCAACATGAAACACACTGCATGAGAAAGAGGATTGTAATCTTAAAGAACCAAGGGAGTTTCCAGCTGGGCGAATGAATCTGCTGCAATTCCACGTAAGAATACAGATCCAGAGTATCCTCAAACCACACTTTTTGGGACTTTTTGTGACACCCTGGGCTTACCAGCTATTTCTTTTACTTGGATGAATTAAGACTTGGTTAACACCTGTACACTGTTGGAAAGAGATGGTTAAGCAACCTCAATCAAGTATACAAACAGGGGACAAAAAAGGCAGAGAAGATCTTAGGTGTTCTCCATACCACCCCTATCCGTACTTGACACAAAGACAAGGAAAAAGCCTCAACCAATTTATAGTGAAAAAATTTACTTTTATATGGAATAAATAAATTGGGAACTATCAACAGAAAAAAATCAAGATTTCTTACAGAGAAGAATTACAAGTTCCAATTTATCAATATGGCCCCCAGATATAAAGAGGAGTGGGAAGCAAGAGGGGGGAAAAGTCAGTTTTGGCTGAGTCAGACTCAAAAAAGCCAGCTTTAATGACTGCATCAACAGCCCTGGAATAAAAATGGACTCATCTGCATTAAAATGAAAAGACTGCCCAGTTCAATTCATCTCCTATGAATGTTACTGCTGAGAAAATGACAGTCACTTTAAGAAGAAAGTGTTCGTTTCTTAAGGAGCAAGGACCAGGTACATGAGTTTTCTGTAGGGTTCAATTTAAAAGAGAGACAAAAAAGAAAACCCTGCGGACCTTAGGAATGACGCAGGAAATGATCATTTAATTTGAGCAGGCTACTAGACCTGCTGGCAGTTGACAGTGGAGGCAATTCAGCAGCGCCAGAATAGAAGGGGCTAGAAAATCAAAGGCAAAAAGGAACCTGGCAAATTTTGCATTTTCAACAGCTTTCTAAAGACCGAGACAAATTGCAGTCTAGCTAGGAGCAATTGGGGAAATTTCAGACAGCGTGATTTTAAACTAAGCACTGGGGAAACCTTTGGAATGGATAAAAACCAGTCCTCGATATACCATGACCGTTCTCACACAGATACAGTTAGGCAGGGCGCTGGCCTGACAATGACAGAGGTGAGCTTTCCTCCACCTCCAATCAATATGAATCTTTAATTTGCCCTTTGCCAGAGCTATTTACCCCCTGGAACAACTGCTCTTTTTACTGCTGATCTACAGTAATGAGATAGACATGTCTATTCCTTAGAAAAACCACCAAGTGACCCCTGTGTCAATAATTGTAGCTCCTTATATCTATGGTGAGCTCACACACATTCATAGCCTAGTTGTTGTAAAACTCCAGCCTGAGCCCTCATGTAGGCCCTACTGGCACAGTCTAACCACCTTTTGAAAAAACACAGTATCCTAGTAGAAGACAGAAAGAAACAAGCCAAGAGAGCCTGTGTATACATCAAAAGCTCCCATAGAGCTCAAGGTTTCTAAATGGAAACAACCCAGAAGCTACTCAGACTGAGATGGTTTGCCTCCTGCAAACAAGATCAACCCTTCCAAGGTCAATCTCGCCCAGAAGTGGACAGGGATATGCTTTCTTTATTATTTTCCCTATTTGCCAGATTTCTCCAGAGGTCCAGGGAGGTGTGGCTAAGAAATTCACTATTCCCTTTTATCTGTCCACAAGAAGCCCCTAGAAAAAACTGGGCCAAGCCAAGCTCTACCACTTCAGTAACTAGTGGATGAATAAACTGTCAGGGTGTGGAAATGAGTTCTACAGCCTTAAATGGGCTTCTGTTTATGTAGAAGTCACTGACATACAATAAGGTCTCAATTCTAAGCATCCAAAGCAAGAGCTCTCCACTTCCTGACTAGGTAAGGAACTGGCAAATTGGAAAGAAAAATAGAGTGATACAAAATTGTTATTTAAGATGATAATCCCAACCACAGTAGCTTTTAATCTTATATTTATTGAGATGTTTTGCTTTTATGTTATCTTTTCTGAATAAATTCTTCTTACCCTCTGCTACTCAGTAAGCCATCACTTGAAGTAAAGATTTTAAAAGAGGGGAAAAAAGCACTTTAACCAATACATCAGCTGTGTCTGAGAGTACATGCAATGTTCCATGCCCATAGTCCCTCACCTCTAGAAAGAAGGGAGGGGAGTAGATTTTTCTCCACTCCTTGCTAGGACCCAGCTTGGTCATTAAGATTACACAATTTTCTTTAGTTCTCTCTTTTTTGTTCTATTTGCAATGTTATAATCATTTTGTATATTGTTTTTCTTTCTTCATCTTGCTTCAATTTATGTCTTCTCATACATCTCTAAATTCCTAATATTCATTATTTCTTATGGTACAGTATTATTCCATGACATTCACAGGCCATAATTTGTTTCAGAATTCTCCAATCAGTGAGTACCAATTCTGTTCCCAGCACTTTGATGAAAGAAAGAAAGAAGCAGAAAAAAGAGAAAGGAAGGAAGGAAAGAAAAAGAGAGAGAAGAGAGAAAGAGAGAGAAAAGAAAGAAAGGAAGAAAGAAAGAGAAAGAAATTGTTATAAAGATGTTGATGTACCTGGGACATTGAGGTATATTCCTAACACTGAGATCTCTGAAACAGAAGAATATGAATATTTTAGTTGCTTTTTAAAGCATAATTCCAAATTATTTTTCAGAGTACTTGGACCAGTTTATAACTCCACCAACAGTGTATAAGTGAGTCTGTCATTCTGCAATGCCACCAACACTCTGTCATCTTTGCCAGTTTGTTGGGTATGAGGTGAACCTACAGAACCATAGTATTTTGTCATGGTCAGCCCCCAAAGCAACCTAAAGAAGCAACCTAGAGAAAACACTCTACTCCAAAACAAGAGTAGCCCTATTAAGAAATGACCAAGCAGGGAGAAAAAAGTGGGGGAAGCTTGATCTTATCTTCTGACCCTGAGCATTAGAAATGCTCATATCCTCTCACTTTTTCTATATTATAACTGCTTTCTTCAGGGCTACATAAAATACAGCCTTCGCTGTGGAAGTTTTGCTTTGTTCATTCAAACTTGCACAATGTTCTATCCAGGTCTCAGTGAAACAAGGTCTAACTCCCTGTGTTTGTAATAACTATGAACCCTAGACTCAGCAAATGACTTGCTACACTCCCCAGGAAATGTTGCTTTCCTCTGTAACAATGATGATACATCACTTACACTGTTTAGGATGGGGGCAAATATTCTTTGCCATCTGTTGTGGCTATTGCACTGAATGAATGCTAGACTTTCTATTCACTCTAGGCAATATGTGGTCCTAAGGGGAACCCACTTACACAACAGCCCAAGAACTCCACACTAAGATGCACAACTAGGGATGAAAAGCTCTCGGAGAGAGAAGTTGGTTTAGAAAGTAAATGACAGGTGGCTTAGAAAGTAAAAGGACAGCTTGAACTTGAAGGCATGGAATCCCAGCAGCACAAAGTATGTTCCTTCAGCCCAGCCCAGACTTGAATGAGAATTCACAGAATTACAGGATTTAGGTTTCAATTCCAGCATTGGCGGTCCCTTCTATCTGTGCAAACTTGGGCCAGTTAGCTGTCTTCTTGGAGCCTCAGTTTCCGCATCTGTAAAATGAAGCAGTTGGACAAGATCATCTCCAAAATCCTTTTCAGCTCTGAGTCCTATGACCCCATTCTGGCCTTTTCTGTTGTAATCCCAATCCTCCACAGGTTTTACCTGGAGAGCAAATATAACCCGTGGCTTGAGATGCCTACTTTAATTATGTGAACTTAATTACAACACTGCTACAGGTCATTTCTTTTGTGACAAGAGGCTAGGATGTTCACACCACTCTGAGTTCAGAAATCGCCAAGTCGCCATTACCGCAGCATTGGTTTAGCTGAAGGGCAACAGGTCGAAATTCTGTATAAATTATCAGAAATGGCTTGCCCCTTTCCATGCCTTAGGACTGTTTAGTGAAGGGAAAGCAAAGGGAATTGAAGGAATGGGGCTCACGTTTTCCTCTCAGCTGTGCACAGAAGGGTTCCTGAGTTTCCCTTTCGGTCTACCCTCTACCAAAATAGATTGAGTTTGTAGGCAAGGCCATCTTTAGCTGTAAATTCGGTACATACAGGAGCCAATGAATTCCATATAGGGTGCGTGCGTGCGTGTGTGTGTGTGTGTGTATTGTTACATAAGAAAATGATAGTCCATGACTGAAATAGATTATGTCTTTAGGTAAGGCCATCTTTAGCTATAAATTTAGCATACAGAGGAGCCAATGAGGTCCACATAGGGAGTGTGTGTGTGTGTGTGTGTGTGTGTGTGTGTATGTGTGTGTACACATGCACATGCAAGTGCACACGTGTATTGTGGGTATGTGTTAGTTAAATAAGAGAATGATGCTCAGTGGCTGAAATAGATTGTGTCTTTAGGTAATGGCATGTTTAGGTATAATAAATTCAGTATACACTGGAACCAGTTGTGTGTGTGTGTGTGTGTGTGTGTGTGTGTGTGTATTGTTAAATAAGAGAATGATGGTCAGTGGCTGAAATAGATTGTGATTTCAGGCAATGGCATCTTTGGCTAAAATAAATTCAGTATGCACAGGAAACAAGTCCATTTACGGGGTGTGTGTGCACATGTGTGTTGTTAAAAAAGAGAATGATGGTGAGTGACTAAAAAGAGAATGCAGCAAAACATGGGGAACTGAACCTAGAGTTCTTAATCTAGGATACTTGAATTTGGGGTATTTGTAATATATATATAATTATATATTATAAATAATTATATAGAACCATATAATTATATACAATAAATATATATCTTCTATTATATTTAAATATATATTTGATAACTGTATTTCAAGATGACTGCTTTCCTTTGTAACCCTGAGTATTTTATTTTATGCACTTTAAAAGGAGTGTTCTGAGAAAGCATTCACAGTCTTGGCCAGCCCGCCAAAGGGGTCCATGACACACTAAAAAGATTAAGAACCCATGGAGGAGAGCAATAGGAACAAGGTGGTCTCTGAAGTCCCAACTGTAAAATTTGAAGTTATACAATATGGTCTAGAAGGTTGTTTCTAAAATTCTATAGCTTAATACCATCTTCTCCAAAATCTCTAATTCTAAACTCACATAGCTTTATAAAAGGCAACTCTGGGACAGTGGAATGTGTGCTGGGTGTGGAAGAAAAAGGCTAAGATCTCAGCCTCCTATGTTTATTACTGGTTCTATGGTTCTGGGCAAGTAAATTGACCTCTCTGTGTCTCCGTTTCTTCGTATATAAAATGGGCACGATAATAACAGTTGCATTTTTAACTCATAGTGCTGTGCTCAGCAAAGTATTTCGCAAACCTTAAATGGAATAATAGAGAGATAACTAAATAAGAGACCTATGGTAGTTCACTGATGCAAATGTTTGCAGTAAAGCCTCATTACTGCAGACTTTACTGGCTTGGAATTTATGCTAAGCCAAAGAGGGCCTAAACTGAAATTTACTTTTAGACTTACTTCGGAAGACTTGTAGTTGATTAAGCAAATGATTAAAGTAAACAAAATTAGGAGAATAATGTTTACCTACTAAAGAGAATAAACTATTTTCAAATATTTTAGAAGTAACATTTACATATAATCAATGTAATTACAAGTGAGCAGAAGCAAGCTATTTAGGCTGGTGCTTAGGTATCTTAATTACAAATCATATTAATTTATTCATTAAATTATGCTCTTTACTGTAAATACTTGGTTATCTTTGTTCTAGCTCCTCTCAATTTTTTTTTTTCAAACTAGGTCTTGTGATTTCATCAGAGAAAGAAGTTCTTGCCAAGGAAACACCCTCAGGTTTTTCACTCCACCCTCCAAATTAGATTAAATTAATCATGGTTGATAGTAGCAGGGGTAGCAATATTAGCTCAGCGGCTAGAGTCCTGGGGACCTGCAGTCAGGAAGACCTGAGTTCCAATCTAACTTCAGACCCTTATGAGCTGTGTGACCCTGGACAAGTCAGTTAACATTTTTTTGACTTAGTTTCCTCATCTATAAAACAGTGGCAATAATAACCTGTACCTTAGGGTTGTTGTAGGATTCAGATGAATTAATATTTGTAAATTGCTTTGCAGTCCTTAAAGTGCCATTAAATGCTAGGTAGTCGTAAAAAAAATACCTTCTTCAGGTGGATAGAATTAAACACCAGAAGCTCACCATCCATTATAAACTAGCACAATGGTATGTATCAAATTTAACTAGAAGCAAAGGCCACTAAGCCAATCCTACATAAGGATCCCTGCAGGCCATATATTGTCTTAGACAAAACACATGTTAAAATGATCTATTTTCTACTATATTTTTATTTATTGGTTAAGTATTTCTCAATTACATTTTAATCTGCTTTAGGCCACACTCAAGAATGATACAGGGCAGCATTTGATCTCATGTTTGACACTTTTGAACTAGTAGACAACAAAATCCTATCTTATAAATACAAACCCCAAAGTGTTATTGAGTCAATTCTTCAGCCAATGAAGTCTCTAGGACTGGGGCATGTTAACAGGCAGAACTTATTCACAGCTACCTGGGCATAATGTTGATCCTTAAGAGCAATATTTCTACTTTATACTGCCATACAAAACACTCCTAATGTCCAAATTACTTGGAAGGAAAGGCTTTCAAAAAGCAGAGACTCAAGCAAAAGAAATTAAAATCGTTTGGGCGCAGGACAAAGTATGTTATCCCTAACTGGTCTGTTACTAGAGTTTTCCAAAAGATACTTGCAGTGGATCCACAGAAGGTGGGCTTCCATCCTTTGATCCACTTGCACATCAGTTCCCAGAATATCAAATAATAGAGGGATATCATCTTGTCTTCAGATTGTTTCTATCTGAACCCTATCAAAATAATAAGAGTAAATTAACAGTGACAATAATTAATAGTAACGATAAGGATATAGTACCGTGAGATTTAAAAAGCACTTCACACACGTTATTTCATTTGGACCTTCGGATGGTCTAGGTCGGGCATGCACGGCATATGGACCATAGGCTGCTTGCAGCCCACTAAAGGATTTTGGGCTGTCTATGAAAAAAGTTAAGAATGGAAAAGAAAATAAAGCTGTAAGGAGTGCCTTGCTTAACCCGCCTTCCACCAGTCACTATTGTGAAGAGGTTTAGCCTCTTTTAATTTTGACCCCTACCTACTGCCAAGTTGCGAAGGTCTGGAATAGAGTGTTACAGGCTCACCCAGGGTAATTCCCTTACTTAACATCATAATTCTACTCCCCTCAATAAATTGTGGTATTTTATATCTCAGTTTTTACTGTGTATTAAAAGTAAAATTTTATTGTTAATTTAAATATATGTACATACATACATATATACACACATTTATTTAGGTTTTAGTTTCCTTGATGACTAAAAATAATGAACTTTATGGCTATTCAATAACAGTTCTCTTTTAAAAATACTGCTTCTAGGGTTATATCCTAAAGAGATCACAAAAGTGGGAAAAGGATCCACATGCACAAAAATATTTATAGCAGCTCTTTTTGTGGTGGCCAAGACCTGGAACTTGAGGGGATGCCTCTCCATTGGGGAATGGCTGAACAAATTGTGGCATATGAATGTAATGGAATACTATTGTCCTATAAGAAATGACAAACAGGCAGATTTCAGAATAACCTGGAAAGATTTATATGAACTGATGCTGAGTGAAGTGAGCAGAGCCAGGAGAACATTACCTACAGTAACAGCTACAGTGTGCAGGGACTGTTTTTGATAGTCTTAGCCCTTTTCACAGCAATGCAAGGACCTAAAATATTTCCAAAAGGCCTATGATGAAAAATGCCATCCATATCCAGAGAAAGAATTACAGTTGGAATTCAGAATGAAGCAGACTATTTTTTTCCTTTGTTATGTTTTGTTTTTCTCATGATTTCTCTCATTTGTTTTAATTCTTCTATGCCACATACTAATGTGAAAATATGTTTAATAGGAATGCATGTGTAGAACCCATATAAGACTGTATGCCATCTTGGGGAAGGAGGGAGGAAGGAAGGGGAAAAACATTTGGAAACTATTGAAGTGATGGTTGAAAACTGAAAACAAATAAATTAATAAACTAGGGGGGAATGAAGGACAAACAAAAAAATAAAATTACCTTTAAAAAATAAATTTAGCAAGATGTACACTCTAAGGAAATGAGATGGGCACACCTACACATGGAAATACATTGCAGTAGTTATGGGGCTTCAATTACCCTAATGCCACTGAAATTATTTTTTCTGCCAAAAGGAGACCACCTAATACTGTGGTTCCTTGACTCATCCTTCAAAAGGTGAAGAATCCATTAGAGAGAATGCTATTCTGAACTTGATTCCAACCAAAAAGGAGGAACAAGGTAAGAATCTGGGAGAAAGTGACCACATCATCTTAGAATCTGTGATCTTGAAGGAGAGTCATTTTCTGACATGGACCTGGCTTTTGAGAGAGCAGATTTCAAAGGATTCAGAGAAGAAGAGGTAGATTACTGTAATCTAATAGTCCATAAAGAAAGTTAACTGGGTTAGGAGA
>CM053771.1:472895076-472918343 GCA_028658325.1 Potorous gilbertii | reverse complement strand
CCCGCCCATAAAGCCCCGCCCCTCAGATGTGTGAAGGTGCGGCGTCTGGGGCGGGCCGCGTCGTGTTTTGCGCCCGCCTTGAGTGCTTCAAATGGGCCTTGGCGACCATTGCCGCGACCCCGCAAAGCAGTCGGTGTTCTCAGGCTTCCAGCCCCGGTAAGTGGTTTTTAACCCCCTCCGTGGGCCTCAGTTTCCACAAAAGTCGATGAAACAAAATGCCCACCGTGTGCCGGGCGCCAAGTGTCGAGGGTAGTTTGCCCGAACCCTACAACGTGTAGGTTGGCACCATTTTTAAATGAATACTGTAGGCATGGCCTGACCAGTGCGGAGTGCAGTAGGACTAACCCAGGCTCACGTGATTCTTCGGGGCTGCCATGTCACCTTGGTCCCTCAGTGAGCTTGGTTAGGATCCTTTAGAACCACCGTTTGAAAATTAGTCATTTTTGAAAAGGAAGTGTTTAACCATAACTCCCTATCTTTTATTTGTGAAATGGATGTTTGGAACTCAGCCATAAAACCAGTTGCAAATTTATCTGTCTGTTTGAATTAAATGTCATCTTGGTAGATTCAGCCCAACATTCTAACTGGTTGGGAAATATCCGTAGATATAGAAACATCTATTGATAGAGTCTGTATAAATCTATGTAGCTGTTATATGATATGAAATACTATATATTATGCATATTATATATTATAGACTGGATACTGACTGCCTTCCATAGTATAACCATCATCAAGGAACTTAAAACTGAGCATCTTATCTTTGCCTTCATGGAAGACTTTACTAAAAAGGTTGAACAGCACAGGGCCAAAAACTGATCTCAGGACATACCACTCTAGACTTGCCTCCAATTTGAAATCAGTCCCTTAATTAGTAATTGTTCTTTGAGTGTGATCCTCAGATCAGTTTAGAAAGTACTCAATGATGGAATTTGTTGTAGCCCACATCTCTTTATCTTGTCTGAAAGGATGGCTAAATTTGTTCTGTTTTAACTCAACATTTCTTATTGTATTGTTGAGAGTCATTCAATAAATATGTATATTGAGATTCCATTTGCAAAAGAATGTAGTGTGCCAGAATTAGCATCCATCTGGAGGTCACAAACCTGAGTTCTACTTCCAGCCTTGCTACTATTTGAATTGCACCTCTTCAGACCTCACTTTACTTATATTAAAAAGAAGTGGTTTGACTGGATGACTTCTCAGGTTTCTCCCAGTTCTACTATCCTATAATTCTACTGCAAACAAGGAAGTGTGTGTGTGGATTATACAAAGATATATAAAACTGTCCCTGCTTACCATACAACTTTCAATCCAGTATGGGAACTATGTACCTGAATATATTATAAATCAAGATGTCATAAATGTCAGAAGCATGGCACAAGCAAAATACTGTAGGAAGTCAGAGAAGGGAAAACTTTTTGAATTTTGGTGTAACTAAGAAAGGTTTCATAAAAGAAAGTGGTATTTTGAGCTGACTGGTCAGTTGCAATGTACAAAAAATGAAGTTCTTGGTATTCCAAATCTGAGGAAGTATGGTGCAGTGGATAGAGTGCTGAATTGGAATTCAGGAAGACCTACTTTCAGATCATCCCTCAGGGTTGGGGAACCTGCAGATTCTCAGGTGAGAGGCCATTTGATTGAGTCGAAGTTTTACAGAACAAATCCTTTTATTAAGGGGATTTGTTCTGTGAGGTTTGAGTTCAGTCAGAGGACTGACCTTGAGGACTGCAGGGCCATATGTGGCCTGGAGGCTGCAGATTCCCCACTTCTGCCTCAGATTGTTAGTTGCTGTGTGACCCTGGGCAAATAACTTTTTCTTCTTTGTGCCTCAGTTTCCCTTTTTTTACATCTGTAAAAATACCTCCAGGATTTGTTGTGAGATGTTATTAAGCATTTTGCAAACCTTAGAGTACTATGGAAATGTTTCCATTGTGGTACCAGTTATAGCTAACTTTTAAGAAATATAGAGGAAAATTTTAAAAATAAAATATAAAATAAAAACATTTTTAATTTTTATATTGAAAATAATTTAAAATTTTTGACAGATATGTAATTTCATGAGTTTGAGTACTCTCTCCAGTAAAAAAACGCTCTATACTTTAGTAGACAGAATTTGAGAGTTACTATGGTTGTAAAAGGACCATGCTATGATGTATATAAGGAGAATCTTGTTATTCTTTTTTAGTTTAGTTTCTCAGGATCCATGGCCATGGAAATGTCTAGTTTCCAGGTACTAGATAATAACTCCCAGAAGAGTCTCAAGGATCCTAGATAGTAGTTCTTAGAATCATAGTGACAGACAGTCTTACTGAGGCTGTGCCATGAGATATGGGAGTGACATAATGTGTTATTTACTATGCTTGCACAGAATGATGTTGTTGCTAAAGTTAACCTGTGAGCTTAATGTTGGCAAGATGCCTTCTTTATCTGTTGTCCTATAAAAGCAAGTGGGTACCGGTCCCTGAAGGGGGGAAAACCCATATAAGGGAAATCCATGGGGAACCCATGGGGGAAAACCACAGGGGAATCTGGGTGTGCCTCAACCAGCCTCAAGAGGTTTAGGGGAGTGCACAAACTGCATTTCTCGATTGACCCCATAGCGATGTAGGCGTAGTTGCCCCCTCTTCTCACCAACCCCTTCAAGAACGGTGATTAGGGAATGCTGTAGGAGCTGGTTCTTGAAGACTAGACTAGAATAAAGCTGATTATTAACCCCTCCGAAGCTGTCTGCTAGTCTGACAAGATCAAGAGTAAACCTGTTAGAGGCTGGAGTCTGAAACCTCCAGTGCCTCCTGTGTATTATCTGTGAAACATGATCACCCTGATGATGAACCTTCCCGAACTTAACCAGTGTGGACCTCAGACAACCAAAACCCTTCCTCAAAGTTCTAGCTTGGTAAGACCTGTCGGATCATGCACTTTGCTTGGAGTCGCTTTCCAGATCCTAGAGTCTTCTCCACATTTTGGGAAAACATGAATGCAGGACTTTGGTAGAAAAATGGTTAGACTATTCCACTGTAAGCGCTTGGCTCACTTTACTTCAACTTAAAAAAAATGGCAATGTAACATCTGCCTATTTAGTTATTACATAGCAACTTTCTGAACTTGATTCCACTGAAGCCACTGGAATTTGAGGGGAAAAAACACAAAAATAAAACAAACAGACTACAGACCCAGACTACCATTGCCTAAATATAATCAAGCAGAAAAATATACAGAAAATCAGATTCTGTGCTAGGTGGTGTAGTGAACAGTGTTGGACTGAGAGTCAGGAAGACCTGAGTTCAAATTTCACCTCAGATATTTACTAGCTGTGGGACCTTGGTCATGTAATTTAAATGTTTGCTTCAGTTTCTTCAACTGTAAAAAATAGGTTAATAATATCACCTATATCCTAGAATTGTTGTGAAGACCAAAAGAGACTGTGGGTTTGACACATCCTTGACAACCATCTTCAGCATTCTTAACTGTTACTTGGATGGAAAAGTACCAGAGCTGAGTAAAAAAGATGAAAGGTTCATGGAATTGGAAGAATCATCGAAGCGTAGAATTAGAAGGGATTTTAGTAATGATTCAGTCAGGCCAAATTATTTTACAGATTAGAAAACAGCGCCAAGAGGGAAAAGCCCAAAGGTAAAAGGTCAGTGACACGAGAACTAGCATCAGTCCCGCCTGATTCCAGCAAATTCAGTTTCCAGGATACCACATTGTCTTCAGTCTTTTTTCCTCTAAGATAAGACCATACTTCACCATCTTTGACAGATGAGAATGAATCCTGTTTTTCAAAAATCCTAGAGAAGGTGATTTGAAAACCTTCATTTTGATTGTAAAGCGTCTGAGTTTGGGGACTGTGGGGAAAACGTGGCAAAACATATCACAACATAGCAAAAAAAAATTGTATTAAAGCAAGAGAAAAAATAAGTGAATGGGGAGCTTATATTTCCAACACACCGAGAGAACCTCAACAATATCCCTATGAAGGGAGCTAGCTCTAGGGGGCATCTTAAAGCATTAATTAGTTTGAACTGAGTAAAAACATCACTGAACTAGGTCACAGATGTACTTTTTACAGAGTTTAGTTTTTTGTCTGGGAGCCAATTCAGCAATTGAGTTTTGTACAACAGGGTATCACTTAGCAGTTTAGCAGTTACTCAACACTTAAGGATAGACAAGGGAATTCCTGAGGCTGGGTTCAGATAAAGGTTACTTCATGTCTTAAATTGAGAGACCTGTTACTCAGCCTGTCTTTATGTAAACAAACTCTTCACCAGAATTCCCTGTCTGCTATCCTTACTTCTAAAACCCATTCTACTGTTAAACATAGTCAATCAAGTATTTTTAATATATACCTTAAACTAAAATTCAAACTCACTTCCTCTTTGATCATAAGAATTAGAACTGAAAAAATTTTTAGAGATAATATAGCCTGAGCATTTCATTTTAATGATAAGGAAACTGACGTCCACAAAGGTTAAATTGTTCCCCAAGGTCACAGTAGTCAGGAGAGATAGATTCTGAACCCAGGTAAATTAGTTAAAAAACATTCATTATGCACCAGTCACTGTGCTAGGTGCTAGGGATACAGACAAAAAAAAATGAAATAAACACTGTTCTCAGGGAGTTTAGTATGTATAAGTCCTTTGATGCTAATACCAATGCCCTATTGTATAATATTGCCTCTTTTTTTCTACCAAGTAGAAGGGCAAAACACAAAATAAAAGTCTTTGTAAAGTTAACCCTATATATACTCCGAGAGGCTTGAAAAAGCCCCACAATTATTGTCTCACTTAATATGTCTAGAACCGAAATCATCTTTCCCTCATTTCTGTATATGGCAGCATGATTGACATACCTTTCACCACACCATTGTCATTCACCCCATTTCCTGTGTTTGAAACCTCACTATTATCTTCCTTTTCTCTCATCTTCTATGTACCCAAATCTCTGCAATCTTTCTTGTCATTGATTCTTTCCTTTCTATTCGCATTGCCAACAGTCTAATACAGACTTTTCATTGTTATACACCTAGGTTATAGCAACAGATTCCATTATGTCTTCACATCTCTACTCTCTCAAGACAAAGCAATTCATCCTTCACAGTCTCTGAACTTCTTGAGAAAAGGAACTGTCTTTTGCACTTCTTTGTATCCATGTTGTTTAGTATAGTACCTGACACATGGTAGGTACTTAATATATAGTTATTGACTGACTAACAGAATAGTGTACTACACTAATCAATCCTTCACTTTTTTTAAAAAATTTTTTTTAAAAGTTATGTTTTCAACATTCATTTCCACAAGATTTTGAGTTTCAAATTTTCCCCCCTACCCTCACCCCAAGCCACCATGCATTCTGATTACTGCTTCCTCAAATCTGCCTTCCCTTTTATCACACCACTCCCTTCCATTATCCCCATCTCCTCTACTTTCCCATAGTGCAAGATAGATTTCTATATCCCATTACCTGTATTTCTCATTTCCCAGTTGCATGTAAAAACAGTTTTTAAGTTCATTTTTAAAACTTTGAGTTTCAATTTCTCTCCCTTCCAGCCTCCCCACCTGTCCCCTCTGAGAAGGCAAGAAATTTGATATAGGTTATACATGTGTAGTTATGCAAAACACTTCCATAACAGTCATGTTGTGAAAGATTAACTGTATTTCCCTCCATCTTATCCTACCTCCCGTTTATTCTATTCCCTCTTTTGGCCCTGTCTTTCCTCAAAAATGTTGACTTCTAATTATCCCCCTCCTCCCATTTGCCCTCCCTTCTATCACTACCATCACCACCCACTTAACTCCTTCCTCCCACTTTCCTCTAGGGTAAGATAGATTTTCATACCAAATTGAGTGTGCATATTATTATCTCCTTAAGCCAAATTCAATGACAATAAGGTTCACTCTTTCCCCCTCACCTCTGCCTTTCCCCCTCCATTGCAAAAGCTTTTTCTTGCCTCTTTTATGTGAGAGATAATTTACCCCATTCCATTTCTCTTTCTTCCAATGTATTCCTCTCTCACCCCTTAATTTTATTTTTTTAGATATCATTCCTTCATATTCAACTCATTCAGTGCCCTCTGTCTATATATGTGTATGTATGTGTGTATATATATATATATATATGTATGTATGTATATAATGCTGTCAACTACGCTGATACTGAGAAAAGTCTCAAGAGTTACAAATATTATCTTTCCATGTGGGAGTATAAACAGTTCAACTTTAGTAAGTCCCTTATGATTTCTCTTTCCTATTTACCTTTTCATGCTTCTCTTGATTCTTGTGTTTGAAAGTCAGATTTTCTATTCAGCTCTGGTCTTTTCATCAAGAATGCTTGAAAGATCTGTGTTTCATTGAATGACCATTTTTTTACCCTGAAGTATCATGCTCAGTTTTGTTGGGTAGGTGATTCTTGGTTTTAATCTTAGTTCTTTTGAGTTCTGGAATATCATATTCTATGCCCTCTATCCCTTAATATAGAAGCTCTAGATTTTATGTTATCCTTACTGTGTTTACACAATACTGGAATTATTTCTTTCTGGCTGCTTGAAATATTTTCTCCTTGATCTGGGAACTCTGGAATTTGGCTACAATATTCCTAGGGGTTTTCTTCTCAGATCTCTTTCAGGAGGTGATTGGTGGATTCTTTCAACATTTATTTTACCTTCTGGTTCTAGAACATCAGGGCAATTTTCCTTGATAATTTCATGAAAGATGATGTCTAGGCTCTTTTTTTGATCCTGGTTTTCAGGGAGTCCCATAATTTTTAAATTGTCTCTCCTGGATCTATTTTCCAGGTCAGTTGTTTTTCCAATGAGATATTTCACATTGTCCTATATTTTTCATTCCTTTGGTTTTGTTTTATAATTTCTTGATTTTTCATAAAGTCTTTAGTTTCCATCTGCTTATTCTAATCTTTAAGGAATTATTTTCTTCAGTGAGCTTTTGGATCTCCTTTTCCATCTGGCCAATTCTGCTTTTCAGGGAATTCTTCTCCTCATTGACTCCTTGGGTCTCTTTTGCCATTTGGGTTAGTCTGTTTTTAAAGGTGTAATTTTCTTCAGCATTTTTGGGGTCTCCGACGTTATTGACTTGCTTTTCATGATTTTCTTGCATCTCTCTAATTTCTCTTCCAAATTTTTTCTCCACCTCTCTTACTTGATTTTCAGAATCCTTTTTGAGCTCTTCCATGGCCTGAGACCACTGCATTTTTTTTTGGAGGCACTTATGTAGAATCCTTACATTGCTGTTTTCCTCTGATTGTATGCTTTGCTCTTCCTCATCTGGAAGAAAACACCTTTTCACCAAGAAAGTAACTTTCTGTAGTCTTATTTTTTCCCTTGTTTTGGGCATTTTCCCAACCAGTTACTATAACTTTTTAGTCCTTTGTCAAGTGGAGGGTATACTGCCCTAGGCTTCAGAGGTTTTGTGCAGCTGTTTTCTGAGTTATCTCTAGGGACCTCTAAGTTGTCAGTTCCTCCAGAGGTGGCACTATCAAGGGAAAAGAGTTTACTTTTTTCCTGGCCTGTGCCCTGGTCTGTGAGCAACCAAAATCACTCCTTCATGCCCTGGAACTGTGATAGGATTCCCTCTCCACAATCGCCATCAGCTATGCCATGTCAGTTCCTCACTTTAGGAATACCATTCAGGACTGAGACTCAGATCAGTTGCTTAATTTCCCCAGGGTCTTTAGGCCAAGGGCTCCAAAAGTGGATACTTATGCTGCAGTGGCTGCTGCTGCCCTAGGGCCAGGGCTGGGGCCAGGCTATGCTCTCCTCTCATCCAAGAAAAAGAGCTTTCTTACTGACCTTTGAAGCTGTCTTTGGCATTTCTGGGTTGAGAAGTCTGGGAAGCACAGCAGCTGCCCATGATTCAGCTCCCTGAAATCTGCTGTAGTCCTGTCTATGCTATGCAGCCCATGCTGGGCTGGGCTGTGCTCCAAGCCCAGTGTGATAGACCTTTCCTGTCAGCCTTCCAGGTTGTCTTGGGCTGGAAAAATGTTTCACTGTCATTTTGTGGCTTATGCTACTCTAGAATTTGTTTAGAGTCATTTTTACAGATATTTTATGGGCTATTGGGGGAGAGCTAGAGCAGTCTTGTCCTATTCTGCCATCCTGGCTCTGCCCCCACTTTTTTCAGTGACTTAATATTGCATGCCAAGTAAGTTTCAGACTCCTTTGCCTAGCAATCAAAGAGCTATATAAATCTGTTCCCAACTTTTCTTTTTCACCTAACTCTCTCATTGCTCCCCCATATTCTCTGCTCTAGCCAAACTATAACCTCTATTAGTTGAACACATCCTACCTAATTTCTTCTCCATACCTTTGTTCACATCATTTCTGCTGTCTTGGGGGAAGGACTTATGACAAAGGTAACATTAGAAAGACAAAAGTGAAATGATCCTGGCCCTTAAGAAGCTTACATTTAATTGGGAGAGATAATGTCATGCCATTTGAGGTTCCACGGAAGAAACTGTGGCTTGAGATGGAGCCATGATAACTTTTCTATATGTTCAGAGGGCAGTCAAGGAAGATATGTACGTATTTTCTTTGGATCTTGAGAGCAGAGTCAGAAGCAAGGGGTGAATTTTGAAGAAACACACATTTCAGTTTGACTTAAGGAAAAACTTTCTTTCATTTAGAGATTTGTAAAGGTAGAATAGGGCATTCCCAAAGGTAGTGAGTTCCCTATCATGATAGGTCTTCAAGTAAAAGTTGCATAATTATGTATCATATATAATAGAGGGCATACCTGCTCAGATAAGGTTAGAACCTATGACCTCTGAAGTCCCTTCCAATACTAACATTCTTTAATTTCATGCCTTGGGTTAAACAAGTGCTGTGTTCCATATACTACTTTCTGAAGTGACTCCAGAGCATGCTCAATCCTCCCTTTCTGCGGTAATAGATATAAAAAACTAATACTCCAGCATTTTTCAACTAGACCTTGGGGGCAATTTCACTTGCCAAATACTGGCGGTGATTCTGTCATCTTCCCTCTGTGTCAGCCAAGCCCCCAAAATTTTCCCAAAAATTCTCTTTAAGTTTGTTCTTTACCTCTCTCCTGGCTTTCCATTATAATATGTAAAAGGATAGGTGAGGGGAATCTAATAAAGTTGCTCCTTCAGGAAAGTCAAATAGCTAGTCTAAAAAGAATGTAAGAAAGAATGGTGTCCCTTGGACCTAGTAATACCACTACTAGATCTGTACTCTAAAGAGATCAAGAAAAAGGAATAGGATTTATATGTACAAAAATATATATGGCAGTTCTTGTGGTGGCAAAGAATTGGAAATAGGATGCTCATCAATTGGGAATGACTGAGTAAGCTGTGATATATGATTGTGATGGAATACTGCTGTGTTGTAAGAAATGGCAAGCAGGATACTTTCACTCATAGAAACTGATGCAAAGTGAAATGAACAGAACCAGGAGAACATTTTACACAGTAACCAATATTGTATGATGATCAACTGAGTGACTTATTCTCTGCAACAAAATGACCTAAGACAATTCCAAAGGACTTACGATCTACCTTCAGAGAAATACCTGATGGAATCTGAATGCAGATATATTGAAGCATACTTTAAAAACTTTATTCTTGTTTTTTCATGTTTTCTTCTGCAAAATGACTAATGTGGAAATGTTTTGCTTGACTTCACATGTATAACCTATATTAAATTGCTTACCTCATCAAGGAGGGAGGGAAGAGGGAAGGGGAGAAAAAGAATTTGGAATTCAAAATTTTAAAAAATGAATGTTAAAATTTTTTTACATGTAATTGAGAAAAGATAAAAACGTGCTAAAACTTAAAAACAAAAAGGAATGGATTGCTTCATATTTAATTGGAAGTGAGACAAGGAGTATTTTTAAATTTCTTGGTGTATAAACAAGAAGGGCTAAAGACTCTTCACATGAATGAGAGAAAATGTAGAGATTCAAAGATTCTGCCACAGTTTAGAATCATAGTTAGGGATGGTCTCATGCCTGTGCTTAGCAGATAAATAACAGAAAGACAGAAGTCTAGTACTGGAAGGAATCTTGGAGGTCATCTATCTCTCATTACAGGGAGATACTCCAGAACCGCTGTCATATGGATGTGTTCCCCAAGGTTCCCGTTTCCATTATTTTATATACTGATTAGGAATCCAGGAGGAGATCTCATCC
The DNA here is from genome assembly GCA_028658325.1 of Potorous gilbertii. Taxonomy (NCBI): domain Eukaryota; kingdom Metazoa; phylum Chordata; class Mammalia; order Diprotodontia; family Potoroidae; genus Potorous; species Potorous gilbertii. The sequence continues at coordinate 472,908,180 of CM053771.1, read as the reverse complement.
AACTGTCTCAGTAAATACAAGGTACAGGAACTGTCCTCTGCTGAAAGGTGGTTTTACACAGAGCAAAGAGATTTAGTTTACAAAGCAAGTGTAAAAAGTACCGGTGTTTTATAGTCCATGGTAGCAATTCATTTTCCTTTCCTTTCTAAACCAGGCAGTAGATAAAACAGAAAAGGAATATTTCAAAACAGCAAAGCTGTCATGGGAGAGAAATGTTCTCATATTCTTTTTACATATCCTTTCTCTCCACAATGGAGAAAATACCAGTGATGACATAACTAATCTTGAATACCTCAGAAGATCAATAGTCCTTTCTGCTTAATATTGTCCACCTTTTGGTTAGCATCTCAGATCTCTGTGAGTCTGTCAAGCCTTCATATCTATGACTCTGCCTCAGTAATGGCAACATTTACACAAACTGAGTTATTCCATACCAATTTACATAAAGTTTTTTCTAACCATGTTTCAAAATAATTAAAAATTCCTGTATTCCATTAAATAATGTCTACTCTACACACCTGCTTTTACTAGCTATCCCCCTTCTCTTCCAGCATCAATTTTAGTTTTGAAATGTTAGATTCAAAGGAACCAATTTCATAGTCAAGTGAAAATTCTGTATATAATTGATTTATTCAGCAAAGATTTTTAAGCACCTACTTTGTGCAGTGCAGTCTAAGAGACACCGAAGATGTAAAGATAAAGAAGAATGCTAGGCCACAACAGTATAAAGTACTGTGAGATTGCATGAGGGAAAGATTACTTAGAGAAGGATGAAGGAAAGTCTTCAAAGACTAATGGACATTTAAGCAAGACCTAAAAGAGAAGACATGGGAGTCAATAGCCAGAACATATAACTTTCTTTTCCTTACTTTCGAGTTAAAACATTAAAACAACAGATATCACATGATAGGGTGAAGAAAGCGTACATGTAAATATGGTTGTTGACAAGAACCTTCCTTCTTTTGGCTTCCAGCAAAATGTATGTAGCTGCTTTGGAATGAGTGAGTGTATATAGCAACCTCTTTTTTTGTTTTTCTGGGCCAGAGCATCTTAAAAGGCCAGGAGGGTCTCTAACGTAATGTCTTCTGCCTTCCACCAAGGTTTTTGATTGTGGTGGTATAGAGGGGGTGAACCAACCTTATTCATTTCTCTGTGGCTACATTGTTTGGAGCAGCAGTTCCCTACCTTTTTTGAGAGTGAAAGCCCTCCCATTTAAAAAATACATAATTTATTTTTAGTTTTCAACATTCACTTCCACAAGATTTTGAGTTCCAAATTTTCTCTCGTTCTCTCCCCTCCACCCATCCCAAATACATCTTGAATTCAAATTACCTCTTCCCGTACTCTGCCCTCCCTTATATCACTTTCTCTTAACCTTCTTCCTCTATTTTCTTGCAGTACAAGCTAGATTTCTATGCCACATTCCCTGTATATCTTATTTCCCAGTTGCATGTAAAAACAATTTTTAACATTTGTTTTTAAAACTTTGAATATAACTTCTTTCCTTTCCTCCCTCCCTGCCCACCCCATTGAGAAAACAAAAAAATTCAATATAGGTTATACATGTGTAGTCATACAAAACACTTCCATAACAATCATGTTGTGAAAGACTAATTATATTTTCCTCTATATTGTCCTGCCCCCCATTTATTCTATTCTCTTTTTTGACCCTCTCCCTCCTCAAAAGTGTTTACTTCTAATTACCCCTTCCTCCCATTTGCTCTCCCTTCTATCACTCTTACTACCACCCTCTTAACTCCTTCCCCCCACTTTCCTGCAGTGTAAGATAGATTTTCATACCAATGAGTGTGCATATTATCATCTCCCTAAGCCAAATTCAATGAGAACAAGATTCACTCTTTCCCTCTCACCTCCTGCCCTGTTCCCCTCCATTGAAAAAGCTTTTTCTTGCTTCTTTTATGTGAGAGATAATTTACCCCATTTTCTTTCTCCCTTTCTGCTTCCCCCAATATATTCTTCTCCTTAATTTTATTTTTTTAGATATCATCCCTTCATATTCAACTCACCCTGTGCTCTCTGTGCATATGTATGTGTGTTTGTGTGTATACACACACACACACATATGTTCCCTTCAACTACCCTAATATTGAGAAAAGTCTCAAGAGTTACAAATATTATCTTTCCATGTAGGAATGTAAACAGTTCACCAAGAACCATCTACCCAGCAAAACTTAGTATAATACTGTAAGGGAAAAAGTGGTCATTCAATGAAATAGAGGACTTTCAAGCATTCTTGATGAAAGAGAAGCATGAAAAAGTAAACAGGAAAGAGAAATCATAAGGGTCTTACTAAAGTTGAATTGTTTACATTCCTACATGGAAAGATAATATTTGTAATTCTTGAAACTTTTCTCAGTTTTTGGGTAGTTGGAGGGATCATACATACATACATACATACATATATATATATGGCGTATATATGTATACATATTTGTGTATATATATATATATGTATGGCATATATGTATATACAGTGCAGAATGAGTTGAATAAGAAGGGATGATATCTAAAAAAATAAAATTAAGGGGTGAGAGGAATATAGTGGGAGGAGAAAGGGAGAAATGGAATGGGGCAAATTATCTCTCATAAAAAAGGCAAGAAAAAGCTTTTTCAATGGAAAGGAAAGGGGGAAGGTGAGAGGGAAAAAGTGAAGCTTACTGTCATCACATTTGACTTAAGGAGGGAGTAGCATGCACACTTAATTTAGTATGAAAAGCTATCTTACACTACGGAAAAATAGGGGAGAAGGTGATAAGTGGAGTGCGGGGGGATGATAGAAGGGAGGGCAAATGAGAGGAGGGGAGTAATTAGAAGTAAGCACTTTTGGGGAGGGATAAGATCAAAAGAGAGAATAGAATAAATGGGGGACAAGATACGATGGAGGGAGATATAGTTAGTATTTCACAACATGACTATTATGGAAGTCTTTAGCAAAACTACACATATGTAGTAAATATTGAATTGCTTACCTTCTCAGTGGGGATGGGTGAGAAGGGAAGAAGGGAGAGAAGTTGGAACTCAAAGTTTTAGGAATGAATGTTGAGAATTGTTTTTGCATGTAACTGAGAAATAAGAAGTATAGGTAAAAATCTATCTTGCCCTAGAAGAAAAGAGAGAAGATGGGGATAAGAGGAGGCAGGGATGTGATAGAAGGGAGGGTAAGTTGAGGGAAGGAGTAATCAGAATGCATGGTGTTTTGAGGTGGGGGGAGGGAAGTGATGGGGAGAAAATTTGAAACTCAAAATCTTGTGGAAATGAATGTTGAAAGCTAAAAATAAATAAATTGGGAAAAAAAAGGCTTGGAAGTCCTCTATTTCATTTAATGACCATTTTTTTTCTCCTGAAGTATTACACTCAGTTTTGCTGGGTAGGTGATTCTTGGTTTTAATCCTAGCTCCTTTGACTTCTGAAATATTGTATTCCAAGCCCTTCAATCCCTTAATGTAGAAGCTGCTGGGTCTTATGTTATCCTGATTGTGTTTTCACAGTACTGGAATTCTTTCTTTCTGGCTGCTTGCAATATTTTCTCCTTGACCTGGAAACTCTAGAATTTGGCTACAATATTCCTAGGAGTTTTCCTTTTGGTATCTCTTTCAGGAGGTGATCAGTGAATTCTTTCCATTTCTATTTTATCCTCTGGTTCCAGAATATCAGGGCAGTTTTCCTTGATAATTTAATGAAAATGGTATCTAGGCTCTTTTTTTTGATCCTGGCTTTCAGATAGTCCCATAATTTTTAAATTGTCTCTCCTGGATCTATTTTCCAGGTCAGTTGTTTTTCCAATGAGATATTTCACATTTTCTGTTATTTTTTCATTCTTTTGGTTCTGTTTTATAATATCTTGATTTTTCATAAAGTCATTAGTTTCCATCTGCTCCAGTCTAATCTTTAAGGAATTATTTTCTTCAGTGAGCTTTTAGACCTCCTTTTCTATCTGGCCATTTCTGCTTTTTAAAGCATTCTTCTCCTCATTGACTTTTTGAATCTCTTTTGCTATTTGGGTTAGTCTATTTTTAAGGTGTTATTTTCTTCAGTATTTTTGTGGGTCCCCTTTAGCAAGCATTTGACTTGTTTTTCATGATTTTCTTACATCACTCTCATTTCTCTTCCCAATTTTTGCTCTACTTCTCTAACTTGATTTTCAAAATGTTTTTTGAGCTCTTTCATGGCCTGAGACCAATTCATATCTTTCTTGGAGGCTTTGGATGGAGGAAATTTGACCTTGTTGTCTTCTTCTTCTGTTTGAATATTTTGGTCTTCCCTTGTCACCAAATTAAGATTCTATAGTCTGATCCTTTTTCCAGGTTTTGTTCATTTACTTGGCTTTTGACCTCTTTGTCAAGGTAGTTCTCTGATTCCCATGGATCAGGGAGGTGTACCTTTAACATCTCGATTCCCCCTATAATCTGTGGGCCTAGAAGTCCAGAAACAGCAGCTGCTGCTGTCCCTGCTTCTTCTGCTGCTTCTGTGGATGCTGCAGGCTCCTCCACCCCCTCCACCACCTGGGGCTGGGCCCCAAACACTCTACTATCTCACATAGGTCCAACAGGTTTTTTTCCACTGACTTTCTAATTTGTACTCAGAATTTTGGGATCATGAAGTCTGGAAACCTCCACAGGTATTAGAGATTCAATCCCCCTCCCCCAACTTCCTTCAGATCCTGTCTGTGCCGGCACACCCATGCTGGACTGCACTCTGTTCCCAGTGTGGCACAATTCATATACATTTCTAGTCACCCTTCCAGCTGTCTTGGGCTGGAAGTTTGCTTGACTCCATCATGCGGTGGGTTCTGCAGCTCCAGAATTTGTCTAGAGTTATTTTTGCAGGTATTGGCCTGGGTATGGGGAGAGAGCTGTAACAATTCCCGGCTTTTACTCCACCGTCTTGGCTCTACCCTCAGTCCTCCCTTTTAATGTTAAAATATTGTATTTCCCCCCCCTCCCCAAAATAATGAGAATAACTGTGACATTGTGACAATTAGTAAGAAAATACTTAATGAAAAAAGGCTACAATGAAGTCAGCTTTGTTTTTCAAACAATTTATACTTTCTTATATTAGTGTCTATATATATTTGGACAACAGCAATATGTGCATTAATGTTACAACATATACATGCATTAACGTGAGAGGAAGAGTGGGAGTTAATGCCCAGTCTCAGGGAAGAAAACTTGTGTTTCAGGTCCTGGCTCGGTCACACTTTGGCCCTGTGACCTCAGGTAAGTTCTTCAACCTCTCATTTCCTCAAGCAGCTCAAGTTTTAAGTCTAGAAATTGCTGAGGAGGTGTGGATCTAAATGAGCAGAAGTTTTCTCACTGGGAGTTTCTTTTATTAGCAAAAACACAGATCTAGACACAAAACAAATATATGAATGTAAGACATTATTTATTTGGCCTACAGAAATGATGTTTGATAAAGATCAAGATAGCAATACTTAGTGAATATATAGATTCTGGGGAAACCTTTATAATAACTCCAGAGACCTTCCGAAGCCTGGGACTCACAGTTTAGAAACCAGTTATATGCTACCACAACCACCTATTGTTGTTATCCTCTTACCATTTATGTGGCATTCTAAGGTTTGCAAAGCACTTTACATTTATTGTCTCTGTCGATCCTTGCTACAAGCAACAGCCCTGTGAGGTCTGCATTTTACAGAGGAGAAGATAGTCTGAGAGAAGTTGAGTGACTTACTCAACTGGTAAGCAGCTATCCTAAGTTATATACACATATACATAGACATATAAATACGTACGTGATCTACTGTCTACTATGGTATATATCTATCCATCTGTCAATCTATCTAGCTATCGATCTTTACGTTACTTTTTAAAAAATCACTGAATTAGCGATGTTGAATCCCTTCAGGATTTTTAACATGTGGAATTCTAAGACCTTAACAACAGATGGCAGTATTTCTTTTTTTTTAACCTTTTGATTTCCTCTTCATTCTTTTGTAGATTTTAGGGGCTGGTGACTTTGCACAGCCCTCCTTCACTTAAATCCAATTCATTTGCAAGTCATGGCATCACCTTCCTGATACCACAGTCCTCTTCGAGACAAATAACAAGGACAACAAGAAGATTGTAAGGACTGATTGAAATAAGTCTGATTTTTTTCTCAACAGCTATGTATCTTTATGCATGCATTTGTCTGGTGTGAATGTAGCATTGATTTGTTTAAATCCATCTTTCATACTGGCAGCCTGTTTTCTTAAGCTTTTCTTTATTTAGTTAGATAGGATAGATAGAGAGGGGAGCAGCCTGTTGTTTTGTACATTATGGCAGGACCCGAAAGAGTCAGTCTATGCCCTTCAGTGGTTTACAGTTCATTTTAAATGGGAAGTGAAAATGTAAGAGCTGAAGTCAAGAAACTTGGAGATAAGTGCAGGACAGTGAAAGGAACACTGGATTTGAGTCAGAATTTCATTTTGGATTCTATTTACTCTCATTAGAACCTTACCATTTCCTTATTTGTTAAGTTAGATTAAAGAGGTGATCTAAAGCAAGGAACTATGGACTTGCTTTTTATATGTATTTTGATGACTCTCAAATTTAATAGATTTCATTTGTAATCTTATATATTTTATATTATGCATTTGTTCTAAATTCTGAGAAGTCCAGAGACATTGCCAAACTGCCAAAAGGATCAGTGACCCAAGAAAAGTTAAGAACAACTGGCATAAATGATTCATTCATCTTATGATTGGAGACATAGCCCATGGCCACATGAATCTCCACATGAATCCCATTTTCCCAGTTGTGGTCTAGGCTTCATTAACACTGTGCTATGGCAAACAGCTGAACTAATAAACAACAAATTATTTATATACACAAAAACAAAAGGAGTATGTAATAATGAGGGGAAAAGAGTGAATGATATTCTTCACAGGAGATATTAGTCTTGGAGTGAGGTTAAAAGGAAAAGAGGAATATGAATTGACAGGGCCATAACCTTCAACATTTTCTACATAACAATAATAACCTAAGAGATGTTTAGCTATATAATGAAGGGCTGGACTAAGGGATTCCTACAGCCTCTTCCACGTAGAAAATGCTGTGATTTTGTAATTATTAAGGCTTCGTAGACATTTATCTCAGTCTTTTCAAATTCTTAGTAAATCTCTTGATTCAGGGGGTCTCCTTACCTTTAGCTTTCTTTTTCTTATATATTCACCTTCCACATCAGATTTTAGAGATCTAGTATGATAGAGGACATATATTTAATATTTAGTCTGTCTCCTGAGAAGGTACTTTCTTGTTCATTAATAGTTTTGCCTTCATTTGTGTGCAGGTATAATTTAAATATTTTCCTTTATTTGTTTAGAATTTAAAGAGGTACTACTTATTTAAATGCCTGTTTATTTTATATCTGTTTTCTTATGTTTTCTGTGAATTATTTGTGTTCAGTACTTTTAGTTAGTGAGCACTTATTGTATAATCAACTTATGCCACATATTGTGCATAGACAGAAAATCTAATCTGTGTCCTTCAGTCCAACCCCTTCCCCAACCCCAACCATTTTTTGAGGGGATTCTTCTTGTTTTGTATTTAATTTTAAGTTTAATTTTTCAGTTCGTTGAAGTGATGAAAGAGGTATAAACCTGTAACTGACAAGATTCTTAGGTGCTAATGTACCAAGCAAAGAGTCAGTGGGTCAATAAAAGCAGAATTTCCTCTTCATTTCCTGAGTGATTTATCTAACAGTGATACATGTACATGCTCCTGGGGATAGAAGAATTTATGCTATGTCTGCTTTTTTCATCTCCCTACTTATTCCACAGGGATAAGTGGATTTTATAGCAAAAAGCAAAATAGTATTTTTATACCCCTGAATTTGAGGTAAAATGGAAATATCCTGTAGGATATTTGAAATTAGGATGAGACTCAGATTCAAATCCCTTCTGATGCTGTCTAGCTGAGATGCTATCTGACCTGCTTGTCAGTACAAGCATCACAAATGATTAGGCTTCTTAAGAGTCAACCTAGAAGGGTGGAGACAAGATGGCAGAGTAGAAAGATGGACCTGCTCTAGCTCTCCCCTCATAGCCCTTAAAATACCTGTAAAAAATGACCCTAAACAGACTCTAGAGCAACAGAAGTCACAAAATGACAAGAGTGAGAGATTTTCAGCCCAACACAGCCTGGAAGGCTGACAGGAAAAGTCTGCTGCACTGGGCTCAGAATGGAGTGCAGGCAGGGTGGGCCATGCAGCATGGACAGGACTGGAGCAGGCTTCAGGGAGCTGAATTGCATGTAGCTGCTGCCTTTTCCAGATTTCCCAATCCACAAATGCAAAAGACAGCTTCAAAGGTCAATGAGAAAACCCTTTCAACTAGGTGAGAGGGGAGCAGTCACTCAGGCAGCAAGGTCCACTTTTGGAGCCCTTGACCTAAAGTCCCTGGGAAAATCAAGCAGCTGATCTGGTTCTCAGTCCTGAGAGATGGTCTTGGGGTGAGGAGGAGCGCTGTCATGGCATAGCTGGTGGTGCCTGGGGAGAGGGAATTCCACTTGCGGTTCTAGGGCAGAAAAGAGTGCTTGTGATTGCTCACAGATTAGACCACAGACCAGGAGAGGAGTAAACTCTTCTCTCTTTATTGTGCCACCTTTAAGGAAATGAGAATTTACAGGTCCCTAGAGATGTGTCAGAGTAGCTGTATAAACCCTCTGAAACCTAGAGTAGTATACCCTCCACTTGACAAAGGATTCAGAAGTCAAGTAACTGGCTGGGAAAATGCCCAAAAAGGGGGAAAAATAAGACTACAGAAGGTTACTTTCTTGGTGAAAAGGTATTTTCCATCCTTTCAGATAAGGAAGAGCAAAGCATACAATCAGAGGAAGGCAGCAAAATCAAGGCTTTTATATCTAAAGCCCCCCCAAAAATATGCAGTGGCCTCAAGCCATGGAAGAGCTCAAAAAGGATTTTGAAAATCAAGTAAGAGAGGTGGAGGAAAAATTAGGAAGAGAAATGGAAGAAAATCATGAAAAAGCAAGTCAACAACTTGCTGAAAGAGACTCCAAAAATACTGAAGAAAATAACACCTTTAAAAATAGACTAACCTAAATGGCAGAAGAGTTTCAGAAAGCCATTGAAGAGAAGAATACTTTAAAAAGCAGAATTACACAAATGGAAAAGGAATTTCAAAAGTTCACTGAAGAAAATAGTTCTTTAAAAATTAGAATGGAGAAGATGGAAGCTAATGACTTTATGAGAAACAAAAAAATTATAAAACAAAACCAAAAGAATAAAAACAGAAGACAATGTGAAATATCTCATTGGAAAAACAACTGACCTGGAAAATAAATGGAGGAGAGACAATTTAAAAATTATTGGTCTACCTGAAAATCATGATTAAAAAAAAGAGCTTAGACATCTTCCAAGAAATTATTAAGGAAAACTGCCCTGATATTCTAGAACCAGAGGGTAAAATAGAAATGGAAAGAATTCATCAACTATCTCCTGAAAGAGATCCCAAAGGGAAAACTCCTAGGAATATTGTAGCCAATTTCCAGAGTTCTCAGGTCAAGGAGAAATATTGCAAGCAGCTGGAAAAAAACAATTCAATAAGAATAACACAGAATTTAGCAGCTTCTAGATTAAGGGATTGAAGGGCTTGTAATATGATATTCCAGAGGTCAAAGGAGATAGATTTAAAACCAAGAATCACCTACCCAGCAAAACTGAGTATAATACTTCAGGAGAAAAAAAAATGGAATTTCAGTGAAATAGAGGACTTCCAAGCTTTCTTATTGAAAAGACCAGAGCTGAATAGAAAATTTGACTTTCAAATACAAAAATCAGTAGAAACTTGAAAAGGTAAACAGAAAAGAGAAGCCTTAAGGAACTCATTAAAGTTGAGCTGTTTACATTCCTACATGGAAAGATGTTATTTGTAACTCATAAGACCCTTTTCAGTATTAGGTTAGTTAGAGGGGAGATATATATATATTTATATATTTATATATGTATGTATATGTATATACATATATATATTTATATATGTATGTATGTGTATATACACATATATATATGTGTGTGTGTATGTATATACACATATATGTGTGTATGGGTATGTATATATATATATATATATATATATGTATTATTTAAGTATAGGTATGTATGGGTACATGGGTGTATGTGTGTATACACATAGAGGGCAAAGAGGGAGCTGAATATAAAGGGATAATACCTAAAAAAAATAGAATTTACTATTGAGTAGAATGTAGTAGGAGTAAGAGAAAGGGAGAGGTAGAATGTAGCAAATCATCTCACATAAAAGAAGCAAGAAAAAGTTTTTACAATGGAGGGGAGGAGGGGAGAAATGAAAAGAAATAATTGAGCCTTAGTCTCATGGGATTTGGCTTAAGCAAGAAATAAAACACACTCCATTGGATATGGAAATCTATTTTTCCCTGCAGGAAGGCAGGGGGAAGAGGACAGGAGAGGGAAGATAATAGAAGGGACAGAAAATTGGAGAAAGGGATAATCAGAAGCAAACATTATTGTCGGAGGACAGGTCAAGGAAGAGAATGGAATAAATGGAGGACAGGATAGGACAGAGGAAAATGTGGTTAGGCTTTTGCAACATAACTATTATGGAAGTATTTTGCATGGCTACACATGTATGATCTATATTGAATTGCTTGTTTTCTCAATGAGGGTGGATCAGGAGTGAGGACAGGAAAGAAAATGGAGCTCAAAGCTTTAATAATGAATATTAAAAATTGTTTTAACATGCAACTGGAAAATAAAATGTACAGCCAGTGGGGTTTAGAAATCTGTTTTGCCCTATAGGAAAATAGAGGGGAGGGGCATGGTAGAAGTGGGTAATAGAAGGGAGGACAGACTGGAGGAAGGGGTGGATGAGGTGCATGCTGTCCTGGGGTGGGGAGAGATGGGGAGAAAATTTTGAATTCAAATTCTTGTGAAAATGAATGTTGAGAACTGAAAAATAAGATATATATTTTTTTAAAAAGAAAGAAAATTAGGACGGCCTTCAATAGGTTAAAATAGAGAAAATCTAAGGAATAGCAATCTAGAATTGTCAAATCAGTTAATTAAGATGGAGCAGATAAGCTAGAGGACATGAAATGGGATACTGTAGAAGTAGAAGTAGAAGACTATGTGGGCTGAAATCTCTTTGCCAACCAAGAAGGAATAGGAAGGAGAAGAGAACAGAACATAGTAAAGGAGCAGTTGTGGGAGTACCAGGACAGTGCCATAGGCAAGAAATGGTCTCATAGCATGGGCTATTTATCTAAAAAGCAACAGCAGAGTAGATAGAGGAGAGGATGTTAAGTTTGGCTCAGAGAAGGTTCGTATGGTGTTTAAAAAATAAATGCCTATGTTAAGACGTGTATATAGCGAAGGTACATCAACCTTAATTATAATGTGGCATCATTGTGTTACTGTAATTACAATACTTTTAGAAGCGTTCTGACAAAAAATAGGAAAATAATATCATGTTCAATGAAAAAACAGGTGGAATTGCGTCAGAAATTTGTGTGGAGAGTTCAAATTTTTTCATTGTCTCATAATTTCTTTTGGGTTCCGCTATGTTCACAGAAAGGAAGCTCATATACTTATAGTGAAAAAGAAACTTAGGAGCTTAGTAGAAAGAAAATAAAATTCCTTAGCACGTTTAATAGTAGTTAATGTTTTGTGAATCAGGTACTGTGCTATCTCATTTTATCATTTGTCTTTTAATCCCTAATTTCAAAGTAGAGCTAATTCTTCTCTCCAGATATGGCTAAGAAAAACGATTCTTCATTTTCTGATGCTGTAAAGGAAGTTGTAGAGCAACAGCAATCCCAGACATCTGAAATAGAGAAAAACAAAAAAATTCTGTTCCAATTGCAGGTAATTTCATTCATTATACCTTTAATAAAATATTAAATGTATGTAAAACTTCTGCATTAATGTAAGAGAAATGATTAAAGTGATATAACATTTCATTTTTTTAGGAATGCTTTTTCAGCCATTCAGTTATACCTAAATTATATTTATATGAACATTCTAATCATATGGAAAATGTCAATCTGTGCATAAAATTAATACAAAATATTCAAATGTTTTATAACAGCAGCCATTGAAGCAGCTAGTTGGCACAGTGGATAGAGTGGAAGACTTAGATCAGGAAGACCTGAGTTTGATCCCTTCATCAGACATTTACTAACTGTCTGACCACTTGATCTTTTTGTGCCTCCGTTTCCTCAAATGTAAAATGAGTATAATAATATCTACTTCCTAGATTTGTTGAGAAGATAAATGTTAATGCTTTGAGAATGTTAAAGTGCTATTTAAATGCTAGTATTATACTGCAACTCAGAGTTCACATTTGTGTGTGTGTGTGTGTGTGTGTGTGTGAATTCTTTGTTGTTCCTAAAGTGCTTAACTTGGGTCACAGATTTTATTCAACATTTTCAAAATTATAGACCACTAGTGACTCTTAGTCTGAATGGAGCCTGGTGGCTTTCCTTCATCTTTGGACGTGAAACAATTAATTGTCTGTATTCGCTGCCTCTACTTCCTTAGTACTTTACAGTCTGGCTTTTGACACTAAAAACTCAAATGAAACTCCTCTCTTCAAAATTACCAGTACTATTTTAATCACCAAGACTATAGGTCTTTTCTCAATACTCATCCTTCTTGATCTGAGTGTTTCAGTGTCTATTTTAATCACCAAGACTATAGGTCTTTTCTCAATACTCATCCTTCTTGATCTGAGTGTTTCAGTTGACACTATTGATAGCCTCTCCTTCTAGATAGTCTTGCCTCTCCAGGTCTTTGTGGCACAGCTTTCCTCTCCTGGTTTGCCTTCTGTCTAGATGGTTACTCCCTCTCCTTTCCTGAGTCATCATCCCCATCATACCTCATACCACAAAGTTCTAGATGGAGTTCTCTTATCTTCTCTTTTTTTTCTAAGGAAACTTATCAGCTCCCATGGATTTAGCTATCACTTTTATGTATATAATTCCTGGATCTATATATTTAGCCCAGTTCTCTCTTTTTTTAATATAAATTTATTTAACTTTTTACATTCATTTTCACAAAATTTTGGTTTCCAAATTTTCTCCCCTTTTG
>CM053771.1:472870862-472894576 GCA_028658325.1 Potorous gilbertii | reverse complement strand
TGGAACAGAAATCTCCTCCACTCCATTGCTGCGTGGCTTCCACTGCTCCAGAATTTGTTGGGAGTTCTTTTTACAGGAAATTCATGGGCTGTGGGTTCAGAGCTAGTATATATGAATCTTTCTACTCTGCCATCTTGGCTCCTCCCTCCCAGTTCTGTCTCTTAAGCTTCATTCAGTTCTTTAACTCAATTATTGTTTCCAGTTGTTTTCAATTGTGTCTTAACCTTCATGACTCCGCTTGGTTTTCTTGCCAAAGATACCGGAGTGGCCATTTCCTTCTCCAGCTCATTTTGTTTATGAGGAATTGAGGTGAACAGGATTGAGTGACTTGCTTAAGGTCACAGTGCTGTTAGGTATCTGAGGTCAGATTTGAACTCACAAAGATGAGTCTTCCTGTGCTGCCTGCCTAACTGTCCCTTACACTTAATACTGTTTCTCTAAAACTGAAATCCTTATCTTTCCCCTTAATCCTTTCTTCTTCAGACTTCTTTAATTCTAACAAAGGCACAACCATTCTTTCAGGTCAGGTCTCAGGTTTGTTATTTTGTCCTTATTCTTGACTCCCAATTCTCCCTCATCCACATACCCAGTTGGTTACCAAATCTTGCCATGCTTACTTTCACAACATTTCTCACATTTGATCCGTTTTCTCCCTCCATACCTCTACCACCTTAGTTTAGGCCCTCCTCCCCTCTTGCAGACTCTTACAGGACCTCATTTGTTTTTCCAGTATCAAATCATTCATCTTCTAGTCTGTTCTACACACTGCTGCCAAAGTATTTTTCTTTAAATGCAGATCTGACCATGTGACTCAAACAACTCTTGTGACTTCCTATTGATTCTAAGATAAAATATAAACTCCTTGGTTTTGCTTTTAAAGCATTGCACACTTGACCCTACTCTATCTTTCTGACTTCCTTGTACACTATTCCCCCTCTCACATTCTGCAGCCTAGCTCCATTGACCTCTCTGTTCCTCATTCACAGCACTGCATATTTTTATCCTCATACCTTTGCCCTGGCTCTCTCCCTTGTCTGGAATGTACTTCCTCCTTACCTCTACTTCATAATATCCATCTTTTCCTTTAAGACACAGCTCTAGATTCTGAATGATACCTTTCCTGATCTTTCCTGATTCTCCCAGCTGCTAGTGCCCTCCTTCCCATAATACCTTGTATTAACTAGTTTGTGAGTTATGTGTGTAAACTTATATTTATAATACATGTTTTTTATATGTACTTGTCTCCTTCACTGGCATGTTACGTGCATTATGAATAGTTATCATTTCATTCTTTGTACTTGTATCCCTAGCACTTAATACAGTTCTTGGTACACAGTAGATGCTTAATGCATACTTGTTGACTTGTTGGTTGATGATATGAAAGCACTGAAGAAGTTTGCAATTCGTGGGTATGACTAAAAAGACAAATATATAAGAAACAAAGTGTTTTAAACTCTTTATACAGAAGGATTTTTATTTAATTTTTAGCTGTAGCTGCCACTAAAATTGCTGTCCGATTTCAAGTTACCACAATAAGATTTGTAGCAAACTCAGATTTTTACTATTTAAAATGAGTTACCCTGTGCACTGCTGCTAGCTCCTCGAGTTCTCTATTTAAGCCTCATTCAAGTTAGAAGCTTCAGAGTGTTCGTAAGGTAGTTCTTCTTTGCTTTTTCTTATTATAGTTAAAAAAAAAAAGCAATAACAGCAAACCTAAGGAATAGAATATTGTGAAGTTTCAGTTTTAAAGATGCTTCTTTATTATGATTTCATCGGTGTTTTTATCCTTTCAGCATGGTAGTGTGGTGTAATAGACTTTGAGTCCTGTCTCTGCACCTAACTACTTGTTAGCTTGGCAGAGCAAATCCTCTCAACCGGCCTCTCTTTCCTTATTCACAGAAAGAGAGGATTAGAATGTATGAACCCTAAGACCCCTTCCAGCTCTAGATCCAGGATTCCATGACCACAGATTGTAATCCTTCCAATATTTGATAAACTGTTGTTATAGCTCATTACAAGATGGCCAATTTTGTGATTATTAGCTTTTCTGAATTTAGAGTAGGCTGATCTTTGGAGAGCAGACACACAGACTATCCCTGAAGCCCTGGGCCCAAGGCTTTTTAGCCTCATGGGACCTTTCAGAGTCTGAATTTCACTAGTATAGTCTTCATGAACTCAGGCTCAGTTCTATATCATGTTAAGTCATTGGAGGAAGACTTTGGTGGAAATATCTTCAAGAATTAGATTTTAACTTGAAAATGTATTACCACCACCATTACCACTTTCAACAGTAAGAATAATGAAGAATCCTATGCATTTATATAATGCCTATAATTTTCCAAATTTTTTAACACATCCTGATACTTAACTGATCAACTGTCTAAACTGGAGTAGCTTAGGCATGTTTATAGACTGCCTAATTCATATACTTGAGGTATATATGTAGCACAGTAGATACAGTTCTAGTCCTGGAGTCAAAAAGACTCCTCCTTATGAGTTCAAATCTGTTCTGACATTTACTAGCTGTGTCACCCTGAGCAAGTCACTTAGCACCGTTGACCTCAATTCCTCATCTCCAAAATGAGCAAACTGCTCCAGTATTTTTGCCAAGAAAACCCCAAAATGGTATCAGGAAGTGTTGGACACATCTGAAGCAACTCAATAACAGTTCATATGCTTGGATATGGCTCTCAGGAACAATTTTAATTGAAACTATTCCTTAGCAAGTGATATTTTCTCTTTCTTAGCATAGTTTGATGTCAAAGTATCACCTGTGACATGGCATTGGTATTAGTGTGACAGTATATTTTTTGTTTAATTACTAGACTTTTCTATCATGTAACAGTAAAAATATGTTCCATTTTTAAACCACTTTCACACATTTATCTTGTGCGATCCTAACAACAGCTCTACAAAGTAGACTGTATAAGTAAGTAAACTTGTTCTATATAGGAGAAAAATGAAATTTGGGGGTTAAAAATCTTCTTCATGGTCTCTTGGCTAGGACTAGGCTCCCAGTCATTCAGTACATAGTCTAGAGCTCTTTCCACTTTACCACACACACAGTCTCTTTGTATTCTGTTACAGTTATGCTTATTAGCTCAAATTTTTAAATATTTTGTCAAAATAAAATGTTAGGACCAAATAATAAAAGCCACGTAGCTAGAAGTAAATGAAAATTATAGAAAATAGCATTCCAAGTTCTATAAGAAATTTTTAAAAATCACTCTGAAATTTCATTATAGTTTTCATTTTCTTATACATCGTTTTTTGCAAGTCTGAGAAATAGATACTTTTCAGATTAAGTGACTTTCCTACATGTATTATGCATCACAACAATGACTTTCCTCTGATGTTGAATATCCTGAATTAATAATGATAATGTTGAACTACATTACAGGATGAAGTCCGTGTGTTTGAGAAACAAATAGGATCTGTCATAGCAGAGACCAAAGAAACAGAAAAGCTCATTTATCAACAAGAAAGTGAAATAGAAAAAACCAAGCTTCATTGTGGAAGCCTAGAGGCTCAAATTAAATCCTTACATGCAGAAAATGTAAAGCTCAAATTTTCCATAGAAACATCACAAGAAGAGTTTGAAGAGTGCCAGATGAGAAATAACGCATACGATGAGAAAATAAGAATATATAAAGAAAGTATTGCTGAGGCAGAAAATAAAAAGTCGTTTATGATTGAACTCCATCAGAAAAAAGAACAAATTAAACAATTAATGACAAAGAAAAAGAAACTGAACCATGATCTCCAAAATCCAGAAGGAAACATGATAAAACAAGCACAGGTTTGAAATATTCTTTTTTAGAGCTCGTCTTTTTTATTATTTTTTTGCAAGTGCTATATAATACATTAGTTAGCAGGGAAGGGAGTGTTGACTCAGAATTAAGCAGTAGAGCTACTTGTTAAAGTGTTTAAACTAGATTCATAAACTTCTTGTTGATTTTTATAATTCTTTTCAACTTTGTAAAGTATTTGAAATGAGTGACAACAGTGCCAAATGTGTGGAAGCATAACTGAAAAATGAAATAAAATTAGATTTATAAAAGTAGAAAAAAAATCCTGTGAGCAATTAATCCATTTGTGATTAAAAATTGTGATTCAAAGAAGTGCTCAAGCACTTGGTTCCAGACTGATGGATCTTAACCAACTCAAATATATTTAATATGTCTAATGATGATTTGAAAATAATATAAATTAATGATTATACCTTAAGCTATCTTCTTATTTTTCCTGCTGTTCTTTAAAGACTGGGAGCTACAAACTTTAGGATGTCAATCATTTCTTAGTGCTGTTGCTGGGCAATAGCCACCATGACTACCACTTATCTTTACATCTTATTTCCATTTGATTCTTGGTTCTGTTTCAGAATCTAAGGGGTTTTGACTAAGTTTCTAATTTTAGCTGTGTAGAATAGAAATATTTAAATGATGCTTAACAACTTCTGGGTAATTTTTTTTTTAAATCACAATAACTGTGTCTTGGATTTTATGTACTGGTACCCATCTTCTATTCACCCATGTACTTTCATTTTTTATATATAGGAAGAAATTATGAATCTAAAAGATAAAATTGTAACTGTAGAGGCATCTATCTCCACACAAACTAATTTACTTGAGGAAGAGAAAAAGGTACATGAAAAATTGATCAAAGAAATAGAGGTAAGTTTTAGATATTTGAGTTAATTTTTAAAAATCTCTGTTCTGTGTCACATAATTTTAATACATTTAATTGTTAGTTTTCCATTCTAGTGAAGGCAGAGGAGTTAGTAATCTGAGATTTTAAAAAAATTTTAATGTAAATTTATTTGTTGGATTTTGAAATGTGGCCAGGAAATTCTACTTTTCAGAGACTCACAAAACTTCTTCATAGAGGGTGTGCTGGCCCTGCTCATTTTTACTACCATGGTCTGTTGAAGTTGTTTATCGAGGATTCATATAGCTGCTCTTTTACCACAGAATAGTGGAGATGTATTATGTCCTGTTAGAACTGGGAGGAACCTTAGAGCAGACAATATTCTATACAGAGGAATCCTTGGACATCATCTGATCAGCACTAGGGTAAGAAAATGCCCAATGTCCAACCAAAACACAGCATCCTTAATCAGAAATGTCTAGGGAAAAGAATCTGAACTGATGATACTTCTTATAGACCTTTAGTTGACAGCTAGAGAAGCCAATCCCATAATGTCTTACATACATTCAGCCTTCTTTCTCAAATTTGTCGTGGACAGGATTCTAAACCAAGTTTATCTCCCTAAGCCATAGTCCTATAGTATGAGATAATCCCTCAGAGACAGGATTTGAATCCTACTTATACCAGTTTTTACCTTTGGTCAAGTCATTTAACCCCACAGGAACTCAGTTTCCTCATTTGATAAGTTACAAGGTTGCACTTAGTGACCTCTCAGTTCCCTTTTAGCCCTAAATCTGTGATCCTTTCTGTCTTCCTTTTCATGTAAGTGTCACCACACCAAAGCCTTTTGATGCCTTTCCCTGTTGCAGCCTACTTTTATACCTATTGATACTGCAAGACCTGTTTTGTAGGCTTGTTAAGGTTTGAGGTAGAACCTTAGGCATGATAGTTTCTAAAATATTAAGGGAAACAGAAATTTGAGACAATAAGGAAAGCCCAGCACCAAAAGCAAAGGGAAAATGGGCATGTTGCACAAAGGAAAATCTCTGAGGGATTAGGCAACTGACATTACAAATAGGGAAGCCTCCAAGGCCATGAGCATATGGGATTGGCATAGTAGACTCATTCATTAAAATTGTTCATTTTGGAGTATTACCCATGTCTAGACTCCTGAAAAGACTAATCTGTGATTTCATGCTTATGTTTATGAAAAAACAAATGGTAGTTATCATATTTTCAGAACTTTTAAGAAGACTTGTTTTTTCATCAGTGTAAGTCCTCCATCAGTGCTGTCTGCTTAGTAAAAGAAAAGAATCAGAACTGATGGTATTTCTTTTAGGTCTTTAGTTGAGAGCCAGAGAAGCCAATCCTATAATACTGTACATGCATTCAGCCTTCTTTCTCAAATTTGTCCTGGACAGGATTCTAAACCAAGTTTTTCTTCCCAAGACTTCATCATTTCTACCTCCACTACACCTCTTGTATCCATTCCCCTCTCCCTGTTCACACTGTTGTCACCCTGATGCAGGTTCACATCTTCACTCCTAGAATATTGCAGTAGCTTGAGGCTGATCTCCCTGCTTCAAGTCTCTCCTCACTTAGTTTTCAGAATGATCTTCCTAAAGCACAAATCTGACCTTCAGGGTCAAATATTAAGTCTTTAGTTGGGGCTTTAAAGACCCTTTCTTCTTACACTTTTCTCTCCTCGTATTTTACAGTTGGATCACAATTGCCTACTTTCTGTTCCTCACACATGACACTCTATCTCCTGACTATCTTTTTGCTGGCTTCCCCCCATGGCTCTTTATTTTTAAGTCCCAGCTTCCTTAGATTCCTTCAAGATTTAGCCCCTCCTCCTCCCACCCCAGAGACCTCACTTTAAGATTGCTGCCTATTTATTTAACTGTATATATCAGGTATGTGCAGAGTTATTTGCATGTTGTCTCCCTTATTAGAAGCTGAATTCCTTGAGGGCAGGGAACATGTGTTTTACCTTTCTTTGTATCCCCAGCATTACTAAGCTCCTGGAACATAGTAAACACTTAATGCTTGTTGACTGCTACTTCATTTCCAGGAATGGTAGTAGATATGATAACTAGTCCCACTGTAAAAGATACAACAGCAGCTTGGGGGTCTGGATCAAGCCAGAAATGGTAAAGGGTTACTCATCAGAATAAGTGATTTTTGAAATTCTTTCTTAAAAGTTCATCATTCGTTGGCCAACCTTTTGTTGATGAGTCTTTCTGAACTTAGTAAGGTAGGTCCCTAGACACCTGAGGTACATTTGTTGCCTGGTCCATGCCTAACACTGTGCAGCTTAGAAGGAACAGGCAAGATTTGTGTTCTACTAACAAAGTCTTTGAAAAGCTCAAGAACATCTCCATGCCACAAGGAGACATGGTGGACTTTAATGGAGGAATAATCATTGTATTTTTTTTTAATAGAGCATATAAAGCTTCAAGTAGGACTGAATTTTATAGTTACCACAAAGACATCTTAGTGACAATTCAGATGACTATGGGAGGAAATTTATAATAGATAAAAAATAGATTAAAAATAAAATCTATAGGGAAACTGCAAACCTGAAAATAATTTATCTTAAAAGTATTAGTTTAGAAATAGATTATTGTTTCTAACTTATTGCATCTAATTTAGATCACTATCAAGGTACAGACTGAATGCTCTTATACTGTGTCCCATGAGTATAATTTATATTTCACTGAGAATAAAAATAAAAATACTTTTCTGGCCAAGATTAATATTCTTAGATGTCAAATCTTCTATTTTAAAGGTTCATAACTATTTCAATGGTATTGATGTTTAGTCTTAGACAGAAGTATGGATGAATCTGAGACTTTCATTTTTTATCACTTCAGCAGATAACTTCCTGCACTGAAAATTAATGAACTGTTTCAAAGCCTTGTAACAGCCAGTTTTGTCAAGAATATCTTTTCCATTATAATTTTATCTTTATTACCTTTAATACATTTTAAAGTAGTTCTGTGTTAACACTACCATAATATTAGAGTTGAAAAAAATAAAACTTAAAAAATTAGATACTGCAATATTAAGTTATAAAAGCAAAGGTGAGTGTATTTGATGTGATATATATATATATATATATATATATATATGATATATAATCATCATCACAGTAGCTTGCAAACATTAATTTTTCTTGTATCTGAAGAAATTTCAGTAAACAAGTATTCCACTTGAAATACTAATGTTCTTGGAAGGATATATGTTTCAGAGCTAAAATAATTTTGCATCGCCCATCATACCTTTTGCTTTTTAGTAAGACACTGCATGGTATGGTGGAAAGAACGCTGGACCCTAGTCCAGTGTCCAAAATCCAGATTCCAAAATCAAGCAGCAAGCATTTATTAAGTATCAATTGTATGCCGCAATCAGGTAATATATGAGTTTGAATTACCTCATGTAATTACCAGGTGTTTTTTTCTAGTTGTTTTACCATGATTAAGTAATTTATTCTCTCTGAGCCTTTGTTTTCACATCTATAAAATGTGGTGAATAATAATTCCCAAGGTTATTGTGAGACTCAAATAAGACAATTACATAAAAAGCTTTTTTAACCTTAAAGTGCCACATTTAAAGTGGGCTATTATTAATTCTGCTCCTTTTGCATTTCTAGCCTTTATGAAACTTCTGCTCAGATGCCTCACTGTAAAAGTGATGCCAAGTACTTGAATCATTTGATTAACAAGCACTCACTAAGGGCCAGTTACATTCAAAAATTGAGGTAGAGGTTCTACCAGTGGAGCCTAAAGTCCAGAAGGTCTTACCAAGCTCTAAAAATTTGACACACCATATGTCTAGTGACACATAATGTATACGTATAATAGACATATAATATATAATGTCATTCAAGGACCACTAAATTGCTCAGAGAGGCTAATGAACAAAAAACTTGGGTACTAATGCATAAAAGAATGACTCCTAAGCCTGAGAGATTCTGCTTAAGCAGAGAGAATAGCTACACTAAGGAAATTATAGATTTATTCAAATACTGTACACCTATATCCAGGGCCTTCATGCAGAATTAGGCCTTTGCTTGGATTACAGAACTGGCACATTTCAGTTTTTAATGCTTTCAAATGTTTTACACTTTGCAAGCTTTACTTTTATGCTTTCTGTATTAATGTGGCTAGGGCAGAACTAATTCAGGTTATTTGTATTTAGCATAATTTTTTTGCTAATCAGTTATTTTAATGTTTTTAATGAAGGTCTATATGAAGCAAGTAGTTAAAAATGAACTGTCTCATTTCATATATCTGGGGAAAAATTAATTTAGATAAATCTACTTCAGACGTCAAATAGGAAGGAGAAATACCAAAAAAAAATTTTTTTTAAGTAAAAGCCAAGCACACAAATGTCCATAAAATGACTTTCAGGAAGTAAAAATAGTATTTGCCAAAGCCATGGATTTGGAGCAAAAAAGGCGGGTATTAAAAGAGACTTTAATAGATAAGGAAAGCAAGCAGGCAGAAATTTGTGATAAAAGGCTATATACAAAGGATTTTTGCTTATATTGTATAGAATTCTGAATTCCATTACTTAAAAGGACTAGGGAAATTGGAGAACATTCGTTAACTCTAAGCTCCTAGAGTTCAAGAGAGTGTATTTAACCTACTTTGCACAACATAAGCACTTGATAAATGTATTCTTTTAGGACAGGTACAAATGTGACTAAAGATTTGAAAAATAATACTTATTTTACACAAAGAAGAAAACTATCAAAGTGATTCAAAGTATATGAAGATTTTAAGTATTTTCAGAAAGTGAAGAAGTAGTATGGCATAATAGATGGAGAACAGGCACCGGCTCCAGGAAGACCTGGTTCCAAGGCCCACCTTCTCCACACTGACTTTGAAACTCAGCTTCTTAACTTCTCACTGTCCAAGTCACTCTAATACTCTTAAGTTGTAGGTAGATTGGGCCTAGTAGAAGTAGAGTTTTTCCCTTGGAGCTTCCTACTCCAGTGAAGTCACAAGTCTAGCCAAAATCAGAAAACGGAAGTTGGGGATCAAATATTTTCTACTAAAAGTAGAGACAAGAAGAAACGATGATTTTTAAAAGATGTATATACTACACATTTCAGAAGTTCTCCTATCCTAAATCATCATTTTACTACCCTATGGATAGATATTTTTAATCTACATTTTAAAAAAGATATGTTCACAGTGTCATAGCTCTGGAGCTATGGAGCTCAGATGTCATCTTGTCCAACCTCTTCTTCTGCAGATGAAGAGACTGAGATATAGGGAGCTTACAGGACTCCCCAGGGTCACGCAAGTTGGTCATACAAGATCAGACACAGTATTTGATCCAAGTCCTCTGGTCTCTAATCCATAGCTTATAAGTGATAGAGCTGCTGGTGGGTCAGCCTGCCACAAATCACTCCCCACTCCAGTCCATCCTCCATCCAGCTGTTGAAGCTCAGGTCCCACTATGTCACCTCTATACTCACTAAACTCGAGAGGCTCCTGTTAACCTCCAGAATTAGATACAGAATCCTCTCTTTGACTTTTATGTCCTTTTATAATCAACCCCCCAATCCCCACTTTGCCATTCTTCATACACACATGCACACACATACACACACACATACACATACGCACACACACATACTCCCTCCCTCCCTCTCATACTCTTCAATTCAGTGACATTGCCCTCCTGGCTGTTTCTCATCTTTGAACTGCAGGCACTTTCTCTGTCTGTCCCCTGTACAGAAGGGAATGTTCTGCCTCCTTATCCCTACCTAGTTTCTCTCTCTTCCTTCAAATCCCAGCTAAAATCCCACCTTCTCCCAAAAGCCTTTTCCAGTACTTCTTAATTCTAGTGCCTTTCCTCTGTTAATTATATTCCATTTATCCTATATGTAGCAAGTGCATATATATACTTTTGCTTATAGTCTCCCCCACTTAGACTATGTACTGCTTGAGGGCAGGGACTGGCTTTTGCCATTTTTTTTTGTATTGCTGAGTGCTTTAGCACAATGCTTGGCTTATGAAATGTTTACTCTTAACCTAGTTCTCTTTCCATTACTTTATGATGCATATGAAGAGTTAAGGTTATTTTTTTTTAATTAAAATGGGTTAGTAAAATAAAATTTAAAGCCCACAGTTAATAAGGAAATATATTTTGTATGACTTCATATGTAGAATAAATATCTTATTTCTTGCTTTCTTAACAGTTAGAGGGAAACTGAAAATAAAAAAAATAAAATTAAGAAGAAAAAACATTTAAAGCCTCTCTTTTAAAGAGAGAGACTAATTTAAACTAAATTTAAATTTAATTGAGATCACTGAGGTCAGCCTGTTATAAACCATGCTTGGGCCAAAAGTTTTAGTAGACTAGAGCATCATATCACTACTGTGTTGGTTCTACCTGTGATCCTTCATTGCCTGTTTAGTTCAAGAAGCTGCTGTTGATGTTAATCCACCCATACCCAGAATACAAAATTATATATTTCAGAGAGCTCTACCTCCCACATCATCATCATGATCCAAGATTAGGTATGTTTTTGTGTAATAGATTAGATCAACTTTCAAATTCCCCACTAACCCTAGGATCCTATTCTTTCGTTTGTTTAACAGTTAATGTGCTTTAAATAACCAGTACTAACATCAGGGGACTTGAGTTTTTCTCTTCAAGTCTCTGAGAACAGACTGTGATTTATCCCACACGACTTGGCTTTTTTATTTTAATCCCAAGTATATGTGGCGCATTCATATTCTCAAAAGACCATAGAAGTAGTAGACAGCATGTGGAGAATAATTATTTAACATTTTTAACAAGCTTGAAAGCAAAACTGCTGTTTGAAGCCATTTTTTCCTTAGAAATCTGTGAAAATGATGAACACTTACAGATTTTAATTATTACCACTAGCTTGTTTGATGTAATTTATGGGACAAGAATTGTTGGACCCAGCTTCTGTAAACCTCCTGAATTCATTATAATAACAAAATAATAGACTTTTAGAATCCAGAATAACCTCAGAGTTCATCAGTTCCTTATTTTAAAGAAGGAGCAACTGAGGCTTATGACTTATACCAGGTCACCCAGGTAATTTGTCACAGACCAAGAGAAGTACTGCACTTTCAGGGCAGTGTTTTTTTGTTTTCTACTTTACTATATCACAGTATCACCTTATCCCTTTTCTATGTATATGTGTATGTATGTATGTAAAACCATACTATGCATACTTCTATTTATCAGTTCTTTCTCTGGAGGTGAATAGCATCTTTCTTCATAGGTCCTTTGTAGTTAATTTGATTATTTATAGTAGCTTAGTCGTTCTTTGAACAATATTGCTATTACTGTAAAAAAGGTTCTCTTGGTTTTGCTTATTTCATTCCTCATTATTTCATGCAAGGCTTTCCATGTTTTTCTAATAGCAATGTGCTTATCATTTCTCACAACACAGTAGTATTCCATCACAATCATATATCACGAATTATTTGGGCATCCCTTCAATTTCTAGTTTTTTGTCACCATAAAGAAAGCTGCTTTAAATATGTGAAGTCTTCTCCTTTTTCTCTGATCACCTTGGGAAACAAACCTAATAGTGGTATTGCTAGATCAAAGAATACACATATATATATTTTATAATTTTTTGTACATAATTCCAGATGGCTCTCCAAAATGACTGGATCATTTCACAGTTCCACCAATAGCATATCAGTGTCCCATTTTTTCTACATCCTTTCCAACATTTGTTATTTTCCCCTTCTCTCATTTTGGACAATCCAAAAGTTGTGAGATGATCTTTAGGAAGGTTGTTTAAGTTTCCATTTCCCTAATCAATAGTGATTCAGAGGTCACAACCCACTATTTAAGAAATTCTGAAGGGGTTGCAAGTGGAAACCATTTAAGAAACCCTGATTTAGAGCATTTTTTATATGACTTTACATAGTTTAACTGTCTATTAATACCCTTTGACCATTTATCAATTGGGAAATGACTCATATTCTTATAAATTTGACAAAGTTCTCTATATATTTGAGATATGAGATCTTTACCCAAGAAATTTCTTATAACATTTTTTCTCAATTTTTTTGTTTTCCTTCTAATCTTGGCTACATTGCTTTTATTTGTACAAAAGCTTTTTTATTTAATGTAATCAAATGATCCATTTTATGTCTTACAGTGTTCCCTATCTCTTGTTCATTCATAAATTCTCCTATTCATGTTTTTCTAATTTACTTATATCTCCCATTATATCTCGGCCATGTATCCATTGTGATCTTATTTTGGTAAATGGTATAAGATACTGATCTATACCTAGTTTCTGCTAAACTGCTTTCCAGTTTTCTCAGCGATTTTTTTTTTTACCAAATGGTAAAAAAGCTTATTATTATTCCAAAAGCTTAAATCTCTATATTTGTCAAACAAAAGATTACTATAATCATTTACTGCTGTTTAGTTTATGCCTGTTCTGTTCCACTGATTCACCTTTCTGCTTCTTAGCTAGTGTGAGATAGTTTTGATAATTATTTCTTTATAATACAGTTTAGGATCTGGTACTGCTCAGTCTCATTCCTTTACATTTTTTTTTCATTAATTCCTTTGATATTCTTGACTAATTGTTCTTCCAAATGAATTTTCTTCTTATTTTTTTCTAGCTCAAACAGTTTTTTGGTAATTTAATTGGGATGGCATTGAATAAGTAGATTAGATAGAATTGTCATTTTTATTCTATTGGCTCTGTGAATGAAAAATTAATATTTCTCCACTATTTAAATCTGACCTTTTTTTGTATAAAAAGTGTCTTATAATTATCTTTGTGTAATTCCTGGCTTTGTCATGACGGTATATTCCTAGGTATTTTATGCTGTCTTGTCCTATAATTGTTCATGTTTTTTTCTGTGAGTTTTTGTATTCTTTTTATCTGTGTTAATCCTTTACATTTCTTTAGCCTTTACATTTCTTGAAATACAAACTATGTCTAGTGTTTCCTGTATATCTTCCCATAGGATATTGGTGTGGAGCTTTGAATACAGTGGGAACATGGAGTGGTAACTTGGGTTGTGCTTACCTCCCCCAGCTCCTAATATACGTGCATGGAAACAAACATACATACATACATAATGTATACATGTGTATAAGCACACATTCATACATGTATATTAACTGGGAAGATTAAGTTAAGATTTATATGATATACTGTATAAAATATATGTATGTAAACTATGGATATATAGAAACATCCATATAGGCTTATATTATATATGTATATATACAGCTATCTATATCTTATCTAGGATGATTAAGTGATTATAGCCAGGCAACTTATAAGATCAAGGACATTTCATCTCTCCCAGTTTCTGGGTGGAGATTATACATAAACAGAGTAAGTTGCAGTGTTAAGCCATAAAGCCCATTGATTTATAGCATAAGTATTTTAACGGTACTGGAGATGGAATGATATGTAGAAGGAACATGAAGTAGGCCAATTTGACTGGACCACAGAAAGCAGGAAGGGAAATGATATCCAAGCTTTTATAAACACAGTTACCCATTTTTTGTTCAGAATGTCCCCCATGCTTACAATGCATTTCCTTGTCAACTCGACCTCCTAGAATCCCTTTTTTCCTTCATAGCTGATCTACAGAGTCATTTCCCATACTTGGCCTTTTCTGATTTCCCCATATTTTTCCCCATACTTTTTTCTTAGAGAACCCTAAAGGTTCTCTAAGGTTAGAGCCTTAAAGCTCTAGTTTAAAGTTAGAGCCTCTCTAAGGTTCTAGGTTACAGAGAAGGGGCCCACCTTTTCTGAGGAAGCTTCTTATCCTCATGAAATCATAGCTCTAGTTCCTATCTCTGTCCTACTGTGTGCCAGGCACTTCTGAGTGCTTGAGATACAAAGGAAAAGTGAAAAAAGTCCCTGCCATCCATGAAGGAGTCAACATAAACAACATGCAAGATAAATACAGAGGAGATGTTCCCCAGGAAGGGAACCTTAGAGGAAATGGTATTAACATCTGGTGGGCTAAGAAAGGCCTTCTAAAGGTGGTGACACTTGAGCTGAGTTGTAAAGGAAGATAGGGCCTCTAAAAGTTGGAGGCTGGTAGGGAGATGGTTCAAGGCAGTGGAAAAGCATGAGTGCAGGGGATGAAATGTTGTAGGTGAGAGCAAGACAGGAGGCTGATACAACTAGATTACAAAGAGAGGTTGGCAGGAGAGTCGAGTGTAAGAATACTGGAAAAACAGGTAGGGGCTAGCTTTGGAAGAACTTTAAATGTCAGAGGACTTTATATTTGATCCTGGTGGTAAGAGAAAGCCCAGGGAGTTTACTGAATTGGCAGGTGAAATTATGCCCATGCTTTAGTTCAGTCAAACCACTGTCAGCCTTGTCCAATCCTATTCATTTTCAAGGCTGAAATAAAATTCTGCCTCCTCTGAGATTCCTCTTACGAACACTGGAATCTAAAGGATTGCTTATTGCCTGTATTACCTTGCATTGTTATCTTTTCATGTCTAATCTTATATCCCAGCCAGAGTGCAAGCCCTTGTAAATAGTGATTATGTCATATCTTTTAAATCCTCCAAAGTAACTAGCATGATGTCTTGCACATAGTAGAGATACTCAATGAATATTTGTCAATTTGAGCTTTATTTGGTATTATTTAAGGTGTGATTATTTTATTATTTTCATATAAAAACTAAATAGATCCTCATCTTGCTGACCTGTCTGGCTTTACTATTAACCTTCCCATAGGAAAGAAAATAGACTAGGCATCATCCAGGTTCTTTTAAGAATATAATTCTGTGAATAACTGCATAAAAGATCTATTCAGCTCTTTTAACCTATAACATTAATGGATATACAATGCTTTGAGAGGTAGAGAAAGCTAGATAAATGGAAGCTGTTTTTTTACTTTATTATCATCGCCCCCATTTTTCAAGCATCCTTCAGTCTCCGGCTTTTCTACATAAAACAAAACTGTAGTCTTGACTAGTAATAACATCTGTCCTTTACACAGCATGTTAATGTTTGTGGGGCAGCTAGGTGGCGCAGTTGATAGAGCACCATGCCTGAAATCAAGAAGCCTCACTCATCCTCCTGAGTTCAAATCTGACCTCAAACACTTCCTAACTGTGTGACCTTGGGTAAATTACTTAACCCTGTTTGTCTCAGTTTCTTCATTGATGAAATGAGCTAAAGGAAATGATAAACCACTCCAGTATCTCTACCAAGAAAACCCCAAATAGGGTCACAAAGAGTCAGACAAAACTGAAAAACAACTGAACAAATTAATGTTTGCAACATACTTTTCTACATATTATTTAATTTCATAACAGTCCTGTGAAATAAATACTACAAGTGTATTCCCATTTTACAAATGAGGTCACACAGCTAGGAAGCAGCACAGGGAGAATTCAAGCCTAACTCTCAATCCTATACTAATTTACCCTATGTGACAATACTTCCTTATTGCTAAGACTTCTTCCCTTGAGTAAGTCTTTTATGTCCATATTTTTATTTGTTATAAATCCTATTAAATTGTACTCTTTGTTTCAATAGGTGCAAAATAAAAGGTATGGTGCTATTTTAAAGCGCCTACACTGTCAGGTGAACAAGCTTCAGGCAAACAGAAGACAATGGCAGTGGAATATTCAACAGATGGAAAAAACTGTGGAGGAACTAAGGAGATGTATAGGAATGACAGAATAAAACAGTACTCTAGCAAAATGGAGAATACAGATGACAGCGTATGTCCTCCTTGGCATGCAGTAAAATAATTTGGATATAAGCCTTGGATCTATGACTAGTAGGGTCTATTTTCAAAAAGACTTACATAGTGAATAAGTTTCCTCACTTTTATTAAAACTAGCTCTCAGATAATTAAACTACAGTTGAGAACAGGTATGTGGTAAAAGAGTGTGTAGAAATTTTGAGTATGTGAGTGGGGGGGCTGTACTGATTTGTGCAGGTGAGATATAGAGAAAGAAATCCTATTTACAGTCAGACCTATTTACAGTCAGACTGTATGGATGAGTTGACTGGGAAAGAACTTTTTGTACAGAGAGTCAACTCAGCTAAATGCTGAACTATTTGAAAATTAAGTGTCTAATTCTTCTCTTTTGTATTTCATTTAGCACCAACAAACTATAAAATGTTTGGCAAGAAAATAATACTTCTGAATTTACAATAATTTCAATTTTAATGCATTTTAAACCTAATACTTTAGAGAGGAAATAAGTATCTATTTCACACTGTATTAGAACTTGCTTTCTAGACATCCATTTTAGCATAGTCCATAACAAAGATAGGTGCATTAATTTCATTATTACAGGTTCCAAAAAAATGTAACTTTTTTATTTTGTCCAGTAGGTGGCAATTTAGTACCATTTTAATCATTTTCTTTGTTGTTATAGAGTAGAAATGAAGTAATGTAGATGTGGTTAAAAAAATTTATTGTGTTTTCGAGTGTATATCTTCTACATTTGTTTTAAAATAGCATGTATTTTTATTCTACTAATGCAATAAAAATTGTT
Organism: Potorous gilbertii; assembly: GCA_028658325.1. Classification (NCBI taxonomy): domain Eukaryota; kingdom Metazoa; phylum Chordata; class Mammalia; order Diprotodontia; family Potoroidae; genus Potorous; species Potorous gilbertii. The sequence continues at coordinate 472,877,404 of CM053771.1, read as the reverse complement.
TTTTAATGTCACCAAAAACAAACATAAAAGATAGTGCCAATTTGTTTGTATTAACCAATTTTCCTCCATTATAGAAAAGTAAATAAATATCATGGTAGGTTAAAATGAATTTTAACTTACCACTTTGAATGGAAAGAATGAAGAGGCATTTCATTATATATATGCTGATTATATGCCAGGCACAATGCTAAGCACTGGGAATAAAAATATAAAATACAGTTCTTCAAGACTTTACATTCTAATATGGGGAGACAATACATGAACTGTTTTCCAGTAGAAAATATAATTCTTCCTCTCCTCTTTGTACTGTTTCATCCCTTAAGTCAAATACATTTTAGTTTTTATGTGTAAAATCATTTATTCGAAGATTTCTTTTAAAAAGATATCATTTGGGGGATTTCTTGATTTAAAAGGAAAAATGAAGTAGATATCTATTTCTTTAATTGCGTATAACTTCCATTATATCATTTAAGACCAGATATTTCTGTCTTAGTCCTGTGATTAACATGTGTTGACCCATTTCCCAAAGAATGAAATGGAGGAAAAGAACACAGGTTGGGCTAGGTTAAGGAGAAAGAGCTGGGATCCTTGCTAAAAACGAAATTTGAGTTATAGGAAAAATGAGGGGGACATAAGACAGTCAAGAAAAGAGCAAAGAATTTACATAGCAAACGAATTGCCAAAAAGTAGAAGACACCATAACTTAAAAAATTAAGGAAGCCTAAGTAATAGAAGAATAGACAACAGGTAGAGATGTATAGATTTCTATGTTTAAGTTTTTACTATCAGCCTTACTTCCTCCTACTTTATGTTGCATTTTCAATAGCTGCCAATAAACCATCTCATATTTGTCTGCTTATATCAAATGCTTAGCGTTTTCCCACGCATGAAAAACTGAACACAAATAGAAATATTGTGCTATATCTCGCCACTTGAGATTTTTAATTTAAAATATTTCTATATATTTTGTATAACTATTCTATAAATGCTAAATATTAATTTTAATGTTTATATAACAATTTCAAGTCGACAGAAAAATACATATATGTATTTACATATATACACATATGTATGTGTGTATATATACATATGTGTGTGTATAATTATCTCACTAAACTTCAAATGTTATCAATATGGTTTTACTTCCCTAAGGAGAAACTAACTTCCCCAGGTAGAAATATAAGAAGGCAGTATGATACTGTGGGAATAGCCCTGGGCCCTGAGTCAGGAAATTCGATTTTAACCAGTGATTTTGACACTTCTTACCTTTGTGACCATGGACCAATCATTTAACTACTCTAAGCCTCTTTTTCTTCATTTTTAAAATGGAGTTAATATGGTGGTCACTAGCCATTTCACAGTGCTGTTGTGAGAAAAGTGCTTTGTAAATTTCAAAATGATATATAAATGCATTGTTATCAAGTGTCCCTACCAGGATATAGGCCCTTAGGGGGTCCAGTTCCCAGAAAAAATCTTCCTTACTTCATGCCTCATTATAGAGGTGAATCATAATCTTCAAAGGCCATAGCAGTTGTGTGTTTGTGTGTATGTGTTTGGGTGTGTGACCTGAGTGATAGCCCAGCCAAATTCAAATAGACATTGTCACATTGGCAATGGAAGGATCAATTTTTCAGTCACAGCTCCTCCCAAAGGTCATCTGCAAAGACAAAGGGGTTGCAGCTTCTTCTGGTGAAGAGTACCCACAACAGTGAGGCTGTAGAAGGATGAACATTAGTTTTATACTTTCTTGATACAAGATGGAAGATGGATGAATCTCTTATTCAGTGGCTTTCTTCCTTAGTCTCTGCTCAGCACCAGCAGTATAGCTCCCACCTCTAAAGTGTCTTGGTGAGGCAGTTACCCCAGTTTACTGTTCCCTAGACATGACTCTACCTCCTATGCTTCTAGACATAGAAAATCGCTAAGCTCTAAAACTTTACTCAACTTCCTACTCTGACTTTTATAGTGCCAGACTACTTGTTCATAGCTTATTAGAACTTATTAGAACCAATGTGTTAATTTGCTTTCTAGCATTCTTAATTATCTCTACCTATTCTATTCATCTACTGTACCCCTAAACCTACCATTTTCTATTTGCAAGGAAATGGGTTCCCTTAAAACTGTCTCCTCTCTGTCTTTCTGCATCCTTTTCATTTCACAATCAAAAGCAAAAAGACCCAAAATCATAAAATTTGTTGAGTGTTCCAGTTAGATAAAGGTTACCCAGATTTACACTTCTACATGGATCACCTTCTTTGAAGCTTAATGCTTACATATAAGATACTTTGAATGACTAGTTAAAGGTGTCTTTTCATCAGCCTAGTGTAACTGCCAGCAGTTGCCTTTTTTTTCCTATCTTACACTTGCTTCAGGCCTGAGACTTCTTAAAGCAGATAGCCTTTTCTTTCTTTCTGAGCATTAGAACACCAAAAAAAGGGGAGAAGGTATAGGAAGATCCACTTATTTAAAGCATTTATAGGGTAATTTCCTCACAGTTTATGAAAGACACATGTGAAAGTTATAGGTATCCCTGATTACTGTCCATGTACTAAACAGCAATATTGTACTACCGTTCACTTGAGAAACACCCCCAGTTCCTTATATAGAGGTGGTTATGTAGAAGATACAGGCCGGTTGGGGAAAGAGCTTTTACATTTGTAATATCATGTACATATAACCCATTTCCCATTATCAGTTATTTGTCCCAGTAGGTCAGGATTCAGTTGTTTTCATTGTGGGCAGTATCTTTTGTCCTACCTTATAGCTTTCTTTTAATGCTAATTCCGATCTTTGTTCTAAGACCACTGCCTAACTATATAGAGATTGCCAGTTCAGGGATGACTCCCACATCAATAATAAATTTTCCTATCAAAAATATAGTCCAGTTCATATTTTTCATTTAACTATCAAAATATTTAGCTATAACTATTTAAACAAGTAATTGATCATGTAAATTTATAATGAATATAAAAATGTCTATGGCAATTATAATAATTTTATACAAAAATTAAAACCAATAACCAAAACATACAGATTGTGTTAAAGTTGTATCTTGTTTTGGTCCCCTGTTAAATCCCTCCCACTTTCTATTCAGTGTAGTAAGCAAGATTATAAATGTTGTTGTGTCCAACTCTTCCTCACCCTACTGGGGGTTTTCTAGGCAAAGATACCAGAGTAGTTTGCCATTTCCTTCTCCAGCTCATTTTAGAGATGAGGAAACTGAGACAAAGAGGGTTAAGTGACTTACTCAGAGTCTCACAGCTAGTAAGTGTCTGAGAATCTGTTTGACCTCAGGTCTGCCTGACTCCTGGCCCAGCACTCTATCCACTGCATCATATGGCTGCTCTAAGGTTATAGAGAGTGAGTTTAAAATAACAATAGCAACAAATAAGATGCAAAGGGAAACCTAAAAGTCACATACAGATTTGCAAACTGTATCAGTCACCAAAAATCCTATCCTGAGACTATGTAGAAAATCAGGACATAGTTAGATTTTTCTGTCAGGGCCCGTTGGTCCTATGACATATACACCTCAGATAAGTTCCAGACATCTTCAGGAAGGTAAGCAGAATACCTGTGGTGCTGATGACTTTGAGATAATGTGGATATATTAACTTTAAAGTTTCACTGACAATTTTCTTGATATGTTAATGAGCTATTTCCAAAATAGCATGGCAAAGAATCTGTTCCCCATCAAATTCATATAAGATGATACTCCCCAACTCCTGTACCCCTTAAATACTCTTCCATCTTCATCGGGGTCTGTGTTGCTGAGTGCTCTCAAGTCTAATCTATGGTTATAGGAAGTACTTTCTGTGACTTTCCCTCTCATTCTCTTCCCCATGTTGCCTGCCTTCCTCTGCTATCGCCTTACCTGTCCTTACCTCTGCCTTTGTATCTACCCACACCCTCTTGATGTAATTTGTCTCTGTGCTTTCTGTGCTGTTTTCCTCATTACTATTTGTCCCTTAAAGTGTGATTAAAGCCTCACTCCCTGGTGTCATCATTGTCTTTACTGGCGAGTACTAAACGAACCAGGCATGCCTGTCCTGCTTCATAATTCAGTAGATTAATTAGCACATCAGATCAAAAGAGCATAAAAGTCAGCAAACACTTGCCTTACTTGCCAAAGGAGATGACAGCCAAAGTTATAATATAAAGTCATGACTAAAATTTTACAAAGAAGGCTAATGTATGATTGTAAGTAGCACTACTTCAAAACAGAAACAGTTAAGAGCAGAGCCATGTTAAAGAATATTTGGGAAAAGATTTCCATTTATATTATTTTAGTTTTTTTATATAGTTTTCCCACCTAATTCACTTGAATCAGTTCATAAAATTTTCCTATGCATTTCTGTATTCATTAGTTTTTTTCTTTAAATTTTTTATATGTTAGCTTTGTTGAACTCTTTTTACTCTTTTTTTGTAATATAAAGGACGGCTTGGGGATTGGGGAAGTGCATTGGTAAATCTGGAAGATATAAAAGAAAAGATAATTTAAAAAAATATTTGTAAATCTCTTATTTCCTTCTTTTGTTATCCTATTTTCATTCTTAAATTTAGCCCTTATTTCTGTTACTTATTTATAAATCTTGTATATCATATGATTATGAGATATTTAATCCAATTATTTTCTCAAGTTTACCAGTTTTCTTCTTATTCTAATTACATTCCTTCTAAGCAATTCTGTGCAAAAGCTTTTCAGTTCCAAGTGATCATATTATTTGTTATTACTCTTGTAATTGCCTCTTTCCCTTGTTTGGTTAAGAATTCAGACTTCTACCTGTAGTTGTGAACAGTACCTGATCTGATTTTGTGTGTGTGTGTGTGCACATACGTGCATGTGTGTGGCATGACCTTTAATATTCAAGTCACATAGGGGGTGGAGCCAAGATGGTGGAGTAGAAAGACACACATATGCTAGCTCTCCCCCCTCAGTCCATAAAATACGTGCAAAGAAAGACTCTCAACAAATTCTAGAACAGCAAAAGCCACAGAACAACAGAGTGGACAAGATTTCCAGCCCACGGTGACCTGAAAGGCCAACAGGAAACGTCTGTTGCACCAGACATGGAGCGGAGCCCAGCCCAGCCTTGGCCATGTCACACTGCTCGGCTTTGGGAGGAAGATGCAAGCAGGCCTCGTGGGGGGAATCTCCAGTCTCAGTAGCAGCGGTTTGCAGATCCCTCAACCCACAGGTGCCAAAGGTCACCGGCCAAGAAGGGAGAAGGGCCTTCCCATAGCTCCGGCCTCAGGCAGCAGCAACAGAGGCCATATCAGGCTGGCGGCAGCAGTTCCCACAGCAGCTCCTACAGCAGTCTGGATCCATTGTTGGATTGTAAAAGCCCTGGGGGCACTGAGCAGCTGATTCTTACCTCAGCCCTGTGTAGAGGCCCTGTAGCAGCTGACCTTTCTCTCACACTGAATCTTATCTGAATCTCAACCCCCAGCACTGGCTTGGTGGAACTGGAGGCCAGGTGTTTGTGAAGAAGAAACTCTGCTAAGATTCTGGGCACAAAAATCTCTCTCTGCTCCCAAATCAGTGTACACGCTTGATTGTGTACTGAGGAACTGAGATCTTACAGATCCCCAGATCTTGACAAAGGACCCAAAAGTCAAGTAACTGTTTGGGAAAATGCCTAAAAAAAGGAAAAAAAAATGAGACTATGGAAGGTTACTTTCTTGGTAACAGATATCTTCTCCCATCATTTCAGATGAGGAAGAACAATGCTTACCATGAGGGAAAGACATAAAAGTAAAGGCTTCTGTATCCCAAACATCCAAAATAAATATTCAATGGTCTCAGGCCATGGAAGAGCTCAAAAAAGGATTTTGAAAAGCAAGTAAGAGAGATGGAGGAAAAATTGGGAAGAGAAATGAGAGAGATGCAAGAAAATCATGAAAAGCAGGTCAACACCTTGCTAAAGGAAACCCAAAAAAATGCTGAAGAAAATAACACCTTGAAAAATAGGCTAACTCAACTGGCAAAAGAGGTTCAAAAAGCCAATAAGGAGAAGAATGCTTTAAAAAGAAGAATTAGCCAAATGGAAAAGGAGATTCAAAAGCTCACTGAAGAAAACAGTTCTTTAAAAATGAGAATGAAACAGATAGAGGCTAATGAGTTTCTGAGAAACCAAGAAATCACAAAACAAAACCAAAAGAATGAAAAAATGGAAGATAATGTGAAATATTGGGAAAACAACTGACCTGGAAAATAGATCCAGGAGAGACAATTTAAACATTATGGGACTTCCTGAAAACCATGATCATCAAAAGAGCCTGGACATCATCTTGCATGAAATTATCAAGGAAAATTGCCCTGATATTCTAGAACCAGAGGGTAAAATAAATATTGAAAGGATCCACCGATCACCGCCTGAAAGAGATCCAAAAAAAAAGAAACTTCTAGGAACATTGTGGCCAAATTCCAGAGTTCCCAGGTCAAAGAGAAAATATTGCAAGCAGCTAGAAAGAAACAATTCAAGTATTGTGGAAATACAATTAGGATAACACAAGATCTAGCAGCTTCTACATTAAGGGAT
>CM053771.1:472853865-472870362 GCA_028658325.1 Potorous gilbertii | reverse complement strand
AGGATAGGATGGAGGGAAATATAGTTAGTCTTACACAACATGACTATTATCGAAATCATTTGCAAAACTACACAGATATGGCCTGTATTGATTTGCTTGCCACTCCAGTGAGGATGGGTGGGGAGGGAGGAAGGAAGAGAAGTTGAAACTCAAAGTTTTAGGAACAACTGTTGAGTATTGTTCTTGCATACAGCTGGGAAATAAGAAATACAGGTAATGGGGTATAGAAATTTATCTTGCCCTACAGGACAAAAGAGAAGATGGGGATAAGGGAAGGGAGGGATGTTAGAAGGGAGGGCATATTGGTGATAGGGGTAATTAGAATGCTTGGGGTTTTGGAGTGGGGGAGGGGAGAGATGAGAAAATTTGGAACTCAAAATTTTGTGGAAATGAATATTGAAAACTTAAATAAAAAAATTAAATTAAAAAAATATTCAAGTCACATAGCCATTTTGAGCTTATTATACTTATGATGGAAAATGTTGGTTTAAACCTAATTTGTCAGATTGCTTTGTAGTTTTCCCAGGAGTTCTTGTCAAATAGGAAGTCCTTTCCTAGGTAATTTATATTTTCAAGTTTATCATATACTGGGTTACTGAGTTCAATTATTTCTGATTCTTTCTTGTCTAATCTGTTCCATTGATCTGCTTTTCCATTTTTAACCTGCATTAAATATTTTGATGATTGCTGCTTCATAATGGTTGTTTGAGGTCTAGAAGTGCTCTTCTGCAAAACTTCCTGGAAAAGATCAGTAACCATCCAAAATAGTTTGATTTGACCCTCTACAAAAGAAAGATCAAATGAAGGAAAAATGGCTGCTGCTTAGATTATAACATTTATTGACTAGGCAGCCACTAGCACTTGTATGAATGTACATACACACACACATAAACACATTTGTATGTATGTATGTATATACATATATATATATAAAACATATACATATATTTAAATTTATCTGCATCCATCCCTCTATCTATCCATCTGTCTATCTATGACAAGTAGAAAATGAACAGTGAGTTCATCCCAGAATAAAAAAGGGATAGGCAAGAAGACCAGATTGCCTTCATGAAAAGCTCCTTTAATTACCTCAAGCATTTTTTGGAAACAATTGCCCATCTTTTTAATATCAGTATTTTACCACTTTTGTTGTATAAATGTGAGACAAGAAACATTATTACTTTTTAAGGAATTACAGTGAGACAAGAAACATTATTATTTTTTAAGAAATTACTCACAGAGGGCAAGAGAAAAATAGATATATAGTATCTATGAGCAAGCTACAATGTATAATCACTGAGGAACTGCAAAGAACAGGAGAAAAAGATTTTACCAGGGAAATGTATGATGGGAAGGGAAGACAGACTAGATATGTGGCAAAGACAGTGGGTGACAGGAGACAGAGCAAACGTTCCACTGGTATCCTTGGGATGTCAGCAGAAAGCAAGGAAGGCTTTCATTGTAGCTGGTGGATTCCCAGTGATAAAATCACAGGAAAATATGCAGAGATATCACACATGACGGTTGGGCATGGAGAGAAGCTATTTGAACGGGTGAGACCACAGATGCATTTGAGTGTTTTGAGTTTTTATATAGGTTCCAATGCCTTGGATGAAGTTATTCCTGTTTTAAAAAATTAAGGGAAGAGGAACAAGCGTTTATTAAGCACCTACTATGTGCCATGCGCCATGCTAAATGCATGATGGATATCACTTGATTTCTCAACAACCATGTGAGTTAGTAGTATTATTATCTGCATTTTACAGATGAGGAAACTGAGGCAGTTCGAGATTAAACGGCTTGCCCAGCACGAAACAGCTAGTAAGTGTTTGAAGCTGGGTTTGAACTCAGGAGATCTTTTTGACTTTGGACCCAGCTCTCTAGCCACTAGATCACCTAGATACCTCTTTTAAACAATAAATATTATAATAGCAAAGCTCAAACTTAAGTGGACATGTTCACAATATACATATGAAATATGACTTTCAAAAAAGATAGTAACCTTTTATTAGATTTTGTCTGTAATGCTCTTGTATTTATATTACCATCCGCATATTTCTTACTAAAGGAGAATATTTTAAAAGTTTCAGTTTTTACAAAGAGTTGTTCTTTCTTGAGGGTTGGGCACTAATATTAGCAACAAATGAAAATTTAAACTAATGATAGTCCTGATACCAGCACAATTTACCTTCTTTGAATTTTATATAATTGTAAGAGGACTTTGTGGGAAAAGATAAAAAGGACTTCCCTTCTTGCTGCATTCTTTCCAAATTTGAGAGCCTTTTTGGAAAATGAGAATGATTCAGATTCACCCAAGAGGGCTAAAAACTGAACTTTCCTTCAAGGCTAATGCTCAATCTCCAGACAAGTCACTGTAGGGAAATGTGAGGAAATATTCCAGTGAAAAGCACACTTAGGCACAGGCTTTATGGTTTGAAATCACCAGACTGGAACACATTTGAGTCTGTTATTTCAGTCATCTTAACAGCCAAATTGGATTGTGTCATGGTTAATAAAGTCAAGTCACCACTGATGGTAAAGATATTGAAATTTCCTTCTTCGCCAGACTGGAGCTTTTTGTGGAAGCTGGTGTGGCCCAGTAGAGAGAGTTTTGGAATTGGAATGAGAACACCTGTGTTTGAATCTCTTCTCCACAGGGTGGTCTAGAAATAAGCCACAGAAGCTCTGACCCTGGTCTTACTGTGTAAAACAGGGTTAATAATACATTCACTATTCACTTTGCAGGATTGTTATGAGGCTCAAATGAAATAACTGATGAGACACCAACTAGTTACTCCACCTACCACTGGAAAAAGGAAATCCCAAGCTTTCTGGCTCCCAAAGAGCTGGCAGCATGTTTCTCTAGTTCTGCCTCTTTTTCTGTGGCATTGCCCTTTGCTTTCATTTAAGGGGAATGGTCAGTAGGGATTATCTAATATCAAAATAGCTGATCTCCATCTCACCAATAAAAAAACCAGGGTTTCCTGTGTTTTACTGAGCCTTAGTCACATGGAAATCCTAAATGGGATAGAAAAGGCCATGCAAGGATACCAACTATAGCATTTGCATTTTCTTTACTCATAGACATATTTTAAAAAAATAAAACATTCATATATAATTGACAGGCAGATACAGTAATGGATACAATCTGACCTCAGGGTAAGGAAAACCTGGATTTAAGTCTGGAAAATCTATAACACACACTAGCTGTGTGACTCTAGACAAGACACTTCAAGTTTCAGTGTCACAAGCAACTTTAAAACTATGATACAGATCTGAATGGGCAGAGAGTGCTCTGCATCAGGAGCCCCTATCCCAATGAAATCACAAGCCCCAAAAGTGGGATGGGATGAGATTAATTACAAAGCAGATATGACCACAATTTCTTCCATACTCTGGCTTCCCTCAGTATGGAATTTTAGGAAAGCCACTGTTCCCACTTCTCACACTCACCCCACAGTGCACAAAAGGTTTCACACTTACCTTCAGAATGGTCAGTCAGTTATTGAGGAACTTAGGGGCTCAGGTTGATTGCATTCTTCATGGAACAGGAAATATAGACTCAAGGTAAACCCCAGCAGAGAAAGAAGCCATGAGCAACAGGATTCTGAGCATGCTTCTATTGTGGTATAGTGGATAGAGCAATGGACTTGGAAGTCTGGAAAACCTAGTTTAAAATCCTTCCTTAAACACTTTCTGGGTAAGCTACTTAACCTCTTTGGGCCTCAGTACCCCCATCTTTCAAATGAAGTACTGACTTGATGACTGCTAAGGTGCCTTCCAGCATTAAGTCTGTGATCCTATGACCCCTTGCCTTGTGAATCTAAAGACCCCAAAGTTTTATAATAGAAAATGGGCAGTAGACGCAGAATAGATTCATTGTCTCAGTTGTCATTTTATGCTCTCTCTCTACTCATTCTTTGTTCTTGAAAAATGGGGACCACCTGCCTTCCTTTGCTCCTGTGTCTGGATTATACCTCTCCTGACATACTCTTCTCTTTTTTAAGTACCTCAGTTTTATGGGCATGGCCACCCTGAAATGCTTTGGGAGTAGGAGCCTCTCTCTAGATGCTCATGAGAGAGAGCCCATGATCCCCAGCTGGAACATAATATAGCCTGTGCTACATAAATGTAATTTATGACTCTGGACTCACTTTTGGCTTGACTGACCTTGCCTTTTCTGAACTCCCAACCATATCGGACTTAAGGAGCAAGAAACTTCCTCCCAGGGTTAAAGTCAAGCTTATTACAAATATGGAATCATAATTTACTTTCACATCTAATCCATCATTTTAATGGCTCATAAACCAAAAATGGAATGGAGCTGAGTTTAGTTGAAATGTAATGAGTTTTATGGTGAAAAGCAGTACCCAGGTAAATGGGGACCGTAGCACAACCATCAGAAGAGAAAAAAAATTGGCCAAAAACATTGATTGAAATCATGATGCCTACAAAGGTTTTGTTGTGAACTTTTAAGATTATGAAGGAGATTAGTGTTAAAGGCCTCAACCCTTTTGTAATATTGCATGGCAATTTATTAGCTACAGAATCAATCCCTTTTGTCTTCCCTGAAAGAATGAAAAGCTTGTATTGACCTTAGGGAGATTTTAGAATGTTGTGCATGAGGTCAAAGGGTCTGAATATTTTGAAGGCCAACCACTAGAGGGTGGGAGCTTGCTTATACTTGATCCATTCTGAATCAATATTCATGGAACACAAATACTCACAGACATTAAGGGCTTATAACATTTTCAGTATCATAAATATTTTATTTTTCATTAGCTAAGCTAATGATTGCCAAAGCTAATGATCAGCAGCTAAAACTGAAGTTATATGCCTATCAAAATAACCTATGCTGCATACATTTGTTTGTTTTAATTTATCATGTATTCCTCAAGGAAAGAAGCTTTTTTTTTCCTTTAGTGAAATACATTTGCAAGCTTTAAAATGTGTTTCCTTTATCACAGATATCACCCTAAGGTTGTCTACTGAATATTGCTTAACAATATTGGGCATTGGGAGTAGACAGGGGATAAAGGAATTGGGAGAATTGAGGAAACCATTAGTCAAATGATTCACCATATGACAGAATGAATGTTCCAAGTGAATTTTTTTGTGCTATGTTATATTTTAATAATGAACATGAGGACTAGGTTTTGAGAAACATAAAAGTAGCTGACAATTTGGTAAGGACGGTGTTGCTGTTTATATACTTCAGTGAAGATAGACCCAGAATAATGAGTCTTCTGGCTCTTAATTAATGAGATAATGTACTCTAAAGCTAACATCAGAATTCATATGATAAATAGTTTTAATAGGTTCCTTACCCCAAAAACTCTCTGGCAGAGAAATCATGCTGAAATGGGAACAAAGAGCAAAAATTACAGACATTTTGCCAGTATTACTGAAATGTACCATGTGGTAGTTTTGAAGAAGAAGCCCAAAGCCAATTTAGGCTTAATTTTAAAAATATTTCCTGAATGAAATATTTGAATCAAAAAATGTAATTCACCTCCTCATTCGTTAATATTTATCTCTCCTGTGACATTATTTCAATAAATATAGATTTAACATCTTTCCTACTAATGATGTGACTAACACAGACGTGTCTACAAGAGGTACATGCTTTTCATACATTCCGTACACATTGTGTTCTGGAATCCAAGATATTTTGAGGTTTGCTCCCTGCCCCACCCCAACCCCTACCCCACCTGTCTCATAATATTTGTGTACAAGGGAGACACAAAGGACTGCGTAAATGATTTGCTTGAGTTGTTTTGTCTTCAGTATCCCACTGCTTCCATGACTCGTGCACAACAACCTCACCTGATGTCAGTACCTCTTCCTAACTGGAAATCAAAACAAAACCTCAGGGGTTTTGTCTTCACCTTTTTCAAAGTCACAAACACGGTGACCTTGCCACACACAAAAACAAAAACCTAAAAACCAAAAAAACAAACCATAAAACTCCAAAACTCCACCCTCAAAAAAGAGAAATCATTTGTTAGATCAGTTTCTAATCCCACTGTGACTCTTCCAAGTAGTGCCAAAGCAGGATGGATCGGGCAGAGTCAAACACATAGCCCCAAAGAGATCCAAGCTCTTTGAAAGACCTTGGCCATAGGCCTCCTGCAGTGGTCATTTGGGTCTTATTCCAGTCTCTGGTTGCTCTTGAATGACAACGCAATTCCAAGAAAATGTAATCTGTCCTGTCCCTTGTAAATAGTATTAAGTATTTCACATTAAGTTTATTCATTTTCTAAATCTAATTGATTATTGGAAATTCACATTTTTTCTTTCATCTCACTTTATCAAAACTACTATTTCCTGCCTTCTGCCATTTAACCTTTATTACCCTATTCATTCATCTCTGGATATCTCACCAGTCATGTTGTCCTCCAATCAAATTCACATGTTTTGTTGTCACCTTTAAAATTGCTCAGCTCTCCATTGTACACTGTATTTCTCTACCTGTGTGACTTTGTCAAAGGGCCTTCTCAATTTCCTCCTGTGTAAAATGAGGGGGTTTGGCCTCTGAGGTTCCTTCCAGCTCTGAAGCTATGATTATAGGTCATATAATCTATTTACATTTTTTCATTTGTTTTTCTCCAGCAATTCGATTAAGTCTAGTGCCTAAAGATTTTGTTTCATCTCTCTATGGCTATAAATGAACTTTCTCTGGTAATCCAACCTTTTCTTTGAAATCCTTTTGAAAGAGGGGGCCTCTTGGAAGCCTTAAAAAAGCAATTGTATAGTAAAAGTCTCCATTCCTCTACCCACTTCTCTCCATCACTCCCCAGACCCTAGCAACCAAGACAAAGGAATTTTGCACCCTTGATAAGTTGAACCATTCCTATTGGATATGGTTACTTGGGGGGTGAGGGGCAGTAAAATGTTCCATGCATCTAACTTGAAAAGAAGGCCTCTAGGGCAGGTACTTTATTTTCTGTGTTTAGTACAATGCAAAGTGCACTGTTGGCTTTCAGAAATAATAAATTACTGCTTCTTATTATTAATCTCTGTCAGTGTGCTCAGGGGCTACCATGCAGGCACATCCAATAAATCTAATAAATAAAAACATTATGATAATGAAAGCCCAACTTCCAGTTCAGGATATTTACTCAACTCAGATAACATCATATGCCTGATTTTAGAGTTGATATACTCATTATTATAGGTACTACAGCTGTCCTCCCCCCACTAATATGTTCAAGTGGCTGAGCATGCAAAAACCTTTGAATTTAACTGAAAATAGTCTTTGTGTTTAACTTTTCCAGATTTGGGGGTATTTATTCAAAATTAAATCCTATGGTTAAATTATTCTATTTCACACAATTTCCCTGTTTGCATAACATCAGGAAGTTAAATTATTATATTCCACAAAAATTTCCTCTCCCATAATATCAGAAGATTTGAAATAATACCCATGCTAGGCATGGTGGCGGATGTAAAGACAAAAAAAAAAATGAAACTACCTACTCTTAAGGAACTGACATTCTCTCATAAAGAGATTATGGGAAAGATAAGACCACAGAGAAGTCAGACACAAAAATAGTATTATAGAGGTTAAATAACAGCCCCCTAGTCTTCTCTAGCTAAAACATACCCCATGGATTACTAAACCTGTGCCATATCCTGTAAGTCTTGAGTCACATGTTCCTCCCACAGTGGGTAGGGTGCAGGCTCAGCAATTCATAGGGTATGCTCTAACCAGAGCAAACCAAGGGACCTCTCACTCTCCACTAAGGGGCCCATTTCAGCTCTGGACTCATGTACTCGTGCCCCTACTCCAGAACCCTGGAGGAACTTCCTGGGGGAAGTGATTTAAAATTTAGGTTTGGTTTTATATCTTTAGGGTCTCCCCAAAGAGTCAAGTAGAAAGGGCCTCAGTGTTCAATATGAATCCATTATTTCCATCACACAAAAAAGGGCCAACCTAGAAAGATCTGCATTAATGTTAATGATACTAAAACACTTTTCCTGTAACATAACTACTTTGATACCACCAAAGTGTAATTTGTGGGACTGCTAAATAGTCCTTGTCAACATCTCATCTCACCTCTATACTGTCTCATTAAAAGTCCACATTTTCTGCCAGTCTAGGCCAGGGTTTGGGGCTCCTCCTCTTTCTGTTTATGGTTATTTTCTCTAAGAAGGGTAGATAGTTGTAAAACAGTCAGTTCCAACAAGGGGATCCAGGATCTCTGCCTTGCTTGAATTCCTAGGCTATACACTTCTATCGCAGGATCACTGTTCAAACATCTCTGCCCAGAGAAGAAACATAAGAAGGAAAGGCATCTAGGGACTAGGCTCAAGCTCCCTTAAGCCAATGTATGTGCTTCAGCTGTTATGTGCTCAAGGTTAACCATTTCTGGTAAAGTAGGAAAAAAAGGCACCTCCTTCCCCTCAACTCACAGGAAGAGAAGTTGAGGATATATCTCCTTTATAATTGACAGAGCACCTCACTACAGTGTTGGGACAGGAAAAGCCCATCTAAGTTTGCAGTATCATACCAAAACTCCAAGTCTGGAAGTGGCCAGAGTGAGACTTAACACCAAATAAGGTGAGCTCAGAGCAGACCAGAGAGTGTGCTGTTTACTGTACATTTCAGAAGCATTTGGGGCAGAATAAATTGGGCACCAGTCTATTGCAAAATCAGTCAGTAAGCATTTATTAAGCATCTACTGTATGCCAGGCATCCTGCTAAGTGCTGGGGATACAAAGAAAGGCAAAAGACAGTCCCTGCCCTCAAGGAGCTTATAATCTAGTGGAGAAGAGAACAAACAAACATATGCACAAATAAGTTATATACAGGATAAATAGGGAATAATATAGAAAGGCACTGAAATGAAGAACAGTTGGGAAAGGCTTCCTGTAGAAGGTGGGATCTTAATTGAGGCTTGAAGGGGAGCCAGGAGGTGGATGAGGAAGGAGAACATTCCAGTGCTAGGAGACAGCTAGAGAAAATGCCTTTGTGCTGAAAAAATGTGGAACAGTCAGGAGTTCGGTGTCCCTGGATCAAAGAGTAAGTGAAATAAGTGGACTGGAAAGGTAGAGTGGGCTAGGTTATGAAGGACTTTGAATACTAAGCAGATGATTTTCTATTTGATTCTGGAGATGACAGGGAGTCTTTGGACTTTTGAGTATGGGGGTGCCATTGTTGAACCTTTAGGCTTTAGGCAAATCACTCCAGCAGGTGAATTTAGGATGGACCAGAGTGAGGAGAGACTTCCAACAGCCAGCCTCCAACAGCAGCTGGTAGAATAGTTCAGGTGTGAGGTGATGAGGACCTGTATTAGCATGGTAGTAGTCTCACAGGAGATTAAGGGAGATGTTGTAAAGGTAAAACAACAAATTGGATATGGGGAGGAGGAGGGTAAGGCTCAATAGTGGGAAGTCAAGAATGACACCTAGATTGTAAATTAGGGGATCACAGTGCCCTCAACAGTAATAGTGAAGTTTGGAAGGAGGGGGAGGGTTTGGAGGAAAGATATGCACAGCTAGGACTCAGTGGCCACTGTAGCCCTTTTAAGTTACACTGTAGTAAAAGATTAATGGATTTGTATTCCAAATGTGAACAAATGACCAAATTTTCTTCTTAAAGTATCTTGGGAATGAGGGACACTGTGAAGATTAAACACCAGGCTATACTGTGGTTTAATAAACGACTATTTCTGTATGTTCCTTTGGAAGAGAAAAGAAAAAAGAACCATCAACATTCCCCAAATAAGGGCTGCAGCTGTCTTATAATCCAAGCATCCAGCCTGAACATAGGGCAACCCACACATCAAACTATCCCTCTGCTCTCCTTGAGAGCTCTTCGGGTGGGTCAGCAGAGACCTGAAATTCAGAGCCTCTTCAGAGAGCTAAACCATATGAACAGATTTTTTATGGGAAGCTAGGGGAAAGGGAAAATATCTCCATATTCCCCCAGATCATCCTGTGGGCTTACTGAGCATTCTGCTTTCTTCAGGAGCATTCTTTTCTCCTGGTATACCCTTTTATAATTAACAATTCTCCTTTCCAATCATTCAATTATCCCTCCTGCAGCTCAAGAAGCCAGCATAATAATCTGATGAAGCAAAAGAGTAATTAACATTCAGAAGACGACGAGGGAATGTGGAACAACTCAAACGATGTACAAGAAGAGAAAATGCTGTGAAATTCAAAACAGCAGATGTCATCAGCGTTTCTGAGATTTTGCAATAAATTTAAACATGATCATCAATCATAAATTACAACACTAGTGTAATATGTTCAAAATGACTCTCAAATCTGAAAATAGCAAAACTTATCATAACCTTTAATATATGACTATATTAGGTCAAGATCAACTCAGCAACAGTCATCGAGATCTCAAAGTATTTTATAAGTATTACATTTCATGGATGAAGAAATTACAGCTGTTGCAGAGAAGTACATGCAAGTGTATGTATGGAGGGTGGGGAATTACCACACAGTGACAGTTGATACAACGTTGAAGTTTGTTTTAGTTCAAGGGAGAGCACAGTAACACGTTAAAACTGCTTCAACCAGGTTAGCAGGGTGTGGTTCTGTGGCCCCAGGAAGCTGGCAGACAGGAAGGACCTACAGAAAGGGAAGTGAGAAAATGGCCAGCTAAATAGCTACCATCCATTGTCCTCAAAGGCGAAAGGAGAATTAGGCAATCTACAAAAACTACAATGGTGAAATGACTGCAGAGGAAATGTGGAGCCATGGACATAGTACAAGATCTGACCAGCAGATAATCAACATGAGACAAACTTGAAAAGAAAAAAGGGAGGTTCCCAAGTCAAACCAGGGACTGTAGTCAGGGCCAAGGTGTGGGGAATATGGATATATACTTCAAGTGACTCACTCATTTTATTCTCTAGCTCATTTTACACATGAGGAAATTGAGGCAAATTGGGTTAAGTGCCTGGTCCAGAGTCCTGACTCCAAGCAAGGTACTCTATGCACTGCACCTCATAACTGCCCAATTAAATGAATATCAATAAATAAATTAATATAATTAATATAAACAAATATAGCCCAGTTATAACAACTCACTTTTACATATTTCCCTATAAGGTAGCTGGCACATGTATCTTTATTCCTATTTTACAGAGAAGAAAAACTAAAACCCAGCAAGTTTAAATGACTTGCCTGTGAGTCACTTCAGCTACAAAGTCTCAGAGGTGAAACATAAACACAGACTTTTCTGATGGCAAATTCACTGCTTTTTCCATGATGGCATGCCGATTCTCCAGTTTCACCATGGTCTTTGTGTACTGAATTGACATTGTGGACAACCACCATTTTGTCTCTTGTAACTTAACTTACGTGGAGATAATAGTTTTGCCTCATAGCTATTCATGATTGTGGGAGAAAATATTTCTAATTGTGTCTTGGATAAGCAAGAGATATCCCTTCCTCCCCTCCCTCTTTGTCTTTCTGAAGAAACCATGACTCATTCTTTAAAGAATAAATTGTAGCCAAGGATGTAGTCTGGGAGAAGGTTAGATTAAAAGAATTCAAATGTTTGGGACTAACTCTAATATCAAGAGTCCAAGCTGTCTAACTGAAAAGGAGGATAAAGTCTAGAGAGAGACAGGCAGTGAATGGATGTCTATGATAAGAATAAATCAGACCCAGAGGGCTGGGAGTCTTCATTCAGATCAAGTGGAGAAGGGGCCTGCCTTTCACAGTCACCACCAGCAAGTACCCAAATGGCAGCATCCCCCAAACAAGGAGACTAGTGGCACCACCTGTCCTGCCTCCAGCTCATTTGTTGTAGCCATCATTGGGTTCCCATAGAGAAGAGGTTGGGCATCCTTACCCCCAATTGCCATACAAATACCATTTGTATGGCAAGAGAGCCAGCTTAGCTGAAGCAGTGGATCACTCTGAGGGATAGATGGGCAATGGCATATTCCAGACACATCAAGTCATCACCACCACCACCTTGCCTACCTTGTCCTCTCAGACCCTGAATGAGTCAGTATCGTACTCTGAACCCAGGAACCTTCAGACCAGCAATGTTTCCCACTGCTCACAACCATCATATTGGGAAGCAACCCCTGTGGCAACTGCTCCACCAAATGCTGTAGCGGGGAAGGGGAGGGAATAAGCATTTGTATAGAACATACTGTGTGCCAGGCATTATAATGAGTGATATCTATCTATCTGTCATCTATCTAGATATAGATATATATATGTATGTATATATGTGTGTATGTATATATGTATTGTCGCTTGAGTCTCACAACAATCCTTCTGGGTAGGTGCTTTTCTTATCTCCATTTTATAGGAAATTGAGGCAGACAGAGGTTAAGCGATTTGCACAGGGTCATGCAGATTGTAAGTGTCTGAGGCTGCATTTGAACTCAAGTGTTCTTGATAGGTGTCAGATTTGCCATGTTTTTAGTTCTGATGGATCAAGTGTACTTTCTAATAATGTGTTTATTTAAAACAATGCTGAGGGGAGGGTGTAATGGTTTTTTACTAAAACACAAGGCCTTGAGTTCCCTGGGAGCAGTGAGCAGTTCATTGTACTGGAATGCCTAGGATCATAGGAAGAAATGTTGGAGAGGAAACTGCAGCCGAAAGAGTCTAAGTATATTGCCCTAGTTCACCTAGATAATAAGTGATAGAGCCTGGTTTTGAACTAGTGTCCTATTGACTTGAAATCTAGTCCTCTTTTCCCTGTACATTTCTTGCTACCATCATTTTCTGTTGCAATTTTGTGAGTTGATACACTTTCAGTTCATACATTGTAAATCATGCAGCCAAGGTTAGAATTCATTGCGAAAATTTGAGCCAAACATATATATTATTTCCTCACCTTCCCATCCATAGCCACACACACAATTTCCCGTATAACTTCCTACTGCTGTTGCTATGTATAGCTAATGGCCACCCTTCTTTGCCATAATAGGAAGGTGCCATTATCTAAACACTTTGTTTTAAAGCATCATTTTAACCCTATCTTTCTGGTTGCATATGGGATGACCAAATGAAATTCTCTGCAGCATTAGGCCTGCATAACAAAAGATGTATTTTTTTTTGGAAAAAGGAATAAGCTTTTATATAGCACCTTCTGGGTGCAAGGCACTGAGGTAAGGACTTTTTACAAATATTATTGTATTTGATTCTCATAGCAACCTTGAGAAACATGTGCTATTATCATCTCCATCTTATAACTGAGAAAACTGAGGCAGAGGATAAGTGACTTGCCCAGAATCACAGAGCTACTAAGTATCTGAGGCCATATTTGAACTCAGGTCTTCCATTTTCAGAGCCCTATCCACTGTACCACCTGGTACCTGTGGCTAAACCTTTATTCAGTTGTTGATAACAGGAATACTAGAACTCAAGAGTTCTTATCATAGATTATTATAACTGGAAGGATCATGTCATCTGATCTCTTTATTTTATAAGAAAAGAAGGAAAATGAGACCCAGACATTTGCCTAAGGTCATAGGACCTTGTTTCACAACTGGGTCTTAAACACAAATCTCGACTTCTAAGACAGTGCTCTTTTTACCGTATGCTCAGAGTTGATGATGTCAGCAACCTCATCAGTCTATAAGCACCTAGTATGGGCCCACCATTATGCTAAGTATTGAGAATATCAATCAACAAGCACCTACTGTGTGCCCATCATGCTAAATATTGAGGATGCAAAGAGAAAAGGGGATAGATCTGTATGTATATATACATATATATACACACACATACATATACATCATATATGTATATACGTATAGAATATATACAAAATTAATACAAGGTGGTTTTGGGGAAGAGGGCTCTAAAGCAAGTATGATAAGGAAAGATCTCATGTAGAACAGTTGTGTCAAATTCAAATGGAAACATATGCTAAAGTATAGATATGGATCCCTGTAGCCACATATTTGTTTTAGGAAACCACACATTAATACTATCTATGTTCTAATGCACTTTTATTTATTTAATTTATTTATATTGATCTTTATCTAATATATTAATTAATTTCATTTATTTTTATTTTTAATTTATTTTGTACTTTTGTTTATAAATAAAATTATCTATTTATATTTCCCAATTTTATTTTTAATCTGTTTTTGGATCCACTTGGGAGTATTATAGTTACAGGCTGGATATGGTTGTACTTTGACACTTCTGAAGTAGAAGATGGTATTTGGGGTGAGGTTTATGGGAATCCAAGAAATCCTCAAGATAGTGGTAAAAAGAATGTTTCAGGCATAGGAGAAAGGCTGGTACAAAAATCAAAGAAATAGGAGATGGAGTGCTATCTGTAAGGAACTGTAAGTAGGGCAATGAGTGGAGGGGAGTAATGTATAAGAAGGCTTTACAGGATAGATCTAGCTTGCAAAGAGCTTTAAATTTCAGAAAGAGCAGTTTATTTATATTTAATCTTAGAGATAATAGGAAACCACTGACATTTATTGATTAAAAAGATGACATAGTCATGCTTTAGGAAAATTAGTTTAGTGGAAATGTATTGGAGTAAGGAGAACCTTGAAGCAAGGAGACCTTTTAGGACGCTATTGCAAGAGATTATAGGGACCTAAATTTAGGGTGGTGACTGGATGGGTAAAGAAAAGGGGATCGTAAGAAATATTTCAGACCGAGAATTGCCAAGAGTTCTCAAGTGATTGGATATATGAAAGTGACAGTGACAGAAGGTGATGCTAAGAACTTAGATATGACACCAAGGCTGCAAATATGGGAGACTAGAAAGTCTGTGTGCTCTAACTAGTAATAGAGAATTTGAAATAAAGGTTGCTTTAGGGGAAAAGATGAGGTCTATTTTGGACATTGTTAACATGCCAATCAGGTATGCAATGCAAAATGTCCAACAGACAATTCATGATACAGGAGTCATGGTTATTCAGACTAGAGACTTGAGCTAGAGACAGAGTGTCCCAAAAGTCTCTGTGCTCTTTTAGGCTACTAAAGCTTTAAAATTCACTAAGACTTTTGGGACATCCAATAGCTAGAGCTAGGAGTCATTTTCATAGAGATGTCAATTAAATCCGCAGGAGCTCATGAAGTGAGAGAGTATATAGAAAAAGAGAAGACCATATCCCCTTTAGTAGTGTATATGACAAACCCATTCATGTCTCCAGCCTGGGCTTCATATGTTTCTTCTGCAAATCCCCCAAAGGGGAATCTCTCCACTGTGGTAGGTAGGGCTTCCTCAAGATTTCTTGTTTTTGAATGAATACCACATGGATATGCACTGATTATCTTTCACTTTTACTACATGACTTACTTATTTTCTGTACTGGCTATACCTTTCTCTGTTAACATCCTTTACGCTGTTTCTCTTAGATAATTCTTCATTAATGATACTCTATGGCCTTCTCATGCCTAATATATGTCTGTATCATATTTTAAGTGACCTTAAATTTTCATTTTTCAGAGATTGTAGTATTACATCACAAATAACCATGACCAGAACAATATTGTTAAAAAGTTGAATCTTTTGGGGCAGAGTCAAGATGGTGGACTAGAAAGACACACTTACTCAGGGTCCTTCCCACAGCCCATAAAATACCTGTAGAGAGGGACTCTCAACAAATTTTGGAGCAGCAGAAGTGAAAAACAACAGAGTGGAGGAGATTTCCAGCCCACAGTGACCTGAAAGGCCCACAGAAACATCAGTTGTGCCGAACATGGACATGATCATGGAGCCCAGCCCAGCCTTTGCTGAGTGGCACGGCGCAACAAGATTCTGGGAGGAGGACACCTCAGGGGCGGAATCTCTAGTCGCAGTAGCAGATCCTCAGATCCCTCAGCCCATAGGCACCAAAGGTCAGTGACAGGGTTTTATCAGCTAGCCAGGAAGGGAGAAGGGCCTTCCCATAGCTCTGGCAGCAGGCAGTGGCCACAGAGTCTGCAGAGCAGCCCATAGGAAGCTCCATTGTTGGAGCATAAAAACCCCTGGGGGCACTGAAGAGCTGAGTCTTACCTCAACCCTGGTGGAGGCCCTGGTCAAGCTGTTCTTTGTCTCACAGTGAACAGTGGCCCTGCCCATCCAGCTTATCTGAAAATCAGCCCCCAGCGCTGACTTTGTGGAACTGGAGGCCCAGTGGCTGTGGAGAGGTATCTGCTAAGATTCTAGGCACAAAAATCCCTCTCTGGGTCCAGAGCAGTACACACTTGATTATGCCACCTTGGAGGAACTGAGATCTCACAGATTCCCAGAGTATACCCCACTCTTGACAAAGGACCCAAAAGTCAAGTAATTGGTTGGGAAAATGCCCAAAAAAGGGGGAAAAAATAAGACCATAGAAGGTTACTTTCTTGGTGAACAGATATCTCCTCTCATCCTTTCTGATGAGGAAGAACAATGCTTACCATCAGGTAAAGACATAGGAGTCAAGGCCTCTGTATCCCAAACATCTGAAATAGATATCCAATGGTCTCAGACCATGGAAGAGCTCAAAAAAGATTTTGAAAATCAAGTTAGACAGGTGGAGGAAAAACTGGGAAGAGAAATGAGAGAGA
>CM053771.1:472813380-472853365 GCA_028658325.1 Potorous gilbertii | reverse complement strand
GGAATAAAATGCACACTCATTTTTGCATGAAAACCTATCTTACAGTACTGGAAAGTGGGGGAGAAGGGGATAAGCAGGGTTGGGGGGATGATGCAATGGAGGGTAATGGGAGGAGGGAGCAATTTGAAGTCAACACTCTTGAAGAGGGACAGAATCCAAAGAGAGAACAGAAGCAATGGGGGGCAGAATAGGATGGAGGGAAATATAGTCTTACACAACACGACTGTTATGGAAGTGATTTGCAAAATACACACATATGGCCCATATTGAATTACTTCCTTCCCAAAGGGAATGGGTGGGGAGGGAGGGATGAAGAGAAGTTGGAAGTCAAAGTTTTAGGAACAACTGTGGAGTATTGTTCTTAATACTAGGAAATAAGAAATACAGGTAATGGGGTATAGAAAGTTATCTGGCCCTACAGGACAAAAGAGAAGATGGGGACAAGGGAAGGGTAGGATGTTAGAAGAGATGGCAGATTGGTGATAGGGGCAATTAGAATGCTTGGAATTTTGGGGTGGGGGGAGGGAAGAAAAGGGGAGAAAATTTGGAACCCAAAATTTTGTGAAAATTAATGTTAAAAGTTAAATAAATTTTTTTTAAGAAGTTGATTCTTTGTTGTCTTCTGTCTGCAGTATCTGTCCAAGATTATGCTATCAACAAACCAACTCTGTGGGTTTTCTATTCTACTGTAGAACAATAAATGAAAATCCTTCTTGATTTTTATTGCTGGATTGTTAAGTTACACTCTTTTTAGTGATTATAAACCTCATTCAGGAGGCTGTGAATGTGAGGCTTGATACAATAAACTCAATGCCATCTGCAAAGAGGGTCATCTGGAGAGCCTTCCTGTCTATATGGAATCTCTCTTCAAATTGGACATTTACCATGATGGTGGCAAGAACCTTTGGTGAGCATACATTCCCTATATTATGTGTTACTTTATTTTAATATCAAAATTTTCTCTTGTTTTTTATTTCAATGCATCCTATTATTTTGACAAATGCTTGGGTAATATCTTACTGGATATGGTATTTTGATCACCACTTGATTGGTTAGGGACTCCTCTAACCATAATTGTGAGAAGTACTTCCTTCAATTTTGTGCTAATTCCATTATGAAACAACTTTTTGTATTTAGATCAAGTATCCATTTGAAACTGAAAGTATGTGGGGTAAAATTATGTTCTAAACTTAATTTTTACCAAATGTTTCACAGTTTTCTCAGTAATTCTTGTTAAATAGGTACACTCTTCCACAAGTACACATAGAATTCATGGGAAAGTGGGCTCAAGCTTGGAGCCCATGTGGTGAAAGGGTAACTCACCCTAAGATTCTGATTGCTAGAAGTTCTTTTCTCTTTTGGGGGGATTTCTTACGTTACCCCTAGGCATGGTATTGAATTCCACTAGGTTCCAAAGCTGCCTTTTCTCAAGATGTTGCCTTTCTCCTTGGCTCCTGATGAAGACATGGCTCGTAGACACTGCTATTCCAGGGATGCTGCTAGGACACCAAAAAGAAATCCAAATATTCCAAATCTTCTGAATTTCATAGATGTCTTCTAGTTAAGGGTAGGGCAGAAGATTAAAGCTGTTTTCTCCCTACCCCCAAGTAATTCTCTGCTGGAACCAGGCTCTCCTTCCTTATGCTGAGAATACTGGAATATAGATTGACTTCCTATTTTATGCAAACCCCATACAGAATGATTAAAATTCCTCAATTAATCTCAACATGTCTCCTACAGAGAATCATTTCATTTTATCATATGGCTTTCACTTCTTCCAGATTGACCAAGGCCTTCTTGCACTTAGTCCAGTGTCTTTGACTGACTGATTGATTTGATTGGTTATGTTGCCTCCAGGACAGACTTTTCCTATGTATACTTTGTCTAGCCTAGCTCTTCTTTTTAGTTTTTTTCTTTATATGTCATTTCTGCTTCATCAAGTAGTATACAACTCAAGAAGTGTGTTGCTTGAATCTAAATGTGGCATAGCTTCATTGTCACTGATGGAAAAAAGAAATGTTTTCAGATCATTTTCTTTTTTTCTCTTCTTCATCTTCTTTTCAATTTCATTCTTAACATCCTTGGGAGGATTTAGCTCAGTTGAATCTCTTGCAAAACAATGTAAATTTCCTTTTGTCTCTACTACTTCTCATTGTTTTATGCTGTGACATCCCTAATAATCCTCCACTTGACCAAGATAGTGTTTTCTGGCTAAGGCATTTTCGGTGCTCTTTTAGTCTCTTCCATTGATTTTCACTAGTTAGATGTCCTTAGGGAATAGTAATAATTGGCATTAATGTCTACTCCTTGATCCATTTCCAGTTTCTCAGTGCTAAAACCTTAAATAGTGAAGGGTAGAGTCCCTCAATTAGGCACAATATCTTCTCATTTTTATTCTTTCTACTAATTTGGGATTTGTTGTAACTATGGCTCTAACAAGTTGATTGAGATTTTGAAATGATTTCCTCATTGACAGCCAGTCGTTTCCTATCTTTTAAAATACAATCAGTTTTATTTTTTTTTGTTATTTTATGCTTGACATATCCAAAACCTTTCATCTTTCTTATAAAAAAAATTCATGATATATAGGCTTTCATATAGTGTAAAATTTTTTGGCATATCTTGTTTCTTACTCATATTTATACCATATTTTCCAACATTTTTTGTCATCCTCCCTGATACCCACCTACATTGGTGAAGAATTGTTAATTTAGTTTGTAAGATCTTTTATTTTTTTAATGGAATTTCTCTACTTACACATTCTCTGCAACAGATGTTGGCACATAAACTACAAATGTTTTCAGTTATTTTTCTGTGGATCTTTATCATAACCACTGCAATATGGGATGAACAAATGTCTCATAGAAATGATGTTTTTTGTTACTTTTGGATGCTTGATAAAACCAATTTCACCAACTTCTTTTGTATTTTCCCTTCCATTTAGCAACAAGTCTAATTTCTCTTTTGGTTTCATTTAATGAGAATGGCAAGATTTACATGATTCAGTTCTTTCCATGTTATGTCTACCAGTTGACCACTGGATTAGAGTTAGATCAAGAGCTAAGCTGATGTTTACAGGGTATCTAAAGACTGTGGTTCTTAGCATGCTTTATCCTCTTCTGTATTTTTCTGCCACTGTCACTGAAGAAATAGATAAGGGCCACATAACACTGAAGCCATTTTGTATTTTTTCTTTGTTTTATGAACAGTCATGAATGTAACACTAACTACCCTGTGCTTAGCTGCCTGAAGGCCACATTTCACCTCTCCCTCCTCCAGTGTTCTCTGGTACTTTTAGGGGACTGAAGGTTGACTATATTCTCTCTATAAATCATTTCAGCTCCCACCAATTAAGTTCCTTCAAGTGTTGGGGGAAGGCTGGTCATCTCCCCTACACCTAAATTCTATTTAACAGTCAAATTAGCTTTTACAAAGAGAAATATTACTTCAAATATACCAACTCTACAACATGTGAGAGGCTTAATCCTCTCCACTTTCGTAACCACCTCGGGCTCTGGGTCAGGGGAAGGGGTTAGGTCTATGGTTTGGCTTAGTTCTTATAGAACACAGACCCAAATTCCAAATACAAAATCTCCTTCAGGCTTGAATTTCAGGCACCCTGGTCTCTCTGAATTTCCTTGCCGTGCTAACTGGCTACAAGATCTTGCTTAGAATCCTGCTTCCAAGGTCAGTATAACTAGAACTCCAGTCCTGTTTCCACCCCTCCCCCACCTGCCTGGCACCTGGATCTGAGGACTAAGGGAAAAGAAGGCTGGGGCTTGGAGGAAGATGGGGAAGATATCTCCACTGGCAGTTCAATTCCTAGTGCCTGCAATGTGAGAGGACTGTGTGCAATCCTTTGGATGGCGTAGAAGAACAAACAGGAAAAAGAGACTGTCTCAATCTGGTAGCTTTTAAAGAGGCAGCCTGATCTAGCTGGTCAGCCAATCAAAGGAGACTATCCTCTCCCTGGGGTAGGGCATGCAGGGGAGCAAGGTGCCTCCATGTTGGGCAATCCAGGCGTGCCACAAAGGCTCTTTATGTGACCAAAGTATTTACCACAGGTGGCCAGCCTCTGGTACCAAGCCTCTTACTTACTTAGGCTGGTCCTCAGAAAGCAAATAAGCTCTTTTGCCGGCATGGTTTTCAAGATTACTCACAGAGAGAAAAATTCCAAAACAATGCCTTTGATCATCAGTTTCCTCATTCATAGGAGGTTGAATTACATGATCTCTAAAGTTCCTTCTGATAAATCTGTGATACTATGACTCTTTCCAGCTTGGTAGAAACTTCCAGAGTTTGTGTCTGCTAGCATAACCTTTGGAACCCTCTTTCCTATGGTGGCCTCTTTATTATGAGGAGGATTTTTGTGGGGGCTGTACTATGGATAGGTCAACTATGAAAGTTTGGTCCAAAATATTCAACAACAAGTGGGAGGAAATGATAGGCAAACAAGATTTAACAAAGCCTCATTTTTCTAAATGTCCATAGTTTGAAACAGAATAAACGATTTCAGGGTCAAAATGAACATTGACTTAGACAACTTTTATAAGTCCCTTGTTATTTAGAACAGGCAAAAGTGATGTTAAAGCTTTTGAAGATTAGGCTTTATAGTGGCCAGGATGCTCCAACTGTGACATGGAATTCTTTGATTGACATATGAAGATACCAAATTGCATTAAATCCAGTTATCATTTGTGAAAGAACATGAAAAGTGCCTATTCAGTGATGACTTTCCAAATCAATTTTTTTTGCTATTTTAATCTAAAATGTGTGAACATTTTTAAAGGTTGAAGTCTTCGAGAAATTGCCTTTTTCTTTTTTCCAATTAAATGATTCTTTTAGGTGAGAATAAACATGTTTAATAAACTGCAATAAATGTGCTTTTTATGTCCTTTCATTACAAATAACTTGATTGAAATAAGCTCTTTCAAGAAATCATGTCTGTGCTGGTAAATTATGCAAAATGCTCAAGACACAAAATCCTGAGAAATAGGGTTTGTAATGAACATCCTGATCACACGATCACAACCTGCTCCCTAACAATGACTTACACGGGTATTATGGGGATGAAGGAGAAAATATCTGTTAAAAATGGAAATCATAACATCTTCTTGAGCTTGTACATAGCAACTACTTAACAAGCTGGGGTTGTATCTAAAATGATCTTTATCAACTTTCCCCTCATTTTTGCCTACATGGTGTTCATGATCATTGCATTTAACTGTAATTTTAATGTAATGTTTTCCAGTGATGCATTCTGTATCTTCTTTCCTAATTGTATCTGTAGAGAAATCATTTTCAGGAAACCATCTCATTCTTTATGCCTACAATATTGCTCTTTGTTCCACTGAAAATAGCTTTCCTTTTCATTTTAATCACTTGTAAATATTCTTTACATTTACTGGAATTACAGTGTTTCAGGAGCCGATAGCAAAGGGGTTTCAAGTATGTTTTATAGTTTTGGCATCAGAAACATACTAAGCCATGCTTATTAGTCTTTAGAGACTGCTAATTTTCTCTTACAAAGGGAATTTTGAGCTCTCATTAGGATGTTTCCCAGATGCTTTAATTTTTGATACAGTTTAGTACAATTATGCTTGCTTTTACTACAGAAATCTAAAAAATAATGCACAGAGGGAAACAAAAAGCTGGTTGTTTAAAAGCACAAATGAGTAGCTGATAAGGAAACAACAGAGGCAACATGATGTTAAATCCTATATAACCCAGAAAAAATGGATACATAATAATAGTAAAGTTATAATTACTAGTGCATTATGAACATGGGCAAATAAATCAATTAAAACAATAAATCAGGGAAGTATGCCAAAATCATTTAAATTTAGGCAACCAACTGATCTGAATTAAATAGGAAATAGCATCCTTCAGGAGCATGGGAGAGGAAGGGGAAAAGATGCTAAATTGAGAGTGCTCTTTTAAAAAAAATCAGAGTACAGTCAAATGAGAATATGACAGCAAATGAATAAGAACTATGAGAAGCAATTAGTCTTAATCCATTGTTTTATAACACTGTTTTCATTCTTATATTCTTTTCATTTGGCTTTAAAATAAGCTATAGAATATTGAGGAGTTACAAAACTAAACTAAAATCATTGTTAAGAAAAAAGGGAGCAAAAAATGTAAGTACTTTATTTCCACCATTCTATGTACTAGGCTCTCTGTACTGTCAAAAAGAGATAGATAGATAGATGGATAGATAGATAGATGGATAGATGGATAGATAGATGTAGATATAGAAGTAGAAATAGATGTTCAATGAGTTTCAATAGAAATTAAAAGGTTTATGACCTCAATTTTCAACAAAATCTTTGAGCCACAGTGAATACCATCCTAGTTAAAATATCACTAGAATTTTTTTTCATATTACATCTTAGAGAAACTGCTTATATGATAGGGTTTGATTTATCAGTTAACAACAGTTGTTACTTTTTACATATCATGCTAGTAGTATTTAAGTTTATCTTCTGATGTTTATAAATATATTCATTTATGAATTCTTCTTTTTCAGAATATAGAATGGAAATGCCTTAAAACTGAGAAATTTGGCACCCAAAATTTCAAACCAAAATCAATTCCTGTTAGGTTTTCTTGTACTTTTATTTTAAGCCAAGTTGTAGATCATTCCCTTTTGTTACAGTCTTCTTCAATATGTAATGAAAGTTGAAAAATTTCATATGTTGCTTTACATATTAGCTTTCTTACAAAAAGTCAACAAATCTGAATTAAACCAGATGACCTCCGAAGTTCCATCTAGCTCTAAATCTAGGGTTCAATAAGCCAATTTACTGATTTTTACAAAAGGGAAAACTGAATCACTAAGTCTCATTTTTATTTCTATTACTTTTCTACATAGGTAGATTCCTCACTCTTGTGAAACGCTCAAGAAATGTGCCTGTGTCTAAATGGGGAATTCTATTGTGTTATAGATTTGTGGCAAGCATGGATATTGAAAATTCTTGGAATATCCAGAGAGTTGGAGACGGATGAATTGAGTGGCTTAGCTCTCTGTGCTGAGCTGCATCTATATCATGAGCTAACATTCCACATAGGCCTTCTCAGAGGTTCCACAAATGCTTTTCTCATAAAATTTTGTTCCCAGAAAAATGTACCAGAATGAAATCAATCTCAGGCGCTGGGATTGCCCCTAAGTAGGATATAACTCTGGGAAGGGAATTCCCATGTATGTGTTCACTGGAAATCTCTCACTCAGTTCCCGTTATTCAACAAGTGTGAAAGAAGGTTTGAGCCAAAAGAGGTCACTTATTCACTCTTAGTTGTCATCAGAATGAATGTTGGAAAAAATGAAGCAGCCCTCTTACAAGACTTGCAAAGCAATATGCATATATGTATATATATATATATTCATATACATACACACACATACACACATGTAGATGAAATCTTGCTTTGCATGCTACAGCTTCTTGGAACCACAGATGAGAGTTGGGTGATAAGTGGATACCAAAGGTGGATGAGCAGCTCTGAAAAGGGCTCAGCAAGCCCTCACACCAAAGGTG
The DNA here is from genome assembly GCA_028658325.1 of Potorous gilbertii. NCBI lineage: Eukaryota > Metazoa > Chordata > Mammalia > Diprotodontia > Potoroidae > Potorous > Potorous gilbertii. Next base: position 472,845,827 of record CM053771.1, on the reverse strand, counting down.
CTAGTCCTCCCTGAAGACCACATATGCTGCTGGATTTCATTTACACTGGAAGAGAGAGTGAGGCTGATGACTGTGCAACTCTACCTCATTTAAATCCAGTTCACACACAAGTCAACATCACCCCATGATATCATTGTCTTCTCTTAAAATGAAAGATGGACAACAATATATCATCTGATTTGTGCTTCACACCAACCTTGTGATGTAGGTACTATAATTTTATGATTTTACAGATGAGGAAACTGAGACTCAGAAAAGGTTAAGTGACATATTCAAGGTCACATAACTAGGAAGTGTCTGATGTAGGATTCAAGTTCAAGTCTTTTTGACTCCAGGATAGGAGTTCTATTCACTAAGCATAGCCAGGGCAGCTTTCATGACACAAGCTTTCATGATCATAGAGGAGTTGTTTCACTCTTTATCTGCAGATACAAAGAACACCTTGGATAATCCTTAGTAGAGTACTTGGCACAGTGGGTGCTTAACAGTTCTTGACTGATTGATAAAATCTTACTGAAGAGATAAACTTTTCAACGCTTGTCTTCTAAGTCCTCCCAAATGGGTTAGGAGATCTGAGTGTGAATCTTGACACTTCTTATTGCCTGTGTGACCTTGGGCAAGTTCTTTAGTCTCTCTGATCCTCATTATTCCCGCCTGTAAAATGAGACGATGGGACTAGGTCTGTAAGATTCCTTCTAGCTCAGAATCCTGTAAGACTTGTTAGAAACCAGGACAGGTACCAGTCATGTAGCTGAAGTTATTACTGGTATAATAGTAATCACACAGCAGGGCCTGGGGAAGGATGTAGCCTGCTTAAAGGCTCATTGCTCCTTAGAGCCACTGCTCTTTTGCACCAAAACACCTTGCTCATGTTGCTCCTTAGGATATTTCACTTCCCCCATTCCCTTCTTTTTCTATGCATACAGTAATGGAGCAGACACCCTTATCCTGTTATGTCAAGGCCTAGGCACCATCTCTGAGTTTTTAATTTTGGGGGACTAACTACAGACTATTCAAAGCACTGGTCAATGACTGCAGGCAGTGAACTTGGGGGGTCATGCCTCCTATGACATCCATGTATGATAGAAGATGGTGGCCACAAGAAGAATCAAGAAAACACTAGACCATTTCTGATAAAGGCCTCATCCCTAAAATATATGGTTAAAACAACTCTGAGATAACACTTCATACCTATCAGATTGACTAATATGACAGAAAAGGAAAATGATAAATGTTAGAGAAGATGTGGGAAAATTGGAATACTAATGCATTGTTGGTAGAGTTGTGAACTAACCCAATCGTTCTGGAGAGCCATTTCCTTTTCCAGCTCATTTTATAGATGAGGAAACTGAGGTAAACAGGGTTAAGTAACTTGTCCAGGGTCACACAGTAAATGTCTGAAGCAGGATTCGAACTCATGAAGATGAGTCTTCTTGATTCCAAGCCCAGTGCTCTATCTACTGTGCCACCTAACTGCCTAAGTCTATATGATATAAGATACTCCTAGTCTATTAAATTTAAATGATCCAGGTGTTCTAGGCTGCTAACATCTTTTTGGTAACACCTTATTTTGTTATCTAGTGTGTTATTTGTTCCCTCTAGTCTTACATCATATTTAAAGTTGCTAAGCATGTCATTTATACACTTATACAAATAACTGCTAAAGATCAACAGCATAGTGTCAAGCTCAAATTCCTGGACCACATCACTGGAGACCTCATTTCAAGTTGACATTTAACAATAAATCCTCTTTATGTCCAGCTACTCACTCAATTCTGACTCCACTTAATTATACAATAATCTAACCTACATATTTCCATTTTTCCCCACAAGAATAGCAAGAGAAACTTTGTCAAATGCTTTGCATTTGAAATAGGTGAAATATATCTACAAAATCTCCCTAGTTTACCATCTGTATAACCCTGTCTATTTTAGTATTTAAATACTAAATAGTAGTTGTTTCTCTTTTACCCAGGAACCCTGAGGGTCTTTACCCTCCCAGTTTGATTTTCTTTTTATTGATTAAAGGAGCCAACCCTTGAGTAACTTAAAGAAGCCTGTTCATTGAATGGGTCTATCTCATTCAAAATGAGAATGTGATAAGACCTTAACCTGAAAGGACCAGGGTCTCACATTGCATCCTGGGCCATTTATGTTCATCCTGATGAATATCAGGTCACTGGACCCAGATGGCTCAGGAGAAGAAAGTGAGGTTGGTGATCTTGCGCAGCCCTCCCTCACTCAAATCAAAGTCAAGTGCAAGTCATGTCATCATCTTGATGTCTTTGAGAATGAAGGACAAACATAACAACAACCCTATCAGAAAAAGAAATGAGATTGCCTCACAAGGCCTACTCTTGATGAAGCCTTGCCATCTCCTTGAAATCCTTGCTTCCTTTTCTAGGTGTTCACTAACCATTTCTTTAATAAAATATTCTGGAATTTTAACAGAAATCGAAGTCTATCTCACTGGTATATGATTGCAGACTATTATTTTCTCTTTTTTGAAAAGTGGAATGATATTCCCCTTTTCCAGTCCCCTGACACCTCTTACATCCTCCATGATCTTTCAAGGATCACTGATGGTGGCTTTGCAAGGTTATTAGTCAAGTTTCTCAATACTCTAAAATGTGGTTCATCTGGGCCTAACAACTTGAACTCATCAAAAACAGATAGGTGTTCTCTCATTATTTCCCTACTTCTCTTCAGTAATAAGAGCAAATTTTCTGGGATAGATGACAGGAAGCCTAAATTTCCTAGTTCTTTGTGTAATCAATGCAATCCTGTCCCCTCAGGGATCAAACCTGCTATCAGTGAACCAAGTCTTCAAGTTTCCCTGATGCTTTGCTAATGATTAAGGGATATTGAGAGAAGATGGGAATAAGGAAGAAAAACAGAGTTTTGCTAGGGAAGGGCAAACATAACCCTAACTAAGGACTGACAAGATGAGCAAGTTGTTAAATGATTTATGAGGGAGTGAAGTAGCTCAGCTGCAAAGACCTTACAGTATTGCATGAGTAAACATGAACTGAGGATTAAAGAGGGGAGGGTGGAGCTTCCTCTCCAAACATGAATCCAAATCTGGATATGGCTAGAGCTAGTTAACTCATAGATAATATAAAAAGGGAAGGTTTACAAGGTGCAAATGTTCTTTGGATTATTCCTGGTTCCAAACACCAATTACTGAGAATTACACCTTTCTTACTATTTCTTAACCATCCTTTCTTTCTAAGTGACTTCCTACTTTCAAGACCTTAGAGAATTTAGAGGTGGAAGTGACTTTATAAGTCACCTTATCCAGCCCTATCATTTTAAAATCTAGGAAACTGAGGATGAGGACCAAAAAAAAAAGTCAAGGAACTGATCCAAGGCTATACATATGCTTGTTATCATAAGCAGGGATCTTTGATATCATTTTGTGATTTTAGAACTGAGGAAACTGCAAACTGCTGAACTCAATTGGTATGTCTTAGGCAGCAATAATTTAATTCTATCTCTCTTACTGGTAGATTTTGTTGGGAAGTTTTTTAATACTTCAGCTGTCCAAAATATTCTTTCCTAACATCAAACTCCAAAGGTGGAAGAGAACTAGAATCGGAAGCATTTTCTTCATGTGAGACATGGAAGTAATTATACTGAAGTTCAGTTATCAAAATGTTTTTTAAAACTGAGTTCATGAACCCCAGGTTAAGAATTTCTGCTCTAGCTCATCCAGCTATGGACTTGGGATGTACCACTTGGTCTTTGGATCTCTACAGGAGAGATACTTCACTGTTTGGCCTTTCCAAGTTTTGGAGTCAGCTTTTATATACTTTCATATTCCTCTAGATCCTGGAATATCTTTCCATCATTCTTAGTACTGGCTCTGTCTTGGTGATAAAATTGCCTCTTTGACCTACTGACCCAGGCTAAAATAGCTAGTAGCCTAAGCTAGCAGATGAGTAACCTTTAGAATTATATACAGAATAATTTTTAAACAGTGAAAAAGTGGTGAGCTTAAAAATAGGCTAGAGTAGTATGAGTTAATAACTTGGTTGCTAAGGAAACTCATTCCTCATTAGGAAAAAAAAGTCACAAAGAAACATGGCATGTAAAAACAGTGTTTGACTCTTTTTTTTCTCTTTTATGATGGGGTTGGTTACCAAAGTAGATGATTAGGATAGTGCCTCATATGTCATATCCTTAGGTTATAGCGAGGCATTTGACAAAGTCTCTCATGATACTGTGGTGAACAAGATAATGACAGGCAAGCAAGGTTACAGGGTAGCCAAGTAGATTCACACAGGTTGAATAACCAGAACAAGTTGTTGTCTTTGTCCTTCATTCTCAAAGAGGACCATGACATCAAGATGATGACATGACTTGCACTTGACTTTGATTTGAGTGAGGGAGGGCTGTGAAAGGTCACCAACTTCACTTTCTTCTCCCAACCAGAACGAGAAATAGTGTAATGGTAATTTAGGGTCAGTGGGGGTGGGAGGAGAGTTAAAGATCTTCTCTACCCATTAAAAGGCCTCAATACCTTTTGTCAATTTCTCTTGAGACTCTGGGTCAGAGGGTCCTGCCCTGTGGCTCTGAAAAGTGTGTAAATACGCTGAGCTGAGATTTTTCTTTGGGGCTTACTCAATGGAAGTGTTCGTTTGGTCAGAGGAGACTCTAGGCAGCCACTAAGGAGCCCCTTAGCTTCATAAACTCAAATGTTGGTGCTTCTCACTCTGGTAGCGATGTATGTTTTTAATGGTCAGATAGTTGGATCTGTCTATTGATCTGTGATGTATGTATTGCTTATGGTCAGACAGTTGGAAGTGCTGTTTATTTCTCTGCTTGTATTTTCTCTGAAGTTCAGGGTGCTGACTTTTTCCCCTGAACTAAGTGAATGAGATATGTGCTTGATTAAAGTAACTGTTGACCCTGCAAAAGTTGCTTTCCTTTTAGAAAAGAAGATCAAAGAACCTGTGATACCAGGCTATCTTGGATGTGTCAGGGTGCTTTCTGTTACAAATAGTCCTTGAGAAATCCTGTCAGCCTGGAAGAAGGTCTATAGTGGAGTGTCCTAGGGATCAGTTCTTGGTCCTATTAATAAAAGTCCTAGAGTCAGAGAGAAAAGAAAAGAAATCAACTGTAGAAATACAGAACTGGGGACATAAGATTAGAAAATTGTTTCTGTGAAAAAGACTTGGGACTTTTAGTATAATCAGTATTATGATATAATAGTCAAAAAAGTTAATGTGATCTGAGGCTACGGTAATTGGAATAATGTTCGGAATGAGGAAGGTAATAGTCCCCATACACTCTCCTCTGGACAAATATTTGGAGAACTTCTTTCAGTTCTGGACACAGTCTTCAAGGAAGAATCCTGACATGCTGGAACACTTCCAAAGAGAATGACTGGCATGGTGAGAGGACAGAAAATCTTGCCATATGAGAATTTTTTAAAAATTGTATTTATTTTCAGTGTTCCACAATCACTATCATACAACCTAGATTTTTTCTTTCCCTCCCTCCCCTCCCTCTCCCCACTTCCCCCTCCCTCCCCAAGATAGCATACAATTTTATATAGGTTCTACACATACATTCCTATTAAATACATTTTCACCATAGAAAATTAAAGAAGAATTAAATTGTATAGAAGAATTAAAATGTATAGAAAAATTAAAATTAATGGGAGAAATCATATAACAAACCAAAATGTAATACAAAAGAAAATGATCTGCAACATTCTGCAACTGAATTCCATAGTTCTTTCTCTGGATGTGGGCATATGAGAATTTACTGAAGACACTGGGGATATCCTATCTGGAAAAGAGAAGTGAGGACAGATGGCTGTCTTCAATTACTTAGAAGACCAGCACACAGTAACTGAGTTAAGATTGTTTTGTTTGACATCAGCTGCAGAATTTGAAAATATGAGCCAAAGTTATAGAAAGGCAGATTTTGGCCTGATGTAAGGAAAAAAAACCCTAATAATTAGGATTATCCAAAAATGGAACAAGATGCCTCAAGAAGCAAATAATTCCTTGATACTTGAGGTCTTTAAGCTGATGCCAAATGACAACTCATTGGGGTTTTTAAAAGGAGATTTCTCTTCAGGTCTGAGTTGAACTACTGGCATCTTTTTAAAATCCGAGATTATATAATTCTATAATTATATTCCTCAATAGTTTTAAGGGTAATACTGTATCAAAATAGATTTTAGTAACTAATGCTCTTCATGGTGACCTAGGTTCTTAAACACATGTCAATTATGGTTTTGTAAGACCAACCCCGTAGTAGCAGAATATTTCCTCCTAGACAATATGACTCCAATTTGGATAGTGTAAGGAACTTTTTCAAATGTGTTGCTGAAAGCTGGGTAAGCTGTCCACAGTGTTCCTCTCATCTACCAGTCTAGCAACTCTGTCAAAAAAAGGAAATACTTTTAGACTAGTATGACCTGTTCTTGAAGAAGCCAGCCATCATGGCTCTTGAGATTTATCACTTCCTTTGCATGATGTTTAGTAACCATTCCTTATTGATATATCCTAGAATTTGCCAGGAATTGAAGTCCAACTCATTGTCATATAGTTTACATATTCCACTCCTTTCCCTTTTTGAGGGGGGCAACATTTTGCCCTTCCTCCATGTGAGGGCAAGCAAAGTAAGATCTTTTTGCTGTTTTTATTTTAGTATAATGCCTCTATCTGAATGTGATTAAAGAAGATCTTCCCCATCCATTGATGGGCCGATCATTGAGGGAAGCTTGATTAGGGGAGTTGTTTTGTAGGAGGGTCCCAAGTACCTTTTGTTTTTCCTATTGAGGCACTAGGTCAGAGGGTCATGCCCTGTGACTGAAAAGTATATAAGTACTCTGAGGGTGAGGTTCTACTTTGGGGCTTAGTTTTTGAAAGAAGGTTTGTGTGTCAGATGAGAGACTTTGGGAAGCTGCTCAGCAGCCTCCGGCTTTGAAAACATAGATGTTGGTGCTTCTTTCTCTGGTAAAGATGTATGTATGTTAATGGTCAGGCAGTTTGGAAGCTCTGTCTGTTGATTTTTTATTTCTCTGAAATTTTGATTTTGATTTTCTCTGATACCCTGTGCTTGATTAAAATGATTGTTAAACCCTCAAAAATTGCCTTTCCTTTTAGAGAAATAGATCAAAGAACCTGTGATAGCAGGCCTCCAGGTGTATGTTGGGGGTGTTTATTGATATACTGCGTCTTCTAGTATTTCTTTCATTTCCTATTATCTGTATTGATTACTATGACTTGGCGAACATGTCTGTCACTTGTTTTTTTACCCTGGAATACAGATCAGCTGGGTCTGGTTACTTGATTCTTTAATGAAGTAAGTATTTTCTTGCAATCACCTTACCTATTGAGTTTCAACTTCCTCTGCCCTTTCCAGTACAAAATATTCTAAATAATTGCAAATTAAGCAGTAATGTATTTTATTTTATTTCTGTCATTACTGTTAGCATGCCTATCAGAACAATAGTGCCATTTCTTTTTTAGTCTTCCTATTTTCAATAATAGTTTTTAAAAAAATAAATTTTAGTTAATTAATTTTTATTCATTGATAGTATATATTATATTATTTATTAATTAATAATAATTAATATTAAAATTTTTTATAATCCTTAATTTTCCTCACCAATAAATAACATTAAGGTAGAATAAATTTTGCAGAACTCTTTGTAAATATTATCTTGTTTCATCCTCATAACAGTCCTGGGAGGTAGGTAATATTGTTATCTCCATTTTACAGATGAGGAAACTGAGGTAGATGACATTTAAGTGACCTGATGAGGGTTACTCAGCTTGTAAGTGTCTGAAGCTGGATTTGAAATCAGGTCTTCCAGATTCCAGGTCCAGCAAATCAATCCATTGTGTCACCTAGTGGTCTAAAGCCCTTGTGGACTTTAGTGCTCCAACTACTATTACAGGATCTACTCTGCTTTCTATCCATATATATCTTTGAAACATCCAAGTTGGTCAACGAATTGCCTGTGAATCCACATTTATGCCTTTAAACCACGCCCCCCATCATCACCACCTTGCTAACCCAAATATTAATTTGTTTTTCTCTTTCATCTATTTTGATTTTTCTTCAAGGACAAAGACTATTTTTATTTTTACATTTATATCCCTAGTACCTAGTATAGATCCTGGGACGTAGTAAATGGCCTGCTGAATGACTGAATGAGTGAAAGGCAGGAACTTTCTTCTAGATATGATGGTTAGCATGGGGGCAGTGCATGAAGGGTAGGCCATATGTGGAGAGTTCAGTTTGACTGAACCCTAATGGGTCATACATTTCAATCATCAGTCTCTGATGCTGAGAGATTAGGCTAGAAAGATAGGTTGGAAACATTATAGGTTGGAAACATTGTGGACTATTAAGCTATGGAGATAGCTGTAAAGAGATATACCTATGGAATAAAGTGCATGACCTAGGCAATAGATTTTGTGACATTTATTTTGCCTGTTCAGAGACCTTCAAAAATCTTATTTTATTCATATATTTTGATTTTTTCCTCATTTCCAAACATATCTTTCCCTGACCTACCACCAACTGAACCATCTATAATAACATTGATTGAAAAAGAAAGAGAATGAAAGCAGTTTAACCATGAACTGCATTGATGCAACATTTTATAGCCATAGTCCCTCACCATCCTTCATCTCTTTAATTGGGGGAGGGAGGTATATTTTATTAACTCTTGTCTGGGTCTGAGTTTAGTCATTAAAATTATACAGCATTCATTTTCTTTTTGTTATTCTTTCCTTGTCCATTGTTGTAGGAATTGTGTACATTGTTTCCCTGGTTCTGTTTACTTTTACTTTGAATCATTTCATGTCTTCCTATGCTTCTCTGGAGTCTTCATATTCACATTAATTTTTTCCTTATAACAGTAATATTCTGTTGTATTCCTGAAATGTCATTTGTTTAACTAGTTGTTTTGCCACCAAAAAAGTGACACTCTTAATATATTTGTGTATACAGGTTCTTTCTTGACTTCCTTGAGGAATAAATAAGCCTAGCAATGGGATTTCTGGGTCAAGGGATATGGATATTTTAGTCATTTTTTAAGCATGATTGGACCAATTCATTACTCCAACAATAGTGAATTGGTGTGGACTTTCTACAGACCTTCCAAAATCAGCTATTTCCATCTTTGGTCGTCTTTGCCATTTTATTAGGAGCAAGGTAAAATTTCGGAGTTGTTTTGATTTGTATTTATCTTACCATTAATGATTCATTAGTTAATAATTTTCAGTTCTTTCTTTGATAATTGTTCATATCCTTTGACCATTGGAAAATGCTTTTAATTTCACAAATCAATTTTAATTACACATATATGTATATATAGATATATATATATATATCAGATGGTAATCTCTTAGAAATATTTGATACAAAAATTCCTCCCCTCATTTAATGTTTCCCATCTTATCCTAGCTGCATTGATTACCTTTGTACGAAAGATGTTCAGTTTCATGTCATCATAATTATCTTTTATTATCTTTTGCTTTTTTTGCTTATTTATTGATTTCTGGATGTTTTCCAAATTATAACATATTAAATTAAAATCTTGACTAATTAAAATGCTTGGGAAAGTGTTCTTGTTCATTTGATCATGTCTTTAACTGGAGGCTAAGCAAATAATTCTCAATTCTTATTGCTAGAAATAAATTCTTGATGATTTCTTCCTAATCCTGATCCTTGAAATTATTTCACATTAACTTTTTGTTTTTTATTTAAATATGTGTATAGATCTTACTTTACTATAGTAGAATGTAGGTTTCTTGAGTGAAGAAATTGTTTCATTTTTGTCTTTGATACCTAGTACTTAGCAGAGTACCTTGCCTGTAGTAGGTCCTTAATGCTTGTTGAAATCAATTTCTAAAATGTATTCATCTACTTTCTATCTCTACTAAATATATCATATGGAAAGTAATTTAACTTTTTTCTAATAATTAAGAATCTTACTTCAGCATCATGATTTGAAATATAAATGTTCACTGTAAAGTAATAAGGAATCTTATTTCCTCTGTGTCCTTCTCCACAGTGACTATTCCAAACTCTTTACTTTCTCCTTAAGCCCCCAACCCTTATTGACAGCCTTCATCTATAATTAAAAACAATTAGCTCTAACAGGAGTTCTTTTCTTTGCCTTCCTGTACTCCCCCAAACCCATTCTCTCCTCTCTTTAACCTTTGAGGACAAATAATCCTTACTAAAAGTCTTCCCTTTCCCTGTGCCTATTCCCTCCTGCCTCTTCCAGGACATTTCTCAAAAAATGATTCCCTCTCTTTCAATCATTGATCCTTCCTTCTTCCTATTAATATTTACAGGTCTCTCCAATTTTAAATTTGACCTTTTTATTGTCTTCCTGACTTCACTGTGCCCCCTAGCTGCCCCTCCCAACCCCTTAATGAGGGTATTTCCCATGAATTTGTCCTCAGCTCTCTTTGTTTCTGTCTCTGTATTATGTCCCTTACCTAGTTCCAATGTTTCCTTTCTCATTTCCATAGGGAAGATTACTTGATCTGCTATCTTCTGCCCTGGTTTCTTCCCTAAGTTCTAGAGCCACATGATGAACGCCTACAAGACATCACCTGAATGTTGCACTAGAATATCCAAATCTCTCAGAGATTTTTTTGAACCATCTCATTAGCATTCAATTAGATCGAAAGCTTTGGATCCACTCACCCCCATTCTGGCCACTCTTTTTCCTGTATAGAGATGACTGAGGGACTCCAACGGGGCCATTCAGATACAGGTCTTTCATCACTGTTCCTTCATGGCTATTACTACCTAGAAGAGCATGGGGCCACAGAACAACACAGTGTCAGGTTGGGGAGCACCAGCAGGGTACATCAGCCTCCATTTCTACACAGGACCTATATCTTTCTATCTACTTCCACAAATAAAGAGCATTCATTAGACTGTAGAACTCCAACACTCAGAGCCAAGAATTTGCTCAACCAAGCATACCACTATCACTCCATGCTACTGTTTTCACTTCCTCTGACTTACGTCATTAACCGTTGCACCTACTACAGCAATATTCTATTCTCTATATAATCAGCGCCATGTACCAAGGAAGGGATCAGGCAAGCAAGCTAAGCAATGGTCCCAGAATCAAAACATCTTCAGAACTTCAGTGGCTCTAGGATTAGATATAAATTCCTCTTTTTGGCATTTAAAGTCCTTCCCAGCCTGGCTCCAAAATGCCTTTCCTTCTTTTCACACAGTTTGGTCTAGTCAAACTGGACTTGCTTTTTCTTACACAAGACATTTCCTCTCTAGGCTCTTTGATTTTGCAGAGTCTTTCCCCATCATCCATGCCTGGAATGTACTCCCTCCTCACCTGTACCTCTTAGAATATTTAATTTTTTCTTTTTAAAAAAAATATTTTATTTTTCCCAGTTATATGTAAAGACAATTTTTAACATTCATTTAAAAAAAATTTTTGAGCTTCAAATTTTCTTTCTCCCTTCCTCCTTCATCACCCTCCATCCTAAGATGGTAAATAACTTGATATAGGTTACACATGTGCAATCATGTAAAACATATTTCCATATTGGTCATGTTTTGAAAGAAGAAACAGACTAAAAGAAAAAATACTAAAAAAAATAAAGTGAAAAATAGTATTCTTTGATCTGCATTCAGACTCCTTCAGCTCTTTCTCTGGATTTGAATGGCATTTACCATCATGACTCCTTTGGAACTGTCTTGGATCTTTGTATTGCTGAGAATAGCTAAGTCATTCACAGCTGATCATTGTGCAATATTGCTGTTACTGTGTACAATGTTCTCCTGGTTCTGCTCACTGCACTTTGCATCACCACTTAGCTTTCTTCATGACTCGGCTCAAGAACTACCTTTTTCTGATCTCCCAGGTCCTTTCCCCCATTCTGCAAACTACTCTATTTATTTTGTATATTTATACTTATTTGTGCGTATGTTTTCCCCCAGCAGAATATAAACTCCTCAAAGGCAGGGTCTTTTTCATTTTTATCTTTGTATACCTAGAGCCTAAAACAGTGCTTAGCACTTATTAGGCACTTAAGAAATGTTACGTGATTGATTTATTTTTCTTCTCATTCATATGGACCAAGTAATAATAACTGGTTAAAGATAGCTAGAAGTTCTTTTGCCTTCAGCACACATCTGCCTGCCTTAAAAAAAAAAGCCCAGAGTCTCACAAACCTAAGATCAAGCTTATCATATTTTCTGAAAAAGTTATCCTTCCTTCTGACTTCATTATTTTTGTCAGTGGCATCATCATTCACCCAGTCTCCCTTGTTTGAAACTTTGATGTTGTCTTCAATTTATCCCCCTTCTCTTCCTCTCATATCCAGTCAATTTCCATGTCCTGTCAATTCTATCTCTGCAGCAGCTCTAGTGTTCGGCACCATCTTCTCAGTTGCTACTACCCTTATACAGAACTTCATTACCTTAGCTATGAACCTTCTAATTGACATTACCAAGTCTACTCTCTGCCCCCTCAAAACTATCCTTCACTGCTCTGCCAGAAATATCTTCTCCTTGTCTAGATGTTGTAATGTTAAAGGTTTTGAAGGGCTCAAAATCCTTCAGTAGGTCCCCAATGCCTACCAAATGTAACCTCTGGGTGCCTCTGGGATATAAAGAAATGCAAGCAGGAACTGAAATTTTGTGGATCAGAACAGAACTTTTTGTACTATAATCATGAAAACAGTGCTGAGACTCCAGAGGTAGGAGCATCAAGCAGAGGTGGCTGGAGGTAAAGTCTAGATAGGAAGAGTGAGCAAAATGGGAACAGTAAAATGGTGGATCTGTTGTGGGTGGGGGGTGGGAGAGGAGAGATAGAGACAGAAAGGAGGGAGGGAGAGAGAGAAAAGGAGAAAAAAGGGAGGGAGGAACACACACAGACGCAAGAAACCTTGGAAGGCATCTTGTGATAGAAGCATAAGGACAAGAAACTAGGTGTTCCAGGCAGCTAGCTTCCTCATCAGCAGCCTTCAGCACTTCACTAATTTGTCTTAGAACCTTAAAAGGGCTCTCCTGATACCAGATTGTGGCTGGTCAGAACTTCTTTCTGATATGTGTCAGTTCTGAATTGTAAATAAAGGGTGCTGCCAGTAAATGCCTTGTGGTCCATAGATATACAGAAACAGAAAGCATGAACCTTCTCTTCCTGAATAGCAGGGTAAAAGGGATTTTTTTCTCCCCTGCTTCCTCCCCTCCCCAACACAACTGGGGGCGATGGAGCTAAACAATTTCCAGAACAAATCCTATAGTTTTGATATCTATTTTGATAAACGCCCTCCAAAAGCAGAATTAAATTGGCTCTAATTGCTTTTTCTGATCTTTTTTAATCTAGTAAAGGGGGCATGAGTACAAGTGAGCCTTAACATCTTTTTCATTGTTTCCCTTGTTTCACTGAACATGTTTAATGTAATGAGTGTAATGACTAAGGGAACAGATCTATCACTGGAAGAGGCAGGTGTGTTTTGGCAAAAATGGACACACTCACCTTTCCAAAGTAGGGGCCAGAAGAGGAAAGAAACTTATTTTAATCTCCACCTTAAACCTACAAACCCTAACTGATAACCCTCTCAAGTGGTTATACAAGTAAGAATTCACTCTTGAGTCTGGCATTGAAGGTTCTCTAAATTTAGTAAAAATCTAGTTAAGTATGATCTAGTACCACCCTTCTTTTCTAGCCTAGCCACATACTCTTCTCTTGTAGTTCTCTTACATATTTATCATGTATTATATTTTATCATAGCTATATGTTTATTTCTTGCGCTGATCAGTAGACTGTAAGGTCCAGGACAACGGTGACCATCATATCTAAATTTCAAACTTTTTGAAGTATGTTGTAAGCACTTAATAAATGTTTTTCATATTGAATTGACTAGAGGTAAAAGGAGAAGGATTTTAGGTTGAAGGCATACTGCTCCTAGGACACCCCTCTGTGAATTTAAATTTAAATTTGGTTCTTAAGTCATGCATTCTAGTTTGGTATTTCCACATCATAGGGGTTAGGGGCTCAGCACCCCCTGATTTGAAAAATCTGAGTAAAATTTTTTGGCCCTCCCTTTGTGCCAGAAAAGAAGTCTGAATTTTTCTCTTTTTCTCTTATGAGATGTACGATACCTTATTGTAAAATTTGGGTTAAGTATTTGGTCATAGGTTCTGTGTCATCTGTTGGCCTTCAGGTGTCCTCTGTGGCTTCTGCAAAACTCCTCCAAAAGTTCCCATTTAATTTCCTATGCCAGCCTGAGTTATATTGAAACCTCAATGGGGAAAGTTGCGATGTTGGAAGGATAATTATGTTAAGATTTTAATAGAATGGAAGGAGTAGTAGACCTGTAATTAGGAAGATTTTGGAGTTCAAATCCTGACATTGCCATTTGCTAGTGAAGTGACCTTGGGCAATTTGCTTAATAACCTTTGATTTCTTTGTCCTTTGATTTCTTCACTTGTAAAATGGGAATATTAGTACTTGCAAAACCTCCCTTGTAGAGATTCAGACAATTTATCCAAATTAAAGGAATGCATAAATATAGTTTCCCATTATTGGTTTTAAAAGTGGAATACTAAGGAAGAATAAAGTTCCAGCCAAAACTTCCAATGACTATGAATCTGGTTGATTCATTTAAATAGCATTCAGTGATTGTGCATAACATTGTAAATATACCTATAAGACATACTCCTTGCTCTCCAGGAAATTAAAATCTAATCAAGTTGATAAGAAGGATAAAATAACAGTTAAGTCAGGATGTAAGGCAGTATATTGTGGAAGCATATTAAAAACATCCTTTTAAGGAAAACATAAAATATTGATAAATAACATTTTCTTCCACTAAAACCCTTTTCAGACCTTTCCCTCTAGGAAAATGGGCAGGCTGTCTGTTGATTGTCCAGACTATCTCAACCATACTACAGAAACCACTTCACCTTGCAAGTTCACTCACTTCTCATGCTGTCATATTGGAAGTACTCTTTCTCTGTTGTTTCCCCTTCTGACTGGCTGGTTCCTCCCAGAGCTTCCATTTGAGGGGTAGGTACTGGCCATCCAACTATCTATTCCTTACCGGTCCATGCTCTTCATTCTCAGAGATTTTCTACCATTCCTCTCTGCAGTCACCTTCATCTCCCTCCCCACTGCCCTGCCAGCTTCCTTCTAATTACGGTTTGCCCTTATAAGAATATAAACTTCACTGGGGTCAGAGATTGTCTTTCAGTATTAATATTTCTAGAACTTAGCACAATGTCTGGCACATAGTAAGCCTTGATAGATGCTTGTTGACTTAAAAGTTAAGACCTTTCTTAGGGAAATGGATTGTGGGTGATGATCAAACTTAACTCATTCCTAAAATAAGAACATTCCCTTCTCACCACTGGAAGAGTTGATGCCAAGACCCATCCTTCTCCAGGAATTTCAGGAAGGAGTCCCATTGATTCATTAGAGGAGTGGTCTGAGAAGAAATAGTTTAATGGCTTTGTCACCAACAGTTCTGAAATGTTAACCCCAATCTGCATTTTAGCATATTGTGACTTTTCCTCTTCGTTCAAGATTCATGTAAATGTTACTGTAAATCCTCTTAGAGTAGAGTGTTACATTAGAGGGCATAGAGGAGCCATGCTAGTTTGGATAGTAAATTAAATTGTTTCTGGTAGGCATGCTAATGCACATGGTATAGTAGTAATTTTTTTTCTTTGACAAATAATTCACACAAAATTGAATGATAAAGACAAAAAATGCTAAAGGATTTCAGAGAAAGAAGAAGTTAGTGGATACTTCCTCAAGGGGTGGTACCAGAGTTGGACTCAAAAGACTTATAGGATTTGGAGGAGGATACAAGGAAGGCAACGTTAGGCATGAAAATATCATGAGGAAAGGTTTGTAATGAAGTGTTTAGATAACCCATTTTGGGTTAGGAATAAATGAGGATGTTAGAAAACCAAACACACTGAGTCAGATGTTAAGTTGAGTGCTGAAGTTTAAGGTGAAGAAGGAAGAAAACTAAGTTCTAAGAGTATTTAGAACAGGTAAATTTGCTATTTCTAGTTTCTTTTAAATAGCTTTAGATTAAAACTTACCTATTCAGCCAATAGTTTGTAATGTTCCTATAAAATATTGCTACCCATAGTAATCTTATAATTATGCCTTTCCAAAAATGGAGTCTGGACCCACCAGTTCTTTCTTGGATCATTAATGTGGGCTTTTGTATTGAATCATAATTTCTTTTTCCAAAGGTAAACCACAGCAAACCAATCCATCAATCCAAGTTAAAATTGAAACTACTGATTTAGCACAGCCCACAAGAGTCTCAAGAGATCTCTGGTTTTTTAAAATGTTCCTAAAATAGAGTAAAATGAATTTAAAATGGTAGGACATTTTAAGAAGACTCTTATAGTTCCTTTCTAGAGCCATATTATCTTTTTAAAGGCTGTCTACTATATGAGTCTCTCACAACAAGGTAGTTGAGGATAAGCCATGTTAGCAGCTGCCCTGGAGTAGTGAAAGCATAATCAGATAGTTTTTAACTTTGCAAATGCCTTAACAAAATCATCAGACTCTTTGCGTAATGCATTCTGTAACCTCAATGCTTAGACTGCTGGTGCCCTTTAAGGGGGAAGAGAAGGGGAAATCCTTTAGAGGTCTGATTTTAAGATCCTAATTTGCATAATTTTGGAACAGATGATTTATGGGACCACTCACTGGGTTTTAAGTTCCAGGAATCCAAAGTAGGATAATGGGAAAGAGAGTTGCAAACTGCCTGAATTTACAGTCAATTGACTGAATCTTACACCTTACTCTGGCACACATACCCTTTGATGCAATGACACTGCCTTCCGGGCTGTTCCATGAACTAGCAGCCCAGGCCATTTTCTCTGGCTGGCTGTCACCTATTGGTCTCCCCGGCTTCCTTTCAGTCTCAACTAAAATCCCATCTTTTACTGGAAACTTTCTCCAACCCTTCCTAGGTCTAGAGTTTCCTTTTGTAAATTATTTCTCATTTATCTTGTATATTGCTTGCTTTTCCCCCCATATTTTCTCTCCCTTAGACTGTATGCTCCTTGAGGGTTTTCTTTTGCCTCTTTTTGTATCCTCAGAGCTTAACACTGCCTGCCACACGGTAGGTACTTAATAAAGATTGATTGATTGAATTTTACCATTCCTGTAAACCAGAGAGTCTTAACCTGGGGTTCATGAACTTTAAAGAATATATAGATTTTTATAATATATTTCATTATTATTTATTTCCCCTGTAATCCTATGTACTTTTCAATGTATTTAAAATCTTTATTTGCAAAAAGGCTCTATAGGTATCATCAAATTTCCATAAGGGTCAGTGACACAAAAACGGTTAAGAATCCCTATGCTCAAGGAAGACTAGAGAATGCTATACACCTGGATCATTCTACTGACCCCACAGAAGTAGAAAGAACTAAAGCCATTGTATATGCTATATGTCTTCCAAATCACACAAATCCATTGTAATCATTTAAATTTTCTTATTCAGATAAAAGATGACTTAAAGTCTGAGGTTAAAGTAACTCCCAGTTCTCTAGGGTATGGGTTATGCCCATAGCAAAACTAAAACAAAGCAAAAAAACCCTATTCTTTGAATAGTTCTGTTCAGGATCTGGGCAGCTAGGTGGTACAGTGGATAAGAGTGCTAGGCCTGGAGTCAGGAAGACTTCCTGAATTCAAATCCAAACTCAAACTTAGATACTTAGTAGCTGTGTGGCTCTTGGGCAAGTCACTTAACCCTGTTTCCTTCAGTTTCCTTACCTGTAAAATGAACTGGAGAAGGAAATGACAAATCACTCCAGTATCTTTGCCACGAGAACCGCAAATGGGGTCATGATGAGTCAGATACATTGAAATAACTGCACAACAACAAATTCAAGGTCTATCAAGGTCTATTCTGATTGTGGTTACCACTCAAAATTCGAAGGGTTGACAACCTTACACTGAATGACTAATTTTGTTCCTGAACCATATCTGAGCAATATCTGAGTTTCTGACAAATTCTGATAGTCAACCTATGCTAACCATTGTCTTCTAATTTGAGGGTCTTAGCATAACGCTTCCTTTGAAATATAGCAATATACATAGACGATAGCCACCGCTCTCACTCTTTCCCCAACCCCTGCCCACACACACCCTACCTAGACACACACTTACATAGTAACGTGAGCATAAAGCAGACAGGCTTCTGTCCAGTGTCCTTATCCTGGGACACAGCTCCCTGTTGCCATTCACTTTCTATAAATGCCTCATCTAGGCTTTGCCCTGTTCTTGTAGCAGCAGGATGCCATCTTGTTTTGACAACTTCCTAGCCTCTTGATGTTATCTGTTAATTTGTGAGATAGTTGGCAAGGAAGCTATTTAGCTTGCATTGGGGGATGGGGAATCATTAGCTAGACATTTACACAGTATAGAATAACAGTTCTGAAGGCACTAACCCTCACCTGCAGAAGGTCTTAGATGGTACTATCGAGCCAGCAGCACCTATTCCATCTCTCCCCAAGCTATCAAGTGTGGCTGCATTATCTTTGATAGAATTAGATGATAGGACAACAGAACAAAGAAAAGACACCTACAAAAATGGGCCTATGAACACAAAAGGAAGGAATAGGATTGGGGAGGGGAGGTATATAACACGAATCCGAGAACCATACTGGCTTATTGATTTTTGACACAGCATTTTGATTTTATACCTATATACATATGTATTTTGGCAAGCAGAACCTGGCTAGAACTAGCCAGTTCAATTAAAAACCAAAAAGATGAAGGAGTCATGGAAAGTGAGTTTCGTGGAAGTGGCCATTGTCATCCAAAGAGATGCTGAGTCGGGGAGGGGAAGGAGCCCTTGAGATCCTGAGAGCCTGGGTCAGAATTGGTCGGGTGAAAGTCACTTATGCTCTCTATGAGTCTCATAATCGTTCAGCTATAAGATAAGGCGATCGAGCTGGTCAGTCCCCAAGGTCCCTTCAGCTCTAAGTCCTTTGAATATGTTTTCAGGAGGACAACATAGTTTGCTACCACTGTGTCAAGTTAACAGTCCCTCACTGCTTTTCCAAGGCACACCCCTTAAATTGGTTACCAAGTCTTTTACAGTCATCTCTAATGTGCCCTTCACAGTCATAAATGCTTATTCAGAAAATAGCAGCAATGGCAGCAGAGAAAAAAACACTCATTCTTTGAATGTGTTAAAAATTGTGGGTTTTTTTTTGGTTGCACTAGCTGTGTATCTTAAAAACCAATACAGTACCTAGGGCTAATGATATTAGAAATCCTGGGAGTGAGTGAGAAGGGTTATGGGTACAACCTTGTTTCTACTGGTTACTGTCAGAAATCTCTCAAGACTCCAACATCATGGAATAAATCAATAAAATAATCTTTACTGAACAGAGGAAAGCATTTTTCTTTATTTGATTTTATTTTGTTTTGAGGCCAGACATGATTTCACTGGAACAGAGAACTTTCAATATGGGAACTCCCTCCACCAATGTGAATAGGTGTCTGCACACAGGAATCAGGAGTACAAATTGGATGGGCTAATAAATAGCCCTCACCAATAACCAGGGAAAAGGCTGTAGAACCTATGAGATTTGAGTGATCTATCTAGGACTCAGGGTTTTTCATTAAAACTTAGGGGATACTCAGTATAACTTTTTATTCCCTGCTAAAGCCTGAGAGTTTAGGGTGAGTTTTCATTTTGTAGCTGCCCAGGGATGGGGTGTCCTTACTAGGAAAAATGAGACAGCACAGTGTGCCATGCCACTCACTACCTGTATGAGCTTGGACAAATCATCTAACTGTCCTAATCTAGGGGTGGGGATCCTGCAGCCTTCAAGCCACTTGTGGCTTTCTAGATCCTTAAGAGGGGTCTTTTTGACTGAATCCAAAACCAGATTCAGTCAAAAGGCTGCACTTAAGTATCTAGAAGGTCACAGGTTCCCCACCCCTGTCCTGATCTGGAAAATGATGACATATTTAGTGATCAGAAAGACAGAGAACAATGTGCTTTAGGTGCTATATGGATTACATATACCATTATACGTAGAACATACATATATTTTATACTGAAAATATCAACATGTGTATGAATATATGCACATATACATATAAGTAGGTACCACATATAAGTAGGTACCGCATATATAGTATGTGTGTATATGACCCTAGGTTAAGTCACTTAACCTGGTTTGCCTCAGTTTCCTTATCTATAAAATGAGTTGGAGAAGAAAATGACAAATCACTCCAGTATCTCTGCCAAGAAAACCCCAAATGGGGTCATGAATAGTCGGATATGACTGAACAAACAACATGTATGCATTTCCTAGGTTGGCATTTCAAATACAGACTACAAAACCTCAAGTAAAGAGGACACTAAAGAACCAGTAGATGGCAGTGTTTGCTATTTAAAAAGACTAGATAGTACAATTCATTTCTTTCACTGTTTGTTAGTACATATATGTGATATAAATCCAAACCTCCATTTTAAGAGTCTTTATTTACAACAAGCCCAATTTTTATGTCCCTTCCTGATACTTCCATTGAATGATTCTGTCACAATTTCTTAAATAGAAAAATATTTTGAGAACACTGACACCAGAGAAATAAGCCCATTATTCAAAGATTCTTTCCTTTGAAGTAATACTTTAAAAAAAAAATACTTCGTTTTTTCTCCACGAGAAAAAGACTAAAGAAATACTTTCAAAATCACCTTTAGGTCATAATTGCATCTCTATTCAATCATATAAATGTTTATAATTAGGATATACTAATTAATAATAGCTAATGAAATTAATAATTTAATTATCTTAACACCATTCTTCTAAAGATTTTTTAAACATATTTCTAAAAGTATAAATTAATTCAGGTTCCCAATATAGCTAAGAATTTGAAAGTACTGTCTTGTACATAATATAGAAAAGGTGTATAACAGGACCTATAGGTTTCCCAATTATAGACTGTTGAGGCTAGAAGGGATCATGTAGCCAGCCCTTCACCTTACGGTGACAAAGCTAACTTGGAGCAAAACTGGAATTTTAATTCAGGCTTCCTTAAGGTGTTCTCTATGTCGTCTCTGCCTCTTCAAACTAGCAGGACATTCCACACCTCTCCCTGTAGAACCTCCTCTCATTAGGAGTTTTTCTCAGCATTTACTAAATTCCTGCCTAACCCACCTGTCCCTACTAAAGAACTGCCAACAAGTTCATGATGGTATTTTCACCTGTCATCCTCTAGCCTTAAGTATTTCTTAAGCTTCCTCTGCTTCTGGTGCACATGGAGGCATTTTAGCATCATTTACTCCTGAAGGTTAAAACATCTATACCCTGTAATCTCCTACTCAACAACCAATACCAGTTTAATACTGAGAGGGAAAGTGCCATGGCTGAAATGTTTAGCACAGTATCTATATTTCTCATCTTTGATTTAAAATTATAAAAATTATATATTGCCTGCAGAAGCAGTTATTTCTAGTCAGTGATAGTTCCCTCACATCAGGACACTAAATGCATGCCAAAGTATTTTACTCTGAATTAAAATTTGATCTCTGTCTGCATAAAATTTGATTAAAATTCAGGAGCCAAGCAGAGGAAGATTAGAAAACTGAACTGGAGTATCCAGAAGGAAAGACACGCCAAGCAGTAAAAATGAAGAAAGAAAAAAAATCACCCCAACAACAACTTGGATTTTCTATATTTATCTGTGAGCTGTGTGTTTTTGCTTCACTTGGTTGTCAATTTTAATTGGTCTGCAACATGCAGGGCTTCAGTTCTTACTAGTTTTAATGTATTCAGAATTCCTGTTGTTATTTCTCCCCTGTACTGTGCTATCCCAGAATGCAGTCATTTCCAGTAAGTAATGAACTTTCCTCTCATTATTGAAATAAGCAACTCATTAGAATGCCAGATACTGGGATGTATTCATTTTTATGTTTGTTGATATAACGGTATATAGATTGGAGAAAAGTAGGAAGTAGCTTTTTTAGTACAGTCCAGAAAAAAAATGGGACCAACGTTCTATATATGCCATAGTAAATAAAAGTAGTACATGAATCGAAGGGCAGAATCTGGCCTTGTATGAATTAATGATTTTCAGGGTTGATACTATAACAGAAACACAGAAAATCTCAAAGATATTCATGTCCATTAGCTCCAGGAAAGTAAAAGGAAATATACTGAACAGATTTAAAATCAATTATATGGCTTCTTGAAAACAAAGGTTACTTTAAAAAGGAGCAAACATCCCTTTTACTAAGACTAACAGCAAAAATTACAATGTATGTTTGAAATTTGTAAAGTATATGAGAATTAGATGGCAGTAGAATTTAATCTAAAATCAACTTGTGGTAGAAATCAACCCCATGTGAATCTAAAGATATATGAAAATTCAGATTTGTATGAAAAATAATTGTTCGATTATTTACATTACAAAAGCATTATTTGTTACATATAAAGAAAGGGAGCTACCATTTCTAAGAGTCCTTTAGGATTTCTTAAACTGTCTTCTTCTAGGTATCCAAAATATGATTTGATTTATAAAAATATGATTTGCCAAAATATCCTCAGAAATCATTTGTGAAAAATGAGGTATGTCTGCTTGTTAAATGGAGTACCAAGAAGCAAAATTCTGCCTATTGTTTGTCTGCCTTTTGTTTGCTTCCATTAATAAAAATAAATAAGCTCTTTATTTTTTCTTGAACAGCTCCCATCTAGCATCTTTATCTTCAAAATAGCTTCTTTTAGTACCTTAATTTAGCTTAAGCAACTTTTCTCCCCTTCAGCAGTAATCTCTAATTTGAAAAATTAAATAGTAACATGTCTAATCCCAAATATTCTCTCTGTGAGTAGAGACAGAGACAGAGAGATATAGAATGGGATAATATTCTTGCATATACATTTCCATGTTAGTCATTGACATCAGAGTCTAAGCTGGTGGCTAGATATCTAAATTAAAAATTGAAATTGTCATCCAAAATTTGAGGTATTTTAAAATATCTATTTGAGGCTCTGTAGGGGGAGAAATACAAATTTTCCAGTTTTCATTCAGTTCCTTGTTTTCATGCAGAACCATTTGGGAAACAGTCCAAAAGCGAGAAGGGAAACTTATAAAACAGGCAAGGTCAATTTTGCCCACATGTCCAACACTTCAAAAAAGCAACCGGACAGAGACCAAGTCACATTGTCTCTGGTAAATAACTCACTATTCCATTTAGTTACCAGTTTTTAGACAAAAAAAGAGTCCATTCATAAAGGAAGATGGAAAAGATAAACAAATATATAGAAAAGACACAGATCAGCTGACAGCGATGCAGGATGGGGGAGTGAAGGCTGGCAGTGCTCCCCTCTATACCTCATGTCAGCTGTACTTGATATATAGAATTGGACAAGTCATTTAAAATTTCTGCAATAGATTTGATTTCTGCAATGTAGGAATAATCAAAGTGAGCTGTCCTACATGGACACTGTGTAGATAAAAATAATCCTCATTTGTGCATTCCTATTTTCAAATTATCTCTACATTTGTTGGAAATGCTGTTTATCTGATGGTGCATTCTTTGCTTTTTTCAACCAGGTATTTAAAAAGATGACTGAAAACTGGACTAAGGCCATGGGATTAGTTTGTAGTGTATGATTTGAAGATGCACAATCTACTGAACAGGTCATGGCACCGAGAGATGTCTATGATATACTAAACTCAGTCAGTGACTTTTTGGGTGACCTCCCTTTAAATGCCACAATAAGGAAGGACAAGTATAATTAAAAGAGTTGGCTGATACTTGGTAAAATGCCATTGAAAAATAAAATATCCTCACAATCTCCAAGTGGGGAGTGTATTTATGTATGTATGTGCGTATAAATACATATAGGTGTGTGTATATATATATATATATATATATATATATATATATATGCCTACATATACACATGTATATATGTATTGTCTATATATATTATCTGTGTGTAGGCATATAGATATGTATATGTATGTATACATATGTATATCTATATATACATATATATGTGTATTTTTACAATGTAATGTATGGCAGGAATAAATAGTTGCAGAGGAATAGAAAGTGCCATAATGTTATATCTTTACTCTAGAGTGGCAATTAAGGGTAATGAGGGCAACCAGGGCTCTTTTTCAGGGCACCAGAGGAGTTTTCCTTCTCATCACCACTTCCCTAGCAACCCCTTTTGATTCTTAGCCAGAAAAGACCATGAGGGTCTGGACCTCATTAGGGTGGGTTGTAGTACTCTATACCCACATACAGCCTCTCTTCCTTTCACCGCCACCCCCAATGAGTTGACTGGTGCCTACGTTCTTCTCCCCCTCCTAAGGTCTCTGCTGTATTTTTCTCTCTGTATTTCTTCCCAGGGTTTGCCTGCAGGACTGCCCCTGAAGGGGCTGTTTTCTACATCCCTCCCCATCTCCTATCTGAAGATCCTTACATAGAGTTCTGCCCCTCTCTAGTGTAGAGAATCACCTTCAGCTAGGAGGATGTACCCCTCTCTAAAACACTATCTCCATGACCCAGCCTGCTTTCTCTCATCTCTTCTGCCTCCTCCTCAAGGATCCTGTGCATGCCCTTCCTGTTCTACCTCTTGGCCTTTCCTTCTGCCTCCTGAATATTACCTAGTGTACTTTTCTTTTCTATACCTTGTAACTGTTTCCAGAGGTTGCCCAGAGCAAAACTAACTTTGGCTTTCCCCAACTCAGTCAATTTTGCCCCAAGTACCAGAACTCCTAGGGACAGCTAGGTGGTACAGAATACCATGGTTGCAATCAGGAAGACTCACCTTTGTGATGTCTGAGACACTTACTAGCTGTGTGACCCTAGGCAAGTCACTTAAGTCTGCCTCAGTTTCCTCATCTGTGAAATGAGCTGGAGAAGGAGATGGAAAACCACAACAGTATCTTTGCCAAGAAAATCCCCAAATGGAGTCATGAAGAGTCAGGCAAGACTGAAATGACCAAACTATCACTACCAGAACTCCTAGCTATGGTGTACATGTAGCCAGGTTGGGGGTGAGATGGGGTGAGGTAATAGCACTGAATACAGTTAAAACAATTGGTCTATGCATAGAGGCAGAAAGAGCCTTGACAAAGACTGCAGAACTCCCCAAAGGTTATCATTTGTGTATTCGCCTGACCTCAACTCCACATCCACACCTTTCTTCAGGCCAGACCCAAAGGATCTAAGGGACTTTGTTTCTGCTCATGCTCCTAAGGGCACTAAGGGCAGAAGTCATCACACGTGTACTTTGACACATATACTTCTTTCCTGGCCCCTAATGATGCTAACTCCAGTCTTTCACTAAGTGCCCACATGTAGCTCTTGTACAGAAGAGTACATGGTACAGAACACATACCTCTGCCATATATATTAAAATCACACTGGCTATTGAGGTATTGAAAACAGACTCAATAGCACATCCTAAGCCCTGGGGAACATGTATCCTAGTGTCCATATCTGACTTCCATGGAACCCTGGTCACTTAGCATACATAGGAAAATATGCACATGCACCATTATCTGGAACTCACTGAAAGATTAGGTTTAAATTATTTTTAGGGTCTTCTCTGCACTTTATTTTGAAGGATACATCTAGGATTACTAGAAGACTGGAGATTTCTGAAGCAAAAAAAGGTAGGATAGCTTTCTGATTGTGTCATCTGAGGAATAAGCAGGAGCAGCTGTCCGTTGAGTGACACTCTGCAGGGACTATATTACTGAAAAGCAGTACTGTAAATTGGCAGAACAAGTTTCACTAAATATAGTAAGAAAATGTTGAAATGGAAACTTTGGTTAAGTTGGAGTAATGAACAGAGCTTTGTAAAGAGCCAGGTAGACTTGAGCCTATATTGTCTTGGACCTGAATATTGCCTACACAGTGTATACACACATGTGTATGAATATACATATATGTATTGTGCATGTGTACTTGCACATGCATATACATGTATGTATATTTAATGTTGAGCAGTTCACCGAGCCTTACCTTATTCACCTCCAAAATGGGAATAATTCATAATAATAACACTGGCCCTATTTAATTATTTTGTGGTTGTTGTGGGAATCGGATATGATCATGGGTGTGACAGTGTTTAGAAAAAATGTGGAGAAAATAAAAATTTTTAAAAATATTTATGATACAGGAATAATAATTTACATTGATTCATCTCACAGGTATGCTATTGTTATTGAAATCTATCAAACAAAAAGGCTTTTCAGCCTTGTTTAAAAATAGAATTAGATGGAATTTTTGCCCTGTGGGTTTAAACTAGAAAAGCATACTTGATGCAAAGATGGGGAAACATTCAAGGTAGACAAAAGCTTCACATGAAGACCAATGGTACAGTGTTCAGAAAGAAGCTCTGAGCTTCTTGGATGGCAGGCGCACTATGGGCAATTATTCCTGTGGCTTTCTCATCATGGTGGAAAGGGGTATTCTAAATGATTCACAGTAAAGCCTCGGGTGGGGGGGGGAGGAATGAATGAAAGCTACAGAGGACTAAGAGAAAGGAGTATGTTTAACTGAAGAAAAAGGATACAGGCAGTAGAATGGAGATTTGAAAGAAAAAAAAGAGTAAACCAGAGATGGAATGGAAAGTATTGAAAACGGTAGGAGTTAATTAAATTTGCATAATTTCAAGTCCATCTGGAAGCTGTTCCAAGAAGCTTGGGGTTAACCTTTTTTTCTTTTATTATTTTATTTAAATTTATTTTATTTTCAATTCACAGAACAAAACAAGCATTTCTATAACACAATACAATAAAAAGATGATTGCGCATGAAACTGCATATCTACCATGTACAACTTTCAATTCCTTCCAAATATATAACAGTTATCATGTAAATTTCTTTTTTGTTTTATTTATTATTTAATTTATTTTTGAAAGGGATGTTAGGGTTTGGGAAACATGAAATTGTAATTTCTTTCCTGTACAGAGATGCTATCAGAAATGAAGATTTGCAACTTTAATTTGGTGTCTTAAAGAGTTGTCTGGAGGCTTTGTTCCATTAAGTGACTTACCCAAGGTCACACAAATAGTACATATCAAAAGCAGTACTTGAACATGGGTCTTCCTGAACCCAAGATTGAGCTTCTACTGTAGGTACTGTTGAGGTTTTTGGTTTTTTTTTGGTGTATATGTCATGGATTTTTCCAAATTTGGCATTTGGCCAAAGTGTATAGGACATCTTCAAGTAATATTTTTAATGCATAAAAGGAGATACATAGAATTATGAAGGAAAACAGTTATACGGAAGTATAATTATCAAAATGTTTTTAGTAAAATGTTTTTATTATGTTACCATCTTAAGAACTTTTGCTCTATTTACTACTCTATGTCATGCTGCCTTTCATTTCGGATATTGATATCAGTCCTAGGAAACAATGAGATCATAATCTACCTGTACAAATCAACCACCACAAAGAAAGGTACCATTTTTTTCACAGCATGGGAAAGAAAGGACTTTAAGGACAGTGAATTGGGAAGTTATTTTAAAGCATGAGATGAACTTGGTGATGCTGTCAACACAATTGAATTGATAACTTATATGTCAAAGACTTGGCTGTCATGCTGAAGATCTTATTCTCTTTTCTAAATTCAGTGTAAAATTCATGATAGGATCGTAGATTTACAACTAAAGGGACCTTGGAGACCATATAGCAAGTATGCTTTGGCTCTTTCCCAGAGTCAGGGATAGCCCTTCACCTTCAGGATTCCACAGGAATGCCCTGGGGGTTTGGGAGCATCTTTCTTTTCAATGCCATCGGCTTCAGCTTCTGGTAGTTATGTTTTCTCTTTTGTTAGGGTGCAGTGACTTGCTCGAGTACCATTGACCACTTGTAACTTTTACAAAGGGATATTTATTTACTTCAAAGGTAGAGCAAGAAACCAAGCCTCAGAGCAGCTAAATGACTTGACCATGATCATACAGCTAGGGTCAGAAGCAACACATGAACACAGGTCTCCCTGATTCCAAGTCTAGCATTTGCCGCCACACTCTGCTGCCTCTCAGTAATTTCCAGTACCCAAGGAGAGAACAACAATGTCCAACAGGTAACTCTCTAACTAGAAATTCTCAGAGAAGCCAGAATTATAATGATATATATGTATATGTATAAACATACATACATATAATAGTTTATATACACAGAATTATAGTTTTATATATAACTATATGTACACATACACATGTACATATACACATATACATATATGTATGTATACATATATACTCTATATATCTATGACATGCAATCTTGATGCTGTATCTGATGTAGGGCCCTTCACATGTGAGAGATCCCTTTGAAAACAAGTTTGTAATTAAAGACATTTCAGCCTTGGCAATAAATGAAGGCTTTTGCTATCTTACGGTGGCAAGATCAGAATCACAAATGATATTTACACGCAGAACCATTTAAGAATTATTGTTAATTCTGAAGGACTTATGATGAAAAAAAATGCTATCCACCTCCAGAGAAAGGATAGAGTTGGAATGCACATTGAAGCATACTTTTTTACTTTATTTTTCCTGCTTGTTTGCTTTTTTAATTTGTGTTTTCTTTCCCAAAGTGGCTAATACGGAAGTATGTTTTACATGACTGCACATGTAAAATGTATATCAAATTGTTTGCCTTCTTAAGGAGGGAGGAGGAGAAGGAAGGAAGAAGAGAACTTGGAACTCAAAATTTAAAAAAATAAATTTAAAAATAGTTTTTACATGTAATTGGAAAAAAACATTAAAAATTTCACACAAAAAAGTATGATTTGTTAGCATAGCTCTAGTGATTCTCTCATTCTTCTATAAAAACCTTTGCATTCTAGTTCAAGAACCAGTTTTGCTGTCATAATGGAGAATTCATGATTTAAAAAAATAATTAAAATGTAGCCCAGAAATTTTCCAGCTTTCTCTCTCTCACCCCTCTCCCTCCCTCCTTCCATTTCTGTCTCTCTATCTCTGTCTCTCTGTCGCCTTTCTTTTTTCACAATAATAGGAAGAAGATGGTAAACATTAGAGAACTATTTTGTGGTTTGAACTAGACTCCCCAGTCAAACTTGTCCCACCTGGAAGACAGCTGAAAGCAAATTTTCCTTTTTTTTCTTTCCTATCAAAATGGATTTGGCATAAAATGATACTAATAGTAGATTAAAATAAAACACACACACATACATACACACCCCACCTTTTTCCATAGCATCAAAGAAGAACAAGGCTGAGACTATGAGTAAGGTGGAGATGAATAGAGAAGCTTTGAATTTAAACTTCAGGAAAGGCCACACCTAAATGATGCCAGTCTGATGTTTCTAAAAAGTTACATGGAAAGAGAATCCACAACGTTCTTCAGTGATCCCAATGGTCAACAGTCCTCATAGTCAGAAAATTTTTCCATAGCATTTAATTAAATTCTTCATGCTGTAGCCTGTAAAAAAAAAAGTAAATCTATATAAGGGAAGGTAGCATTTCTGTTCATTTTATTAAAAGCTATATTTCTTGGGGTCTCTGAAATATGTAAAAGATAGCACAAGGAAAGTGAATTTAGCTTTTTTTGTTTTTCAAAAGCCTGTGTTCTGGTAGTTGCAATGTAATGAATGGGTAAGACTGACTTTTAGGCTGGGTCTTGTAGTGTTGTTGAACCTTAGCCTAGGGTCTGGTTCTTAACTTTGTAATATGAGAAACTGGATTTTATTCGTTTATCCAGGATAACAGTTTCAGGCTGACCTAACTCAGGAGACAGTGGTTTGTTCATCAGAATGCTGTTTTAGCAATATACAATGGGAGATATACCTGTCCAATGACCAGAATAATCATGTCTGCTATCAGGGGCCTTGCTCCCCACACAGTAGCAAAATGTGTAGGAAAACAGTAACACCTCATTGATCTAGAAGTCATTTAGACTTCTAAATCAGACTAAATGGAACTTGGCAAAAAAAGGTGAGGGGGAGGTGGGTAAGATACAAACCCAGGCCTTCTGATAGTATACTCTAAATGGGTAAGGAATTATAAAAAATATTTTAAAGGATTTCATGATTTTGGACCTGGAAGGTATCTTATATGTTGTCCGTTTAACAGTCTTATATCAAAAGCAAGTAAACTGAGGCAATGAAGTAATTTATTTATCATTGCATAACTAGACAGTAACTGAAGAGAAACTGGAAGCCAATCCTCATTCCATTCCAATGTTCTTTATACTGTAGGACACTGTGCATTCTTAGTGAAAAATAAATACAACTGTTTTAGCATTTAAAGGAGAATTTTTCAATTATCTGGAAAATAGAGTTATATGGAATCTCATTCTGACACGATGCCTGATAAATGAGGCAGTACTGCAGCAGAACTAGAGAACATGAGGGTTTATCGGCACCTTAGAGATCACCCAGTCCACCAACCTCATTTTACATGGCTAATTTGTGGCAGAACTGGGACCAGAACCCTGAGTTTCTTGGCTCTGAGGCCAGTGCAATTTCTGTTACACCACAGCTGTCTAATCGGAAGGTTGATTGGTGGGCACAGAAAGAGCAAAGGGAATTGAATAATCTTGTGCTGTATTTCACACAGGCAGTGAGAGAGGCTGGAGAGTCATCCCTATACCCCTGGAATATACTTTCCTAGCGACAAAGATAGTTATATCCTCCTGGGTCTAGACACAACACAGTATCTCTCTTTTCTTGAGTAGTGCTGAATAAACCCTGACAAATTCTTACAATATGACTCTCTTTTCAATGTTCCTTATCACTCTCTTAAACCTTGTGGTATAATGGAAAGCCCTGGCTTTAAGTGATGCTTTGGACCAAAATTCACAGGACATAACTTCTTTGAGCCTCAGTTTCCTCGTCTTCAGAGGCAGTGTATCATAGTGGATAAAGTCTTAGACTTGGAACCAAGCATTCCTGGGTTCTAGCTGCGGGACCAGGTCACTGGACATGCCTGATCCTCTTCTGGGAAATGGGTATCATAATATCTGTATCCACCTCATAGAAGTGTGGTAAAATTCACATGAACTAATCCATGTAAAACACTTTGTAAACCCCGTGATGTCACCTGTATAAGCATCTGTGATCCTTATTTGTAAAATGAGAGCACTGAATCAGGACACCTGTAACCTATACCTTCCACTACAGCATTCAGTGAAGCCGTGTGCCGGGCTTCCAGTCTGGGTTTTGCCTCTTATTCTTTGCTGATCCCGGGCAAAATACACAGTTTCTCTGCTCCTTATTTTCCACATCTGTAAAATGAATCCATTAGACTAACTTATCTCTAAAGTCCTCCTGTCTCTAATTCCCTATTAAAAACATCTATCTTGTGCCATATTAGGATTTTCAAGTTTTTTTAAGCTTATATTTGTTGGATTTGGGGGAGCAGTTTCCCAGTCGTAGGCACCTTGCTCTTCATGTAGTTTTCTCAAATCATACTAAGAAGGGCTACTTCTTGGAAGAATTATTTTAGAACACGTCTTGTACTGATTATTTTTTTTTTTTGAGGCAATCAGAGTTAAATGACTTGAACAGGGTCACACAGTTAGTAAGTGTCTGAGGTCGAATTTGAACTCGGGTCCTCCTGACTCCAGAGTGGGTGATCTGTCCACTGTGCCACACAGCTGCCCCTATTTTACATTGATTCTTGATAGCCTCAGAGAATGACGTTTGCTTACTTCAAACCCTATAATTTGGAACATACATTTCTTCTCTAGGAAGAGGTACCACAGTGTAGGTGAAGAAGAGAGGACTTTAGAGCCAGCCAAAGGATATAGATTCTGCCAGTTATCACTTGTGTGACTTTGGACAAATCGTTACAACCCACTAGGTCTTAGTTTGTTCGTCTGTAAAACGGACACATCCCTTGTAGCTTTTAAATCCACCTGAAATTAACTAATAAAAATCAAATTTCGGAAATTGTCAAGTTAAGGAGCAAAAACATTAAGCCAAGATTGAGCCACCTTGTGAGACCCTGCTTAAAACTGTCTTATCATGAGTTGTTCTTGTTTGTTTGTTCCTGTTGTTTGTTCTTCCTTCTCAAAGAGGACCATGACTTCAGGAAGGTGATTCCGTGATATGCAAGTGAACTGGATTTAAGTGAGGGAGGTTTGTGCAAAGTCACCAACCTTAAAATCTCCTCTGAGTCATCTGGGGCCACTGGAAAGATATAGATCAGGAAGACTGGAGATGGCCCCTTTTTATCATGTATTACAAATGATAAAATTGCTTTTGTTAATTTTATTTATTTTCAGTGTTCTACAATCACCACCATATAACTTAGAACTTAGATTTTTTTCCCCTCCCTCCCCTAGAGGGCATACAATTTTATATAGGTTCTACACATACATTCCTATTAAATACATTTTCACTATAGTCATGATGCGTAGAAAAACTAAAATGAATTGGAGAAATCATATAACAAACCAAAATGTAACACACACACACACACA
>CM053771.1:472794883-472812880 GCA_028658325.1 Potorous gilbertii | reverse complement strand
CAAGTCTACTAGAAAAAACTCTCGCACACTGTGGTTGTTGCTGTGCACAAAGTTCTCCTGGTTCTGCTCCTTTCACTCAGCATCAGATCATATAAGTCTTTCTAGGTCTCTCTGAAGTTTGCCTGTTCATCATTTCTTACAGCGCAATGGTATGCCATTACATTCATATAGCACAATTTATTCAGCCATTCCCCAATTGATGAGCATCCCTTTGATTTCCAGTTCTTGGCCACCACAAAGAGAGCTGCTATAAATATTTTTGTACATGTGGGGCCCTATCCCATTTTTATGATCTCTTTGGAATAAAATCCTAGAAGTGATATTACTAGGTCAAAAAGTATGCACATTTTTGTAGCTCTTGGGACATAGTTCCAAATTGCTCTCCAGAATGGGTGGATCAGCTCACAGCTCCACCAACTATGAATTAGTGTTCCAACTCTCCCATATCCTCTCCAACATTTATCATCTTCCTATTCTGTCATGCTTGCCAATCTGATAGGTGTGATGTAGTACCTTAGAGTTGTTTTGATTTGTTGTGCTTTTGAAGTTACTTTGTATTACTTTGTGTATATTTATAATGTGCTTATCTGTAGACACGTTGTTTCCCTATTCCCTCAAGAGAATACAAACTCCTTGAGGGGAGGGACTTTTATTTTTGTTTTTCTATGTCCAGGACCAAGAAGGAAGCCTGGCACCAAGGAGGCACCAAATGCCATTTTTGAGTTGAATTGAATTCAGTTCAGGATGCGACTAAGAGGACATTTAGGTTCATTGGGCATATTGGGAATATTCCTCGTGGGCTTCAAGAAGAATCCCATGCCAAGCTCATTACCACAAACCATCTACTGGCCCCAGGACTATGAATGTGAAAGTCTAAATCAAGCAAGAATGTTAACAGTGTTATGTTTTAATGATAAGTGGTTAAAGACTTTTTAAATCATCAATGTTATTGTTAGAAAAAATGCCTTAGACATATTTCCTTTACACACAGGCATTTTTATGCATGAAAATAAGCAAATCAGCACTCAAATGCTTTTATTTACAACTTAATTGTTTAACAATTTCCATGAAAAAAAGCGTATGCGGCATAATAATAGTAATTTACATTCATATAGGGTTTTTCAGTTTGCAAAGTGATTTTTAACTGCATTATTCCATTTGATCTTCATAAGCATGGGGTTGGCAAACAATAATATTATCTTTATATTTCATACGAGGAAACTGAGGCTCAGAAAAGGTTGTGGCAGAGCTAAAGCTATGTGTAAGAAATAGTAGAGAGAAGATTCAAATCGTAGATCCCGTCTGAATTCAATCTGGTACTCTCCCCACGATATCATGCTGCCTGTCTCAAAATCAGTTAATCAGCAGTAATGACGTATTAACCATCGCCTGCTTTAAAAGTGCCTAGCACTGTTTGAGATGTTATGAGGGATATCCGTGAAGCTTGGGAGAGATACAGCCTTGTCTTTAAGAAGCTTACAATCTTATTATAGTGATTATCCTGGGGCACAAAGAGTAAATGCAAACATCACATATCGCTTGGCCAGGCTAAACTAATGTATGCCAGTAGCCCCTGGTGAAGCTGTCAGTTAAATAAACAAGGTTGAAAGTGTCAACACAGGCATAATTTGCTGATTATTGATGAACATTGCCCAATATATATGCATATTATCATGCCCAAGACACGCATAGATTCATAAACTTTTAGAGCTAGAAGGGACTTTAGAAATCATCTAGTCTGGTGGTTCCTTGTCCTATGGCCTGAACACCTCTGAGGGGTCTTAAAGTTATTGAGATAGGAGAACCCATGTATGTGCCAAGCATTTTTATCTTTAATTCTAGTAAAATATGTAGCATGAATGCATGTGGAGGGTGTGTGTGCACGTATATGTGTATGTGTATATGCATGCATATGTGTATTAAAAAAAGGCCCTTGAACTCCAAAAGGCTGGGGAACCACTGAACTAGATTAGTGAGCCTGAAGAATCTGAAGCCTAGTAAGGTCAAATGATTTGCCCCAGTGCATATAACTAACTAGCTAGCAGCAGACCGTTGAGTCCAGCTCTCCCGACTTCTAGTTCATTGCTTTTTCCACTATATCCTTTTAGGTCTAATTTAGAAGCAATAGCATCATACGGCAGACCACAGTAAAGTAGCTATTCTTCATCACCACTTGGGAGCAGAGTGAAATTATAATGTCCAAAAAGGCAATTTAAGTTTCAGGTTGAACATAAAATGTATTCAGTTTGGTAACAAGATTAAAAAAAAAGTTCTGGACATCAGGGATTATAGGCCATGTTGGAAAGGAAGTTGTATAATCCCTTTTCCTTGATATCTTTAAGAATTGGTCAGATAACAATCTGGAATAGGTTGGTATTTTCCTTGAGGATCACATCATGATAATTAATATTAGCTCTTCAAATTCTGCAAAATAGTCTTGGAGTGGGGGAGGGGAGACATGGGGAGAAAATTTGGAACTCAAAATCTTGCGGAAATGAATGTTGAAAACTAAAAATAAATAAATAAATAAAGGTTAAAGAGAAAAAAATAAAAAATAAAACCTTGCTACGCTGATTGGAAAAAAAAATTCTGCGAAATATTTTACCTACATTATCTCATTTGAATCTCACAGTAAGCCTGTAAAACAGATATTGTGCATAGTTTCTTCTGTTAGACAGATAAGGATGTAGAGGCTTGGTGAATGGCAAACCCGTGATTAAATTAGTCAGTAATAGCTGTGGGATTTGAATGTAGGTCCTGATGACTCCAAGGCATCTAGGTAGAACAGTGGATAGAGCTTGGAGCTGGGAACCAGGAAGACTCATCTTCATGAATTTAAATTGGGCCTCAGATACTGGCTGTGTGACCCTGGGCAAGTCACTGAACCCTGTTTGCCTCAGTTTCCTCTTCTGTAAAATGAGATGGAGAAGGAAATGGCAATTCACTCCAGTATCTTTGCCAAGAAAACCCCAAATAGGATCATGAAGAGTCGAACACAACTAAAAATGACTAAACAATACTTGATGACTTCAAATTTAAGCTCCTAGGTCTCACTGACTCTTGTACCACTCTTTGTGAAAGTGTTAGTATTAATACGTATCTTTTTTAAAATTTTATTTCATTTCATTTTAATATGTCTATAGAACCTAGTGTAACTTCATTTAAAATGGATGTTTTTTCATTTAAAGTGTTATTAATATCCTTCAAGCCATCATGCGTTTATTTTTATTTTTTCAATTCTTTCTGACTCATTTCATCCTGCCTCTATTCCATACTATCTGTGTTAACTTAGATGAATCACTAAAACATCTTTGGGCCTCAGTTTCCTCATCTGTAAAATGGTTCCTTCAAGCTCTAAATTTATAATTTTGGGATCCATTAATCACTGATACTCCTTTTCTCAATTCCTTCTCACCCATCACTGGCTAACACTGATCTCTCTCCTGTCTCTGGAGGTTCTTGACTTCCTCTGACCTCAAAACCATCTCTCCCTCCCATTGCTGACTCATGACTGGCTCAGGGCCTCTGCCCTCTTGGATAGCCCACCACTCAGACCCATAGATATTCTGTCTATGCAGTCTTTTCCTTTCTGTCCATTGGTGAATCCTTCATGGAGCTGCCATTTTATGGAGTCACAAAACCCAGAGTGTCTGCCTTCATTACCTTTCTAGACCTTTTCCTGACTTTCTCTGTAGTTCGGGATCTTGACCATTATTTTCAATTACCACCATCCCCATTTTCAACTCCCTTTGGTGTATTCTCTTTCTCCAAAAGAATATAGGCTTCGGAAGGGCAAAAGCTTTTTTTGCTTTGTATTTGTAACATCAGGTCTTAGTAAATTCTTGTTTCTTTCCTTCTCCTTGTCAAGTTGTGGCAAAATGTTGGGAAATATATGCAAATGGGATGTTAATGGACAACGGACACTTTTATTGAGTGACAAGTCGGAGAAAATTTGATTAGACTGATGATTTTCTATGAACTTCTCAAGGTATATGACATTTTGACGGGAAATTTAAGAAATCATAAGTGGATAGGCAAAAAAGGAACAGAAATTCACAGACATAGGAAATTGTAGGATCCAAAGTCCTATGCAATTCTTCTTTTTCCAGTATATTTAAGGTGTCTTGCCAAATTCCAGTTCCTTGCATTTGATTGTTCTGCTAGAACATATACTCCCTGAGAGCATAATGACATATTATGTTGATATGAATTCAATTTTAAATTCACTTTTGTGAAAAAAAAATACAACTTTCACATGTCTAACCATGGCTATTTTGCCTAATGAATTCTGCCTTGCAGAACACTCCCTTAGCAAATAGCAACTAAGGTGAGATTTATTCTTTCTTTTAAATAAGTTATTCAAAACCAAATTCAGTCATTTAAATGCTAACATTTTTAACAACAACAGTCAAATAAACACTCACTCCCATGGGCTAAACGGATACTATTTATGCTTTCACACCCCTTCTTGCCAAGATGGTCCCTTGGGCAGCTTGTCCTTCAAAACAGGATTTTAGCCATTCATCCTTAAAATATTTCCTTTTCTACATTTACCAAGCAATCTCTTTAAAAGGCTCTTAAAAATTACCCTCACCTTGCACTGACGTGGATGGAGTCACAAGCCCTGCTC
Organism: Potorous gilbertii; assembly: GCA_028658325.1. Classification (NCBI taxonomy): domain Eukaryota; kingdom Metazoa; phylum Chordata; class Mammalia; order Diprotodontia; family Potoroidae; genus Potorous; species Potorous gilbertii. The sequence continues at coordinate 472,808,250 of CM053771.1, read as the reverse complement.
CTTAGCCTCTGGACATTCTGCTGATACTTTGCATTACTTAACCTCCACATGAAGAAATTAAGTCCAGCTCTAACCTTGGACTTGGTACTTTATATGAACTAGAAAAGAGATTTGATTTAAAAGAATTACTGAGTATATAAGTGTCTACAGAGTGCCACAAAACAGACATGTGGAAGATGGTGGAGTTGTTTCTTTGGTTTGTTTTTCATTTTGTTTGTTTTTTCAAGTAGGCAAACTATTTCATATTTTATGCAATTAGTCATTCCAGTTTCAAAGAAATTTCCTACTTTTCCAACTGATCTAAAGTAGTTATTTCAAGAAGCTCAGTGTTGTTCATTAAAAGAAAAGTAGAAAACGGTAAGTTTGTCAATGTAGTGAATGATAGTAATGATAAAACATTTATATAGCCCTTTAAGTTTTACAAAATGCTTTTTAAAAATATTTTATCATGCCAATATAATAAAAATGACAATTCTACCTACATTAATTTACTTATTTAGTGCCATACCAATCAAACTATCAGATAATTACTTTCAAGAGCTGGAAAAAATAATATCAAAATTCATTTGGAATCACAAAAGGTCCAGAATATCAAGGGGAATAATGAAAAGAAATGCTAAGGAAGGTGGCCTAGCACTACCAGATCTCAAATTGTAAGCAGTAATTATCAACACCACTTGGTACGGGCTAAGAAACAGAAGGGTAGACAAGTGGTATAGGCTAGGTACTGAAGACAGAGTAGGCAATGAATATAGTAATCTACTGTTTGATAAACCCAAGGACCCCAGTTTCTGAGATAAGAACTCACTGTGTGACAAAAATTGCTGGGAAAACTGGATAACTGTGGCAGAAACTAGGCACAGACCAGTTCCTGACACTGTACATAAGAATGAAGTCCAAATGGGTACATGATCTAGGTATAAAGACTGATACTATGGGCAAATTGGTGGAGCAAGGAATAGTGTATTTATCAGATTTATGGAAAAGGGAAGAATTTTTGGCTAAAGAAGAGATAGAAAGTATTATGAAGTACAAGATGGATAATTTTGATTACATTAAACTGAAAAGTTTGCACAACCAAACCCAATGCAACCAATATTCAGAGGGATACATAAAACTAGGAAAGAATTTTTGTAACTAGTGTCTGTGATAAAGGCCTCATTTCTAAAATATATAGAGAACTTTTAGGTATTCTACAGGTAAAACTAAGGAGGGAGTACATTTTACCCATGGGATAAAGGACTGTTGAAAGGCACTAAGGTGGGAGGTGTAATATCACAGAGGCGGAACAGTTACTAGGGCAGTTTGACTGGACTAGTGTGTGTATCAATGGATGGGAACTAGCTTGTGGAGAGATTTAAATGCGAGGTTAAGGATTCTGAATTTCATTCATAGTACATACTTTAATTAAAACCATATTATACTAATATTTTACAGAAAACACAGTAACTTTTCATTTCCAGATTCAGTTCAAGGTATTTCTAACTTACAACTATAAAGTCTTAGCTGATGTAGAGCCTGATTATGGGAGAAATTTCCTGTCTCCTTATGCATGCTCATGACTGCTAAAATACATTGAAGAACCAGAGCTAACGGTTCTTTGCTTCAAACTCCAGAGAACTAGGGATAAGTTTTCTGCGTGAGGGTTTACTTTTGGAATGTGTAGAATATCAGTCTCCTTTTATCAATCATCCAAGGAAGGGAGGATGCAAAGCCATCTTTTTGGTTTAGTCTTCTGTGTAGATCAAGCTTCAACTAACTACTCATTTTAAAGTGTTCCTTCCTCTCCCCACGCCCTGTATTTTTAAAGAAGTTAATATTTGACTACTTTACTGGGCTATTGCAAACTGAATGAAGCAATTATGTTAAGCAGCAATTCACTTTTTAGGAGGAAAAGGTAATTTCTTTATTACTATACCATGACAGCCTGTATCTAGCCAACTAGTAGTAACAGTATAACCAGATCTCTTAGTGCTTATTAGTGATTTGACTATTTAGTATTTTAAAAGTAAAAAGTGGTTTATACTAACTTTCCAGTTGGTCCTGATGAAATAGATGTTCCTTGAAGGTGGAAAATTTCATTTTTTGTTGTTGTATATCCAGGTCTAGTACAGTGCCTGATGTAGTTGTAGGTATTTACAAATGTCTTTTGATTCCTCGATTGCTTATGATGACTTAGCTGAGTATTAGCATACAGTGTTTTTATACTTGAATCACTATATGTAACAATATAACTAAGGTTCTTTCAGTGGGTAGTATATACTATAAGAAGGACAGCTTGCTATGATTTGTAATTTGCTTTATTTTGTAATGCTGGTTTCTTATTAGGGTTTATTGCTACAGGGACAGAGATGCTCCCCTTGGTGGACAAAAAGGATGTTGCAGCTTTGACAAAGTATTTCCTACTTGGGAAAATTGTGGTGTATGTATAGAGGAGTGCTATCTAGATTGCTCTTTCAGACTCACAAAATCACACACTAAATACAGCTTTCACTAGAAAACATCAATTCTGGGAAAACCAAAGCTGCAGAAATTATCTTGGAGAATTCTGCCTCACAACAACTGCAAGGGATGCTTGTCAAACAACCATCGGTGGGTTCTCAGGACTCTTCTCCAGATTCCAACACATATTTTCACGTAAAAATGAAAACATTTCTAAACTTAAAACATGGCAAAGAAGTACACAAGTTCCAATTTTAAAAAATGTCTACTAAGGATGCCGAGTTGAGCGGCGGAATGTAAATTGTTTAAAAAAGATCCCCTGCTAGAGAACAAATAGCAGAACCCAAATCAATTCACTGTAATTTATACTTCAGTTTAGTCACTTTTCACAGCTGTGTTATCACTAGCAAAACCCCCATATATTTATGAACTGAGAAGCTAGAAAAAAATGAACTTCTAAAGGAATAGAAATTTACTAGGAAATAGAAAATTGAGAATTTTTCAAAAAGATCTTTGCAGAAGCTAGACACATTGACAAGAGTGGACTTGGGGTTCTATTGAATAATACTTAAGCAGGGCACAATTATTCAATGAGGGTGAGCTGTGTCACCTATAATCTATGAAGTGAGCGTCCAGGAAACACTGCCCTATAAATATATCATTAAAGCAGCTAGCTTTTGACAGACTCTGGGACAGGACTTTCTTTTGGAACAATGTTTCCTTGCTCTGAGGATATGCAATCTTCTGCACTGGAAATTTCATGTGTTAAGGTATGCTATCATATGTGTTAAGCTGAGCTTTTATTGACTTGAGGCATTGAATTCACCTCAACGCGGTGTCCTTTTCCCTTTTGTCCTTTTGGTGCCTTGTAGGATTTGGGGAAGCACTGATTGTTTTCTTTGCTTAAGCTGGAAGTGTGGCACTTAGCCTGTCAGCCAGAGCGGGGAAAGGGCCACTCAGTGAAGAGAAAGAGCACCAAACTGTAGAGTTAAAATTAAGCAAGTCTGGGGATAGTGGGGGTAGGGTGGAAATTCAGTCTATCAAACATTTATTAAGAGTCCTCCACTGGCAAAAACACACTGCTACCATCCTAGTTTTAGACAGATAATAAAGATAATAGAGAAATAGATAATAGATATAGATATATAAATAGATAATAGATAAAAGATAAAGGTAAGTAGATAATATAATCTAGACAGGAGACTAGAGAACACTCCTTTTCACTCATAGCTCATACCAGCTTATATTATATAACATTTTAAGGATTTACAAAATACTTTTAGGCAGGTAGATTCTTGTTTTTATTTTTGGACTGGACCAAACATTACATTTATAAGACACTTTGCTAGATGATGTGGGGGATACATAACCAAACTAAAATAAAAAACTAGGAGAGATTCTTGCTGTCCACGAGGTTACAAATAGAGAAGATGCTCCTCTTCTCTCCTAGTCTTCTTCGGCTCTCTTTCTCTCCACTCTGTTCAACTAAGAATTTTTTTTTGTTGTATGGAATTATACCTTGGAATGTGAAAGACCAATCAAATCAATCAATAAGCATTTATTAAGTGCCGGGCACTGGGCAGGGTATGGGGGAAGCAGAAAAAAAAAAAGGGAAACAGCCCCTACCCTGCAGGAGATGACATTCTTTCCCCCATAATTAATAATAATTATTAATAGCTAGTAATAGCTAGCATTTATGTAGAGTCATGAAGTTTGCACAGCACCTTACAAATACTATCTCATTTTATTCTCAATAATCTTGGGAAGTGGATGCTATTTTTACTCCCATTTTACAGATCAGGAAACTGAGGCAGAGGTTAAGTAACTTGCTCAAGAGTTATACAACTAGTTTGGGGTGGGATTTGAACTCATCTACCTGACTCACGTTCCAACATATAGTTCACTTAGCTGCCCTTGAAGCTTACATTCTATCAGGAGATAAAATGTATATAGGTAAATACATACCATATATAAAACGTGTTCAAATATATTTGACTCTTTGTGATCCCATTTTGGATTTTCTTGGCAAAGATAATGGAGTAGTTTGCCATTTCCTTCTCCAGCTCATTTTACAAATGAAGAAACTGAGGCAAATAGGATTAAGTGATTAAGGGCCACACAGCCAGTAAGTGTAATTCGAACTCAGGTCCTCCAGACTCTATCCACTTTCACCACCTAGCTGCCCCACTATATTTAATACATATATGCATATATATATGTATAGATATATTTACATGTATGTATATGCATAGGTATATATATGCATTAAATATACATATATATGTGTGTGATATATGCATGTGTGTATGGAGTTTCATACCACAGCTAAAGGATGGTGGGATAATCGGGCTTCTTGTAGAATGAGGAACTTCAGCTCCATTTTAGAGAAAACCAAGTTTCCTATAGGGAGGGGTTTGAAGGGAGCGCAATCCACTCATGGGAAACAGCCAAAACAAAGGCTCAGAGACAGGAAATGGGGCATCTTATGTGTGAAACTATGAAAAGAACAATATAGGGGGTCACACCTAAGGAGAGGTGTAAAGAGGCAATTTTATTCTCTTACATTGCAGCTTTAAAGAATCTTTCCAACCAAGAGAACAGGTCAAAGAAGGTGCCCCTGACTGCTCCTTCCCTCTGTGATGGGACCCCTGTATTGCTGGATGGACAGCTGAATGAATCTGCAACAGAGCCTGAGACACCTTTTACGGTACTTCTCCTTAAGCAAAGTTATGGGAGGCTAAGTAGACAAAAAGAATAAAAAAAAGAAATGCCCACGTTTGGCCAAGAGGGGAAGGGGAAAGGGAAAACCACCTCAGATCTCTGAAACAAACTACCCCCTTCATTCTCTCGGCCTCCCTCCTTCCGAATCACCTTTTAAGAACCTGGAACATGATTACCACAAGCTTAAGAGCCATCCTCCAATGTAGCAGGGCTGGCTTTGATGCGGAGGTTGTTAGATCTGACCTCCCCTCACCAAATTCCTCTGTTCACCCATTTCCCTCCACCTTGGCCGGTCTGGCTGGGACTTGAGAGTAGGGTGTGTGTATGTGTGCGAGTCTCCTGGCCCTTTCTCGCCTTCTGCCAACTAAGTACCCTGCTTCCCTGGGCTCCTTCAAGGTCGCCGTGGCAACCGTGGGTTACAGGTCTTCCTCTAGTCCCTGCCCCCACCCCCACTTCAAGCTGGAGTAGTCAGAGGCGGTAATGAGGGGCAGACGTCGCGGGGAGGGGGAGGTTAGTGGGCTCCCTCCCCGCCTCGGCCAGCGCCGCTGCAGCGCCGGTGGGCACTCCGGCGGCTCCGCTCCGGGGCGGGCGCTTCTCCTCCTCCTCCTCCTCCTCCTCCTCCTCCACCCAGAGCTCTGCCAGGCGAGACACTCCTCCTTCCCTCCCCCCACCCCCGGCCTTCGCCGGCTTGACGGCTTTCCTAGAGGGAAGAATTTTCCCTCGGTCCCTGAGAGCATCTCTCTCCTCTCTTTCATTCTCCCACCTCCCCCTTCCTCGCGGTGCCTCTCCCCTCCCCCTCCCCAGCGCTCCCCAGCTCGCGCGCTCACACACGCACACACACTCACACTCACCCACACTCACCCAGCGGCGCGCAGACGTTCGGGATCCGGAGCTCCCCGAAGCTGCTCCCACTCTGGCCGCCGCGGCTGCTGCTCGCCCAGGTTTGCAGCCGCCACGGGGCGTCCTCCGTCCGCAGCGGGAGCGGCGGGAGCAGCGGCGGCAGCGGGAGCAGCGGCCCCGGCAGCAGCGGCGGCAGCGGGAGCAGCGGCCCCGGCAGCAGCGGCGGCAGCGGGAGCAGCGGCCCCGGCAGCAGCAGCAGCAGCAGCGGCAGCGGCGGCGGAGGCAGCCTCGGGCTGGGCTCCTTCTCCGAGCCCGGGACCGGGAGGGGACAGACCGGAGGGAAGGCGAAGCGGAGCAGCCGCGCCGGGAGGACCGCCTCCGTGCCCCCGCCCGGCGGCCGCAGGTAGGGAGCTCTCAGGTCCGCAGCATCTCCGAGCCAGGATCTCCCCCGCCCCCGGCCATCCCCGGCTCCGGGGCACGGATTCGAAGACTGGCGAGAGAGGCTGTTGGGGCGGAGCTGGTGGGGGGTAAGGCCGGGGGTGGCAGGGCAGGGGAGGGGGCTTCTGGGCTCCCCGAGCGCCCCCACCCCTTTCACTTTTGCCAGCCCTTCCCAACAGCTGCTCGGGGCTGGGGGAGCTTGTCTGCGTCCGGGGCGGGCGCTGCTCGCTTCCCTCCCCGCCGCGCTCGGGACCCCGCTGCCGCCCCGCCGCCCCCAGCCCCGGCTCCCCCTCGGGGCTCCCGCCCTCTCCCCTGGCCAGTTTCCCTTCGGGCGCGGAGGGCTCAGTTCCAGCGGGCGCCTGGCGGAGAAAGTTTCCTGGGCATTAGCAGGAGGAGAGCTTGTCTTGTTAGACACCGATGCCCCCTCCCGGCTCCCGCCCAGGATCTCTAGGCCCCTTGGACCGCGCTCCCCGATCCCGTCCCGTCCCTTGTGACGGGCGCGCTGCCCCTTCGGAGCCCGCGGCCCGGAGAGACGTCGGGCTGGCCGGGGGCAGCGCCGCGCCCTGGGCGCAGGGCCGGCCCCTGGGCAGCCACTGGGCCACCTCTCCGGACAACACGTGCACGCCTCCCGCGGCCCGGGTCCCTCCCGGACCACCTCTCCATCCTCCCCCTACCCGGCCACCACTACCCCATAGGTCGGACTCCCGGGGCTCCCGCTTTCTGATTGGCTGAAGGCGCAACCCCTCCCCTTCTCAGTGTGTGGGGGTGGTGGCGGCGGCTCCGGAGTGTTGTGGTTGTCTTTGACAGGAGCGCACATGGGGAAATGGGGGGGTCAGCGGGTGGGGAAACTTGCCTTGGCCCAGTCCTGTCTCATTCTCACCTCCTATACTTTCTTTTCTCTAGTCTCTTTACCTCCTTGCTGAAGACTCCCACCCCCACCCCTTCACCCCGGTGAAATATGTAAACAGTTGGGTTGCATTTCCCAGTTATTATTTTTACAATGGGAGACAGTGTCTTGAAACAGGGATAGGGGAACCAGTGGGTGGGTGATGATAGAGGGAACTGAGTATCAGCCAGGGGTATTGACTAGTGGATGATACCGGCCTGGGATGGTTACTATGATAATTTCGAAAAGAGAATTACAAAGAATGTCCCAGAATTCTGAAGAGGGTGAATAAAAGGAATTGGAGATGTATTTATGTGCCTTGGTGGTAGTCTCTCCTTATCTCCAAGAGTATGTTGTGGAAACTAAGAGGGACTGGATCAACCTCGTTGGGTGGAGCAGAGAAAAAACTAGGGAGGTCATTGCTAAAGTGTTATAGGTGAAGAAGACAGTGTCAATGGCTTTGTGAAATAAAGGTATTGTAGTGACCTTTAGGGATATTAAGTTGTTTTCCCTTTTATTTTTGCTTCTTTCCATTATATTATTTATTGTCTTTTTAAAGGGAAACTATCCTCATATTGCAAAGTTATTCTGTTCTGGAAATTATTTACTGTGATTTCTTATCCTGTGTACATTTCTGAATGGTGACAAAAAGTGATGTATGAGACTAAGAAAATTGAATCTAAAAAGACCCTTTTATGTAATTCATAATAAAAGTTACAAAAATTGACATAAAAGTAAAAAGTGAAATTTATACAAAATACTATAAAGGTTTATAAAGAGACTAAAAAAGACTACAAAATTCTAGGGGGAAAAAGCTGTTTGCAATATATACATATAAATGATACTGATTTCATAATTTCCAGGCATGATTATATAAAGCTATTAAGCTTTAATTCCTTGAAGGTGTTTTGATGCTAACCTAATCAGCCTCTGGGCTGTGTATCTGCATCTGAGAATATTGTAATTCTAATCTTTAGAGCCTTGTCAATGCACAACAAACCGCAAGTGATACAAGTTAATGTTGACAATTTTATATTGAGTGCACTGTGCTATTTGTAAGCTGGTGAAATATGCAAGAGTAACATACCATGACTGTTATTCCCCAGGGACTCATATCAAAACAAAGTAAGGATCATAGGAGGCTATTCCAGGGAGAACAATTCAATTATTTTTTTAAAAAATGAATAAATTGTAAGATTCTTGTATATGAAAAGTAGCAAAATTTTTTCAATTTGAATCATAATCTATTCACAGCGGGAGCATATGTAGTTATATAAAACAACATTAAATTTGTTAGCTGACTCTAGATAATAGAAGCTTTTTCCATTTTTTATTATTTTTATTTAAGGAGACAGGACTGTTTCTTTTCGAACTCCAGAACTGTTTCCAAGGGATAGGACTGAATGTACTTGACAACTTGGAAATGATCACTGTTATTGAGAAAATAATCTGTAGTGTGCCTTTGTATGTCTGGTGAATTTATGTTCATGTTGAGTTTTCCATAGAATTAAATTCTTGTTCTAGGCTTATGAACTTTAGATGGGTTTGACAAGGATATGTATATTAAATTTACATACACCCATATCTACACATACACACCTTTGTATACATATATGCTTGATATTTTGGGATAATCACTTATAGTTAATAGGCATCTGGGGAATTTTTTTCCCCTCTTATTTCTGAGTGTCCAAAAGGTGGTCCTGTGTTAAACTGTAAAAAAGCGTTATCACTAATGGAAGTGGGCAATAGATCACAGAATCAGACAATAGTATTCTGTTGCCAGGCAACCACCTACTGTGAACAGAAAACAAAACGGTGGCAGCTGCTTCTACATCATGATAGTCATACTGTAACTCAAGTATTGAAACCCTCCAAATGAGGCAGATTTACTAAGTAATTTGTCTAGAGCCAAATGGGTTCTGTTTTCCTCACTTCCTAAAGGAAGAGTTTAAGGAATTCTAACTGGAATGATGTTGTTATAGGTTAATGAGTGGAATCTTTCTTATTCCCCTTGTTTACAAGACAGGCCTGTTACAAACTCAAAACAAGAAGCAGTGGCAGAATTGATGAGAATCCATACATTCCATCACTTGTGATATTGTTATGGTGCAAACACAGATTTTATATTATAGCTACATGTTCCTAGACCCTTATGAGAACTGGCCTCATCCTTCATTAATCCTAGAATGATGTGATGTTAGGTTTAAAAGGGACCTTTAGATGATTCCCTTCCGTTTAATAGATGTAGAAACTGAGGTCTGTGGTGGTTTATAGACTTGTGAGAGATTCATATTCCACCAAATGGTGCACTCCCTAATTTTCTACTGTTCTGGGTTTGCTGTGAACAGGATGTGTTCTATGCTTAAAAAAGTAGACTTTTTCCTTGTTTTGCTGAATTCTAGTCAGAACAGAGAAGCAACCAACATGTTCATTTGGCCACCAAATATCTGTGTTTCATTGACTTAAACTCCTGCCTCAGGTTTTCTGGCAATCAGAATTAGATTATCATCAGGAACTTTGATGTAAACTCCTTGAGGTCAGGCACTATATATCTTGCTTGCTTGTATTTCTGTTCCCAGTGCTTAGCATTGTACCTAGCATGCAGTAAGCACTTACTAAATGCTTCATCCATTCATCTATGAAGTGAAACTCAGTTTTAGCATTGGGATGGATTTTAGTCATAAATAAACTGTGATTTTTGCTTCCAGTTTCCAAAAACTCCACTGAAATGTTGTTATCCAGTAGGCTGGGCAACTTTCTCTTCACTTTTATGAATATTTACAGCTTTTTACGATCTTTAGCACCTATCATTTTGGGTAACTGTGCTAACTGTGATAAGGTGCCATCTATAAATGGCACCAAGAACTCCAAGCATATTAACTTTTTCTCATCACACTTGTTCAATTCTTCCCATTACGAGATACAATAGAAATAGTATTCAGATGGTTAACTGAGATTTTTTGGCAATAAAGCATGTGAAGGTCCCTTGGTGTGACAGGAAGCATATTACATTTGAAGTCAGAAGATCTGAGTTCAAGTCTCCCCTTTGTCATTCATTATTTGTGTGACCTTGGGCAGACCAGTTAGGCCTTAGTTTCCTTCTTTATGAAATGGAGGGGTTGTATGATAATCTCTGAGGAGTCTTTGAGCTGTAGATCTGCGGTTGTGGCTTTCACAGGTGAATATATGGTATTTGTTAAGTTTTTGTTGTCTTTGTCGAAGTTGTCTTCTCAAAGTTTTTTTTTCTTATTAAAAGCAAAAAAGAAAGGATTGGTCCCTAATAGCTTATGTGATTTCTCAGAAATCTAATGATAAAGAGTTAATCTTTGGGTAAGAGACCTAATTTCTCAAAGCCTCTGTTTCTTCATCTATAAGTGGGGATACTAATGCCCATCAGTACTTGTCTCACTGGGCTGCTGTGAGGTTTAAAAGAGATGATAGATAAAAAGTACTTCACAGATCTTCAAGTGTCATCTAAATTACAGTATTCTGCCATCATTTGGGTGGCAGACCACTTGTGGATCATCAAGTTTAGGGCTAGAGGGGACTTTAGACACTATATTCTTTACCCGCCCCCTCCCCTCCCCATTTCCAAATGGGGAAACAGAAACAGAGAGAGTGACTAGCCCTTAGGTTGTGGCAGAGCTAGAATTTGAATTATCGTTTTCCAACTTCAAATCCAGAGTGAAAAAAACTCCTCTACTTTTCACTCTACTACATATGTATTATTAAGCCTTTAACTTTGGAAATAGATTGCCTAAGTGATTTCTTGGAGCTATTTAAAAGAACCAGTATTCCATCATTTATTATTTAAACTAAAGGTAGCCATTGCTCTCTAATGCTATACTTACATTCAATAAAAAATTTTGCAGAAGAATGGTCAGAGAAACAATGTAGCAATGGACCATGTTGCTTATCACTCCAGCTGTTTTCACCCTCAAAGCCTGCACTCTCTGCCGCTTCATGGGGTGAACAAATTGATTTATAGCATGTTTAACCTAGTTTTGGAAGCCTGCTATTAACTTGTTCTAGCCAGAAGGATCTTCAAGGAGAAAATTTAGCAGATTTCAAGCCAATTTTACTGATTTTGGAAAGGGGGGGGGAACCATTTTATTGCCAGACTAGTTATAGTTTGTCTTGGGCAAGTGTTTGCTCTCTTTCTTCTTTAGTGGATATACGTACAGAGCCACACAGTTTGACATCACTCCTTTTCTCATGGTTAGTTTCTCTTGGAAAATAAACCATTAGTGGATTGGCATTTGGATAGAGAAAAGCTATATAGAGTTCAGTAGAGTGGGAGAAGGGCTGACTTCAGGAAGCTCAGTGTTCAAAAATTCTACCTCTGATACAGGTGATCCTGGACAAGTCTCTTAAACTATCTCATGCCCCTAGCAATGCTCCAAGACTGCAAATCTAGAGCAGTTCCAGATCAGTCATTCTCTCCTCTGATTAAATCCTAGAACGGAAAAAAATGTCACAGATACAAAAGGAAAATCCCATTGTTTTCAGAGAAAGTAAAGAGAGACCCCAGTGACTTTTAAAGCATGATATAGTTATGTTTTAAATCCCCTAAGCCAGTTTCTGATTGTGTAGCCTATAAACCCTCACCCATACAGTTATGGTTGTTTCAAAAAAAAGAAGAAAAGAAAACAGGAATATCAGATCTCTTAACCTTCATATTACCTAAGAGGGACAAATTCCTGCTGTTCTTAATTTTGCATCCACATAGGTATGAGTTAAGGTCTGTGAGCTATCTCTTAATTTCAAGAAGAGACTGAGGTAGTATTTGCTTAGAAAGACATAAGAAAATGATGCTGAATATAAGGAACAAATAAAAATAAACAGTTAGTACTTATGTCATATCTTAAGATTTGCAAACCATCTACAAATATTATTTTATTTGATCCTTAAAACGACCCTGGAAAGTAGGTGTTGTAATTATCCCTGCTTTGATGGGGCTAAATGACTTGCCAAAAGTTCTACAGCTGTTAAATGTCTAAAGCAGGATTTGAATTCAGGTCTCCTTGGCTTCTGGTCTGGGACTCCCCATTTTGTTACCTACTTGGAATTACACAACTAGAAGTACAAAGGAATGCTTAAATTGATTATTCTATGGCCAAATTTTCTATCACCTATTGTATGGTCTCTGTCTTTCTGTTTCTTTGTGTTTACATGCACACACATAAAAATATATATCTAATATATATGTATGTATACACACATATTTTGGTATATACAAATATAAATATATACAATATATGTATATACACACCTGTATATACAAATACACATAAAGATGTATATATATCTATATATGCATGTATATTGTGCTTTTTAAATGGAAAATAGAAAAATACTATGATACTTCTTATCTGTGTAAATAATATAAAATAATTAGAACAATTGGAGAGAAAATTTATTGTATTTCTTTTTTTGTCTCAGTTAATTTTGGGGGGGAAAATGGCAGCTCTATGTAATAATATTATAGAATATACTTCCTTTCTGCCTTTGTAGATACAGCTATAGAAGGATATTGATCTCTCCCAAACACAGCCATCTAAAGTATAAAACAGCTATTTAATAACCCTCAGCAGCATAGCAAAGGTTGTGGCAGTAAGTCCACTGAAATACTTTATTTAGTTGGAGCTGGAGGGTGAAGTTTGCTAGACCCAGTGTAATTATCCAGACTGGAATATGGCCAAGGCACTGTGGTTAATATCCTAGACAGTGGGAGAAAAGTCATGGATCAAACTTTTAGTGACCATAAGGGGACCATGCCTTTGTATCTTACTGGTAAGAACACAGTAACTTTTGTAGCATAGGAACCCTTAACTCAAAGAACCAGGGTATAGACTCAGCCCTATCCTTATAGTTACACAATTTTCAATGGAATGTTATCACTCAGGAAATAATAATCCTTAGAGATGAATGTTTTCGAAATTAGAATTTTTTTTTTATCTCATGGCACGTCTGAAAAAAGGTCTCAGAAATAGTGATGAGTAACCCAAAATGCAAGTAACTGAGAGTGAAGAAAGCC
>CM053771.1:472759086-472782890 GCA_028658325.1 Potorous gilbertii | reverse complement strand
TGGTGAACGGGGCTTAGGATATAGTCACATCAGTTCTTGTGTCTCCCTTTTCCTCTCTGTAGAATTAAAATCCTTCTGTATGCACTTACATCTCGTCAGGGAAAGAAGTGTTTTCTGATTGTTAGAGTTAAAAACTGCAATGAATAAAAAGGGAATGTTGTTGAATTTCCATTTCTGTTGTTTGTTCTTCATTCTTGAAGTGGACCATGATATCAGGGAGGTGATGCCGTGGCATGAGAGTGAATTAGATTCAAGTGAGGGAGGGCTGTGCAAAGTTACCAATTTCACTTTCTCCTCTGGAGCCATCTGGGTCCAGTGTTGAGATCAGAAGGACTAGAGATGGCCCCAGATGCAGCGGGAGACCTTTGCCTTTTAAACTAAAATCTTTCTAATTGACTGAGACAATGCCCATTTCAGTGACTAAAGCTAGGTAAGAAATGAGGCAGAGAGTATTTTCTTTACCTAGTCAAAAAAACATCAGTCTGGAAGGAGAAGACCTTCCGGATTTCTGGCCAAAACAGTAAGACTCCTGGAATCTCCAGGACTCTTACCACTTCTTAGGATCCCAGGTTTAACTGGGACATCGAAGTCAGTTAATCCAACCTTTTTAGGACTATTATCGTTATTATAGATGAAGACTCTGAGGCCAAGAGAGGGAAGTGGTTGGCCTAAGGTGAACTTCTAAGGTATTCAGTAGAAGAGCTACAATTCTCATCCTGTTTTCTCATCTGTAGCATAGGAATAATACTGTTTGAATGACTGACCTCATAGGAATGTTGTAGTGTGTGAGCACTTTGTAACCTTAAGGTACTTCATAAATGTGAATTGCTATTATTCTTAGCCTCAGAGATTGGGGGAATTGATTGGGAAGTGGGGCAAATTCTGAGTATATTGATAGTCTCAGAAAGTCCTTAATAACAGGTGAGGAGACTATCAAGTCTCTGATAGAGTAAGTAAAATGTATTTATATTTATTCTAGCTTGTTTTACTTACTTGTTCACTTTTTTGGTCCCTTCTGACTCTAAAATGAGGATGAGATCAGCTAAATACAGCTGAGCTTTTCTTGAAATACCTTCTGATTTAGGTCACTCATTCAGCAAAACTTTTTTGAAAGGGCCTACTTTGTGCCAGGCACTGTACTAAGCTCTGAAGTTACAAAGAAAGGCAAAAGGCAATCCCTGCCCTAGAGGAGCTCACAATCTAGTGAAGATTAATGATTTAAGTGGAAGTCAGTAGTGTGTGTATTTTATAGGTGAGGGCAAATACTAAGAGGTTAAACAATTATCTTAGACTTAACAGGTCGAGTGAAACCAAAACTTGAACCCAAAAACTTGTAAGCAATACCCAGATACTCCTCTCCCCTCACAGCAACACTACTAAGTCATATTTCTGTTTTCTTCACTTAGTGAGAATTTTTCTTATCTACCAAGCTACATGTCCAAATTACAGTTAAAGTTTACTTTTTTAGATGGGAAAACATGGAATGCACTTCTACAGAATTTCCTTGTTTTTGGATTTCCTCTGTTTCACATCTGCTCTCCAATTCCCCAGCCATAGGGGTTCCTCCCATCCTTAGTCATCTTTAGTCTGCTAAAGTTCCATTCCCATGGAAATGATCTTGAATTCTTAAAGGCTATGCTATTAGAAACCAAATTCTTGCACATCCCACCAATCTGGAAAGATTTCAGGTGTGAGTCTTATGCCCAGTCTGAGTCTGGAGATGCTCATCATTAGAGTATTGGCCACCAGGTGATTAACATCTTTGACCATGACCACTCACGAAGGTCATTATGTAAGAGGGGATTCAAATTTTATGACCTCTGTGGTTCCTTTGGATTCCAAAATTATGTAACTCTGCAACTTCAAATTCTGAGCTCTTCCCACTATGCAACATTTACTAAATTTATGTATATTAAGTTCTTTGAAAGGCATTCTAGAAAAATAACCTGGATGTGAGTTGTGTGTCTTTTATAGAACTTAGAGTTTTCATTCCCTTACCATGTTTTTTCTTGAAATGTCTTCTGACTTAGGGTACTCAATCAATAGACATTTATTAAGCACTACACAGTATGCCAAGTACTTGGGGATACAAAGAAAGTCAAAAGGCAATCTCTGCTTTCATGGAACTCACAATCTAATGGGAGATTGGTGACTTACTTAGGTGGAGGTCCATAGTGTATGTGTTTTGCTCGTGAAGGCAAAGTGAAAACTAAAAGGTTAAACAGTTATTCCAGACTTACAAAGTTAGTTGCTGGCAGTACCATGACATATTACATAGAAAGAGCACAATCTGGGAATTAGAAGGCTTCTACTATAGCCCAAAGCCTGCTACAAGTTAACTATTTGACTTTGGGCAAATCATTTATCAATATGGGTCTTATTTTTGCATCTATTAAATTGGAAGCTTGGACTCGATCATTTCTAAGGTACCCCTTGTCTTTAAGATCTG
Source organism: Potorous gilbertii (assembly GCA_028658325.1). NCBI lineage: Eukaryota > Metazoa > Chordata > Mammalia > Diprotodontia > Potoroidae > Potorous > Potorous gilbertii. The sequence continues at coordinate 472,780,441 of CM053771.1, read as the reverse complement.
ATTCCATGGTCAATGCTTGTACCAAAAAGTTCATTCCTTATAATGTGAAAATGGATGTAATCAACTTAACAGTGTTGGGAGCAGTTATGCTGCTTGCAGATTATTTAGACTCCTTCCTTCTCTCTTAAAAATTGCTTCCCTCCAACTCTTCTATTTCTCTCCAGCTCTTCGTACCTCCAATTAAAATATATAAGGGATATGGAACTAAGAAGTGATAATGACATTTGAGTCCATGGCTAGTAAAATAGTAAGTTTGATGGAAAAAATTTGAACTTCGTAGCCAAAATGAAATTTGGGGGTTATCTGGCAATTTAACTTATCCTATCCTCATTTATCATAGATAATTAATACTCTTAATAGTATGGTGAAATAAAAAAATCCATCCCATATACATTTTTGCCTTCACATCTGAGTATACCAGTGAGAGCATAAGGACAAAAAGGAAAAATGGTGGTTTGGCAATAGTGGAAATGGCTCTCACTGCAGTTTGTATTTATCCTCAGCTTTCCAATGGAGAAAAAAATAGGAAGAAAAAAGAGAAAGAATCAGCGACTATGTTTAAGCTGCTCCTGGGCAACTGTAATTTACGTTTTCTCACTTAAGCAAGACGTTGCCAGATGAATTCCTCAGATTTTTGCCAGTACTGAGCTATCCCTCCAGACATAATTCAACAGTCATATCCATCACAGACACAATCATGCACATTAAGCGTCATGTCCTCACCCACAATGCATGATAAGCAATGTTAAGTCCAGTTTCATTTGACATCTTCTTCAACGATGTAGAAGAAAGAGCAAAAAAAGAGCATGCTAATTAAACTTGCAAAGAGAGGCAACATGATTGAGCATGCTTTTGGTACTTTTGGTAGAAGAGAAGTTTAAGAATGTTTTTGTTCTCAGTTCTGCTGCTGACTCTGTGGGTAAGTCATTTAACCTCTCTCTATGTCTCAGAGTCCAAAAGTGAATAATACTTTAGGAATGGATATAGAGAAATAGAATTCATTGTGAGCATTGTGAAAACTTTCAAATGTTTATTAAGACAAATCTCATATTAGACATAGAAGTATAGAAGATACAGGTAAAGAGAGCGGAAAGTATGAGTTACAAGTATAGACAGATCCTATGAGAATGAAATTCATCCAGAAAAATGTGAGCTAGCATGTCATAGGCAAACCTCATATGGAACGTGGGTATTGAAAGGGGAGGTAATATTTGGAATAGAGTTAACGCCATTAAATTTTCTGTGAAAATAAAGAGCTTCCTATGAAAGAGTCCCCCCTATGAATGATTCAGTTTTTGAGTGGTCAACATTGAGGGTCTTTGGTTGTATAAAAAATAACATTCTAAATGCTTATGGAAAACATCTTCAATTTTTGTTGATGAGATTGTTTATCCTGCTTTCTCAGGGCCTAATTTTTCCTTAGCTCAGCCCCATTCTATATGGTGAAAATGAGGTAGTCATTATGTAGGCATGTCCATTTTGATAGTATTGTCAACTGGAGAGGACGCAAGTCCTAGAAGACAAGAGGATAGCTTCAAAATCTGAAATTATATCTGGTCTTGGGCCGCTCACTTAACCTTCAGTGTCTTAGTTTATCAATAAAATGGAAAGAATCATAGCTGTCTCATAGAAATGTTGAGAGAAAACTCAGTATTTCAAAAATCCATCATTTTGATAATACAGCTACACCCTCCACAAATGCAGATCCAAATCATATGTGACTTAGAATCATCTTTGTGAGTTGCTCTGGTTAAAAAAAAAGTCATTGCGGGGGGGCGGAGCCAAGATGGCGGAGTAGAAAGACTCACATTTGCTAGCTCCGAATCCACAGCCCATAGATTTCCTGTAAAAAAAAGTCATTGCTTAGTGACCAATCCTCTTGTAATGAGTTTCTTCAGATAAATTTGACTGATCCTCAGGCAACAGATATATGCTTTTTTGTTTGCAGTAATTACCATCTTTTCATCTTGGTAGCACTTGGCAGACCTTTCACTTCACTGACCAAGTCACTGACCAAGTAGAAAACCTGGGCTCATCTTTCTAACATACTGATGCATTGGAGTAAGATTTTAGTGTAGGGTTGAGAGAATAAATGAAATAAATTCAGTGAAAAGCTTTTAGATCCCATTAGTAAATAAGCTATATAAATGCAAAGTAGCCAAACTGGATGACTTGTCATTTCCTGAACCCATCCTGCTCCATTCCATTTTTTGTCATCTCCTTTGCTTGCAATATGATTCCTTCTTATCTGGGTATGTTGAAATCCTGCCCTTCCTTCAAATGGATAGCCTAAATCTCATCCTTCCATGAACCATTCTGGGATTCCCTCAGTCAGAAATTATATTACTCTTCCCTTTTCTTTCATGTTTCTTTCATGTGTATATATTTAAAGGGTTTTCGTGACATCATTAGTGTGAGTAATGCCAAGTGTGGGAACTCCTTTTATCAAAGCACGTTGCCTTCACCTGTTCAATCAGTAAGCCTTTATTAATTGGCTACTGAGTGCCAGGGCTTGTGCTAAGTGCTAGAGATATATAGAAAAGCAAAAGACAGTCCTTGCTCTCTACAGGTTCACAAGTTAATAGGGTAGATGACATGAAAATGATTATTTAGGGTTAGATATAGGCAGGATAAATTGAAGAGAATCAGCAGAGGGAAGGTACTAACCTTAGGGGGTATCATGAGTGGAAGTTGAAATTTTAGGTGGTACTTGAAGAAAAAACTAGAAAATCCAAGAAATGGAGGTGAAGAAGGAAAGAATTCCGGACATGGAGGACAGCCAGTGAAAATGCCTGGAGTCAGGTGGTGAAGTACCTTATGTGAGCATACGAAGAAACAGGTATCACTGGACTGCAAAGTGCATGAGGCAAGTCAAGCATAAGAAGCCTGGAGAAGTCAAAGGAAGTCTGATTGAGAAGGGTCTGTTTTTGATTGCCAAACAGATTTTACATTTGGTTCTAGAGACAGGTGATTCTGAAGATAACATGGTTAGACCCACTCTTCAGGAAGATTAATTGATAGTTGATTGGAGGATGAACTGGAGTGGGGAGAAACTTCAGACAAGCAGTCCAACCAGCAGTCTGTTATTTCAGTAGTCCAGATATGAAGTGATGAGGGTGGTAATAGAAACAGAGGAGAGTCAGGGTCGTATACAAGAGATATTATGAAGGTAAAATTCACAAGTCTTGGCAGCAGGTTGATTTATGGGGAGGTGTGAGACAGAGTGAGAAGTCGAGGCTGATATGTAAGTTGCAATTTTGAGTGACTTAGGAGGAGAGTAATACCCTAGACCAGTGCTTCTTAAACTGTGTATACACAATGACTAAAAAATTAATGAAAAATTAAATGTGTATTGTGTCCGAAGTATTTCCCTCGTTATATCCCTTAACTTCACTGAAGCCTAGATTCTGAATGCAAAGCATGCACATTTTGCATTGTGCATGCCCTCAGGCCACACAATGTTAAGGAAACCTCAATCTGGGAAAAGGGGTTGGAGTGGAAAAAGTTTAAGCTCTAGACTAGTGGTGTCAAATCTTATAGAAATGGGACCAACTAATCCATATGTAGAGATCTCTGTGGGCTGCATATTGACTTACCATTTTAAAACTATCAATAAAAAGAAAGTCCCCTCTGATCCAAAATATCTATTGCAGCACTTTTTGTGATAACCAAGAATTGCAAATAGGGTAGATATCCATTACCTGGGAGGTGGTTAAACTTGTGTACATGAATGTAATGGGACATTACTCTATCTTAAGCAATGATGCTTATGATTAACACAGAGAAGTATGGAAAGAGCCTTTTGAACTGATGCAGACTGAAACAAACAGAGCCAAGAAAATAATATACACAGTAACTGCAACAATATAAATTGAAAGAATAAATACACATCAAAAAAAAGATAAATGCAACAAAATTATAAAGATCAAGTAAGAGTGGAATGAAGAAGTATGAGAAATTCCTCCTCCCACCCCTTTGTGGAGTTGGGAGGTCCACAGGTGTTACACACGGCACGTTTTTGAACTTTTTCAATGTATTCATCAGTTGGGCTGATTTGTTTCTCTCTCTAAAAAGTTATTGTTTATAGTCTGGGATGGTGAAAAATATTTGGGATAACTATGATAACATAAGAAACAGTATATATCAAAAGCTCATTTTTATAAAAGTAATATTATCTTTTTTATTTATTTTGTTAAATATTTCCAAATTACATTTTAATCTTGTTCCAGTTGGACTCAGGAGTCCCTTCCAAGGCTATAAGAGGGAAATTTGAAAGGGGGAAGGTTTTGGGGGAAAGAGAATAAGTTTAGTTTTGGACATGTGCTTCAGAAGTGACTGGAGTTTAAGAGAGTGGTTAGGTGTGGATAAGTTGATCTCAATCATCATCGTAGAGATGATAATCAATTCCATGGGAGCTGATAGTGGGCAAAGAGAAAAGGGCCCAGGATAGAGCTTTGTGAGACATCCATAGTTGGTATGCACAGCCTAGATGAAGATCTTGCAAAGGATACTGAGAAAGAGTAATCGAGCAGGTAGAAGGAGAACCAGTGTAATGAACAGAGAGGCTAAGGCTGTTAGAGAGAGGTTGGAGGATGAATACTGAGATAAAGTCATTAGATCGTTAATAACTTTGGAGAGGGCAGTTTTGGTTAAATGATGAAGAGTTAAGAAGAGAGTGAGATGAAAAGAAGTGGATGCATCTTAGCCACAAAAAGAAGGAAAAGTATAGGCTGGTAGGTAGTGAGAATGAACAGATCAAGTGAGAGGTTTTTTGTTTTTTGAAGATGGGGAAGGCATAGGATTATTTATAGGCAGCAGGTAGAAAGGAAGAGATTGAAGAGAAATGTTATAGTAGGGATGACAGAGGGGCCAGTCTGCTAGAGGAGATGGAATGGAATCGGATCATTCGTCCATGTATAAGGGTTAGCTTTGATAAGGAGAATGGCTTCATCTTCATGGGAGAGAGGGATGAAGGAAGAGATAGTGGCAGAAGGCATCTGGTTGATGTGAGATGAGGAAGAGGGAAGAAGAGAAAACTCTCAATGATTGTCTTCAAAATTTCAGTGAAATATGAGGCTGAGAAGGTGGAAGAGGGGAAACTCTAGAAAGTTTGAAAAAGTGTGGCAAAGCCTCTGTGGAAAGAGATATAGTGAACTGATTAGGGAGGTATAAAAGGTTGCCTTGCCACAGTGAGGGCTCAGCTGAGATTATGTAACAAATTTATAGTGGATTCAGTTAGAACGGTTTTACGATTTTTTTTTCTCTATCTTTATTCAGCAGGAGTGATGACAGAGGATGATAGGATTAATCTAAGGCTGAGGCTTCACAGGAAAAGATCATCCATAAAATAAGGGAGGCAAGGGACTGGGGAGAAGAGAACAGTTGAACAGAGTTGAATTGGATCATCCAAAGAGTCAAGATGGGAAAAGGAGTTGGAGAGTGTGGGTAATAGAGGGCTAATGGCCTGGGAAAGAACTTAGGGGTCAAGAGAATGCGGGTTATGGTGTGGACAAAGAACCAGGTTTGGGCTTGGAAAGCAGAAGGGAAGATGGATTGACAACTGATTGTGGTCTCTTTCACTCACTTTGAAACCACGCACAACCAGGCTTCTGAGCTCACCCTTCAGCCAAAATTGCTCTCCCCAAGTTGACAGTGATGCCTTGCTTCACAAATTTGACACATAACCTTTTCTCAAATCTCATTCTTCTTCATTTCTCCATAGCGTTTGACTGTCTACCTATTTTTCTGAATATTCTCTCTCTTTTGGATCTCCATGACGTTGTCTTTACTTGGTTCTTAATAAATGCTTACTGAACTTCTGCCAAAAAATTGGCCATTTTATTTTGTGGTTTCACTGATCATCCAGAAGTGTATCCTGTTTCCTGAAATTTAATGCCTTGCACACAGTAGGTATTTTATAAGAATTAGCAGAAGTGAATTGAATTTGGATCTGAGCTATGGCAGAGATGCCAGTTGGTATAGTAGTAGTCACACTGGTCTTAAGTCAAAAGGTATGAATATTAGAGCTCTAGCTTCAATTTACTGCCTGTGTGGACATGAGCAAGTCAGTTTCTCTTAACCTCAGTTTCCTTATGTGTAAAAGAATGGGGATATTAATATCTGAACATCCCAATTCACATAGTGAAGAAAGTGTTTTGTAAATCTTAAAGTACTATTTAAATATGAGCTATTGGGAAAATCTTTCTTGATACCGTTAGGAGATGGGAGCAGTCTAGAAAAACAAACACTGATGCGAATGAAGAAAGTAAAGACCCAAGCCCTGTGAGTATGTCCCATTTATATCTATTCCATTGTGGGCATTTCTTCTGTTCCTGATAATTCATGGCTCACCAACCCCCGAGAGCTCAAGATTTTATTTTCTCAGCAGAGAAAAGAGTTTTTCTGGGAATAATAAGATATTCCCAATGTATTAGGAAAATGTCTCCAAAGGGACATCTCTGAGTGCTTTTGGGGAAGGCCTAAACAATGTCTTTAACTCTATTACCATGCATAATCTGGTAACAATGAATTTTGATGCATAAACTTATTTTTGTTGGGAATTTGGATGAATAGGGTGATGAGGAGTATCATAGCATATTAGATTTACTAGTAGATGTAGAATCTTTATTTTATTTTAATATTATAGGTCATTTTGCCTACATCTCAGAGATTATTGGTCATATTAAATACCTTAAGTTCCTTAAAACTGATATTTGCATATATAGTAATGCAGAGCAAGAGTATAGTAATTATGGTGGTAAGAGTGTCCGTACTTGCTTCCTGAGGTTGCTGTGAAGTTTAATTGTTTATTTACTGATTGCCTAGCTTCCTTAAAGGTGAAGTAGGCTTTCTGGAAATGCTGATTGTTGCCATTATTTACTGTTTTTATTGTTATTAGTTCAAAAAATGACATTAGTCACATTCTCATTGATCACTGGTTGGTTTAAGTTAAATTAATCCAGACCCTGCTAATTGCAGGAGTAAGGTAAGGAGCAAGGCAGGTCCCCTGCTGGGAAACAGGTGTGTTCCCCATCATAGCAGCTCCCCATGACGTAGCTATTCCTGGTGTCACCAAGAACTCCATTTCCATAGTTCTTCTCTGTGGCACAGCCTATACCACAGGGGCTCATCTCCATGCACCTGTGTCAAAATGGAAAAAAAAAAAAACAGAAGTCTATACATACCCTTGAATTGCAAAATCTTTTTTTACTTCAGGGAGAAACAGGGAGAACAGCTAACAGCCTCTGGGTCCTGATGATGCTATGTAATCCTGGTGTACAGATACTTGGGAGTTGTGTTACTGTCAGATCACCTTCAAAGAATTGTAGCTGCATTTACCCCCTACCACACCCTACTTTACTCTGACTGACTCTGCTTGTTTAATTTTTTCTTTTTATTAATTAATTCATTTTTAATTTTGGCATTCATTTTTCACAAGATTTTGAGTTCCAAATTTTCCCCCCAGTCTCCCTTCTCTCCTCCCCAAGACATCTGTGGGTTTTTTTAAAAATAGTATGGCCATTTTTCTAAAGGCAAAAATTCACTGATTAAGACAGCATAATCGCTGCCTACTAGACCTCCTGCCTTTTCTTAAAAGCATAAAAGGTATTAATATAAGTAAAATGAAGTATAAGGGATTGGAAACTTCAAAAATCTAAATAACTATGTTATATAATAGTATATGTTATAAATATTAAAATGAGGTTACTTTAAACACTTTGTACAATTAGAAGAAGCTTATAGAACTTGTCTGAATTGTAGCAAATTCCAAATGAGAAGTTTCACTTTATTAATGGAAGGCTGTTCCTAGTTCTTTGGATCACTGTACTATGTGACCTAGACTGTTATTTAATCTCTATCTCTAAGTGAAAAATAATCTTTCCTTGGAGCTCCAATTCTGTCCAGGTACCAACATCATTAAACTTAACTTCTGACTTATGAACTTGTAGTGATAAGAGCTCACACTTAGAGTTTATGAATCACTTTCCTCACAACTTTGTGAGAGGAAGTTCGAGTATCATCAGTCCCATTTTGCCAATGAGAAAATTGAGGAGAGCTCAGATTCCAATTTAGACCTTGTAATCACTCTTTCCACTACACCACACTAATTGGCATTCAAATATTATAGTTTCCGCCCGAGTTTGTGGGCTGATTGAGCCCATGCTTCTATATTGTGCAGACATTTTGTTTTCTCTTGTTCATTTCAATATTTTGGTCTATGATCTCAGTTATGTCTGTACTTCCTTCACTGGCACACACTGTAACTTATCCATGCCCCATCTTTTGTGACTCTTTTTCATTACATTCTGTAAATCCTCTCTAGGAAGGCATGCCTCAAAGGTGGTGGTGGAGAGCTTGATCTTGGTTTCTTTAAAAATAAATATTTGAACTTAACATACAACAAGTACAATGAGCATTTCCATCTACAAAACAAAATAGAAAAAGAGGCTTGCATATGCAGCCATGCATTTGTAAAAGAGTTTTCTAGCTTGTTTTTCCTTCCAAGTATACAAAAACTCAACATGCTCTTTTCAGTGCTGTCTGGCTTGCCTGCGTTTACTATTGACCTTTCTTCTGTTCTTTGCTATATGTTTAAAAATACTTCACTAACCATCTTTTCTTTATTTTCTTCTTTCTTGCCCCCACCTTGGTAGTTCTGTCACTAATTCTGCTGGATAAATAGAAGCTGTCCATCCCATTGACCAGTTAAAGTACTTTAGCTCTTTTATTTTACAGTGTTGTTATTCTATAAATTGTTCACCTGGTTTTGTTCACTTCACTCTGCATAAGTTCATACTAGTCTAACAAAGTTTGTCTGAGAACATCCCTTTGGTCATTTCTTGCAATAATATTCCATTGCATTAATATCCCAATGTTTGTTCAGTATTTCCTTAAGTGATAAACATCTCCTTATTTTCCAATTCTTTGCCACTCCGAAAAGTGAATGGAAATTTACTCAAATATTTTTATATATGAGTCCTTTTCCTCTTTCTTTGATCTTTTGTGGAGATCAGCCTATTAGTGGATATTGCTAGATCAAAGGGTACGCACAGACTTTTGGAGTATAGTTCTAAATTACTTTCCAGAGTGTCTAAACTAATTCACAGATTTATCAACAGTGGGCCAGTCTTCTCACAGACCCTTCAAAAAGTCATTTTCCTTTAATTTTTTTTTGCCAATTTGATGGATATAGAGTAGAATGTCAGAGTTATTTTAATTTATATTTCTCTAATAATTAGTGTTTTGGATCATCTTTACATACATCTATTGATAGCTTAGATTTTTTTTTAACTTTGAGAAATACTTGTTCATTTTGTTTGGCAATTTTTCTGTGAATAAATATCTGGTTTCCTTATATATTTTGCATACCAGACTTCTACTGAGGAATTTCTAAAAAGAGTCCTCCTCCTCCCCCAGTTAACTGTCACCCTTCTTTATTTTAAATGCCTTAATTTGGTTGTGCAAAAGCTTTATTTTTATGTGTTTGAAATTAAAAAAAAAACTTTTATGATCCTCTTTTTTCTTTGGTCATAAAATCTTTCCCTGTCTATAGGTGAGATAAGTATTTAGTTGTTTGCTCCCTTAATTTGTTTATGATGTGACCTTTATATTTAAAGTCACGAATTTATTTGGAATTATATTGGTTATATGCTATGAGATATTGGTCTAAACCTAATTTCAGCAAGGCTATTTTCTAGTTTTCTCAATAGTCTTTATTGAATAGTAAATCTTTACCTACTTTTGGGATAGGTGATAGTTAGGGTCTTTGATTTTATTGAATATTATACTACTATGTTCATGCTTCTGTATGTTGTGTGCCTAATCTGTTTTGTCAACCAACTTCTTTACTCTTAAACCAGAACCAAATAGTTTTGATAGTTACCAATGTATAGTATAGATTGAGATTTGGTGCTTCTCAGATCCCTGTCACCTCCTCTCCCCTTTTTTTTTTTTTAACTATTTCCCTTGGGATTCTCAGCCTTTTGTTCTTCTAGATGAATATTTTTTTTTCTAGTTTTACAAGTTGATCTTTTTGAAATTTGAAACTAAAGCATCAAAAAAAGATTGTTCTAAAGACCACACTATTAATTTGACCACAGTTTCTAGCATTACTGTTATGTACTGCTCTAGACCCTTTCTGTTATTCAGTTTTCTTTATTATGTGGAGCTGGTGGGGAGAGTAGAACATCAGAACTATTCTAGATCTTCCAGTTCCCAGGGACATCTCTGAGACGTACTCATGTAGAATAGCCAGTAATCTAAAGCCTCAATGACCATTCCTCTATTTAACGGCAAACAAACTGGAGTGGAAAGTTCAGACTCTCAGTTGGAACTAGTGTTAGGTGAATGACTTTTGAGTCATTTCACAGAACAAGTTGGCTTACTTAAGACCCATCAGGAATATGATGTCACTTGCCCCTTCCCCCTAAATTGCATTTCCAATCCATGGCATTTTTTCCTCTTGACTCCATCCATTTCTTTTCTTTTCTTTTCCAAAAATTTTGTCAATGTCATTTACTATCCTAAGACATCCTTTCTGAGATCTTTTCTTCATATTCCAGAAACCTTTTTTTAAAAAAAAAATGATTCTCCACAATCCTCTAATTTAGCTGTTTTTTTTTCTTGTCCTCCTCTATTATATATTGGCTTCTATTCCCCCCACCCACTTTAAGCCTCCTGTTGCTGTTGTCTTGACTCTTCCCAGACTTGCTTTTAAGCAGCTTCTGTTCTCTTCAGTCTTGTAAAACCATTCTCATCGGGGCTGCCAAGGAGACTAGTCCCTGTGTCTCCTCCTGTAGTATGTTCGAACTTTAACACCCATACTGTTAGTGCTTAATAAATAAATAGTAATCATTTATGAGGGAGTCCTTTCCCATTTCTTTCTTTGAGAATTGACTCCACATTGCCTCTATAAAAATTGCCTTCTGGATAAGCCTGTACCCTGTTGGTAATCCATAAATGCTAAGATGCATTTTAGATGTAATTTATATTCACAGAAGTTTACACAGTGCATTATTTAGGCAGTTCAGCACCAAGGAGAGTGATTATTTGTTTTCCTTTGGTTCAAGGTCAGTGGACGATTTACTGTGTTTAGGCCTCTGCTATGCTGTTGGCAAGATGTAATTTTTCCATAATAGATGGAAAGCCAACCCCTGTATAAACACACTTTAATAATGGTGAAACACTGGCATAGCCTTACAGTGAAGAAATATTAAAGTTCATATTCCTGTAGCTTAGGCTTCATTGAAGCAAATGGTCTAGGTATTAAATGTGGTTTGTTTGTGTGTATATACATACATCCATGCTATATATAATATATGTGTATATATATACACATATATTATATATATATCTTGCTTATTCACATGCCTCTCATTCTTCAATAGATACATCTTTTAAGTGCCTCTCCTACGGTTTCACTTAGTCTCTGTCTTGTCACCAAATCCTTGAGGCAGATTTGCAGCATTCTCTGTAACCCTTTGGAAATCTGTCTTTGTATCTTAGCATCTATTCCCTGACTGTCTCTAGGGTTTAGCCATACGGTTTTTTCACTGCCTGGCAGTTTACTAAAAGACTGACCTGAGGTGCTCATTTATGATACATGCAGGCACCTTCTAGATCTATCTGCATAAAACAGCCATTGAAGCCAGTTCAGGATACTTTGGGGCATGATTTTCTGGGCAACCCCAAAGCCCTACACTTTCAGTTGCAAGGATTGCTAGCCAGCTAGTACATCTGGTGCCTAGTATGCACCATGCACCCCATGGGCACTCAATAAATGTCAGTTGATATGGAAATCCTGACTAGCGTGAAAGGGATTGGAAAGTTACTAAAAATCAGAGGGAAAGCATCTCTTTTGTATGTGTGAGGGAGTTTTTATATGTGAGTATGTGAGTTCTTTTTCATTCTCATTTTCTCTCCATATGCTTCAGTCTTCTTTCAACTTCAAGTGTATTATGTACCTCTCTCAAGGTAAGGGAAGTCAGATTAAATCTCTTCAAGGGACACTAGAAGTGCCGGGCCTTTTGAGTTTTGTCTACTCCATCCTTTCAAGCAGCTGGAACAGGGCTTTGGGACAGATGCCTGAAATCTGCCCAGGCAGTCCTCATTAGAAAATTTCATATATAGAATGCTCCTAAGAGTTGCTGAGTTAATGGAGTCAAGGTACTTTCTGGTCCTTCAGTAAAAATGTCATATGTTGTATTATTTTAGAGGGTCTGTGCATAGAGATGAATGTGCTGACAGGCTAAAACAGAGATGGAGTGTGAATCAATAAAGTGACTGAAGTTGGGCCAAATCCGTTTATTCCTATATTCTTTAGACCATTTAAACTTTTCCCTTAGCCTCTCCTACTGGGAAGAAGATTGGTTCTCTATTTTAATACTGATATCTTTTGTTTCCCATTCATTTATTTATAGCTTCTAGCCATGTTTTGAAGCTTTTAGTTAGCTGAAATATACCCCTCTTTGAGAATTTCAGAATTCACTTTCTTCATTGTCCAAGGTCCAGGTGAGAAGGTAATTGTTAAGCTCTGATTTTAGTCAGTACAGTCTATTCAGAACTAGGATTTGCTGGGGTTCAAGCCCCTCCCCCTTGCATTTTATCCCTAAACTACTTTTTTAGTCTTGTTTCCTACTATTTTCTTTCTCACACCCCTATGGTTTAAACAAATTGGATTATTAGCTTTTCTCAGAAACTACTATACAGTATTCTCATCTTTTTGTCCTTCTTTAAGCTGTTACCTCTGTCTAGAAAGCCCTCCCCTCCTGCATTGTTCAGATTTGCCTTTCAGTCCTTTGATGTTTGGTCTACATGCTTGAAAAGGAATGAAATGATATCATGATGTTGGATTCAGTGTATAGTGTGTCCAGATGTGGCCTATCAGATTAACATGAGTTTGGAAGGTTCTATCACAGTGGGGCACAAAATGTCTGTATGATGGTTTGGAGGAATGTGCCTCTAAATTTGTGCGTCTCACATTTCTTTTGAGCTATGACAATTTTGCTTTGGTGCCCAGGCACAGTGTCTTCTTTAATACAGACAGACCATGCTAGATGATCCTGTGGCAGTGTGTTTCTCATGTCTCATGATCGAAACCAAAGTTCTTCCAAGAGACCTTGAGACTGTCCTTACCTTTCTTCTTCTGACTGTCATGTGCCTGCCTTGTGTGAGATCCTTTAGAGATCTTTTCAAATTCTGTCCCTTCTATGAAACCTTCTCTGACTCTCCAGTCAGCAGAAATTCCACTTTTCTTTGAATTAATTCTTATCTTCTTGAGGTAGTAGGAACCATGCTCTTTTTCATAATTATACTTGCAGTGCCTGGTATAGTGTCTTGCATGTAGTAAGCACTTGTTCAATTACCTCTGTTATTATACTTGTATATTGTCTTCAGTTGCTCACATATATACATACATATACACGCATATATATGTATGTGTGCATGTATACATAAATGCAGACATATATGAAATCATACATAAACTTCTGAACTAGATTAGTAAATTCGAAAATGGAAGGGACCTTGGTTTGTACATCATTGGATTCTGTGACAATATGTGCAGCCTGGTGCTGTATATAGTAGGTCTGCATTGAATGTTTGTCAAATGAATCAATAAATTGAATGCATATAGTTTTGTGATGTGGCATTTTTTGTTCCATTAAAACATACACACACATACACACGCACGCACACACGCACGCACACACCCCAGATCCACTTTCCCTGTTCTGTTTCATATGTCCTTTTTATATGCACCAATAGATGATTGTTGGCTATTGGCTAATAACTTTGTTCAAGGTTCACCTCCATAAAATATTTCCAGATTAGCTGTGATACAAGTCACCACAGACATTATCTATCTTTCATTCTTCTTATTTCTTTGATTATTAACACTCATATAAAATCTCTATTTCTGTCTCTTTTTCTGTAAAAGAATAGGACTGATTTTCGGAGATGACTTAGAAGCTAGGTAGTTAGTCTCCTTTCGAATTCCATAGATTTGGGTTTGGGATGCTTGTGTTAATGTAGTCCTTGTGCCATGTTCAAAGAGATAGAGCCCTGCACATGGGGTACACACTCTGAATTCGGATAATATAATCAGTGCCAAGACCACTTGGGTAAGCTTGAGGTGGCCTTCTTTCATGGTGCTGTCACCAGTGTGGTTTGTAGATGTCAAATGTCTTGAAAGCAGACTATTTTTAGCTCCTTAGAATTCACAAGTCAGATTCCATGCTGTGATTCGTAGTGGGTGCTTATGATGACCCACCTGCTCAGTAGTATCTCATTTGGTATTAGTAATTTCTTTGGGTTTAGGCATTTGTCTCTCAGAAGACCCCTTGAAATGCAAATGTGATACCTTAAGGGATAATGAATTAATTTTTCATTTACTATTTATAAACATTTTAATTTCTATTAGTTTTTCTAAGCAGTTTTCTGAAACCTAAATGAGGCTGAATTTTAAGGGAAGGGGAGACAGGTCAGGTAAGTTTTGATAGGGCACCAGGAATTGAAAAAAAGGCAACATGGTGGAGGAAAAGTTGAGAAGACTACCTTAGGCTCAAATTAGGTACCATAATGGAGGATCCTGAGTATCTAGTGAAATGAGGAGAAGGAAATACACATTTATTGTAAATGTGCTATGTGCCAGATACTGTGATAAACCTTTTACAAATAATATTTAATTTTATTCTCATAACAACACTAGGAAGTAGATGCTCTTATTACCCCCATTTTAGAGTTGAGGAAACTAAGGCAAACAGAGATCAAATGACTTGCCCAGGAGTACACACCTAGGAAGTGTCTGAGGCTAGATTTGATCTTTCTAAATCCCAGAAGGCATCTTAATGGTATCAGGCGAGTGATGGGTCCAAGCCCATAAAAGATTAAGAACTCCTAATGAGATAATCTCAGAGTTTCCTTTAAAGTTTAAAGATTCTTTGATTTTCCAAAATATTGACTGATGGACTATCATGTGAAACCTTGTGGAAAGCTACTTCTGGATATAGAGGTTCAATGACGTACTTTGCATTTGTTTGCCTTGCACTTTAACATTTTCAAAGTATGAAGGTCTTTGAAAGTTACAAAGGACACATTAACATTCCCACTTCATAGGTGAAAGAATTGAAGTTTATAGACGTTACATGGCAATCTCTAGGCTCATAGGTAGTGGAGCCAAGGAGGGATTCTAGATCTTTTGCGTGGCAATCTCTAGGCTCATAGGTAGTGGAGCCAAGGAGGGATTCTAGATCTTTTGCTTCATTCATTCATTCAACCAGCCAACTTTTATTAAATTCCTATTTAATTTATTGGGTATATAGTAATATGTTAGGCACCAAGGGAGATAGAAAGCTTAGATA
Source organism: Potorous gilbertii (assembly GCA_028658325.1). Taxonomy (NCBI): domain Eukaryota; kingdom Metazoa; phylum Chordata; class Mammalia; order Diprotodontia; family Potoroidae; genus Potorous; species Potorous gilbertii. Next base: position 472,765,082 of record CM053771.1, on the reverse strand, counting down.
AGTCATGGTCCTTATACTCACAGAACAAATATAGTTTAATTGGACACCTAATCCTAGTGTTTTTGTTTTTTTTTAATACCACACAGTCATTATTAGCATATTCTACCACAGCAATCTATGGCTAGATTGCTGGAGAATAAGAAATTAAGTGTACACTCCTTGGAAAATCTATCTGCCATCTTGGGCTGCCTGTTTGACACTAATTCCCTTTATGTTTTTGCCCCAAAACATCTCTAATGAAATGCAATTAAAGGATTATTGTTTTGAAGAAGCTTCTCCTTGAAAACGAGTTAATGAAAACATTGTTTCTATTTAAATGTGATTGAGAGTGGGTCACTTCAACAGTGAGGGTAAATATTGTTTTTACCAATATATCTTTTTTAGTTAGTAATTTAAGAACTATTTTCCCTGTAATTGTATATTTGGTATAAGGGGAAAGGAATGGTTATTATCCAGAATCAACTCTTTTTTTATCTAATAGATTTTTTTTGTCCCCTCATTTAATCTCATAGTGCCTTTTCTTTACAATTACTATATGTTTTAGCTTCACATTTACTTGTGAAGTACTGGGGAACTGTGCTTTTTTACTTTAAAGTCTGCTTTGTCAAAGTCAAATTAAAGAATACTCTCATCTAAGTTATAAGATGGGTTTTCTTCAGGTTAAATCACTTTACTATATATAATTTTAACTTGAGTGAAAGATTTTTGAAGACATTTATCTTGTAAAACAACACATTTAGCACTTGGAATGTTTACTATTCCTGTACCTGCAAAACAAATGAATAGCTTTTCTTTAATGACATTTACCTATCTGTTTTAGCTTAAAATGTATAGGCTTTTGGCATTTTAGATACAGGTCAAAATGCGTCATGGAAATGGCTTGTTTGGTGATTGTTATAAATGCAGACACTAGACCTAGCTCTCACCTAAACTTGCTTTGCCTGCAGTGTCTGGGAAGGTGGATAGGGTTAGTCCCAGGCCCCCACTATTCCTAATCCCAGTTAGGATTACAATGGAAGTTTAGGCTTTTTATTGATAGGGAAGTGAAATGTCCCAAATTCCCTTGTAAAGAGCTCTGCTCTGGAGAGCTTAAAACACTGTAACCAAAATACAGGAAAAAATAACTAGAAAAATATGGTCCTAGTTAGAAAGTTCCTAATAACAACCAAGAACTGGGACTTTAGCCCTGAACTAGAAACTTTTTTTCTGGTCAGTTTTCTGAACTATCAGACCTGTCCCACCAACTTGCTTGTATCTCAAAGTAAGGGGCATAAGGAAATACATGTCTGGGTGAAGCACAGATATTTATGAAAATTAAAATTAGATCACTTAAGAAACCAAGTCAGGGGAAAGGAAAAGACATAACTAGAAAGGGGGCTGAACTACACTTGAGCTGAAATAAGAAAAAGGGAGAGGTATAAATAAAGTTAGGTTCTTCTGCATTCTCTGCAAAGCCCCTACCTTGGGGGTGAGCTTCAGCAAGTGCTGGTGAGGTGCTTCCATGAATCAGAACCATATATACCTCTTTGGGTCCTTCCACTGTCTTCCTTTCTCTCTGTGGGCTTGAGATGAAACCTGTATCTCAGCGATTGCTGCTACCCTTTCCTAGGTGGCTGTTAAACCTATCATAGCCTGCTAATCCAGCTCCCTGAACTGCCAAATCTAGCTCTCCAATCCCAAATTCTGGTTAATTCTCCATCTGTTCCCAAGCTAAGAAGGCATGGTACTGGGTGGAATTCCATTTCTCAGGATAATTTGCCACACTCCACAGCATTTGCTCTATAGATTTTCTTCACTACCCCACCTGAAAGGTGTTTAGATATACACACACCATCTCTTCCTTCACTGCTGCTCTTATGATTTACAATTTTAGAGAGTTGCCTGGGGCAATGAGGGGTTTAGTGACTTGCCATTGCGTCATAAAGCTAGTGGGTATCAGAGGCAGATATGGAGCACTAGACTTCTTGATGGATTGCTGGATTTCTGTCCACCGTGGCAACCTCTTAAAAGTTCTTACACAAACAATATTACAGAATCATAAATAATCAAATCTTAGCATTTCATTGAAAGTAAAAACAAATTGAGGTCAACATATAGATCCAGGGATGTGCTAATTTCAGTAGGAACATTTATACCTTGCACGTTAGTCAATGTGATATATAAGGGCTCTATTTATTGTTTTGTTGATTGTCTAGACTTAAGAAAGTGATAGGAAAAAAGTGTTAATAATGCAAATCAGATGCAAAAGTATGCTGTGCCTTTTTTTCCTGAAGATCTGGTTGTTAAACATTTACCAGCATAAATAAGCATGAATCCCCTCTACAATGTACTTGACAAGTGACTGCCTAGTTTCTACTGAGAGAACCCCAGTGATGAGACCCATTTAATAACGAACAAGCCATCCTATTCCATTGCTAACTGTTAGAAAATTCTTCACTTGAGTTAGCATTTGTTTTCCTTTAGTTTCTCAGTCATTTTTCAGTCATATCCCAATCCTTGTGACCTCATTTGGGGTTTTCTTAGCAAATATACTGGAGTGATTTTCCATTGCCTTCTCCAACTCCTTTTACAGTTGAGGAAACTCGGGCAAAGGGTTGAGTGACTTACTCAGGGTCACACTCCTAACTGCCCTTCCATGATTCTGAATAACTTCTCCCTCAATCTTATCCTCTAGAGCCATACAGAATATGCTTACTCTTTCTCCCACATAAGAACACTTCAAGAAATTGGAGACAGGTTATATCTTGATGATCTAGATTCTTTCCCTCTCCAGGATAAACATTCCTAAACTTCTTTACCTAATCATCATGTGACATAAATTACCTTTTTTTATTGTCCTGGTGACCCACCTCTGAAATTGCTTCAGTCTGTCCATATCCCTTCTATAATGGATTGCCCAGAACTGAACACAATATTGTGTTGTGGCCTGGATGCATTCATTCTAGATACCATGTAATTCAGCTTAAGATAAATTTAACTTTCAGCTGCCATAGCATAATGTTAACTCAAATAGAGTTTGTAAGCCACTCAAATCACAAGATCTTTTTCATAAGAATTGCTATCTGGTCACATTTGCCCTACTTGGGAAACGGATTTTTTAACCCCAATACAGGTCTTTGCATTTATCTTTATTAAATTTTATTTTATTGGATTCAATCTGTCATCCTTGTTGAAATCTTTTTGATCTTGATTCTGTCACCAAGCATATCTGTGATCCTTCTGAGTTTTATAACATTCTAAAATTTGGTGGAAGTCATCTATGCTTTCATTCACATCATCAATAAAAAGCTTGAACTGAAAAGGGTCAAAGACAAACTCTTTTGGATTGCTGGAGACCTTCCTGTGTTTTACATGAATCAGTTAATCAAAACTCTTTGAATCTCATTTTTTTTAATAATAAACATTTCACATTTTTTATCTTAGTGTTCAGTTTACAAAGCACCTTTCTCACAATAATTTGATTAAGTAGATATTGGGTTTTTAATAGATAAAGAATTTAAGTTTGTAGAATTTATATGACACCCACAGTCACATAGTTTCTAAGTGTCAGAGCTAGAACCCAGATCTACCAATCTGTTATCCTTCAACTCATATCTGTCAGTTTTATCAGCAGGGATAATGTGGAGGACTTGGTCAGAATTTTTTTTAAGGCACTTGTTTGTAGATTTTGCATGTCTAGTTGTGTGTTATCAATCGCCCCTTTTCTGCCCAAAGGGTATTGGAAATGATAGATAACTTTGGCATTTTGCAACAATATTTACTCGGGTAATTTTGCCCTAGACCATGGCAAGTTCTGAGTTCTTTGGACATTTCTGCAAAGGATATTCAGGGCAATGAATGAAAGATGATCTGTACCACTGTTTTCCTGAAAATCATTTAATTTTTTGTGGTTAACATGATAGAGTGGTGATTGCTAGATTTCATGGCTAGAAAAACCTCTTTTTTCATTTCAAGTGTAGAACAAGCATAGAACCCAGTTTGTCACCCTTATATCTCTCTCTCTCTGCCCCTCACTCCCCTCTCCTTCCCTATTTCTCTCAGGGTTGGCTCAGTCACCCTAATTTGCCCTCATACTTGCAAGTCTGGCCTGGGTATTTTTTTCTAGTTTGGAGGGCAAAGCATGGCCTACAACTGTGTGGCTACAGCTGAGCCTCAGGATCCTGGGATTAGCTTTGATATGGGGGAGATATACTTTGTTACTTATCAATATAACTCCGAAGTCTCTGCAGGGACCTCCTATTTATGTAACAGAATCAGTCATAATGATGACTTTGACTCTTAAACATGAAACATTTACTAAATGAAAGACAATATTTATTACCCTTGACTTAATAAAAGACCAAAACAAAAATAATCAATATTTGACAGTCCACCCCTAAACTTGGATCATAGTCTTCACTAATGTATGCAGTTTATATGGGGGAGAATGGGTACTTATTTACAAAAACCTAATAGGGAGTTACTGCAGCAAGGTGGTGCAGGGGATAGAGGACTAGGCACATACTCAGGAAGAGTCATCTTCCTGAGTTCAAATCTGGTCTCAAGACACTTTGTAGTTGTGTGATCTTGGGCAAGTCCCTTAATCCTATTTGCCTCAGTTTTCTCGTCTGTAAAATGAGCTGGAGAAGGAAAGGGCAAACCACTCCAGTATCTCTGCCAAGAAAACCTCAAAATGGGGTCATGAAGAATTGGACACAACTGAAAAACAATTGAACATGTGACAACAGCAGGGAGTTACTTGAGTAGGGAAACCCATCCACCCAGGGAAATTCCTTAGTTGCAGACCCTGATATCCTGACTCTTCTTACAGAGTATTCTACACCATGGTTTGCCTCCTGGGCAAAAGTTTTAATATCTAACTTATGATGTAAAAATTATACATACCTGTCAGGAATGACCCCAATTGCCTTTATGTAATCTTCCCATAGACACCATACAGTTATTTGATTGATAGCATATCAGTGATATCATCCCATTAGACCACAAGAAAAATCCACCCCAAATGTTCACATGGACGATTTGTGCCCAACCTGTGGTAGAACATTCTGAGCTCGTATTGGTTTGATCAGCTAGAGTCAGACACACTGAAACTTGACTCTGGCATAGGGATGTGATTTTGGTTCTCTTCTAGAACAGAAGACAACCACCACCCCACCAAGCTGAGTGACAGGCAGATGAGCTGATATACCGCTGCTTCCTGGCTTCAAACATATGCTCTTGGTAAATGTATCTGAGGGAAAGTTTTCTCTCTAGACCCATGTCTTTTTACGTAAATGATCTAATTTTATTCTCACAACAACTTTGTGAAGTAGGCACTGTTAATTATCCCTATTTTATAGGTGGAAAACTGAGGCTAAGAATGACTTGTCTACGTGAGTGTCTAGAGCAGTATTTGAATTCTTCTTCCTGACTGTATCTCCGGTAGTCTATCTGCCATACTAGCTGCCTCTACATTTTACCTCAGAGGCTGTGTTTTACTTCAAGCTTATTTATATCACTTTCCCTACATAATAAAAAGGCTGATTTAGGCCAGACCTGTGTGATCTAATCAAAGTAGACATTGACCAGTCATCCTTGGTTTTCAGTACTTGTGATTTACCCAAGCCAACCTTGAATAGTGAGAGAGAATGAGAGGATAGAGAGGGTGGAAGATTAGTCATTTCCACTTCAGCTTGAGCTAGGTGTCTTTGACAGAGAGAAAAAAAAAATATGTGTGCAATCATGGATTAAGTGAGTGAACTATGTCTCTCCTATTTTTTTTTTTTGAGAAAGGAAACACATCTGTATTAAGCTTGGTCTACTGTGTGCGAGGCACTTTACAAATACTAACTCGTTTGATTCCCATACCAATCCTGGGAGGTAAGTGCTGTCAATATCTCCATTACACAGGTGAAGAAACTCAGGTAGAAAGAAATTACATTACTTTTCCATGGTCATATAGCCATCAGGAGTCTGAGACTATTCAAATTCAAGTCTTCCTCACTCCGGACCTAGTG
>CM053771.1:472739058-472758586 GCA_028658325.1 Potorous gilbertii | reverse complement strand
GAATCTGACATCTCTAACATTCTGCCCTAAAATGCCTAAGAGGATTGTGAACACCCAGTGCTCTGAAGTTCAAAGATTCGGGGAAGGGCGGGGGGGGTGGGAGGGGGGCTAACATCAGAAAGTAGAAGTCAACACAGGAAACTCAAGTTAGAACAAGCAGGGACAACCACCACAGTCAAAAATACAGCAGATGGTAGAGATGTACTCAGGCACAAAACCCCAATTCAGGACATAAATGTAAAAAGATAAATAAATCAAAGAAAACATCACTAAGTATCAAAAAATCATTGCAAGTCTAAAGATTCCCGCCAAAAGAGAAACTACGACAATTGTGACCAAATACATTTTCTACAAGGATTACACGTATACCTAGCTCAAATAAAGCATAAGACAAAAAACGAAATCAAAGTTCTGGAGAAAAGAATTAGAAGGAGAGTAAATAGTTTAGAAGAGAAAATGGTAAACCTTTCTGAAGAAACAAATTCCCTGAAAACTAGAATATGCTGAAGAGAAATCAATGACTCCATGAGACATGAAGAAGTACAAGAACAAAATCAAAAGATTAAAAAAGTAGAAGAACATGTAAGACATCAAAAACAACTAACCTGGAAAACAAGTCAAGAAAAAAATAATTTTAAAATCACTGGACTCCCTGAAAGCTATTTTTTAAAAAAATGCTATGTTTCAAAAATTTATATGTTATAAGATATATTATAAATCAGAAGGCAAAGTGAAGATAAATAGAATACATCAATCATCGTCTGAAAGAAACCCCAAAAGTAAAAGTCCCAGGAATGTCATAGTCAAAATTCAGTCTCATGTCAAAGGGAAAAAAAAAAACATTGCAAACAAAAGACAAGATCACACAAGACCTAGTAGTGACAATGAGAAGAGACCTTGGAAGACAATATTTAAAAAGGCAAAGTATATAGGTTTAAGACCAAAAATAACATATCCTTCAAAGCTAAGTGTGATCTTATAGGAGGAAAACAAAGAGATCTTGAATGGAATAGAGGGCTTTAAAGCATTTTGTATAAAAAAAATAAGATCTGGTTAGGAACAAAGTGCAAACACAAAAATCTCAAGAAACCAAGGCGGAGAAGGAAAATAGTGTAGCTTTGGAAAGCTAATGTTCTGAATATTCTTAATAGGTGAAAGAATAAGAATGGAGAATCTTGGGATAAGTTGATTATGTTCTGAAGGTGTGAAGGAGAACAACTAATGAGAGTATAAAAGGAATATATTAGTGTAGAAAGGAGGGAGAACATATTGTTTATATCTGGGGTGCATGAAATAAAAGTTTACAAATATGGAGAAAATGGTGAAGAGGAGATTAACCTCGCTGTTATCTGAAATAGACAAAAGAATATACACAACATGTGGTGCAGAAATACATCAAACTCAACAGGGACATAAGTATAGGTAGGTGGGAGTTCATGGGAGGGAGTCTTTAAGAGGATAATACCCAATGGGGAACAGCGAAAAAACAAAACAAACTTCCTGACGCTGAGAAAGGGAGTAGACAGGAAAGACAAAATAAGAAAACAACAAGGACCTAGGGAGTAGCTTAGATCTTCTAGATAAGAGAGAAATAATTTTAAGATTATATGTGAATGTAATAGAATTTTATTGCATCATAAAAAATGACAAAGGAGATCATTTCAGAGAATCCTGGATAAGTATGACCTGACACAGAATGAAGTGAGCAAAATCAGAACAAAGTAAGTTAAAGATAGCAATGCTGTAAAGGAAAAAGAAACTCTAAAAGACTCCTCCTTAATACTTGCTTTCTGGGTTGGATGGTGAGTTTTTCTGACCCTTGTGTTTCTCATCTATAAAATGAGGTGGCTTGAATGATGGCTTCTCTGGGTCCCTCTTCCACCTCAAAATCTATGATTCTTTAGAATGTAAACTCTTAGAAAGTGGTAGGTCTACTTCAGTGTTCCAACTTGCAAACCCAGTACCTAGGACAATACTTGGCACATAGTAAGTGCTTAATAAACACTTGATGGGTTGATCTTATTTATTTTTCCCCTATTTTATTGCTGAGGGCATGTGACTAGCAGCTCAGTGCTACAAAATACGTACATATTCATTCTTCATTTATTCCTCGATTGTGTACTCATCATAGTTGTGAATATGACCAAAGCTAATAATGTTCTGATTAGTAAATTAGTTGTATCTTTGATTTAGGAGGCATAAGCCTGGTAGAAATGAGAAAGGTAAAACTTGAGGGCTCTATTTCCACACTTCTGCCTCAGCTTCTTTGTCTGATGAGTTTTTTATTGGCTTCAACAAGTCTTTCTTATTGCCATTTTTATAGGGTCATCATTATTCAAAGTCTGCTCATTTCAAATACCATCATCTGCAAAGTATAGCTTGGAATTTCACTGCTGATGCAGATAACGTAAGAAACTGTGAGGAAAAAAACTTCAACTTGTTTTTCACTGATAGAGTGAAATTTTCACTTCTCAGAGAAACCAATTTATAGAAACTCTTACGTGGATAGAGAGAGAAAAGCTCCCATATATGATGCACAGACTGAAATTTAAGTCTCTGTATAGACAACAGTAAGTGTTCTTAAATAATACTTAGATTAAATATTCAGCCATATGTCAGCTATCATCAGGTAAGAGACACCCAAGCTCTAGAAATATCCAATGACAATTCAAAAGAATTAGTTTCCAAAGGGAACAGAAATAGCAGGCATTGTCAAAGCTCGAGAGAATGAATGTCCAAAGAACTAGGTCTCCAAAGGAGAGCTGAACTCATCTAAAAAGTCTATGTTCTGATTTAGCTTGCTCGGTTCAGTGATTATGCTGTCATTCTATTAAGCCATAGTGGTAGAGGTTAGGGTCATTCTTTCTATCCCACCCATCTTACACCCTCCCTCACAGATACATACCTCACTGCTGTCAATATTTCCTATACTGGAAATAGCTGAGTTAACTGCAGTGAACTCTAGCAATGGTTTAAACTGGTTTATGGAGCCATCTCTGGTTGTCCTGATCTATATCTGGCCACTGGATCCAGATGAGTCTGGAGGAGAAAGTGACACTTGTGTACAAAGGCACAGCTTTCCCTTACTTAAATCCAGTTCAATTGCAAGTCATGGCATCACATTCTTAATGCCACAGTCCTCTTGGAGAATGACTGGCGAACCACACACACACATACACACACACACACACACACACACACACACACAATTGGTTTATATTGCCACTGGCTAGGTTGATGCTAATTGATGTTAGATACATCTTCCTCTTTGCTGTCCCTCCAGTTGACTAAAGGCAAGAAGAATAAGGATGCCAAAGTGACCACTGCTCATTTCATCTCCAATCACTGAAGCAACAATGATTCAAAAGACTTTTCTAATGCCTCCCTTGTTGCGCCATTAAGAATAGAAAAAAAGACAACAGGCCTTCACAAATGGTGTAATACCTCAAAATTCCCCAATGTAGTTATGGTCCTAACTTAAATACTATATTCAAATATAAGTGGATTGATATGTTACAACAATGGTCTGACAGGATAGTTATTTTTAACTAAAAATATGCCAAGTCACTGTTACAGCAAAAACTTTAGAGGGTAACTACACATACCCAAGAAAATAACATATTTATTATATGTTTATAATAACTAGTTTTGGAATTGGCTGTCGAATCTATACCATCCAACTAGACTAAATTACAAAGAAAAAAAACACCTTAAGATAGAAAGTGTTATAGATAATGAATAATGTCAATATGTGATATGTATGAACCAAATCTGAAAGCATTTAAATAATTAAAAGAAAAGCTAATAGAGTTAGAGCGAGAGAGAAAAAAGCTTTAATAGCTGAGTACTCTAATGTACATTTCTTAGATCTCCCCTTTTCCTTTTAGCTACATTGCTTTTCGACATCTTTGGTCCTCTTCATCATTGTCTTTCTTCCCCAGGAAACTCATCATTGGGAAATCTCATCCTTCACAACTGAATCTGACTGGTACTCATATTTCATCATGCCCCTTTGATTGCATCCTCTGACTGGAAAGTCAAGGTCATTATCCAGAACCTCTATTTAGGTTCATTGATTGACCACAGTCTTCTCCCCATTTCCCACCAGCTACTCTACCATTGGACTTCTGTGAGTATCTTTCCCTTCTTGCTCCTTTTCAAATTCTTTTTGCATGTTATCTTCTCCCATTAGATTATAAACTCCTTGAGGACAGGTACCCAGGCACTTGTTGTTACTTATACTTATAACCCTGGTACTTACCATAGTGCCTGTCATATAGTACGTACTTAATAAATGGGTTTTGGTTTGGTTTGGTTTTTCACTATTAACTATCTTACATAAATCTTACATAATTTTATGACAAATGAAAGCAAATCTTACATAAATAAGAAAGAACTTAGACCTGAATAGAATATTTGAAAGTTTAATACAATATGTATCTGAGTACTGCTGAATGAGAATAGAGAGTTTTATAGGTCTAAATATATGCATATGTCTTTTCCAAAGGAAAATGGCACCTTCACAAAAATTCATTGTGTGTTGGGGTGTAAAGAAACTGGAACAAATGCAGAAAAGCAGAAATTAATGAGACATACTCTTACTGACCACAATACAATGAAATTTATCATCTATAAAAAGGCTTTTAATTACAGAATTCAAAATTTAAAAGAAATTGAACAATTTAATCCTGAAAAATTAATAGATCACAAAACAGATAACAGAAACAATAATTTCATAAAAAATGATCACAATAAAGCAACATATCAAAATTTGGGAATAGTACCCCCAAATCCTTAGAATAAAATTTAAATCACTAAATATATTCATCACAAGAAGAAAGATGTATCAATAAGTATGGCATGCAACAAAAAGAAAACTAGAAAAGCAACAAATCAGAAAATTCTAACTAAACACAAAAAGGAAATTCAGAAAATCAAAGAAAAGATTAACAAAATTGAAAGTTAAAACACTGATCTGATAAATAAGATTAGCTGTAAAAGAAAGAAATGAAACATATGAAAGATTACTTTTATTTTTAAAGGAGAGGAAACTCAAGTTACCAATATCAAAAATGAAAAAAACAGCATTTACAGCAAAAGAAAACAAAGTTGATAAATAATATGTGTATTTTTAAAATATAGATGTACTCAGATTAACAAAATAAAAAATAAATCTCTGGGGAAAAAAAAAGAACATGCTTCTAAGATGAGGGAGGGGCAATCCAGGACTAGATGGATTTGAAAGTTAATTTTTTTCAAATATTCAAAGAAAAATTAATTCCAACATAAGATGTTATAAAATCAGAAAAAACATAAATCTTGACAAATTTCTTCTGTGATTCAAATAAAGTTTTTACGCCTAAACAAAAGAGAGAAAAGCAAAAAAGAAAACTATAGAGGAAGATATGTACTGAATATAAGTTCAAAAATAGTGAATAAAATATTAGGAAAGAGGCTGCAACAACAAATTAAAAAGATGATACACTCTAATTTGACTGGATTTATACCAAAAATTCAGGGTTGATAATTTATGAGTTGAACAAATCACAATCTGTTTGCCTCAGTTTCCTCAAACTGTAAAACAAACTGTAATAACACCTATTTCCCAGTGATGTAAGGATGAAATGAGATAATATTTGTAAGGTGCTTCACACATAGTCAATGCTATATAAATGGTAACCATTATTATGACTCAAATACATAAGAATATGAGACATTTCCCAATAGACAAGTGATAAAAAGGGTATGAATAGCAGATCTCTGAGGAAAAAATACAAGTATCCCAACAACTATATATGAAAGAATGCTTTACAACATTAATAACAAGAAAAATGTAGATTAATACAATTGGGAATTATATATTACATTTATCAATGGGCAAAAAGAAATTAAGGGAAAACAGCAATTTTTGCAAGGAATGTAGGAGGACAGGCATACTAACATGCCATTGTTGGGAGCTATAAATTGACATAACCATCTTGGAAAGCAATTTGTAACTAAAAGTCACTGTGTATACCTTTGATTCACAATACCACTAATAGTCATAAACCCCAAAGGGATCAAAGAAAGGGGGAAAGGCAAATATATTCATAGAAGAATTTTTTGTTGTTATAAAGAACTGGAATATGGAGGGGGGTTGAATTCAATTGGGAAATGGCTAAACAACTTATGGTATACAGATATAATGTAATATTATAGAATTGTACAATGCGGTACAATAAATAGACATTTATAATAGACTATTATGTGCTAAGTCCTGGAATGATAAAATGTGATAACCCACATCCTGTTTAAAATAAATGATGATATGCTATAATTAGGTGAGACTTCATAGAGAAACCTAGAAGTCTGGTATGAACTGATGGAGAGGGAAGTAAACAGAACCAGGAAAACAATTTATCTAAGTAGAACCTGATTAGGACGGACATATTTGAATGACTCAAGTACTCTGATGGATACATGACTTCAGAGGAGTGATGATGAAGCGTCTCTTAACAGAGAAGTGACAGATTGGAAGTACAAAATGAGACACGTTTAAATATGGCCAATATATAGATCTATACTAACTTGTTTAAAAAAAGAAGGAAGAGTTGGGGGAGAAGGGATTGGGGGAAGGACTGAAAGGGAATGATATGATAGGAGCGATATCCTACCCCTACTCCCATGTAAATTAGGTTAATTTTTTTCTGAAAAAGATTTTGGGATCATCCTTGAGACTTGGTTGACTCAGAGGACTAAAGGCTGTTGATATCATTTCCTCATCACTGAATACAACATAGCCATGAAGACCTCTAAGTGTTCTCTTCAATTTTTCAACGGAATCAATTTGAAGTATCTTCAAAATCTACTCTTGTTAAATATCCTACTCTTGCCATCACTAAACCTCCTTTGGTAATGAATGAATGACTGTAAATTTCTCATTTTGTTCCAGTATCAAAACCTGAAAAACCAGGGTATCGTCATGAGATAGACCCTCATGTGAATAGACCCAGAACAAGTAAGCAGTAATAAATATTGGAAGGAGGGAGGGAAGGGGGAAGGGAGAGAAGGAAGGAAAGGAAGGAAGGAAGGAAGGAAGGAAGGAAGGAAGGAAGGAAGGAAGGATGAGAATGAGGGAGGAATGGAAGGAGGGAGGGCCAATCAAACATTTTTTAAATGAAGAAAAGAGAACACCAGATTCAGAGGAAAACACAGGCAAGCAGTATAACTTTTGGAACTAACATTTTGGCATATACTTTTAACAGCACCCTCCCCCCCAAAAGAAAACTACTTGTCCAAATGAGATTTGCAGTTTCATAAATAATACTCTTTTTCTGTTGGTTAACTCAATCTGTTGGTAAATCAATCAAATAACCCCATCCTGTTTAAAATAAATGACAACATGCTACATCTTGATATATTTATTAAGTGAGACTACATATCAATTGTTTTTCCCAATCAATAAGGGCCTGCGCACCTCCCTAGGCATGACAGTAAGTCTGTTCAGATTGGCTGAGGGACTTGGTCAGACACTCTGGGCCTTGTATAAAACCATCAACCTAGTTGGAAATAAAGCTTTTGAGCAAACAGTGAATCAGGAGAGAGCACTCCAGCATAACCTCTGACAAGGAACCTCTTGTCTTGGGCCCCTACTTCTTACACACACACACACCTCTATTGATAAAGGGCCATTTGAGCTTAAAAAAAAGTCAGGAGGTTTTCAGAATTTTCATGTTCCCAGTGGTATCCTAAAAATTTCCTGAAACAGCTTGCATTGGGAACAAAGGACAGACTAGATGAAGATTCAAGACTTTACAAAAAGTCTAGCAGAAAAAAAAAAGCTACAAAATACTTAAAGCCAGTGGTGGGTCAGTTTAACAACTAGATCTCCATAAAAAGAAAAAAAAAAAGCCTGACATACTTTTAAGTTTAATCTGCATTATCTTCTCCATCCCTTTCTTAATTCTTGACAATCAACAAAACAATAAAATAAATCAAGCCCTAATTTGTACCATTTGTCAATTTCCTGGGTATATATTGCTCACATCAATAATTTAACAATTGCCTCTCACAGCTCCCGCTCACCCCAGTATGAGGTGAAAATCTTGAGGAGTTGAGAAAAACTGCCAGGAATTGTTAATTATCCTTTTGCCATGTGTACTCTCTGCACTTGAGCCCATTTTCCCCCTGGACTTTGTACGTACTGGTAGAGACTATGTTACAAACTTTTGAGAGTAGTTTTCAACCAACTATCCTTACTATATCATATTAGTAAATTTGTTGCTGTTCAGTCATTTTCAGTCATGTCCAACTCTTAGTGACTCCATTTGTGGTTTTCTTGGCAAAGAAATTGGAGTGATTTACCATTTCCTTCTAGAGCTCATTTTATAGATGAGGAAACGGACATAAACAATTCTAAGTGACTTGCCCAGGGTCACACAGTTAGTAAGCGTTTGAGGTCAGATTTGAACTCAGAAAGAAAAATCTTCCTGATTCCAGGTCCACTACTCTATCCACTGTGAAACATTGCTGCCCCAGCCTAGTAAATGCTCCTTTCTATTTATACCAATCCTCTCATCAATCAACTGATTGATATTCATGAAGGGAGCACCAGTGGGGGCTCATGAGATAATAGTATTAGAAAGACACACCATTATTCCTTCAAGGGTACTCCTAAAGCCCCGAGGAGAGAGAACATCTCCTCAGTGCAAGCAAAAGTTGGAAAAGTCACCCCAAAACATTTTGTTTGCTAGATCTGCATACAGAAATATTCTCCTGGATAAAACTATAGAAATCTGAAATAATTTCTTAAAAATTATAAATTTTTTAACAAAATTTTAAAATTAAAAAAATTTAAAATAAATAAATTTAAAACATAAACAACATAAAGTATAGATAGCTACTTTTTTTCTTCTTTCCTCTCCTGTATTTTTTTGTGCCTGGATTCAAAGACAGGACTAGATAAGAGATGGCCAAACATAGCCCCAACATTTTCAAGTGAAACCCAGTAGCCTGAAAAGGCGTAAAATGTAATTGGGAAAAACTTAACAAAATGAATTAAAATCAAATAAAAAGATGGAAAATATTACATTTTAAAACTAAGTCAATAGGTGGCCTGCAGGAATCCTCTTGTGTGAATTAGTGGCTCTATTTGAGTTTGACGACCCTCCAGCCCCAAAAACTTTGATACCAGGAACATGGTATTATATACCTTCAACATTTTCTAAGTCTATGAATAATATAGCCCCATTTCTGATGCATTTCTGAGTTATAATTGCAGAGAAACAGATGGGTGCTAGAAGATAATTAGGAAAATGCAACAACTGAAAACACAATCTAAAACCCCACTGCTTTTATTATACTACATTAGACTATGTTCATTTTAAACAGTATTTATCAAGTTTGGGGGGGGAGGTGGAACAAGCTCTAGTTAAGTGACTCTGGGGTTTCCAGAAACAAAGAAACTAAAAGTTATTGATAGTGACCTTTAGATGTTTACTTTACAGCTGCTAATCAAATACAAAGTGTCATTCCGCAGATATGCATAATCAGCTTTATTCCCTTTGCTAATAGAGGAATGAAGCTGTTAGTGTCAAGAAACATTTGAAAAATGTACCGGGTTTTCTCAATAGAGAAGCTCTTCTCATTTTTCACAGTTTCCATGAGGTAAGATCATGGAAATCAAGCTTGGAAAAGATTTTCTGCCAAAGACACCATTGTGTAAATGGTACCAGTGCAAAACAGGTCTCCAGAGTCCCCAAAGAGATACCCACTTTTAAATGGTAAAGCAGGATCAGTTCAATTCCTTTGTGAGATCATAGCCTAATTTATTAAATCTCACTGCTCAGAAGTTTTTCCTAGGACGGTGGAAAAGTACTTCCCATGATTTTATTCCATTTCCCTCCTATATTGTCCTAACTACTTACGGGGCTGCTTAGTTGTCAGATTTCTTCCCAGATGTTTTTGTTCACTGCTGCACTTCTACATACAACAAACCTTCCTGTGGTTCTTCTCAGAGCTTCCTTTAACACGAACCGCTCCATGACAGATGTGTCTTGGCCCAATTATGGAGAAAGAAGGTTTTGTTTAGGACATCATATATACACTTGAGAAAACCATTTCTAAGACTGCTCTAAGGAGTGGCTTCACTTCATCATACTGGATTTGGAGCAAAATTACAAGAGCTTTACAGTTGTAGTTTATTTTTAATTCTGGAGTGTGTGTATATTTAAGATGCCAGATGGCCCACTCCTGGCCATAGGCTCCTACCCAGCAAAGGAAAGAAAGCATAAAGAGAAATAGAAGAACTCCCTTAATTTTTTTCAGCCAGGTCCAAAAACTGCAATCAGCCCTTAAGGGGCACATAACATATCAGAGTCCATGGCAAATCGATCAATACTTCAGAATCAATTCAATTATTATTCATTAAAGGCCTCACAGGCTACCAAAATTATTTCTGAGGTTGGCTTATACTCTGCTGGAGGGAATGAGTCTGTTGCACTAAGTTAAATGTGAACAAGCTGTTTAAGGACCTAGGACAGAAGATTTGGAGCTAACAGGAACTCTGATGCTCATCTAGGCCAAGCCCTTCATTGGAGAGATTTAAGAAATTGAGCACTGCAAAGATAAGGCTACTTACCACTGGTCACATAGGTAGAAAAATTAGGAGAACTTAAATTCAAACCCATCTTCGGGGTCTATTTTTCCACTACACTAATGGAGGTATTACTACTCTCCAGCCCTATATTATAACATTATCAGAGAAGGTACCACACTTTCTCATAATTAATTTTGAACATACAGATAATAGCACAAAAGAGCATTCTTAATGACATAATTGTAAGCTCCTTGAGGGCAGAAACTTTTTGTATCCCCAATGCTTAGTAAGCGCCTGCACATACTAAACACCTAATAAATGTTTACTGAATGAATTAACTTAATGTCATTCAGTTGTTTTGTGGGTTTTTTTTTACTTTTTGTGACCCTATTGTGGTTTTCTTGGAAAAGATGGTGCAGAGGTTTGTCATTTCCTTCTTCAGCCCATTTAATAGATGAGGAAACTGAGGCAGAGTTAAGTGATTTCACACAGCTAGTATCTGAGAATGGATTTGGACTCAAGTCTTTCTGACTTTAGGATGGGCGTGCTATCCACTGCACTGGTTGCCCTGAATGGATAGACGTATACAATCATGAAGATTTACTAAATTGTACCAAGCACACAGTATTGTTCAAGGTACTACCTACTACATATGAGATCAAGGTAGTTTCTGGGTTACCAAATGGTCAACAACTGAAAAGCTGTTGTTGTTGTTTTTTCAATCTACAAAAGCTGAATTCAAGCAATTACAGTAACAATAATTCCTTGATATAGGCAAACTGCCAAATACCTAAAATCTACTGCGGAAAGTGCAACTCCAACAGACTTGGCCACATTGAACAAATGCCAAATACACATGTTTGCCTGAAAGACTCTCTTATGGAACTCACACAAGGCAAACACTCACATGGAGGTCAGAAGAAGCAACACAAAGACACTCTCAAGGTCCCTCTGAAGAAATTTGGAATCAATCATATGACATGGGAGACACTGGTACAAGACTGCCCAACCTAGAATGCCCACAATAAAGCAGGGTCTGTGCTCTATGAACAAAGCAGAATTGCAGTAGTTTAAAAGAAACATGAGATGTAAAAATTTAGAGAATCCACTCCAAATGTTCATATGGAACATGTGTGCCCAATCTGAGCCTTCCAAGATCTTATTGGTGTGATCAGTCACAGTCAGATACATTGCACCTTGACTCCAACATAGTGATGTCATTTTGGTCCTCTTCAAAAAGGAAGGACAACAACCAATCAACCAACTAAGGTAGATAAAGTACTTTTTCCTCAGCACCTCCCCTATGGAGTCATCTGGACTGCTTGGAATTCCCTGATTAATATACCTTTTAAAATACAATCCATTCTTCCAGGTTCTGCTCACATTACACTTTCTCTCAAAAACTCTTGAAAACTCTCCAAAGGGAACTCTGTACTATATTCACAGGGCATATCCCATTCTGACATATTTTGTATAATTTGTATAAAGGTGTGTTTTCCCCTTTGACAGGTCAAAACAAGATCTTTTACATTTTTCAACCCCTCCATTGCCTAGCAAAGGGCCTTACGCGTGATGATAGCTCCTATTTTGAGGCACTTAATCCTTTGAGCCAAGTGGTGCCATGCAGTAAGTGAACTGTTGCCCATGCTTTACAGAGAATACTGAGGCTCCAAAAAAGAGAGTGAGTGTTGAACTAAAGATTGAAGCGACTCTCGGGTCCAATGTTTATTCTATTATACCTTGTTTCCTTTTCCATACAAGAACTGCTAAAATAGTAATAATAACTGTGGAACGAATGGAGAGAAATTAAAGGTCAGTTTAGAGTAGCGTTAATATCTCTCTCTCACACACACACACACACACACACACACATACCCCTCTTCATATTGAGATCTACTATCTCCAAAGAGAATGAAAAACACTGACAAATAATGAAAAGTCAATACCAAGTCAACTAGCCACCTGTTCTGTGCTAGATGTCATGGAGGATACAAGAGAAAGACACATAGTTCCTGCCCTCAGGAAGCTCACAATTTAATCGGAGGAACAAGGGCAACATATATGAAATAATTAGAGAGCAATTTAAGACAATATATCAAGTGCTCAATGGGGTGATACAGATCACAAATACAATAGGACTACAGGAGATGAAGAGGTTACCTGAAGTCAGGACAGCTGGTGAGGGAGCATGAGCCATGATTTGCAGGATGAAGGAGATTCTGACAGGCAAAGATGGAAAATGGACATTTCAAGCCCGGGGAAGTGTAATGAAGAGTATTGAAGATTCAGAATCAATAGCTGAGAAGATCAGGAAGTGTTATATTGTTATATAAGATCAGGAAATGACACTGGGTAGGCAAAGTGGGGAAAAAATTAGGACAGTGTCAAAAGTAAGGCAGTTGAAGTTTAAACCTGATGAAATGGCAAGGGAGGGGGCATTAGGTTTGTAAATGGAGAATAATCCATCAAAGTAATGGTTTTTGGAAGCCCAACAGTATGGTAGGAAAGGCTGACTTCAAGGGAAATCAGTTACAGAACTGTTGTTAATATTCTAGGCATGAGACAATTAGAACCTACACTAGAGGAGTGTGAATGAAAATGGAAAAGAAGTATTGAATCTGAGAGAAATCTTGAAGAAAGAATTCACAAGGTTTGGGGGTAGACTGAACATAGGAGGGGAAAGAAGGGAAAGGTCCAAGAAATGAGTAATATTAAAAGGGAAGTAACTTTAGGGAGAAGAAGAAGGAAGGAGATGACGAGTTCAGTTGATGACAGACACCTGAGGAATGTCACATTTTGTTGATAGACTGTAATGAGGATTAGTACAGAGACCCTACTAAAGCAAGAAGTGCCAGGCTGGGGAAAAACAAATGCATCAAAGGAAATGCACTGGCTTACTGCCCAAAAGGCCATATAAGACATTAAGTGACCAAAAGAATCAATTAAGTTAAAAGTCTTCCTCCTACATTTCCCACAAAATAAATAAATAAGACAACAATGGACCATTAGTCTTTGAACAACATTCCCTCCTACATGCCTTCAGCTCCTTTATCTATACGTGTATATATGCTTTTTCTTTTCCCCAGAACCCTTTCCTAGTTCCTTAGAACTTTGGTTCAGTTACTACTTTCCTCACTTCCTCACAAGCTAAAGCCTTCAGAATACTGAATTCTACCAAAATACTCTTCTTTGACATAGGGTCTCATTATTGGTATATATCACTGGTCATGTCAGAAATGAAATTACTTGAACCCAGGTCCTTTGACTCCAAAGCCAGGATTCCATATATAACAAAGCTGCCTCAAAGAGGCTTCATTATGTACCCTACTCAGATCTCATCAGTACTGCCTACAATTGACCCAACTAGATAGTTATTTTCCATTGCCTCATCATGGCAGTGGCCTCTTCCTTTGGAATAGCCCCTCCAACCTATTCCTTTCTGGGTTATGAATGGTCCAGAAACAACTATGTAGCTATCAATACAATTTTCATACAATACAATAGTGTGAGGTGGACACAAAGTTAATAAGGCTTTTTTGAAGCGGGGGGAGGATGGCAGCGGGGTGGGAGGAGACTGTGGAACAAGAGGATGCAATACTCAAAGAATCACAGAGGAAAGAAAGAGATCTTTGGAAGACAACACCAATGGGTAGAATTTACATAATATAGTTGAATATTAGTACTGTTTGAATATGGCCCATTTACTTTAGTAAGTTTTCATTGGGCATTTTCCTCACTATTTTCAGGGCTGGTGCTGTGTTACAAATGATGGCTCATTTGTCAAGTGAATGAAACTATTTTCCCCTTGTTTGTTCTTGCTAGCCAATCAGTGAGAGTGGCAGCCCATAAGATGCTTCTTAATGGAGACATTCAAGCTCTGAAAGGAAAACACATTAAAGAAGACAGAGGAAAGACCAATGGTATGAAATTGGGTTAAAGACCCCCAAAGGTCCTATCTCCATTTGTAGCTAACAAAATGTCAAAAATTCTATTGGACCCCAAACCATATCATATATATTAAAAGGAGCAAAAATCAATGACAATGCAATAGTGAGGCTCTGAACTGAAATTAACATTACCAACCCAGAGATAACATTGATGCTTTCCAATTCTTTGTCAGAAAATGTTTTCAAGTACATCATCAAGATACAGAGTTTGGATAAGTAGGTAGTGGATTTGCTCTTCCTCAGCAAAACAGGGATCTTGATTCTAATACCTATCTTGAGGGATTGTTATGAGGGAAGTGATTTGAAAACCTTAACAGACTTCAAAAATCTGAATCATTGAATTACAAAAAAAAGCAAATTCTAATTCATATGATAATGAATTTGGAGGAGAAAAATAACTTTGGAGATCACCTACTCCAACAGTATCATATCACTTATGACGAAATTGAGGTCCAAAGAAATCAAATGACTTGAACCTAGGTTCTTTGACTCCAAAATCAGGATTCCATACCTAACAAAGCTGCCTCATACTTTATTTTTAACCACAGACTTTTCACAGGTATTCATGGGGGGAAAAAAATCAATCTAAGTGGAACTTATGACAAAATTACACAAGACTGAATATTAGAGAAATATGAAATCTTCTGCACACCATCCCAGTTATGAACTATTTGTACATACAAAAGAGACAAAGGCTCACCCAACATCTTGCTATCCATCAAGTTACGTAAGGTGAGAAACTCTTTCTGGAGGTTTTGTCATCTGAAAAAATGATAACTTTGTATACATGCATCGTAACCGGGTGAGCAGGTTCTGAGAAGTAAAAACAACTTTTGTCCTTTTAAAAGGCAAGGATCCCTTCACCACTCATGTTCTGCTACCGAGCCCTTCAGATAAAGCAGAGAACACATCCCTTTTTATCACTGCCTTTTCATTTAGCAAGGCAGAAATATAATGACTCATACTGGAATTTACTCAGACTTGGGACAAACACCACAAATCTTGTGGAGGATGGAATAAGAGAAAAGCCCACGGGATCGTAAATCCCCACAACTGTTCAAACATCTCATCCGACAGTTCTAGTGTGCCCCGCTTCCCTCCCTATATCACACAGGGGCATCAGTTCAATAATGACTCAGAGGGAAGAATGCCACCTACTGAATGATCAACACGCCAAACAAAATGTCTCATGTTTACACACAGTAGCTTATTGTTCAGGATACTGATTTCTGGCTCACTGCTTTACCACATGTCTCCCACCCTTGGGAAAACAATTCTCTCTCCTCCTCTAGCAGTAAGTACCCTAGGGAAACTTCCCTTGCGGAGAGAAGCTGTGTTCTTGGACTGTTTAAAGTTACTTCCTTTCCTGAACAGTGAAGAACTTTACACAGGCTTTTCTTAATGTGCTGAATACTACTTTTGAAAGATAAGATATTGAACAATTTCTATGGGGAATAAGAACGCTGGAGATTATTTACTTTGCTCTAATTACTTCAGCACGTTGGGAGATTAGCTTTCAAATGCCACTAGGTTTTCATAGAGAGATTTCAAAACTGAAGAGAAATGAATCATGTCTTGAGTACTTAGGGTTTGCTATATTTCTCACTGCTGAAGAGTGAACTGCAACTAATAGGCAGGGAAGAAGAATTAGCAAACTCACTAACTGTTCTCAAGTTTACATTTGTCTTCCCAAAGGCACTCATCCATTTAATAAAAGCCTCTTACCTTGATTTCAGGCATTAATGAATAAAAAAACCCTCATATTTCCACAAGTAAGTTTGAATTTCCCATCTCAAATTTTGAATGAGAGAGCAAGGCTTAGTCAATACAATTAGTCAATCTAATAAAAAGCTACGATCACAGTAAAGGTCTTTTTAAGTTAATTTTTGGAAAGATAAGCATTGATTCAAGGACAATTCATGCTAATTGTTTTTCCTCACTTTGAACATTGCTAAGTGTTTCATCTTTAGCTGATATATTACATTTACCTGAATATTATATATATATATATATATATATATATATATATATATATATATATATATATATCTTTTCTTCCCTAAATTTTAAGGAGATAATATGATAATTTTCTTTAGTTTAAATTCTATCTAGAGAGTTGCTGTGCCTGTCAACAGTAGCAAGAGCAGCTTTTTCCTGAAAATAAACAGATTACTTAATTACTATTCACATCTCTTTAATTTATAATCCCTCCTCCTTTGATATTTAAATAAATGCAAAAAGAGAGGAGATAGTCTTTCAACAAGTAGAGTGCAGATGACATCCCATCAAGTTTTCAGCCTACCAAGTGAGAAATCACCTATCAATCAGGCTGTGTTCTTCCTGAGTTATTACTGTTTTTGTACTAACAGTGTTGATTTGAAGCTCTCTAGATGCCATTTAGTGGAAAATAGGCCAGAAGGTCACAGAGCTGTAGCCCAAAATCCAAACTAAAGACTTTCCAAAGTTTTGTTTAAAACTTTTGCATTGAAAAGACATCTCAGACAGGCAAGAAAATGCCCTTTATAAACCATCTTTTGCCTCATTTTCTTAACTGGGAACAGCCACAGGCCTAATTAAACCTCTTCTGCATACCAGGCGCTGCATACTAAGCGCTTTACGACTATTTTCTCATTTCATCCTCACAACAACCCTGGGAGGTAGGCACTATTATCATCTCCATTTTACAACTGAGGAAACTGAGGCAGGGGTGTTTTTTTAATGACACACACTGCTAGTATGTATGTGAGGGTATATTTGAGGTTGTCCTGATTCTAGACCCAGCCTTCTGTCTACCTCGAAGGGAAAATACCTCATTCAAACTGCTACCACTATGTGTTTGCTGTTGTTGAATCTAAAAGAAGACTCCTAATGATTCTCTGAAACTAGAAACAGACCCCAGAGTTGTGACCATAGGCCTCACAGGCTCATTTGGACTGTTCCTTAATAAGTCCTTGGAAGGTGAGGGTTGGACAGGACCTCAGAGAATGTCTACTTCAAGCTCCTCATGTGACAGATAATAAAACTGAGGTCCAAGAGGTTGACTTACCTTAAGACTCAGAGTTAGTTAAGTAGCTGAGATAAGAGAAGTTACTTAAGTCTCCTGGTCCAGTGGACAAACAATTTTCCAAGTTGAAAAAATGGGCTTAAGGCACTCAGTGACTACTGGATTTGTGATTAAGGAAATCACACAAAGATTTGATAACATTTCCAAAATGTCACGGTAGCTTGTGACTTTATCCCTGCCTTTCATCAGAGCTGCTAATTAGTAGCAAAAGAGATGAAACTGAGTTTCACCTCTTCTCCCTTTCCGGTGGAAAGTTAATAAAAAGGCAAGATGGCAGTTTGATTAGGAAGGCAGACAGACAAACAAGAGGTCTGCTTAATTGAAGGTGACAAACTATAATCCCCAGGATAAGGGAAAACCTGAAAAAGACAAACACTCCTAAAGTGACAAACTGAGGCAGATAAATGGCAAAGTGGATGGAGCACTGCACCTGAAAACAGGAAAGTGAGCTCTAAACCAGCCTCGGACAAGTACTAGCTGTAGGACCCAGGGCAAGTCACTTAACCCTGTTTGCCGCAGTTTTCTCATCTATAAAATGAGCTGGAGAAGGAAATGGCAAACTACTCCAATATCTTTGTCAAGAAAACCTCAAATGGGGTCACAAAGAATTGAACACAACTAAAAAAAGACCCAACAATTTAACACAGCCAAGTCACTTAATTTCTGTCTGCATTTGTCCTCATCTGTAAAATAGGTATATTATTAACACCTACTATCCAAGGTTTGGGGGAGCATCAGATGCTATATATGTGTGTGTGTGTGTGTGTATGTATGTATATATATATATATGTAAATGTTTATATATACATATATATAAATGTGTATATATACATATATATAAATGTGTGTTTATACACATATATATATGAAATTCTGCAAACCTCAAAGCACAGTACAAATGCTTATTATGAAGCCAAGAGATACAAGCAGGGACAGGATGATCAGAAACATGAAGGAACCCAGAAACCTAACATAAGAATGATAGCAATCTGCACAATAACAATGACCCTAAGTCTACCGCATTAAATGCTGCAAGATTTATAAGTTTCTTTTCTCAAAACTGAGCGCAGCAAGTATTATTATTAACCCAGTTTTATAGTTTCAATTCAATTCAATTCAACAAGTATTCTTTTTAGCTGCATTGGCCTGATCCAGGGAAAGAGACTTAAAGCAAGGTAGCTTCTTTCTCTCCATATCCTACAACTCTATATTGCATACTTAAAAATCTTTGTGATGCAAGTGTCTATTTTTATAAGCTACAGCATACCACAACCATATCATGGCGTCAACAAAAGATTTGGAAATTATTTACATGATGGCACATACTTATGTAACTCCCTTCAGTTTGTGAAATGCTCTCCTCCCAACAATCCTGTGAGTTAAACAGTAGGCAGCAGAATTTTTGTAAATACAATACTAAATCTATTAAATTATAGATTAATAAATTAGAACCGGGACATCTCTGAGTTGCTAAAATAAGATTCAAGTATGAAAAATCTTACAATTTTAATCTGTATTTGTGATCAAATTATAATACAAGGATGATATCCTCCAAAAGGGGGAATTGGTTAGTTTAGTTCGAGCAAGGACTTCAGTGTCTGGTACCTTATCCTGCCAGGTGATCCTTAGAACCTTCCTAAGACAGTTCAAATGGAAACGATTCAGTTTCCTAGCATGGAGTTGGTAAACTGTCCATGGTTCACAACCATGTAACAATGGGGTCAGCACAATGACTCTATAGACCTTCAATCTGGTAGTTAGTCCAATACCTCTTCTCTCTCCAACTTTTCTTCAGAGCCTCCCAAACACTGAGCTAGCTCTGGCAATGTGCACATTGTCAATGTGTACATCCCTGGAAAGTACACTACCAAGGCAAGTGAACTTATCCACAGCATTCAAAACTTCTCCATTTGTTGTAATTGATGGTTCCATATATGGATG
>CM053771.1:472726336-472738558 GCA_028658325.1 Potorous gilbertii | reverse complement strand
TTAATACAACATCGAAAGTAACTGTATACCCAAATTTAAATGAGAAACAGATGAAGCCATCTTCGAGGTGTAAGGGAGAGATAAGTAAAGAAGGAGGTTTGGATAGTAAAGACAAAGCTATTTCCTAAGATGAGGATGATCAATATCTTATTGAATTCACTTTTCACCTGCTTTTCTTATTTTTTGATAAGAGTGGGTGGTTTTTCCATTTCCTGAATGGGGGGTGAGGGGAGGGTGGGAAAAGAGATAGTAGGTAATATTAATTTCTACCCTTTGGTACAAAGATGTAGTTAATTCTACGCTTTTGACATTTCTCTCAGGCAAGGGGTGGGCAATTGGAGTGATGTGGGGAGAGAGGGAAGAAGGAAGGATTCATTTTAGAGGATAGTTGAACAGATGGGACAGCTTACTCATCTCTGCAAGAATATCAGTAGTGGTTTTTCCTTGACATGCTAATTTGAGTCACAGGAAAGAACAGCAAGGGTAGTTCCCATGATGTCACCCTCCTCCCCAGGGTCAGCTAGGAAATATTCAATTGGTATATCTGAGGCTCTGGGTGTTGGCCAAATTGGGATAACTCACAGCTGGAGGTGTATGTAGTACTCATGTTGAACTCTGAATTGAGATAGGAACCATGATCTAACTACAGATCTTCTTGGCCAAAAGCAGGTTTCGGGCTTAGTTTGCAATGATTCACCTACTTTAGAACATTTACTAAAGGAATGGAGCTGGGATATCAAAGGAAAGGCAATTAGGACTTTTGAGGAGTTCTTTATTTTTTCTTATTCTCTCTCTTTCCTACATTTCTTTATAAGATGCCCTGAAGAGAAACCCTGAAGTATTAACTGACCACAACTAAGTCCAAAAAAATCTAGTGTTTTTTTTTCCATTACCCCATAAAGGAACTTTAGAGGTCACTTAGTCTAACCCTCTAATTTTTCAGATGAGGCAATTGAGGCCCAGAAAAGTGTGATGACTTGTCTAATATCCCACAGAGCCCAAGCCCAAGCTGGGATTGAAGTCTGACCCAAAGCACATTACCTATTGTATCACTCACTCTTAGAAAATCCAGATAGCTCCCCTTTACTACTACTAGCCAGGGGAAAGAGAGAGAGAGAGAGAGAGAGAGAGAGAGAGAGAGAGAGAGAGAGAGAGAGAGAGAGAGAGAGAGAGAGAGAACGAGAACAAAGAACTGTAAAAATACCTTCTTATGTAGTTAATGATCTGAATTGCAAAGTACATTATCACATTCAGGCCTCCTCCTTACTCCCCTTTCATTATGTAAACTATTAATAGGTAGAAACTCTGCTTTCGGTGGCTCTGTAGTGCAAAAATGTCTCTCAGCTGTGTACTCCACACTTGGGCAAGCCAGTTCCAGGCTGATAGTCAACAGAAGCCAGCCCACTGCAGGAATTCCCAGTATTTCCTTGTCACTCTTTTCCAGAGGCCTCATTAGCATCCAAGAACTCCACCCCTTCTCTGTTACTCTTGGGTGGTGAACAACCTAGGAGAAAATGGGCTAGAGAAACCAGGCAACATTTTTTTTTTCCCACTGGGAAGGTAAATGTTTGTTGGAAGAAGCAAATTAATTGGATCTGGGGGCAGGGAGATATGGAGAGAAACTGTGTGGGAAAGTATTAGTTCAAGTGACCTCCCAAAACTAAAGACTCTTTGGCAACAAAATAGTGAATAAAGCAAACTCCTTGGGGAAAGATATTAGGGTTCCTAGGAAATTGAAGCAAAAAAAGCTGCAGAATCTTACATAATTAGACCATAAATAGAAAGTAGCTAGGTTTTAGAAATGTCTATAGAGAAGGGACAAAAGTAATCTCTCCAAACTTGCCCCTCCAGGGGAACAGATTGTAAATTCCCTTTAATCTATATTTTTGAAGTTAAATTCCCATTCATTTAACGGATCAGAGCTCAACATCATCATCTCTTAGTGATACCCATGTAAATATGGTTCCGACTGAATGCAATATGCCTGTTCTTTGTTTAGCCATCATCAAGGGATAATGTCCCCCAAAGCCTCATGGTATTACTGTTTAGCTGTGACCATTGTGCATGAAGGACCATTGACCTAATCAGCTATTGGTTATTCATTCTCTCCCAAGAGTCCACATCTTCCAAGGGGGTTGGTAAAGGAGTTACAAACTCATTCACTTCTGAAGGTTCAGCTAGTCTCTGTAGATGGATGGTTCTCTGAGAAGAACCAGATGATTTAATGCTGACTGAGGCATTCCCAAGATGCTTCACTGGAGTCATCACATTTTGGAAATAATGTATGTATTCATTTTTATCCTATTGATCACCATCATTATGGCCCAATAGTTACAGTCTCATGACATTCGTGAAACTATGTTTCAGAAGCATCAGAAGAAAGAAAAGGTAATTCTAACAATTCTCTGTTCCAGTCCAGCTGTCTACAGCATATTCTCTGTGCATATCATTCCATCTCTTGTCTCCATGTTTCTGCATCTCTTCTCTAGAATGCATTCCCTCTTCACCTCTGCCTTTTCCCTCCTGGCCATGTTCTGGCTTTCTGGACCTCAACACTTAAGTCTTAGCCTGGAAGCTCCCTCAGGGCCAGGGACCTCCTTACCTTGGAATATCCATCAGTCATGCTGGTCCCCTCCTCCCATGGGTGAGTTCCTCTTGAGGCCGCCATTTTGTGTTCTGTGCTTCAGACTTTCTGGCTGTGCACCTTCCTCCCCACCCTTTTCAGCTTTCTTTTGTGGGTTGTCTACACCATGACAATGTAAGGTTTTTGAAGGCTGGAAGTAACTTTCTTTTTTGTCTTCAACATTTAGCACATTGCCTGGCATACAGTTTTCTTGCCTTGCCTTGTCTAAGAATAACCAGAAGGCCTGTCTCAATTTTTGTAGTTGTGATTTTCCACTCCTTCTTAAAATGACTTTGTATTAATCTAGTTATTATTTACATTGTGCACAATTACATTATAAGAGTTTACTTTATTTATAGGGCCAGAAACAAGCATTCAAGTGACTACTATATGCTCAGAGTTTTGCTAATCATTTTACAAATATTATCTTCTTTGATGATCACAACAATCTTCTGTGGTAGGTGCTAGTATTGTCCCCATATTAAAGTTGAGGAAACTGAGGCAGAGAGAGTTTAAGTGACTTGCCCTAAGTCAAGTGTCTTGGATCACTTGTTAAATGACTAGCTTCCAGCTAGTAAGTATCTGAGGCTGATTTTGAACTTAGGTCTTACTGACTCTAGACCCAGTCATTGTCTACTATGCCACTTACCTGCTTGGATCCATCTGCCCCCTCCTCAGTAGAACATCAACTCCTTGAGGGAGTTTGGTTTTGGTTTTGGTATACCCAGCCTCAAGAAGAGTACAGTATCTTGCATGTTGTAGGAATCTGATATGTGTTTATAGATAGAACTATGGATGTATGTTGATGTGGATACATGTTGAATCAGATTGAACAGAGACAACTGAGTGGTACAGTGGATAGAGTGCTGGACCTGGAGTCAAGAAGACCCAAGTTCAAACCTAGTCTCAAACACTTAATAGTTGGGTGATCTTATGCAAATCCCTCTGTCTACCCTAGTTTCCTCTTCTATAAAATGGTGGTCATACTAACATTTACTTACCAATGTTGTTGTGAGTGAGAATTAAATAAGAAGATATTTGTAAAGTGCTTGACAAACCTTAAAGCACTCTATGAATGTTTGAGATTAGCTATTATTTGTTTCTTTTCCCACTGCTCCCCACGTCTGAGCTATCCTTCAATGTTTTCTACAGCAATCCAGCTTCTTATTCTTTAAGATCTACCTCAGTAAAGGCTTTCCTGACTATTTAGGTCCACACCCAATGACTCTAACTTCTGTCATCTGTACCACTTAATATAGCACCTGATTCCATCCTGCCCAGTATTATTCTCTAGCTGCTGCCCTCAGAAAACCTGACCTCTCCAAACTACAGAGTAAATTCCTTAAGAGAAAGGAGTACACCTTCCCCTGCTGTCATATTTCTTACAGTACCTAGAAAGGCACAGAGAGTACCACAAGGATATTTACTGACTTGCCATGAACTCCAACCAGAGGCAGTGAGATGAAAAGAGTGTGTTGACACAGGTAATATTGAGTTTGGAGATGTAGTTGGAAGATTAAATTATGTGGTGGACTTGGAAGGTGTAGCCTTTCTCCATAAAATGGACAAGATGAATAGCTCAGCAGAATGATTTTAAATAGCTGACTTTCTTTACGCTGACCTTTTCTAACCTAATTGTTTTCGTGTTCTGACAGGCAGATGGCAGAGGATGTTTTACATGTGGAACTAAGAGTTGGAGGACCTGATTGCTTGTAGGAAGTCACCCACTGTGGGGAGGATGCCTGTGCTTCATCACAAGACTAGGGGACAGCTCACCAGAGACACAGCCACATTTAGCCCAGTGTTCTTGTGGTTCTGCCTTTTCATTTGCTTCCAATCTGTTTGGCATTTTTCTTGGACATCTAATTTTAGAAAGGTCATGCCTGACTCATAAAAGAACCATTGGATGGCTTTTATTTAGTGTGATCCTGAGAACTTCCTCTTAGCCTTGTATGAAACATAGACTTCTATATTTATGAAGGGGATACCTCTTTATAATCCTCTCAAGCCTGACCCTGCATAGCTGGTCCCTCCCTCAATCTCTTCCTCTTATAGGCTGATGGTCAGTTTTTCAGGACAGATGACACTGGTAGAAATAAAAACCAACTGGCTGGGGGAAACCTGCCTCCTAGGTCTCCTATTAAAAGGACTATTAAAAGGGCTCACAGGGTGCCCCAGGAATTGTGCAAGTGGTACAGCCTACCATATATAGTCATATACATGATATCTAATAAACCTGCTAATGAGTACTTCTCTACCAAGTGTGTGCTGCTAACCTCAGCCTCATTTGTCATGCTTTGGCTGGCATACTCAAAGATGAAGGATGAAGTAGCTAATGCCATCTTATTTGAAATAGATGTCTTGCTTTCTCTCTGGCTAGTTGTTTGTTTTATTGGTTAATGACTAGATTCTGCTGTATTCTAAATCTGAGGCCTAGGTTATGAGCATGGCAAGTAACTAGCATACAAGTCACTGTTCTACAAGCTCTCAGCAGAGACTTACAATATCATTTTAAAATTTGAAGTACCCTCTTGTTCATTTTTTTCAAATATTTTTGAACAAAAACTAAAGATTTTTTCTAATTGGCTCCCTCTGGGTTTCAGGTCTTGTTATGTTACATTATGTTTTCTTTTGGTGGGCATCAGGAGATCTGCAATGGGTGGGGTAAGAGGATCTATACATATTTTTTTTCTTTTAAGTTTTGTCTCTGACTTCAACTCTGCCTGTGTTTTGTGGCTTTGATTTCTTTAAACTGTTTTATAGTGTTGGGTTCTTTAGCTCCCACTCAGTTTCAATCCTTATTTGAATGCCAACTGCAGCTCCCACCACCCACCTTCAACCAACTCTATGTATTGTGGAAGAAAATTAAGAGATAGGGTGGGGGGATGGGAAGAAGATACAGTATAGCATAATATAATATAGACTCATGTAAATAGTACTTACCCAGCACAATTCTAATAAACCAACTTTATGCATGTCTAGTCCACTAGAAGTAAACACCCATTCAGACAACGGAACAGAGTTATTTTTAGAGACCCAGATTCAGATGTTCCTATAGTCTAAACAACTATGAGAAGGCTGCCAAAATTTCTCCATTAATCACAGTGAGCTAGTACTTTTTTTTCAATTGGATATACTGAAGCAAATGGGAGAGAGGGTAGAAGTAGCAAGGTGGGGTGGGGGGAATCATCATTTCAAAATATAGGTTTTAGCCAGAGATTTAGAGTTCATACTTACAGATTTCAGTCATAAATAAAAGCATAATTATAGTATTTTCTTTAAAGTGCTTATTAAAACGGATGGGGAGGGCATTTTGTCTGCCTGCTAATTTTTTTGGTTTAGAGATCTATTGGAATGAAATGAGAAGAAGCTCTAAAATTTCATTCTATAATGCAAGGGAAAACTCTACTGGGAGAGGTACACACTGATGTTGTATTGTGTAAACCCTTAACTGCTCCCCACCCCTTCCCTAAACACACACACACTTTGCACCGTAGAGCTGTAAATGGAAAGAGGGAGTGTGAATTCAGATCTGTTTCTCTGTGTGGAATTGTAAAGGACGAAGGCAGTTATTCAGTGACCAGAGAGATATGGTGAAAACTGAATGATAGAGTGGAAAATAACCTAATACCTGCATGACTTGGGACAAATCAGCTTTTTTTGGATTGTTTTATTGTCTGTAAAATTGAGAGTGTAGTGACTGTTTACTATTGAGGCCCTTTTCATCTGTATGATGTTATGGTCCATAGAAAGAGGAGGGTTGGACCAGCAGGCTTCTGAGGTCCCTTCTAGGTCTGAATCTGTGATGCTATGAACTTTGAACATGACTTCATTGGGGATTCTGATCTCAAAGTAGGATAAAAAGTGAAAGAGCATCCTCTCACTGATGGACTGTAGGGGTGTGTGTGTGTGTATGTGTGTGTGTGTAGAGAAAACTTAGTTTAGTTCTTAGAAAGGAATTGCCTCACAATTACTGCTATTACCACTTTTGGTCTCTCCTTTCCTGGAGCCAGCAGGCATGTTTTCATTGATTGAATATAGAAGTGGCTTGAAACTTTTTTTTTTCCTTTGACTAATGCGTCTTTTAGGTATGTGTTATATTACAAGTGGGAATAGTTGTCCAACTGCAGTGGGGTTGGCCTGTCATTAGACAGGACCTACCAAAGCATAAAGAAAGGCTTAATTTAGGGTTTTGCCAACGATGAATTTAATAATAAAATAAGTACTCTTATGGAGTCTAAAAATTGAGAGACTGTTTCATTAAGGAAGCAGTGGGGAAAAGTGAAAGGAACTCTGGATTTGGAACATGAACACCCAGATCTTAGCCATGTACCATCTGCCTAAACTGAGGCATGTCACTTTTCTTCCTGGGCCTCAGTTTACTCATATGTCACATGATAAGACTGGACTAAATGATGTAGCTCTATAATCCTATGGTCTTGGAACTTTTTTTAAAAGAATAAACTTCTAGAATTTCTCTTGGGAATACATGATTCCTTTCAAATGGTAGCTAGACCAGATGGACCACAAGAGGGCAGGTATTTTCACTTGGCTATCACATACAGAAACAGTATGATTTTGTGTGTTCTAAACCTGGAGTCATGACACCTGGGTTCTAGAACTGTGTGACCTGATAGTTCGTCAATAAAAATTTATTAAGAATGCTGATAGCATTTTCATATATATGTTAAATTCCAATTCTATGCCTAGTAAGTGCTAGAGATAACAAAGAAAGGCAAAAGATAGCCCAACCTGGCATAAGTCAATCAATCAATCAATAAGCATTTTTTAAGTGTCTACTACATACCAAGTCCTGTGCCTCTGGAAGCAGAGGGCCCGAGTTCAATCTTACCTCTAATGTATACTAATTATGAGATCTTGAATCAATCACTCATCCCTAGTTTTCAGTTTTCACATCCATAAAATAAGTGATTCCCTGAAGAACCTACATTTATCATCTAAATTATTTAATCTGTCTCTGAATCAGTTTCCTCATTTATAGAATGAGTATAATATTACTTTACTACTTTTTATTACTTTCATTACTTTCTCTGTCTATCTGATGGAGTTGCTGTGAGGAGAACTACTGGTAAAAAAACCACGTCCTGATAATGTGGTTAGCAAGAGGAAAATGGAGTATCAATGGTGATGTAACTCAGTATTTGCTTTGGGGAGAGCAAAAGAAGGCCTCTTTCCTTCTTTTTTTCTTTCTCCTGCCTCACCTTTCCCAAAACCAAAGATGTGTGTGTGACTGGAGGTGTGGCTGTGGTCAGGCAGTGGACCCATTTTGGAGGTTCAAGGAGACTTAGTCATTTAATGTAGTCCATCATTTTATAGATGATGTCATTCCCTCCCCCTATTTTCCCCTCTCTTCCTTACCATTTTAGATCTTGAATATTCATCTTTGTTAGTTCTCTGTATGTGTTTATCCCATCCTTTCTTTCTTCTTGTCCATGTTTGACTTGTCTGCCTGAGAGCCCCTCCTGGTAAGCCTTCTCCCTGTGATGGATCAGGGAATGTGTGGTGTTGCCAATCCAAGTATGGTCTGGCCCTTGGCTGAGGGTGCTCTCCTGTGCATGCTTGTTGGCAAACACTTTCACATGTTCCTGAAAAATATACATTTTCCCTGCAGTGAGAAACCCATGATCCCCTAACTTAGGATGTTTTTGTTTTTTAAATACAGAGCATTTACTCTGTGGTTTAAAAGAGTTGAATTTCTATGTTGCAAGTGAAACCAGCAGTGTTGTGTTAAAAAAAAAAAAATTCAGCTGGTAGATTACATATGTAAACCAGTGGTTATTTGAGGAAATAACAGAGAATAGAAGGAAAGGATCAGGGGCGGAGTTGAGTTTAATTAGAGGAGGGCTTTCTTTTTTTAACCTCATAGATTTTATCTGCCTGGCAGCAGCTGCCTAGTATTTGAGATATATAAGGCTTTCACTAATGATGACTATTTGACATAGCAAAAATAAGGATCGATATGTTTATGTTTCAAGGTCAGTGTGTCATACTGTAAGGAGCCAGAGCAACAGAATGAGAAAACTCAGGTCTTTTTATTATATTATAATGAAATCTTGCAATAATTATAATTTGGGTAGAAGACAGACATCTGTGTTGTTGGGTTTCCATATCAATAGCCAGCATTTATATTGCACTTGAGGTTTGCCAAACAGTTTACAAATTGGTTTCTCACAATAACCCTGTGCTATTACCCCATTTTACCTTTGAGAAAATTGAGGCAAGCAGACATTAAGTGACTTTCCTAGGGCGACATAGTCGGTAAGTCTGTGAGGATAGAACTGAACTCATTTCTTCCCAGACTCAAGTCCAGTACTCTATCTATATACTGCCACCAGCTCACATTAGAATGACCTTGTACTCATGCATCATTATAGATTGAAACACCCCACATATCTGGCAACCTTTTCCATTTGGAACATAGTTCTGAGCAAAGACGTATAGAGTTTTTAAAAAAAACATCATAGGGTCATAGATCATATTTGAAATGATTTATCCTTCCTGAAATTTCTCGTAGCACTCTAAGTTCCTTGAAATTTTACTGTATTTGTGTTACTCTTAAATAATATGTTCTGATGGCCATATCTTTGCATTAGTAATCCCTACAAGCTTCTAAACTCTTTGAGGGTAACTTTTATATCTTATTTCAGCATGATATGTTCTCATGACCTGGTTCAATGCCTTGAACAGAGTAGTGGGCATTGAACATTTGTGAAATTCAATTCAATGTAATTGTTGGTGGTAGAGTTTTTGGAAAATATTAGTGCATAATTCTCAAAGGGTGTTCATTCAGAAACATAGCCATCTCCTGGTCTGTCAGTGGTATCTCTTTGTGGAATCCATTGGTCTAACAGCATTGAAGCACTAGTCTTTGATGTGAACATGAGTGTGGTGGTCTTTGTATGGGGAATAACCACAATTGGAAAGTCATCCAGTGTTACTTAGAATGAAATTAGCCCATGGCACCTCTTTACAAGAAGAGTGTTTTGAAGTGGAATGGGCGAGGGGAAGAAGAAAATGAGAGGTAAAATAAAATCAATAAGCAAATGAGCAAATGTAGGCAGGATTAACAGAGGAAGGTCTCCCGGGAGCACACAGATAGACAGACAAGTCATTTTCACTTACTGGACAATATAGTGTTTCTCTTCCAATTTCTTCAGTCTTCCCAATGGTGTACAGGTAAAGCCATCCTTACAAAATGTATTTGGAACCCAGACTTTTCCGCATCTATAATCCATTTTCCAAACAACTGCCAAAATGATCTTCTTAAAGCCCAGGTCTTACTCAGTAAGTTTCAATGGCTCTCCATTGCCTTTGGGGCAACTTAATGATACAGTGGATATGGTGCCAGGCCTGGAGTCAGGAAGATGCCTCCTCCTCCTGATTTCAGATCTGGTCTCAGACACTCACTGGCAGTGTGATCCTGGGCAAGTCACTTAACCTTGTTTGCTTCAGTTTCCTCATCTGTAAAATGATTTAGAGAAGGAAATGGCAAACTACTCTAATATCTCTGCCAAGAAGATCCCAAATGGGGTCATGAAAAGCTGAATACAACTGAAAATGACTGAACAACAATTACCCTTAGGGTTAAATACAAAAACCTTCATTTGATATTTCAAGCCCTTCATAGTCTGGGTCCCTCTCATATTTCCAGGCTGATTACATTTTACTCTCCATTGCTTACTCTATGCTACAGCCAATGTAGCTTATATCTGTCTCTCCTTATATAATATTCCATCTTGCTCCCTTTGCTCTGTTTTCCTCTTGGATTCAAGGATCAGCCACCTCTTTCAAGAAGTCTTTCATGATTTTCTCAATTTTTAGTGTTCTGTCCCACCTACTATTACTTTATTTATTTTCCAATCATTTCTTTTTCATTCTAATCTAGGAACTCCTTATATCTACCAGTAGAATATATGTTTCTTAAGGGTAGAACTGTCTCACATTTTTTGCTTGTATCCTCAGCATTTAATATTATGTCTAACAAATATTAGTTACTTAGTAAAAGCCTGTTGATTGATAAATTGAGTGGATGATTGAATTAACTGCCTCTGTCTTAAATTGTATACCTAGTGAACAATCTAGATAACTAGGATTGTCTCTTTTAATAATTCTACTTCCTCTTCCAAATTTTTATGTTCATTAAATTTGACCTGGATTTTGTCACGTATTTTTAGTGATAGATTAAAATCGTTTAATGTCATTCTATTTTTAAAATGTCTATAAGAAAGATCTGTGAAGTCTTTGCTTACTAGACTATAAGCTCTGTGAGGTTGGAAATTGTGACTTAAATAAACTATTTCCCTAATGCCTACTTCAGTGTTCTGAACACAGAAGCTCGTTAATAAATCTTTGTTGCATTTAATTAAATAGTGATGTCTTATTTTTCACTTTCTCCTGAAGCCCCTTTTTTTGGCAAATGCTTTTCTTGCTGTTGAAAAATCTAAAAATACATGAAGAATTCCTGGTAGAGTATTGTAAAGTGAGAGGTCATACTTCTGACTCATGCAGCACACTTACCAGGATTGTTGGTGGAACCCATTTGAGTTACCCATTCAGAATGAAAGGACCTGGAGTTTTCTTTGTGTAATAGAGGCATTGCTATGGGATGTGATTACAGTTGGTGCTTAGCATTCACATTGTATTGTACTATCCTTTAATGCTTGATTGTTTTGTATTGAAGGTTGTGCTTAGTGTTTCTGATTTCTAATTTTACCTCCCGCACATTTATTGGTATTTGAGTAATATTCAGGAAGAAAGTTTAAGTAAAAGAACAATGGAAACTCCCCCCCCCCCCAGCCCCCAGCAGTAACCTACTAATGGGAAGGTTTGTTATAACACTAAATAATGCTTCTCAATGACTTTTTAGGGGATTTTAGATTTAGATATAGTTGTAATTAGTCAGATTTGATAGAAAGAGACCCAGGTCCTCATTATAACTCTAATATTAAATTTCTAAGAGAGCATCGCTTTGAACTTCTACTTCCTTAGACCTCAGTTTCCTCATCCATAAAATAAAAGGATTAGTGGTCACTAAAATCAGATTCGTACTACATAGGGAGTACATAGGATGACTCACTGGGATGTGGGAAGAAAATATTGGATTTTGATTATTTTTTGAAAAGAGGTATTTTATTTTTTTTAACATTTACAAATAGTTACCATGTTGTTGGACTTCAAATCTGGCTTCAGGCACTTACTGGTAATGTGACCCTGGGACAGTCACTTAACCTTGTTTGCCTCAGTCTCTTTTTCAGGTGTTCACATATATATGGTACTTTAGTCATATCGAGGGAAGATTTAGAGTTTCACAGAGTTGGCATCAAACACCTCCTCATTCACTTCTTTTTCCATGTGCCCAGTTAAATAGCCTCAATTATTATCTAGTTCAAGGGTAGCAAACTAACCCTCACAAACTGGAGTAGGGGTCTGAGGAGAATCTAGCAAAGACAAACAAAACCCAACCATGGACTGAAGGTACTACTAATAATGTGAACCCAA
Source organism: Potorous gilbertii (assembly GCA_028658325.1). Classification (NCBI taxonomy): domain Eukaryota; kingdom Metazoa; phylum Chordata; class Mammalia; order Diprotodontia; family Potoroidae; genus Potorous; species Potorous gilbertii. Next base: position 472,726,416 of record CM053771.1, on the reverse strand, counting down.
ACAAATAAGAAAATGGGCAATACTTTTCTTATGCCCTCATAAGTTGACTCTGTCAGTTACACAGTGCAGTAGAAACAAAG
>CM053771.1:472707292-472726236 GCA_028658325.1 Potorous gilbertii | reverse complement strand
GAAATTATCTCAAAATATTCGTTTCTGTGGGTTTTAAACTCATTTGTTTTATGTATGTGTGCGCATGTGTGTGCATTCATCTTTCCCATAGCAATGCCTCTATTACACAAAGAAAACTCCAGGTCCTTTCATTCTGAATGGGTAACTCAAATGGGTTCCGCCAACAATCCTGGTAAGTGTGCTGCATGAGTCAGAAGTATGACCTCTCACTTTACAATACTCTATCTGGAATTCTTCATGTATAATTGTTCATGTAAACTAGTCAGAAGGCATTATATATATGTATATATACATATACATACACATACACACATGAAAATACACACATATATAAACATATTATATATTGTTATTATATATGTGTGCAGTGCCTTCTGACTGGTTTATAAGAACAATTGATTGACATTGGGGAAGGTGAAAATTTAATTAGCTGAATTTTATCAAAAATATTTGATAAATGGGTTTGGAAAAAATGAGTAGCATGATTTAGTAAGTACAGACAATCATTCACTTCTTCTGTTTGGTTCTACATGTCTTTGTGAGTTATCTTTTTCAGCTCTTGACAGTCATTAAGACCAGGTAGAAGAACAAACTGAACTTAGAATCAGACCACCGAATTTTTAAAAGTAGTGAAACATAATCAATCTCATTGTCAAAGAAGTTTCTTTACCATTCATAGATGAATAAATAAGTTAAAATATTTGTTTTATATTGATTTCATAGTTATTCCATTCTTGCAATGTCTTTTATAATATAAACAATTTATTAGTACAGGTTTATAATTTGCAAATAAATACAAATATATTGGATTGCTTATTTATTTTTTATTAATGGGGTATGTGATTTTTTTTAAAAAATAAAGACTGCTAAATAGGGTATCACTGAGATTCTTCAAGGTACAAGTTTATGACTCTACTAATCAATGAATCAGCGTACTTTTGAGGGAACTGAATTTTATCAAATGGCATTTGCCTTAAGAATGAAGTTAAATAAAAAAAGTTGCAGCTAAAAGGGAGGATAGTTCATTGGTCCTGCTTGGAGAGGAACAAATCCATCAACCAACAAGCATTTCCTAAGCACCTGTTAAATGTCAGGCACTGGGTTAGGCCCTGGGAATACAAAAATAATAAATGGAATAGTCCCTTCTTGTAAGGAGCTTATGTTTGAATGAGAGAGACAACATCAGTGTGTATACAGAATACAAATAAAGAAAAGATATTTAAATAATTACAAAAGTAATTCAATTCATGGTAGTTTGGGAGTTAATACACTAGCTGTTGCAGGTCGGGGTAGAGATCAGGAAAGTCTTCATGCAGAAGATGGTGCTTGAACTCTACCTTGAAGGAAGAGAGGGATTCTCTGAGGCAGAAATAAGGAAGGAGTGTATTTCAGCTTGAGTAATGACCAATACACAGGCAAAAGGTAGGAGATGGTGTGTCAAGTGTGAGGAATAGAGAGCTGGCCAGTTTGGTTGAATTGTAGAGCATGGGAGGGGCAGTAATGTCCAGTGAAGCTAGAAGAAAAGGGTAGGTCTAGGTTGTGAAGGACTTTAAAAGTGAAGCAGAGAAGGTTACGTTTTATCCTAGTGGTAACAGGGAGCCACTAGAGTTGATTTGGTTGAGATGACGTTCGTAGTAATGACTGGTAGCCGTGTGGTTGATGGATTTACGTATGGAGAAACCAGAGGCAGGGAGACCAGTAATTAAGACGAGAGGTAATGAGTATTCACATGTCAGTAGATATGAGGGATGTGACATATCTGGCAACTGATTGGATGATGTGGAATGAGGGAGACTGGGAAGTCAAGAATGTCAAGGTTATAAACCTAGAAGATTGTATTATTTTATAGGCCTTCTATGACAGGTTTCCTGTTAGTGTGGCTATGGTACTGGCATTTCCCAAGGCCAACAGCTCTGACCCACAGATGACCAGCTTGGTGGGAATAGAGAGAAAGAGTTGGACATTCACTTAGGTTTGGGGCTAGACTGTCTCTACACTGTCCATGCTTGTGTCTCCCCAGAAGTCTTCTCTAGCAAAGATGTCAAAAAGTAGTTCCATGTCTTGGTTATAAAAGTCCCAGCATGCATTGTGTTAAGCATCTTCCTTAGAATTAGTCACCTGAGGCTGTAAGAGCTTAGGATAGGGTCTCAACTGTTGGTGCTTTCCAGGTGAGAATATATGAAGATGCTAAGGAAAGACAGAGCTGACCAATAAGTGTTCCGTCTGTTCTGGAACCTTGCCAACAATGAACCACAAGCCTTCCAGTCTAGTTTCTGAAAACTGCCTTTGCCTTTTTTATACGGGAGCAACAGCATCTTCCCATTTCCATTGTATTGGCATCCCTGTCAATTGGGCCAATCTTCAGGCTGGATAGGATAACAAAAAGTTGTTCAAGAGGAAAATGAAGTCCAGCAAAGCATTGAGCTCCTCTAAATAAGTTAAATTCTCCAGGAGGAAATGAATGACACCATTCTGCAGAGTTGCTGAAAAGTTATTGGTGGTGGTTTAGTCATCACATTTTACAGAAAATTAACATTTTGTGAATTCTGAGTGAGAGGCAGAAAATCTGGGTTCAAGTCCAAACTGTGCCGCTTGGTGGCTGTGTTACTTGGGACAGATCGCCTGACCTCTGTGAGCTCCACTTTTTTTGTTAAGTGAGACTGATAATACTTACAACCTTCTTCACAGGGTTACAGTCAGGTCCATATTATAAATTTATGGAACATTTACAATTTTTACAAAACTCTTTCCCTACAGCAACCATAAGAGTTAAGCATTTCAAGTATTATCCCCAATTTGACAGAGGAGAACTTGGGGTCAGAGAGATTAATTGGATTTCACACAGTTAATAGGTGGCAGAACTAGTATTCAAACCCAGATTTTCTAAAAATATATTTATATTTTAAATATATATATAAATTATATACAAATATATGTGTAGGTATAAATGTTTATATAAATAGAAATATATACATATAAATAAATATTTTTCTTAAAAATGCCATCTATGGTACTCTTTCCACTATCCTAAGTTGCCTCCATAATTTTAATATATGTAACTTTTTCAGTCATGTTCTACTGTCTCCCCATTTGGGGTTGTCTTGGCAGAGGTATTGGAATAGTTTGCCATTTCCTTCTCCATCTCATTTTACAGGTGAGGAAACTGAGGTCCAGAGGGATTAAGGTACTTGTCCAAGATCATACAGCCAATATCTGAAGCCAAATTTGAATTCATGTCTTCCTCCCTCTAGGGCCAGCACTCTATCCACTGCACCACCTAACTGCATTTGACAAATTCATTTTTTTTTTTTTTGGTTAACCATGTTAATATTATAGTATTTCCCTAAGCAACAAGGCTATTCTCTTTTTTCTCTGGCAAAAGGAGTCTTTCTCCTGGCTTGGTCTGGGAAGCAGCGCAGGAATTCGAGTCCCAGCCCTGAGGATTACCCATGATTTATTCTTTGCTGTCCTCTTCTGCAGCTCCATTAGCCATACCTGTTGTATTTAATAGTTTTCTAAGCTAAGCACAATTCGGTAGCCTGGATGGGGTATGGAAACACTGCAAGAGAGAAAGGAGGTAGGTGGTGGAAGCTCATGAAAGGGAAATAGCCCCAAAGCACGATTTAACATTTGCATTGTAACCTTGTGCCAGAAACTGTGTATGAAATAAAAAGGAAATTGAGACAAATGAGATCTAAAGATACAGGAACAAGTAGGAGCACACTTACACACATCTGAACTAATGCATGGAGAGAGGAAGGAGAGTTCTCCAAGTGCCTTTCCCTCTTTTAATGTTTAAATAGTAGTTTCATCAAAAAATATAAATTAGCTAGCTCATGGTAACAACCAAAAAAAAAAAAGCCAGTGTCCTTAGGCCATTTGCATCCTGGGGGCACACAAAGGCCCATGATTTCATTAGTGGTTATACTTCCCAAGTTTTTCTTTTTTCTTCTAACAGACTTTGTAGCAGTGGGCAAACCAAAAGATGCTGAATTTAATGTTCTCATTAAATGGTAAAGAGGCTTTATTCCTGTAAGACTAAGGCTATAATTACTTTATCTTTGTAAACTCAGAAAATTTGCTAGGACCTCTTGTGGTGGTATTCTCCTAATTTTCTTTGTTAGGAAGGACTTTGTGGATGGATTGAAGGGATCAGGTACAGAACTGTGTTCCCCTGAGTCGTATCTTTGAATTACAGATTCATGAAATCTTAGCCTCAGAGAGGACAAAATCATCCAGTCCGAACTTTGCCTGTTAAATGGTATCCTTTCATGATGTGCCTGAAAAATACTCATCAAGATTCTGTGATACGATAGAAGTAATATTGGTCTTTGAGTAACAAAACCTGATTTTAAGTCCTTAGTCTGATACTTCTTAGCTGCCAAGTCTAAATATGTCTCAGTTTTGTCATCTCTAAGATGGGGATAATGCTGTTTGTACTACCTACCTCACAGGGTCATTGTGAGCATATGACCCTTAAAATGCTATATAAATGTAAGCTATTATTAAATGTGTGCAACCTCCTTGGAGGCCTTGGAAGAATTGTGTTATAGTGGAGAGAGAGCTGACCTTGGTGGTAGGAATTACTTGGTTCAAGTCTGGCCTCTGACCATTACCTTAGGTTGAGTTATTTTCCCTTTTGATGTTCTAGGAAATTCCTAAAGACTATAAATTGCATAACAGTTGCCAATCTGCATATGGTAGAGGGTTTTTTCTTAGAAGGAGGTTGCTCCACTGATAAAAACACAAGTCCTGATCCCTTCATCTTGAAGCATCCACTTTGAGACTGCTATAGTTGTTAAAAAGGTTTTGTCCTCCCTTGTATGAATATAAAGCCTATTGCCTATAATTTTTGCCTATTGTTCCTAGTTCTATTTTCCAGGACCAAGAAAAATCAATCAAATCTCTCACTGGTGTGTCAATGTTTAACATATGTTACATTAGTAATTAGCTCTAAAAGATGTAAAAGGTAGTGGCCCCTACCCACTGCTCCATTGCAGAAATGAGAGATGAAACATGGCCTATGTTTTCAGAATTTTTCAATACATTGATCAGTTTGCTAATTTCCTTTCTCATTTTCCTCTTTTTTTTTTTAAATAGTCATTTTTATATGGGATAGTTCTCTGAGAGGAGGTAGGTGGGTGATGGATACTGGAAGAAATTTAAGCAATACAAAACCAAAAGATACGAATAATTTTTTTTAAAGTAAATAGAAAAATTGTGATCATTCCCTCTTAAATACTCTCTTCACCAGTCTAATCACTTCCATTTCTTTCACTGATCCTCTTATGGTGTAATTTCAAGCCTCTTGACTACCCAAATCGGCTTTTCTGGAAACTCTCTAGGTTGTGAATGCCCTCCTTAAAATGGGGTACCAAAGCTAGATAAAATATTACCGTTACGCTCTAACCAGGGCAGAGCACAGAGGAGCCATTGTCTCCCTCATTTGACATGTACAGTGTATTTCTGTTCATGTGTTCAGAGACTGTTGGTTTTTTGAAGGCCATTTCCTTATGCTGACTTATTCGGCTTGTCATGCTTTAGGGGACCGCTCCTCCCCACTCCCTTCCATGTCTCTGTCACATAAATGCTTTCTGGTCATATTAGTCCTATGCAACATATTGGTGGTTTTTTGAACCCATGTATGTGTCTTTACATTTTTTAATAGTGGTAATAATGAAAACTGACATTTACATAGTATTTCAAGTTTTGCAAAGCTCTTCATATAAACTCTTTCATCTGATTATCATAACAGCTTTATTGTGATTAAAGTGATTATGATTAAGTTGGTAAGGTGATAAAATTTCATCTTATTAGAATCACCCCATTGTTCCAGTCTTTTGAGACCTTCCTTCATCCAGTGTATGAAATAGAAACTCTAGAGGTCTTGCCCACCCTGATTGATTCTTTTTCTGTAGTTCTTACCTAGCCTTTCACTACCAGATGGTGTTGCCTCAGATAAACTGAGGCCTGGAAAAGACCTTAACTTAAAAAGGTCAAGATCTTCCACTGCATCCCTTGCCATTGCCAGTCATTCTGATCTGTGTCTATCAGAGGGTTCTATGATTGTGGAGGAGAGTAGTGGGGCTGATGTGTCTGCACAGCTCTGCCTTGCTTAAATCCAGTTCATTTGCAAGTCAAGATGTCAGCCTCCTGGTGTCATTGGTGCTCCTCAAGAGTGAAGGGCAGACAGCCACACACAAAAAACAAACAAGGTATCCCCCCCAACTTTCTCATACACACACTTGATAAGTATGCTGCTTGTGTCTTCCTTGTTTGTTTGTGTGGTTTTTTTTTTTAAGTACAAATCAAAGCCAAGGATAGAGTTCTGTGGTTCACTTATATAGACATCCTTCCAAAATAGCATTAGGTGTTGATTGTCCAGGCATAGAATTCTACTTTACTTCAGAATCTTCCTTAATCCCTTCATCTCCTATTTGTTAACCTCCAGCCCATGTTTTGTCCATTTTGACCATAAGAATGTCATGAGGGACTTTGTCAAATGTCTTCCTGAAATGCAGGCACATGTGGCATTTGTCTAATGTGCCAATGCAGTAACCCTATTTAAAAAAAAGAAAAAAGGAAAAAAGGTTAATTTGGGGTCACTTGTTCTTAGTGAATCCCTATTGGTTTGCAGTGATTGCATTCTTTGAGGACTCATAAACTATTTGTCTAATCATTCATTCTAGGGTTTTGCCAAGAATCAACGTGAAGTCCTCTGACCTCTGCAGCTTGAAGACTTCAACTTCTTGCCTTTTGAAAACTGGAACAACACTTCCTTGTTTCCATTTTTTTTCTACTTCTCTCATCTGCTGTGATTTCCTGACCATATCATTGCCCTGCTCAGAAGTCTGGATTAAATTCAGACTTCTCAGCTTGGCATTTCAAGCCCTCTGTAGTATGGCTCCTTCTGACCCCAAATAAATCAGATTTATTTCTTATCACTCCTCTTTGTGTATTCTTCACTGTAACTAAATTAGCTTACCTGCTGTCCTTTGAATTTGGCATTCTGCTTTGTCCCTGTCCTTGTAAAGCCTACAGGTTTCCTGCTGGACCTGGAATGCACTCCCTCTTCGCACATCCCTCTTAGAATCCTTGGCTCCCTCTAAGGTTCAGCTCAGGCACCACTCTTGAAAACCCTTCCTTGATATTCTTGATTATTAGTATTCACCCTCACCTCGAATTATCTTCTCTTTACTTGTTTATATGTTGTGTTCTCCAATGGAACAGAAGCTTCTCTAGGGGACTTTTTTCATTTTTGTCTTGGTATACCTAGCGAAGTGCCTCGTACATATTAGGTGTTTAATAAATGCTTGTTGAATTGAATTTAACTGAGTTTAGTGGTTTAACAATTGCATTTATAAATTCTTCAAGTAGCTTGGGGCATTTTCCCCCTGTCCCAGGCTCAGGTGACATTAATAATGAACAAAATGACTATTATTTTCATTTCACCAATCACATCTCTTTTCTGATTAGAAAGATTACATTATTAGCAAGGCAAATAATACTTTTGGGTGGTCTGCTTTAGTAAAGATTGGCCTCCATCACAGATATATCCTACCTTCTTGCCAGCTTTTTGATCTGGAATAGTAATTCATCATCTTGGGGAGGAATCTCTGGTATATTTCCTCTGCATTGTTGCTTCTGTCTTTGTAGTTTATTGCTTCTGTAGATCTCTAATTCACTCTGTTTATCACCCATTCTCTGGTCATTGGTGTACAGTTACAGCTTAGACCTTGAGTACTATTTCTCTCTTCCTGGTAATTGTCTCTTGAGAACCACTGGGCACCTTCAATGATATTTTTCCTACCTTAAACTGGCTATTCACTCTACTATCTGATCTGGAAATTGCATCTTGGTATTTTCATCCTTCCTACTCCTTTTTTTTTTAGTTGAAAGCCCTCTTGAGATCACTAAGTCTCCTGACTAATACATTCTTCCTGACTTTGGATAGAAGTACTCTATCCCTGGCCAAGAGCCCATCATTTCTGAATCTCACATTATGGTTCAGGAAGCCAGCTCTTGTTCTCTGACATTGTCTTCTTGACCAACTTGTCACTTTCCATCTCCTCTTTTCTGTTCTAATGATCCAACATTCAATCTGCAGCTATAATGAAAGCACCACCTGTGCTTTGAAGTCCTTTAGGTACTTGCCCCAAACTTTATAATCACTGGGGATTATTTTCAAGTTGCTTCTAGTGGTAGCGTCAAGTCTCACACGAATCACCAGAATTGAGTAATGGTTGTCAGACTTCCCAAGTCTTGAATTATTCTTTGTCATGTCCTGGATGCTATCACCAAAAAGACATACTGCCTAATTGAGCATATCCGATCAATATGTGTTTGCCTCCTATGAAGAAAAGTCACTGCCTGCATGAAAGATACTTTTCTGTGATTTATATGTGTGTGTTTAGTGATTTCCTAATTGCCCGATCTGATGGCCTTTTCTCTTTCCTTAGCTTTCTTGACTTATGCTGATATTCCTATGGCCAAGGTCTGATCATGTCACTCTCCTCCTCAATAAATCCCAGTGGCTTCCAAGTGCCTAATACAATTTCAACTTTTGGGCATTTAAAACTCTTCACAAACTGTCTTCAGCCTGTTTTTCCAAAGTCTTCGTTCGTGTATTCTATGGTTAACTAAACTTGACTTATTATTATTCCTCACATGTAACATTCCATCTCCCATCCCCACACCTTTGCACAGGCTGTCTGCTGTGCCTGAAATACACTCTCTCCTCGCTTAAGCTCTGGTTCAGGAGTCAACTTTTTATATGAGACTTCTTCTGATCAACCTTCTGTTGATTTTGTATGTATTTACATGTGTACATGTAATTTTTTTCTCCTTTCCTTCTTTTTCTTATTAAATTATTTTGTTTTCAATGTTCAATAATCACTTCCGTATATCTTAGATTTTTTTCCCCCTCCCTCCTCCTCACACCCCTCTCTCCCTACTCCCTTCCTGAGATGGCTGTCCATGTAATTTCTTGAAAGAATGGAATTCACTTATTTGTGTATCTCAGTGCTTGGCAAATAGTAGGTGATTACGAAATGCTTGTTGGTTCATTGATTGATTTGCTGCTGGTAGCATCTGTGTTTCTATGGAAAGCTGCTTCTATCTCAAGCTTTAGATCCATTCTCCATGAAAAGAGCCTCATGCTTGTAAAACACCACCAGTTGTTTATTGGGCTTCCACTGATTTCAATTCCCCTCTTCTCCCTTACATTCTGTTTATCCTTTGTTTTCCTTTTGAAGTACTTGTTCCAGCCTGTCACAAAATAATTCATCCACTTTGATCAACTGGAGAGTGGAGAAACAGCACTTAGGTTTTTTTTAACCTTCTCTAGAATGGAAACCACACTACATTGACTACCCATGTATTGGTTCCCTGCCTCTAGGAGAAATAAATATAATTTGACCTCTTCTAATCACTGGAATATTCTTTCTTGCTCCCCTGTTCACCTGAGATATTTAACTTGTGAAAATCATGAAAGCATTCCTGGACTACTTGCAAGATGCTTTCACTATCGAATAACAGAAACTCATTTGTTTCCTCCTTCCTTTCTATCTCTCTTATCTTCCATTGCTCAAATACTGGTTGCTTTCCTCTACAGTACACATCCTACATCTGCTTGTACTTTATCCTAAACAGGCTTCTTATGGCAGGCTTTCCCAGAGTTACATTATCTGGTGGAACTATGTTCAGATATTCCATATCAGTAATTAACATACTTTTGCCTCTATTCTCATGCCAAAAGGATCTATAACTGGGAACCTTTTGTAAGGTGGTCTTGCAAAATAATGCCCAATTCCCAGGAGCTTCCCTGTTTTGTCTCTTCCTCTTTCTCTCATCCTGATGAACATCTGGTCACTGGACCCAGATGGCTCAGGAGGAGAAAGTGAGACTGGTGACCTTGCAGAGCCCTCCCTCACTCAAAACAAAGTCAAGGGCAAGTCATGTCATCATTTCTCTGATGTCATATCCTTCTTTGAAAATGAAGGATGAACCCAACAACAACAAACTTCCCAGCCTCTTCACTTTAATTTGTACACTTCTGTCATTCGAGGCAATAAATGCTTCATTGGTTTTCCTTCCTGGGTCATTTTCACATTTGGAACTTCCCATTTTCTGAAACCTATTGACTATTCAGTCTTCAGTTTGAATTTGGAAATCCCGTTAAAGTGATGGCTAGTACATACGCACATACAATATAATGGTGGAGAGGTCATAATATTAGGTAGTTCACTCTTTGCTTTCTCCTTGAATTTTGTTGCACATAGTGTGGGATGATTTTAGGAGAATTTCAAAGATGGAATAGCTGAACAGTGAGGAAGTTTTGAGCCAGTGCCTGGAAAAGGTAAGAATCCCTCGTTCAGGAAACACAGATGGAGAAAGTACTTGGAACTGGCACTGGGAAAAGATAGACTGCTCTCTGCTATTTCTCTCTGTCCCCAAGGCCCCAAACCAGTTATGCCACAGCTGAAAAATACTGCTATAGAACTTTATGTAGTGAATACAGATGGTATGTAAAACTACTTCCTGGTAATGAATTGTAATGATGTAGAAATCAGAATGAAATGACAGAGCTAGAGCAGCAGTGTCTGTGTCTGGAAAACTGTCAAAGAGTAATTTAGGGGACAAAAAGATCAATGAATGCAGATGGCCTCTCTCTGGTTTTCTCATGCCTAGAATAAAAAAAAATAGACTCTTGTTAGCATGGAAGCACACTTTAGTCACAGGAATGGCATCCATAGCAAGTGATTGATCTGAAATATTTCTTTTCCTTTTTCCAGTTCATCAAAAAAAAAAATAAGAAAGATTAGTCATGGGGTGTCTAGGTTGGATGGTTCACTTGAGTCCTTTGCTCTGAGTTTGAAACAGAGTACTTTATTATTATTTTGCTTTGGAATTGTGTTTAAAGCTATCAAAATTGTAACCTGTAAGGAGTCAAATTCCTTCTTTCTAAGGTGGATATGGGACCTTTATTAAAACCTATTCATATCTAAGGGTGTAATTAAGTTGAAAGACAATATAGCAGGCTACATGCAGTTTATAATCTGGAGTACTTTAGAATTGATGATAGGTCAATGAAGACTTCTTTTTTTGGGAGTCATCAATCCAAAATCCATTGATGGTAAAAGATAGGACATAAAAATGGATCTCAACTTTTTCCTATACCATGAAGAAAAGTAAATTCCATTTTCTGCAACACTGCATATTGAATATCATGAATTTATTTTTAAAGCTCTCGCAAAACCCAGGAATAAATGCAAACCCAGTTTTCCCTAGGAACCCCACCCAGAGACCATGCAGTGTAGATCGTATAAATGGCTATCTGTGGGCAGCAGGGCATTCTCTTAACTCTTGAACTCATGTCTACATGTGCTCTTTTGTGTTTTTGTTGTGGAGAAATTTACTCCCTTTGTAGTCTGAACATCCTTAATCTAAACCCTGAATTCTAGGTATCATTACTGACTTCAGTCACTGGCCTGTGAAGTTTCAGTCTTTATCAGGCCATAGATTTACATGCCTCTCCCGGGTTGTGGGTCAGCTCTAGAGCACTCTGCGTATTCCCATGGGATCTTGGCACGTCTTGAAATATGGGTATGTTAGCTAACACTTAGAATTAATGCAGATCCTAATTGAAAGTGCTAGAACCTAACCCACTTTCTCAGTGGTTCCATGCATATCTAAGTATAGAACTAAGTACAAACTGAATTCAGTACAGAGCTGATCAAATACTTTTAATAATGTTAATAATAGCATGCATTGCTATAGCAAATTATGGTTATGATATGTCTTACAAAAGCAATTTCTCTTGATCCTTATAGCAACTCTATGAGGTAGGCTGTGTATGTACTGTTATTCTAACTGGACAGATAAAGAAACTGATCCTCAGAGAGGGGAAATGATTTGCCTATGAGGTGGATGGGATAACCAATAAAATTGCCATTATATAAATGAATAAACCGAGGGCCAGAAAGCTTAACTGATTAATCCATCTTAACCGAGGAAGTAAAGTTGGACTATAGAATTATGGGACTAAGGCCTACAAGGGGTTAGAAAGATCATTTAATCTGAATGATTTATTTTACATATTAATAAACTTGAGGAAGAGCATAGCAGAACTTATCTTCCAATTCAGATCCCTTGTTTCCTAAGACCCAGATTCTTTCTCATTAAGGGGTCAACTAGGGGAGAAGGAAGAGCAGCCTGAACATGATTAAAGGATGGTTTCAAAAGTTACATGGACTCTGAGTCACAGAAGTTTCATAGAGTCATGTAATCTGAGCTGAAAGGAACCCCAAGGCCACCTGAGCCACCCTAAGTGGTCATTTATCCTCTGCATAAAAAGACCTCACCCCCTTGTGAGGCAACCCACCTTTGGACAATCTTAGTTGTTCCGCAACATTACCTTTCCCCTTCTATTCTGCCCAAGTCAGCCTGTTCATTTTCTGTTCATTATTCTTCCTTTTCCCCACTCAGTCAAACAGAACAAATCTAACCTCCCTTCCACATGAAAGCTTTTTGAATTCTTGAAAACCACTATTGTATTTCCCTCTCTCGGATGGTCTCTTCTCCATGGTAACCTTTAACTCATCTTTGTATGATATAAATTCCAGTTCCTTCCATACCCTGGTTGGCTTCCTCTAGATGCATGCCAGTTTATCAATGTTCTTCCTAAAATGTGGAACCCAGAACTAAAAACAATACTCAAGACATGATATGGGTAGGGCATATCCCTTGCTCTGGGCACTATGCCTTCATTAATCTGGTTATTAGCTTTTTGGGGAGGGGAACTTCTTTGTCACGCTCAAACTAAAGCAGGAAAGTACAGAGGAAAGTACAGCACAGAGGATCTAGATCCAAATCTAGCCTCAAAATCTTGCTTTTCATGAAAGCTTCTTACCCTTTCTGGATCTATTTCCCTATCTGTAAGATATGGGGATTAGACTATCACTGAGGTTCCTTTTGGTTCTGGGTCATTGGCCCAGTCCACTAGCTCTTTTTCATGTGAGAGAGGTATGGTTCTTACCTAGCCTTACCTCTCCCATCCATATTTGTTCGTTTCTTGTTTTCTTTTTAAACTTGTTCATTAAAGTTCATCAAACCCAAAACTTTATATCTTTCCCTTTTGCATTTTCCCATATTTTACTAGCTCCTTTGAGATACTTTTAGAACATGATTTTTGATGTAGTGCCTTTATCTCTCTCTTTCAGCTTGGGGCCACCTGTAAAGTCGACAACTGTACCATCAGTGTCATCCCTACTGATTGATAACATTTTGAACTGAATAGGGCCAGAACCAGGGACTCTCAGAAGATCACCCTCTAAGATCACATTGCTTCATCAATGACATATGCTATTAACTGCTCCATTAATTATGCAGGGTGCCTCCCAATGTGTGTGTGTAGATTTGCCCATAATTCTGTTTTTGGTCATCTGACCAGTTTAGCATACACTTAATTATTCTATTAGTCCCACATGTCTGGAATGCTGTTCCCTCGTTCTAGCTACTAACTTCCCTGACTTCCTTTAAACCCTATCTAAAATCCCACCTTCAAAAGGAAACCTTCCCCATTCCTTCTTAATTCCCAGTACCTTTCTCTGTTAATTACCCAGTATTTATCCTACACCTAGTTTGTTTTTTGACTCCCTCTAGAGCTGTCCTATTGGATACAGCATTGGGTCTACAGTCAGAAAGACTTGAGTTCAAATTTGGCTTCTGACACTTAGTAGCTGTGTGACCCTTGGCAAGTGACTTAACCTCTGTTTGCCTTAATCCACTGGAGAAGGAAATGGCAAAGTACTCCAATATCTTTGCCAAGAAAAACCCCATGGACAGTTTGATCCACAGGGTTACAAAGAGGGTCACCAAGGACATGACTGAATCACTCTGAACAACAACAATCCATCTATCCATCTATCCATCCATCTATCCATCTATCTACCTAGCTATCTACCTACCTATCTATGATCTATCTATCTATGATCTATCTATCTAAGACAAAGAGAGAGAGAGAGAGAGAGAGAGAGAGAGAGAGAGAGAGAGAGAGAGAGAGAGAGAGAGAGAGAGAGAGAGAGAAACATGAGCATTTTCTCCTTGAAGGCAGGGATTGTCTTTTGACTCTTTTTCTATCCCCAGCATATAGTATATTAACTAGCATATAGCAGGCGTTGATTGTCTAGACCACATCTCCATCTTTTTTTCACATATCAGATTTTGCCAAATACCTTGCTGAATGTGAAGTGAAATAATCAGCCTAAGCTTCATAAAAGTTTTCTCTTAGCTACTCTTTTGTTCTCATTACTTCTGTGGTGTCAGAAAAGTCAAGGCTAGGGAGGAATTTTATCTCATTAATATAGTACATGTCTAGTATGTAGCTATGCCAGGATACCTGGGAATTGGTGATGTAGAGTTTCTGTAATAGACACATACCCAGGAGCTTTCAAAAATCATGATTCCAATTAGAAAAATAATCTATTCCTAGTCATTTTCAAAAACCTTGAATTATGCCCAGCATTTAAAATATCCCCATATTGTTTCCTAGCAATTTCATTTACCTCTGATTGTGTTGTATGATTCAAAGAGATACTGAATTCCTCTAGCAAGAGGAGCCCTGATATGTTTTTGCTTATTGTAATTATTTGTAAAGCTTATTTCTATCCTTATTTAATGACAGTATTTTATAATAATGCTATCCATTGATTTACCTGACTATAGGGAAATCTCAGTATCTGCCACCCTTGGAGCATAAACTATTCTGGATATTTGAGATTTTTAGCTCACTGAAGGTTTCTAAACTCTTGAAGTTCCACATTTTTTTCATTTAGCCATTTTTGATAAGCATGCCATCTATATTTCTATCCATGTCATGCTGAACAAAACAGGGTTAAAAACAAGAATACTGGGGCACATCATTAAAGATATCTTTCTAAAATATTTTATATATTTTCTCTGCCTTTTTATGCCTAATATAATTTACCATAATTTAACCATTTATTTCTGACTAAGGGTCATCATTATGAATGTCTATTGTTTTATGTGTGCCTTTATAGCATGACTTTAAGATTTATTGAAGGGAATATTTGCCTGTGCATTAAATGACCCCACATGGCTGTGATTTGGGGGCTCTAGTGTCTGCTTTTCATATTCTTCTCTATCTCATCCATTGCTGTCAGTTCTCACCTGTGCTCAGTTTGCCTGTAACTGGCTCATTTTCCCCACTTTATTCATCACAGGTAAACTAACCATCACGCAGATTGCATCAGATTTGGTCCTTGTACCTCCTTGGTAACCTCAGCTGCATTTACTCCTCTAATTAGAAGTCTAGAGGGTGGAGCAAAAACATGTCCCAAAGTCTCTATTTAAAAAGGGCTTTGAAGCCCAGCTGACTCCTTGGATTCAGCTCTACTGTCTTCATGCCCCATATTCAGCTTCCCTTTCTGTATAGTCTTCCTTCATTAGATTTTAGGATCCTTGAGGCTGTCTTTCTTTTACTTATTTATATTCCTAGCACTTAGCACAGTACCTGGTACATTGTAGGTGTTTAATAAATGTTTATTGTATTTTACTATGTTGCAGAACAGTGAGGTAATAACTTTTTGCTCATTGATAGACTGTTTCTCCTTCAGAATGACTTGGTGGTGTCTGTCTGCCTCATCTGGGACTCATGCTAAATTTTGTTTTTTGGGCAAAGAAGTATAAAAACTGCTAGGAACTGTCCAACTACCACTTTGGACCTGTATTTTCCTTCATCTATTTAGTCTTCTGTCTTTATTGAAGTAGTTGTTGGTCTGTGGAGTTTTTCTGATATGCCACAGGATAGAAAAATAAATGGCTGAAATTTATAAAGGACTCTAAATTGTTCCGTTGTATTTCAAAAAAGAAAAAAGAAAAAAAAAGCCTGAGATGACCCTATTCCACTATACTCTGTATAATTTGTTGTAAGCATGTTTCATACAGCAAGTAGAATCTGGGATTTTCAACATTCTAATATTCTTCATCTATTCATTAAGTGATAATGTATAAGGCTTCCTGTCAGGGGCATTCAGTGGGATTTTTTTGTGCACTGCATTGTGTCTTCCTTTGTCAGGGAGCAATCTGTTAACTCCTGCTTGTGTCGTTCATGAGACTTGTACTGGTAATGAGGAGCATTTTAGTCCTTCTGGGAAGGATTTTGGTATTTGCACAATGAGGGATAAGAGTAACGAAGGGTAGAATTCGTTTGGGGAAAAAAAGCAGTCAGGGAAAGAAGAATGCCAAGAATGAAACCTTTTTTCCAGTCCATTTTATATCTTTGTACGTTTCCTAACAAAGCCAGCTGAATATACCTGAATTGTCCCACTGCTAAAAAAATTTTTTTCTCCTTGCCTTTGCCCTGACAATGTGCTAAGAGACTGGTACCTCCCAGTGCCATAGTCTGTTTCCTTTGAGCAGTACAGGAGTCCAGTCCTTGTTTCTATCATATCTGTACTCTGTTCTAGGAAGGATTGCCTATGTGCTGATAACAGAGATTTGACACTGGGGAGGAAAGAAGAGCAGTAAAGAAGTCGGGAATGGAAATGTGCAAATATTCATGGATAAGATGAAAAAAGTCACAAAGGGAAAAAGAAAAGTAGAAAGACACCTTTTGGATTCCCCACCCCACCCCCCACCTCTTCCCTGGGGAGAGGGAGTAGGGAATGAGTGAATGAATAAGATAGTTAAAAAAGTATGCAGGCTAGAAGAGAAAAAAGATGGTGAATTGGAGTGTAAGGAAAATAGAAGGTGGCAAGGGAGAAAGTAAATGATTCAGAGTCCATAAGAGTAAGGAGGAGGCTAGGAGAAAGGAGAGGAAGCATTTAGGTAGAAAAGGAAGAGGAGAGATAGATGTAGAGAGGGGTTCACATCCTTTGGTTGTCCTGGGAAGTCTTCAATTGTTCCCAGCGGTGTACCTGCCAAAGAGCCACTGTGTCCTGCTGAAGACATTTCACTAACTTTTGTATTAAGTTTAATGAGATTCTTTTTCTCATTCCTGGAGGACTAGTTGCAGTTTCACTGACACTTGGTGAGATCAAAAAGAGCAAGTGCCAAGCCCTGTTTCTGTCCTACGTGCCCCCTTGCAGCGTTCTCTAAACTTCTGAACCTGCACCATCTGCATTTGATGTTTGCCAGTCCTCCTTGCCAACAGGGAGAATTGGTTGAAAGGGAAAAAATAGTCCTGAGACTTGTTATATTTATAGCAAATATGTGAGAATATGCCAAACAGATAGAAATATGCCAATTACTTTTTAAAGAGAAATTTCCTTTCTTAGGCAAACTTCTTGGCCGTTATTAAGGACTACAGATGATGATTTCTAAGAAAGAAATCATCAAGAATCATAGAATTAACAATGGGATTTGTAAGCAAATGTTTCTAATCAAGCTGCTTACCCTCTTTTGGCCTCAATTTTATCATCTGTAAAATGGGTATGGTAATGTTCATATTACTTTGCACAGAATCATCATATGGAAACTACTTTGTAAACCACAATAGAAATTTTAGCTGTGATTATTGATATGTGATTAGTTCATAGCAACTATGGGTATGGGAAAGAATGATTGGCTTTGTTTGATAACTAAGACTTTTTAGTCAAGACAGAGGTTGTAGACCCTCCATAATCTTTGATCCTTCCTGAGTATGGTGTCTTAATACTCTCTACTCTCCCTTTTGGAATTCTTAGTGTTTCCTTAAATTGCTGGATTACTCTGACCATCAGCTACAGAGTAATACTGTTCAATTTTCTGGTGGCCTCTGATTTAGGAAACAAAAAGGAGGAAATGGACCTATGATATTATTGATATAGTGAATGCCTGGATGAGCAAACACTCTCTACTAACCATATATGTTGGTATGTCCTACATATATACATGTTGGTATATTCTCTGTAACTTAATGTTAGACTAGAGTTACTTAGAGCACTGAGATGTTAAGCATCCAATATCACATTATCAGTATGAGCCAGGTCTGAACCCAGGTCTTCCTGGATCGGAAGCTGGCTCTGAGACACTAATGATTAGTAAAACTTTGAGGCATATTTTATAGTCTATGGAACACATTCACTGACAACTTTAGAAAAATGTCATCCTGAAAAACCTCAGAAAGTTTTAACTTATCTTCCTTACACTTAGGTGATGGGGCATCCAATGCTTTTGAGTAGCATTAAAAGCAAGAAAACGTAGTCCTTGTGTTTGAGAAGTTATCGTTGATGTAAATCTTTATGTTCCTCCCAGCACAATGTAATTTGATTTCTTGTACAATTTGGGGACGGGGACAGGAGAGGACTGGGACTGTGCTATTTGGTATAGTTGCTGCCAACGAAGAGATGAGTGTATTATTCTTGGGAAGTTTGAAAAAATGATATTCTATATTTATTGTAGGACTTTTGCTCTTAATAACTGTTAAAATGTTAGTGCCTTTTGGATAAATTCTTTAAAAAATGATCAGTAGGAAATTTTGTAAATAGGAAAGGGCAATATCCAATACACAGTCAATCAAAAGAATTTATTAAATATTTGCTATTTCTCAAACACTGCGCAAAGCACTGGGGATAGCAAGACAAAAAGAAAGATAATCTCTGCTCTCAAGGAGCTTATAATCTAACAGGGAAGATACACATCCATGGAAGCTGAAAAATATTTAGGGGAAGGAAGAGAAAAGGCAGAGTGGAGCAGTCTGGGAGAGTGCAGCCTGGTGAGAAATGAAGAAACAACTGACTTGGTCACCCTCTTCACATGTAAGTTCTGGCAGGATCAGTCCAATCAGAAGGAGGGACTGAAGGGGCAAAAGACTCTTAGGGTATGAGAATTCCAGGGCTGACATGAATATCTATGATGAAGAGTTTTCTGGAGCATGGTGGAGACCTGGTGGGAAATGAATCTGTAGATTAAACCTTTGACATGTTCACAGAATTTTTTTTTGA
>CM053771.1:472649664-472706792 GCA_028658325.1 Potorous gilbertii | reverse complement strand
TCTCCCTCCCTCCTTCCCCCTCTCCCCCCAAAAGCTGCAGAGACAGATTTTCAACTTTGAAGACTTCACACATTTTTGCGATCACTTTGCTATCACCCTTTTATAACATGTCTAGAAACCTGTGACAGAATTGGGCCAAATCTTGGATGACGGTAGATGTAGAGTAGAGTATCTCCCTCAGTCAGTTGTCAACAAATATTTATCAAGTGCCTAGAGTCATGTGGAGTCATGGAATGTTAGAGCTGGAAGGAACTTCCGAGGTTATCTCATTCAACCCTACTCCCCATCCCAATATTTTACAGCTAAGGATACTGAGGCCAAGAAAGGATAAATAGATCAAGTGACTGGTCTGAGATCACAGAACAAATATGCAGCAGAGCTGAGAGTAGAACCCTAGGTTACCAGAGTTTCAGTCTAATTCTCTTTCTCCTGTAGCATGTAGCCCAACACCCTGCCATTGGTGTGCTGTCCAGAAGGAAACAGGGGATCTGGTCAGTCGAAAGCCCTTTCCTGATGGGCACAGGGTGTCCAACGTAGAGCCATCAGTGTTTGTTGAACCAGTATTGGGCTGGGTGTATCCATCTGTTCAATATTTACCATGATGTATGAATAGTGCAGTGTCTATTTCATTTAAAAGTCCTTTCTGTTGTCTGCGTCCCTTTGTCTCAGGCAGCTACTCTAAATTCTCCTTGCATCTCTCCCCTAACATATACTTATGCCCCATAGCTCTGATCTTCCCAGGAAGCTCAGACAGATCATCAAGTTTAATTTTCTATTAACCTTTATTGTCTGGGTTCACCTCCCAGTTGTCTTCTTGAAGGATTAAATAATCCCTGTTTGACCAGTCTCCTTTTGGGATGTAAAACATTATCTTATTGATTATCTCTGTTGTATTGAGGCAGGAGTTGGCAACCTGTAGGCAACCAATCCATACAATAAAGCTGGCTAAATTAATCATGTCAGAGAGATCTCTTATGTTTCTTTTCTTTTCTTTTCTTTTTAAATAATATTTTATTTTTCTTATATGTAAAGACAATTTTAAAAATTCATTAAAAAAATTTTTGAGTTTGAAATTTTCTCCCTCTCTCACCTCCACCCTCCTTAAGAAGGGAAGCAATTTGATCTAGTTTACATATGTGAAATCATATAAAGCATATTTCCATATTAGTCATGTAATGAAAGAAGAAACAGACCAAAAGAAGAAAAAAACACACACAAAAAAATGAAAACCAGTAAGCTTCAATATGCATTCACACTCTATCAGTTTTTTCTCTGCATGTGGATAGCATTTTTCATCATGAGTCCTTTGGAATTGTCTGAAATCATTGTATTGCTAAGAATAGCTAAGTCATTCATAGTTGATCATCATACAATACTGCTGTTACTGTGGATAGTATTTTCCTGATTCTGTTCATTTCACTTTGAATCAATTCTTGTAAATCTTTCCAGGTTTTTCTTAAATCAATCTGCCTGTCCTTTCTTGTAGCACAATGGTATATTCCATTACCATCATATACTATAAGTTGTTCAGCCATTCCCCAGTTCATGGGCATCCCCTCAATTTCCAATTCTTTGCTGCCACAAAAAGAGCTACTATAAATATTTTTTTGTACACATTGGTCCTTTCCCTCCCTTTAAAAAATTCTCTTTGGGATACAGGCCTAGTTGAACCAAAGGGTATGCATGGTTTTATAGCCCTTTGGACATAGTTCCAAATTGCTCTCCAGAATGGTTGGATCAGTTCACAACTCTACCAACAGTGCATTAGTGTCCCTAATTCCTTATGTTTCCAAATTCCTCCCAATATTTGTTATTTTCCTTTTTTGTCATATTAGCTAATCTGATAGGTGTAAAGTGGTACTTCAGTATTGGTTTAATTTGCATTTTCCTAATCAGTTTCTAAATCAGATTTAGAGTATTTTTTCATATGGCTTTTCATATCCTTTGACCATTTAAGAGTGATCCCTTATGTAAAAGAGTATTCATAGCATTATTTTAGGGGGAGTATGGTAACAAAAAAGTGGAAACTAAATAAGTGCTTGTGAATTGGATAAACAGATTATGGTTTGTGAATATAATATTATTGTACCATAAAAATGACAAATGTGAAGAATTTGAAGAAACTTTGGGAGACATGAATTGACAATGAATGAAGCAGAAATAGGAAAACACAATATAAAATGAGTATGACAATGTAAATAAAAAGAACAAGAAAATGAAAATAAGGAATAAAGTGATGAAAGGGGACCCTAAAGAAGAGGTAAGACATTGCACCATCCTCCTTTCAGTGAGAGTATGGGACACTATGTTACATCTGTTGTCAGATACAACTGATGTGTTTGTTGTTTTTTGCTGATTAAAAAAGATTGTATGAAGGGAAGGCTCACTGGATGGGGGAAACATAGGGTTATATTAAAAATGAAGGTGATGTAAAAGCAAAAGGTATCAATAAAACTTCTCCTCCTCCCAAAACAACCATTCCAATCATTCTGTACATAGATTCAAACAAAGATTCCTCTCAATGATGGCTGTTTAAATTCAGTTTTATGGTCTGGCTGCTTTCACAATCCTGCACTTGAACTTTTTATTTCAAGGCCAGGAAGACATGCCAACAGGCACTGAGGATGGACAAAACAATTGGCACATGTCTGTGCTCCTTCCCACTGCTCTGGAACTTCTGTGACCCTAAACTCGTAGGCAAGCCTAGAGGTTCATCTGAGGCAGAGCAAGTCAAGAGGGTGGAAAGAGTCATAAATCTGAGGAATGAACCAGGTCCAAGATTAGTTCAGGTGAGAGACCTAGAACATTCTCAAAGCAGTCAGGTTTTATGGCTGCGTCTGTGGCATCATAGATCCAGACGTAGAAGGGACTTTCTCCGGAGTCCATTCAGGACTTAATGCCTGAACTTTTTTAAACTGATCCCCTTTTCCTCTTGTCTCTTTCCCCTTCTAATTTATTTAACATGTTATACATACATGTATATGTATACATATGCATATATATACACACACATGTGTATATAGATATAGATTTGTAATGTATTGATTTGAACAATGTATATGAAGGATCTTTTTTTTAAAACCCATGGCTTTCATTTATTTATTTATTTATTATTATATATTTATTTTGACAATAAAGTCATTGTTGAATTTTTAAATCAATAATTTATTTTTAATACTCTTTTAAAACAAATAATAGTTCTAAATTCTCTAACTCCTTCCGCCCATTGTGAAGGCAAGAAATATGATACGTGAAGCACTTTTTAAACCTTTAGGTGCCATATCAATGTCTGATATCACTGTCACTCTCACCACCACCACTATCATTATAATAAGTCATCGTTATCATTAAGGTGGTGTTGAATAGCAAATATAGAGTTCAGCCCAAAACCAATTAGAAAGACCTGGGTTTAAGTCACATCCATGATGTTTACTGACTATGACCCACGGCTATCATTTAACCTGTCAGTCATCTAGATCAACATGTCTTAAACTGTGAGTCATGACCCCGTAAAATTTGTCAACAATAAAAGATTTCTGAATGTGCAATGACCAGAAATTAAAAATCAAATACACATTGAATCTGAGGTAGTTCTGGCAGTACTTGTCCATGTTTCCATCGCAGCCTTGGTTCTAAACACAAAGCATGCCCAGTTGGCACTGTACGTGCCCCGAGGCCACATAATGCCCCTTTGAACCTGCTCAAATGCTGGGAGTGGAAAAAGTTAAAAAATTCCTGTTCTAGGTAACTCTATAAGGGTGTAAGTTATAAAGAAGGTGTTCACCTCCATTGGTAGAGGGAATGTCCTCATCTGTGAGTTCCCTGCACCAATGAAATCACAGGTACAATGAAACCTTGTACCTTTCTCTTTTCAATGAAAATATTGATTACTATGGGTATGGGCTGTTTCATCTGCTATCAGATATAATCAATATGTTTGGTTTTTTTTTTGTTGATTAAAAAAAAATCTTGGTTTGAAGGGAAGGCTCAATATCCATCCCTATTTTTTTAAATCATGTTTCATTGTTCAAAAGTTCCTCCTTTCCTTTCCTTGCCCACTACAATTTGACTCTATCACACCGTTCTAAACTTTTCTCATTCTAATTCCCTTTACATACTTTAACCTCCAGATAAACTGGACTATGTATACAGGTCCTTCTCCCAGTATATTCAGTACCTTCCCAGACTGTGCTCTCACTCACAACATGCCATACTTATGAAATGCCCTTCTCTCATCTCTCTCTATTGAAGCTCTATCCTATCTTCAAGATACAAGTCAAATGGTCTATCTTCTGGGAAGCCTTCCCTGATATTTCCAGGAGAAGGTGACTGCTTGCACTTGTTAATTTTATATACATGAGATATTTATATTTTGGTCATCTGTGCATAGTCATTCAGTGGCAGGGATAAGGCTTTTGACCAGAGTTCTTAGTCTGATCTCCCCATCTAAATCATTGGATCTTTGGAGACAAGCATCTTCTATCACTTTTCATCACCCTCAATACCTTGCCAGTGGCAACAGTACAATGTAGGGGAAAGTGCTCTGAGCTTAGGGTCAGCAGAGGCAGGGGTTTGGCTCCCAGTTCTAACATCTACAGTTGTATGACTGTGAAGGACTTAATTTCTCAGAGGCTCAGTTTCCTGATCTTTGAAATAAGGGGTCAATGAGATAACAATCTTGCCAGCCCCAGGTTCACTGTGAGAAAAGAGCTTTTCAAACTTTAAAGAGTTATGTCAACATGAGTAATTGTTATTATTGCCAAATCAGGTTTAACTTGGATGCTACTGAATCTTCCCTTTTGTGACTCTCCCATTTGTAACCCCCTTGGCTTATTTTGTCTTTCCTTATCTCTATATAAGTTACTTTCCCCAGGAAAATTGGCTTGTTTGGCTTTTTTTGTTGTTGTTGTTGGTGTTGTTTTAGACAGAGACTGTTTCAATTTGTTTTTGTCCTTACTACAAAGCACAAGTCTTGTACAGTATTAGCACGCACTTAGTACATGCTTTCTTACTTGCTGAATGAAGTAAAGAATGAATGAATAGCTGAGATACATGATTACTGAAGTGAATTAGAAGTTCAGGGTTAGGGCACTGGTCAAAGATGTACATTAGTACATCTTTTTTTAAAAAATAATTTTTTACAGTTGATAAGCATTTATTTTTTTTCTCCCTCCATGCTCTCCTCTCGCCCCACTCCTCCCTTGAACAAAAAGAAAAGAAAAAGAAATTCCTTATAACAAATGTGTGTAGTTACATGAAGCAGATTTCCTCATTGGCTAAGTCCAAAAATATATCCCTTATTCTCTTTTTAAACAATTTCTTTCCTCTGTCAGGAAGCGGGAAGCATGCTTCATTACTTATCTTCTGGATTCATAGTTGGTGATTACATAGATCAGAGTTCTTGAGTCTTTCAGAGTTGTTTGTCTTTACAACATTGTTGTTACCATAGAAGTTGTTCACCTGGTTCTCACTTAATGATGCACCAGTTCTTACAAGTCTTTCCAGTTCCCTTTGAAATTGTCCATTTCATCATTTCTTATGGTACAATAATATTTCCTTATATTCACATATAGTAATTTGTTTAGGCATTCCCGAATAGGTGTGCACATGCTTAGTTTTTGGTAGTGTTTTTGCTACTATGAAAATAGCCTCTATAAATATACTTTTTGTATATATACTATAAAATATATTGTATTCCGTATATTGTATATACAGTGTGCAATACAATAATGTATATATATTTTGTATATACTTTTTTATATGTAGATCCTTCTCCTTTTTTCTTTGACCTCTTTGGTAGTAGAGCCCTAGTGGGCAACTAGGTAGAGTACTAGACTTGGAATGAGAAAGATTTACCTGAGTTCAAATCCTACATCAGATTCTTACTACCTGGGTAAGTTACTTAATCTCTTTCACTTCAGTTTCCTCATCTGTAAAATGAGGATAACAGTAGCACTAAATTCACAGGGTTGTTATGCTTCAAATGAAATAACATATGGAAAGTACTTTACAAACATTAAAGTGTTATACACGTGCTAACTTATTCATGGTGGTGGTGGCAGCAGCAGTGGTGGTGGTGATGGTGATGATGATTGCGGTCTAACTGGATCAAAGGAAATGCACAATTTAGTGATTTTGTGGGGATAACTTTCCACAATTTGTCAAAGGTATCTTAACCCCTGCTGAGCACTGTCTTTGGTGCACCCTATCTAGGCTGTACTTTCCTTGAAGAATAATAGCTCCTGCTGAAGACCATCTTGTAAATGTGAGCTAGCTGGTCCCCTAGACAGGGAATGTATAGTGTTCCTGGATTTATTTAACATACGCCTCTGGATGTAAGTTGCTTCCTTGTTAGCCTTCTCTGCTGGCACTGCACATTGAACCTAGAATATAAATGCTATACCTATCAGTACATCAAGATTACCTTCCAGCTAATTCAATATCATTTAAATCATACTTAGCTAAGGCATTCTTTCTTCCCAACTGCATCACATTGCTCTTATTAAATTTCACATTCTCTTTCCCAGCTTTAATCTATAAAAGTGATCCTGAGAAAGATCTATTCCATCTGTGTCTTCTTCCCCATCTTTTTGCCTTCTTAGGACAGAATTATTTGAATTTATCTTGGGAGTTTGAGAGTTGATAAAAATATTGGAGTACTTGTCTCATAGGAAAGCCCTGAGAGATCCACTCGTTATGGATGTTTATTTGAAAGAAAGATTGTGTCTGGCACATAACACTTAGGCTATTGTCATTTCCAAATAAGAATTTATTTTCTTACCAGAGAGGAATGGTAGTGCTTACAGAAGACAAGAAATCTATTTTATCTGGTGTGTAAACTACTACCTGGAAGTAAGGTGGGTGCCTTTGGAAACTATGCCAAGTGCTTTAGGAAACTGAGGCATCCTTTAGTGAAGGCATGCCCAGACCGAACCCTTGACCATCAACTTGACAAGTTGAAGGTCATGGTGGGATACAAATGAGATATTCTGGAACTTGGAAATCACCGAAATATTCTGGCATGAAGAGAACAGATGAGCTCCAAGTTCCTCTCTAGCTGTAGATCCTGGATTGTAGAATTATAAACACAGTTTAGCCTTAGGACAGGTTTATAGCAATAGGATAATACATCAAAATTAACAATTTTTAATTTTAATAATATTTAATAATAACAATATCTAGCATTTACATAACATTTTAAAGTTTCTAAAGTACTTTGCAGATATCTCATTTTATTTTCACAACACCCCTAGGAGGTAGATACTATAATTAAACCCATTTTACAAATGAAGAAACTGAGGCAGACATAAAGTGACTTGCCCAGGGTCACTCAGCTAGTAAATATTTGAGGCTGATGGTACAGTTGATAAAGCACAGGATTTGGAAGCAGGTAGACTCATCTTCATGAGTTCAAATCCATCCTCAGTCACTTAGTAGCTATGTGTCTCTGAGCAAGTCACTTATCCCTGTTTGCCTCTGTTTTTCATCTGTAAAATGAGCTGGAAAAGGAAATGGCAAACCATTCCAGTGTCTTTGCCAAGAAAACCCCAGATGGGGTCATGGAGAATCAGATGTGACTGAAAAACAACTTAATGACCACAACATTCCTGTCTCAAAGTCCAGTGCTCTAACTCTGTGTCACCTAGGTGCCTCATTCTGTACCCTTACAGGAAGCAGACATAGAGTCATGGAATTTTTTAGACCTGGAAAGATATTTTAAAAACATCTAGTTTAACCCACTTGGTTAATACAAATAAGCAAGTTGGAATCTCAATCAGGCAACTTAACAGGTACCTATCTATTTATTGCAGATTCTCATGACTTCTTTTCTAGTGCCTTTCCATTGTGCCAAGCTAACAATAAGGAAGAGATTTTCTTAATATTCCTCCTATTGTTATGAAATTCTCAGAGTATAAAATTTACTTTCATAAATTAGTTTCAATTTAACAAATAGGCATTTATTAAGTATGGGATATATAGAAAATACTTCTACTAGAAGGTACTAGAAATATGAATGACATTATCCTTGACCTTACGGAATTTATTTCTCTAAGTCACTAATAAAATCTGAATCATTTCCAAGATAAAATAAAATAAATACCCAGTCTAATTTTTTTATTACACTTGGCTGGCTACAAATCAGTTGCTTAGTCAGTCAGTGAAGAAGTATTTATTGGGCACCAGCTATGTGAGTGGCACTGTGGAACCAAGTGCTATTTCAACTTCTAACCTTAACACATCTGTCCATTCTGTTTCATTACCATTTCATTAGCATTTACTATCATCCATTATGAAAATTTTTATATAATTTGCCATGCAAAATCCATCAATGACATATTGCTAATATCTATAAAGCTTGAAAAAATATGTGCAATTAATCATTTTTCTCCTGTCATCAGAATACCCAAACCAAAATGGCCATAGTACATTCTTGATAAATGAATTGTAAATAATCAGTCCTAACTCTTAACTTTTTGTGCATCATAGACCCGTTTGGGTCTGGAGAAAACCAGGGAAAGAAACCCTTCTTGGTTCAAAGTTTTTAAATGCATAAAATACATAGGATTAAAAAAGAGACTAATTTTATTGAAATAGAGTTATCAAAATATGAAAAAAAATCAAAATCACAGATCCCTTAAAATCTAGTTATGGGCTTACTATTTTCATTTCCTAGTGAATATATTCTGAACACCTTAGCCCAGAGTTCATGGCTCTCAAAACTCTGCTCACAACCTTAAGAATCATAAGCTTAAGAATCCCAACAGTTTATCAACCATTATTTTTAATTAAGGTCATTTAATTAAGTTTGACAAAACTGACCTTAAATTCCTTTTTATGAGTTCCAAATTTTCTCACATCTCTTCCTAAATAGCCTATAAATTCACATTTTAAAAGTTCATTTTAAAAGGACATTATTTATTCTTTCTATTCATATCCAGAACTTCCATTACCACAAAACAAAACATTTTAACAACACGGAAGTATAATATTGAGTGCCTTAACAGTATAGACTAATTTATTATTTTTTAGTCTCTCACTATTTTTATTTCTTATTTTCCATTTTTCACTAATCTCAACTCCTCTAGCATATCCTCATTAAAACCCAGGAACTGTCTACCAAGAAAATAATATTAGTACCTTCTTCATAAAGTTCTGATACTATAGAAACACTGTTTTCCTGCCCTTCCTATCTAAGTTACCTAATTAATTCAATGAGATTTGTTTCCAGAATTGCTACATTAGAGAAATACTGTAGTGTTACAAGAGTATTTTACTTATAAAAATACCCTTTGGAATCAAAATCTTATAAGCATTTGTTTTTAAATAGTTTTAATACAGTGATAGTGGCATGTGACTACCAGTATGTGATTTTTTTATTTTTATTATTACAGTGGCATATGACTACTAGTGGGAGGATAACAGCATCTGCACATGCTAAGTGCTTAATAAAGGTTTGTTGACTGATTAACTGACTCTCTTAGATCTCCTCCCTTTTCAATTGTACCTTCTCAATGTCTTTCATTGTTTCCTATTATTCCACCCCTTTAATACAGCCATTCTGTAAAATAATAGCTCTCCCTTTATTCCCTAGCAACTCTCTCAATTACACTATCCACCCCTACTCCTGTCCAGGTCTTTGGTTTTAGCTCTAATGTTTCAGAACTCTAAGAACTACATTTTGCATGTATTGATTTTCTAATTGCCTGCTGGACATTACTTAGGTGTCTTACTGGAAACTCAATATGTCTCAAACTGTTCTCATCAACATCCCCTTTCAAACCAGCTCTTCCTCCTGACTTCTCTGTCTCTATTATTGGCACCATCATTCTGCTATCCAATCAGGTTTAATACATCTAAGGAATACATATGACTATTTACTTTTTCTCTTACCTTAGGCCTTTTTAGCCATTGAGGTCTCTTGATTCTTGATTACCTGTCTTTCACAGCTACATTTCCTTGTCCTCCCCCGGCCTCACCCTTACCACACTTGCCTGGACAATTGGGGGTACCACCTAACTAATTTTCCCATATCCAGATTCCTACTACTCTAGTCCATCTTCCGTATCAACCTCAGATTACCCTTCTAAAAACCACTACCTGGATCCTGTTGCTTAACTGAAGTGTAGTGCGCAATGGAAATAAGATTTTACTTGGAGTCAGAAGACTGACTCTTTAATTTTAATTAATTAAATTTTCATTCTGACCCTTTGAAGTCATTTTATCTCCTCTAAATCCCAGTTTCTGCAGATGTAAAAATGGAGATAACAGTACTTGCATATCCTACATCATGTGAGGCAACGTGGCGTAAAGAGTTGTCCACAAAGTCAGAAATACTGGGATCAGAGTTCCATCTCTGACACATCTGTGCTGTATTGTCTCAGACAGATTGTTGTGTTTATCCTTGGTTTCCGAAGAAGACCATGCCATCAGAGAAATGATGACTTGACTTACACTTGACTTTGTTTTGGGTCTCAGTAACCTTGACAACTCTCTAAGGTTTTCTGAGTTTCATAGAATGTTCCAGCTCCTATGGATAGAGGAATTTCCTTAATCGGGGTTTTACAGTTGGATCCCCAAAGAAAACAAATAAAAAATATCTCATAGAAGTTTCTTTGAGTACCAAATTAGATGATGTAAGTAAAGGGCTTTGAAAACTGGAAAGGTAAATGCAAGCTTATTGTTTTTGCTATCGTTATTGTACAGAAGGCTTCTGTCTTCTCTCATTTCCTACTGAATATATTCTGAACTCCTTAGCCCAGAGTTCATGGCTCTCAACCTCTGCTCACAACCTACCTCTCTTGTTTATTTTCTCTTCCTGTTTCCATATAATCCTTGCACTTAAGCCAAACTGATCTGTCTGTTCACTCTCTCCTAAATGTGCATTGTGGTTTCCAGCCTCTGTGCTTTGACTTTCTACTGTTCCCTCTACAGGAAATACTCTCTCCCCACACCAGTGCCTATTATTCCCTCTGGGCCCAGGTCCAATGTCCTTTCTCTGTGGAATCTTCTTGGATCAGTCCAGTTTTCTCCCTTCTTTCATTTCTTATGCAGAATCCCAGTTTTTGGTGGGGAGTAGGTAGAGGAGATGGATCAAGTTGTGGAGGCATGGCGTGAAGACAGGCTAGGAAGAAAACGGGTATGTGTAGCAATGAGGATTAGTATCTGCAAACAAGTAAAATAAGCTTAAATGCATAGGCTAAGTGATGTGTGAGAGATTTAGAAAATCATTAAGACAAACATGGCACAGGTAGATAGCGAATGACAGATGACATCTGACTTTGGCATGACATGATAGGAAAAAGAAAAAATTTTTTGATATATTTTGAGTTAAGATGCTTCTTTATTCAAGAAGATGGGGAGGGGAATGCTTGGTTCAGTTCAACATTCTTCATCACCATGAAGCTGGAGAATATAAGGGCAATTCAGAGATAGATTTGTGAAATTTAGTTGCCGTTGAATTCTAAGGTCCAAGTACGTTAGTGTTGCATGAGGATTTGAAAAGGGTAAATACAAAGAACTGGAAGGAGATATTGATTAAAGTATTAGTATATTTAGGAATAATGCAATTAAATTAATTCAATTAAATCTAATGAATATTGGACCTAATGGATTTTTTCTTCCATTTAGTTCTACTCTTTTTTAGATTGAGTTGAAATGAAGTCAATCAGGCCTTGAAAAAGAAGTAAAACCTAATAGGAAAGATAATAGCAATGCTAGGTCGGACTTACATAGCCCTTGGTTTGCAAAGCACTTTACAAATATTTTCTCATTTATACTCACAACAGGATGAGAAGTAGGTAAAATTATTATCCTATTTTATAGATGAATAAACTGAGGCAAAATAAGGTTAAATGATTTGCCTAAGGTCGCATAGCTAATATGTGTCTGAAGGGCAGGATGCAAACTTAAGTCTTCCTAGACTCTAAGTCCAGCACTCTAGTTTGCTGTCCTTCCTAATATTGACATTCATTTAAACAAAAATCTTTAATTGTTATTTTAGTAGGAGCTCAATTTGCTGGAACCTTTTGCACCTTTACAAAGGAAAATGGTTAGATCTAAGCAATATGATGGCAGGGATTATATAAAAAATATAGAGTTAGCAAAATTTTATTGATTCTTCCTTTAAAATGGCTCTTGCTTTCCGTTATGATGGCAACACTCTTGTCCAGAGTATTGTCACCTCATTGGCTGACTAATTGCAGTAACTTCTGAAGCAGTTACCTTTGCCAATCAATGTCATTTATTTTATCTCACACTGGATTAATCTTGTCAAAATACACACTTTTATTTTGTTGCTACCTGCTCATAAAGCTTCACTTTCTCCCAGTTGCCAAACGAATACTCTCTCACCTTTTCTGAATGACTTTCAAGTCCTCCACAATCTCACTTCATGCTGAGCTATACCCGCTCTTACTTCTGTGACCCCTCCTCCCCAGACAAACTTCGTAGTACATCCTGGCATTTCCTCTTGTCCCCTGGATGTTGCATAATCTCTTTCATCCCTAATCATATCATTTTCCTCTCCTAGATTACAGTCTCTCCTCATTCCCAAGCCAACCCATCTTTTAAACTCTGTCTGAAATTCTTCATTCTCCAAGAGGTCTTCCTAGTACATGGTAATTTCTCCCTCCTGAAATCTTGTTGCATTTAATGTCCTTACATCTCATTTTAGTCCTTAGTCATAGACATACATACATACATATATACATATATATATATACATATACAATATACATATACATGTGTATATATGTATATACATATACACATATGTATCTATCTACATTACCATTTCATGTGCATATGGATTGTCTAGCCAACATAATACGAAAGCCTTTCTAGGATAAGGAATGTATCATCTATGCCCTTTCATTGCTCCTGGCATTTAATGGCCAAATAGTCAATAAATACTAATTGAGTTGAGAGAAGATGAGAATTGGCATGTATTAAAATGCACAGTGGATTGTCAAGCACACAGATGAATATCAAAGAAAATGGTATTATTCTTTCATCATGCTGAGCCAGGCAAATGTCCAGGGTAGGGGGGAGAGGGGTATAGGTTGATGGTTGATGCCACTATTGTTTTCCATGTACCATAAAATATCAGATTTGGTTTTTGTGGGAAAAGTGGGGGTGATTATTTGGGAGAAGAATAGTGGTGGTATTAATCTTCATTTCTTTGTCATGGTAGTGGAGATATTTGGCCATTCTTAAAACTTTACCTATTCTATTTCATGAGGTTGGAAAAAAGTGGTCTCTCCGGTAGCATGAAATAGGAAAGGGGACAGATCTGATTAATTCTGTTGTTACAGTGTTTTTTTAAAATTTGAGGGCTAATCCACAATTTGTGAGGTTCTGATTACTCTAGAGTAGGGTGAAATAAGAGTTTATACTTTGGTACTTGTTAGTCAGAGAAAGTATCTGAGAGAGAGAGAGAGAGTAGGCTGGAAATGAACATCATAATGTTTAGAAATTATCTGAGCTTTTGGTTTTCTTCTCCTGTTATCCTTCCCAGGAGCATGGCTAACTGAGAGTTAGCAATAGTGTATCAGAAAAAAAATCAAAAGATTTATATCCTGGGTCCTTCATAGCTGGAAGGAAACAAAAACACCAAATAGTCTCTTGCTTAAAAGAGTTTTGCTCAGCTAAGGGAATAGATCTATCAGGTGCCTCCATTGCTAAGACTTAGATTGGAAACAATGGCTCCTTAATTTGCTACTCTGTTAATGGCTGGCTGATTTGTTCTTACACCCCCTCCCCTCGCCCCCCCCCCCCCGCCCCCGCCAGCCTCTGATATATTCTTAAAAACCTCTTAGGGATTTTATCCTTTCAGTTTGAGGCATTTGTGCTTCATTTTGCCTTTTGTTCTTCAAACATCTTCATCTCTTTTCTTACTTTCATCTTTTGAGAGGTTCAGAATAAATCAGCCTATGGTGTACACTAAATAATTTGGATAAGGCTGGTGACAAGTTTTGATGATGCTAATGAAGCCTCTCAGAATCCTGGAAAAAACATTCCCAGCTTGTGTTAGTGGAAGATTAACGCAGAAGATCTTCAAAGTTCTAATTTTTTTAAAAAAAATGTGCATTGTCTCTACTGATGGTTGATAAATATTCGCATTCTTCTGTGCTGGTATTTCTGATTATAATTACAGAGACGGTTGTTTGCTGTTCCAGGAGGAGTAAAATATTAATTGTCCCTAGCTTAATGATTATTAGGGGGCAACTAGGTGACTCAGTAGGTAGAGTGCTAGACCTGAAGTCAGGAAACCTTGAGTTCAAATTTGGCTGGAGATATTAGGTGTGTGACCCTGGACAAGTCACTTAACCCTGTTTGCCTGTTTCCTCAACTGTAAAATAAGCTGGAGAAGGACATGGCAAACCATTCCACTATCTCTGCCAACAAAACCCCAAATGGGGGTCATGAAGAGTCTGACACAACTGAAAAAAAAAGACTAATAGTAAATATTTTAAAAATTAATTTTCAAAATGCATCCTTATTCTTAGGTATTCTTATGATTATGTGTACTTTGTGAATGAATAAAAATGGTAACTTTATCTAAGAAAATAAACATGTCATTTCTAAATGAGTTGTGTCTTTACATGATACCATTTGCTGAACTAGGGGAAGGAGCAGTCGTAACTTCTTGCAGTACTCATTTGAAGTGTGTGTGTGTGTGTGTGTGTGTGTGTGTGTGTGTGTGTGTGTGTGTGCATGTGTCCGCATCCACGCCCAAGCGCATCCACGTGTGTGCAGAGAAAGATGAAGCAGGGTAACAACAATGTGATGTAGTCGAAAGAAGGTGATACAGAATTGAATAATTACTCCAGTGTCCTTGTCACCTTGTATGCCACAATGTTTTGGGTATGAGCTCAAAATTTTGGTGGTCTGAGCTACAAAAGACTGAAAGCCCTTAAGGAAATGAGTCAGAGATAGCTCATTGCCTTCCCCTCTCCCCCACTGCTGGATCATATTTTCAACTTTATTTTGATTAACATTTTTATTTGGATGAGGCAGCATTGTATAGTGGACAGAACACTTGATTTGGAGAAAAGGAAGAGCAGTCTTGGAAGCTTGTCTCTGCAACTGATGAACTCTGTGATGAGTCATTTAATCTGTTCAAATCTTTACTAACTTTTTAATACGTGTCTGCTAAATTATCAATAGATTCACCAATGCGGTGACAGACTTTTGACTCTAGTATGCTTGTTTTGACCCAGTGAGGACTTTGCTCCTTAAAGCCCCAACCCAACACTCTCATATACATATAATGCATATACATGTATGCACATGCACTGAACATTGCCTCAAAACACTTAAAATCACAAAATAGAGGGAATATGAGTAATATTGCTTTTTCACTTTTGTAATTTATTATTTGTTACCAGAAAGGGGGAAAATGTATGCTTCAATTTGGATTTTATGGTGCATTGTCCATTGTATTTTCTTTGAGTTTTGTTCATTTAAATGTTGGCTTCGTTTACATTTTTGGTGTAGTGATTTTATGGCCCTGCTTTTTTACATGCTGTCTTTTCCAGGCAATCCTTCCTATATTTCTCTGAATTTCTCTTATTTGTGGTTCATTTGCCATTTTTTTTGAAGCTTAATAGCATCTAGAGTCAGCTGCATAATATATTAGATAAATCATTGGACCAGGACCTGAGTTCAAATTGGACCACAGATACTAGCTTTGAGACTGTGGGCAACTTATCCTCTGCCTGCCTCAGTTTCCTCATCTGGGACAATACTAACACTTAACTCCCAAAGTTGTGAGGATCACATGAAGTAGTAATAAAATGTTTGGCATGACACAGTGGGTGTTTAATAAATGCTTTCTCTCTTTCTTGTTTGCTTGCTTCCTGCCTTCCTTCCTCTGTATTCACATGCCACTGTTTGTTCAGTCATTCTTGACTTTGGTGCATCTACTCTGCTTCCAACTTTTTGCTTTTACAACTGGCACCATTATGAATTAATATTTTTTCCCTTGGGTTCTTTTTTTGATGGCACTAATCATTGCCTGAGGTTATAAAATCAGTAGTGGGATCATTAGATCAAAAGGTACTGATAAATTAGCAAGTTCTCTTGCATAATTCTAAATTGCCTTCCAAGATTGTTGGAGATTTCATCACTCTATCATCCATAAATTTTCATGTCCATCTTCCCATAATCCTTTCAGATTTAATTTTTCCATCTTTTGCCAATTTGATAGGCATGAGATAGCACACCAGAATTGCTTTAATATGCACTTTTCTGATTTTCATGATTTTGAACAGCTTTTCATATGATTCTTGGTAATTTCCATCTTGAATTGTTTATATCCTTTGACCACTTACCTAAGAAGGAATGTCACTTGGTAAGATTTGTGTCAAGTCCCTAGTGATGTTCAATATCAGACTTATTGCTGAGATAATATTTTCCCCAGGATGTATATTTTCTTATTGTTGTAGCTGTATTGTTTCTGTTTATGGGAAAGGACTTTGTAAAAAAAATTTATATGATCAATGTTTTTTTTAAAATAATTGTTATGTCTATTTATATTTCCCCTATTTACAGTTATAAAAGTTAAGAAACTTCATTACTTTTTCCATGTGTATTTAAATTACTCACAAATTTGGAATTGATTTTTATATTTAATATATAGTATAAGACACTGGCATACATCTGTTTTCTGCCAATTTCCCACTTGGTTATCCCAGTGATTCTTTTAGAATAAAAGAGACCTTTCTATTGTAATAGTATTATTTGTAGGCTTTTTAGCACTGCATCGTTATATGTGTTTTTTTCAAGTTCATACTTCTCTAATTTAATCTACTAAACTGTTTTGTCTTTTTTTTAAATCAAATACTAAATAGAGTTTAAAAATTCATTATACTTTGTAATTCCTTTTGATATTCCTTACCTTTTATTCATCATAATATCTATAATAATTTTGTTGAATTCTTATATCCCTTTGTCAATTTGATGAATCTATCAATCATCATTATCATAGTATCATCATTTTTATTATATTGAGACCATTCAGACACAAATATTGATCATCTCTTTATCTTTCTTTATGTTTTGTTTTTCTTAATAAGTCTTAATGTGTCTTAATAAGTCAGTTCCTAAATATTTAATGTATTTTTTCTTTTAAATTTATTTTATGTCTTATGGCTATATTTTTTTCTTGCTACTTTAATGAAGTTTTTTTTCATTGTTGTTTACTTTCTAAGGTTTTTTAAGTAGATCACCATATTATCTGAAATTACTTTATCTTGCTGTGTTTCTTTAATTTATTTTTCTTGTCTTATTGCTGTACTTAGCATTTCTGATCATAATCCAAGTAGTAGTAATGTAAACAGTGAGTGTTCTTACTTCATACCAAATGATTGGGAAAGTTCCAAATGTGTCTGTGCTATATCTTCATTTTAGATGATTATTTTTAGAATATTTAAAAAGGTTCTTTAATTCTTATGCTAACTTTGGTAGAATGTATTTTCTACTTCTGCTGATATAATTATGTCTTTTTGTTGTACTTTACCGTCCCCAGACAGTATCCAAACTATATGGCTACATATATCTTTCCTTCCATCTTCTCCCAGCGTTATCC
This sequence comes from Potorous gilbertii, assembly GCA_028658325.1. Classification (NCBI taxonomy): domain Eukaryota; kingdom Metazoa; phylum Chordata; class Mammalia; order Diprotodontia; family Potoroidae; genus Potorous; species Potorous gilbertii. Next base: position 472,689,202 of record CM053771.1, on the reverse strand, counting down.
TTGACATGCTTTGAGAGAGCCTGAAGAAGATGAGATCACATCACAATACATTTTTTAAACTACAAAAATCCAATCGTTTTATCTACCTGCTCAACAGTCTACTCAACTTTAAACATAAAATAGTAGACTAACAATTTGTGTTTTTATTATCTGAACTCCATTAAATATAAGAAGACGAATAGGAATGCAATGGAAACGACATTGTGTATTCAGGTAGCACTTGACAGTTTGCTTTTGTGCTTTCACAAAGGATTTTTGAGTCAGGAATACTTGGATCTCAAACTCTACGTGACCCGGAATAACCCACTTAATGTCTGCCTTCCTTGGGGTCTTCATCTATACAATGGAGATATTAGTATCATCTATTTCACAGAATTGTTGTGAGAATCAAATGAGAGAACATGTAAAGTGCTTTGCAAACCTTAACACACTATATAAATACTAGTTTTTATATTGATCTTCAAAATAACCCTAGGAATTAGGCAGGGCTGGTATAATGAAACTGAGATTTAATGGCTAAACAATTTGTCTAAAGTTACTCATTTAGGATTTTAGACCTGGGAGCAGGAGTGACATTTTCTTATTCTTCATCATGTACTCTGTCCACTGAACCCCTAGATGAAGGAGTTGTTAAAGAGTTAAAACTGGTCGAGGAAAGATAATAAGCTCCATTTCAGCTATGCTTAGTTTTAAGTGACATCTGTCCCCATGGAGATATCTACAGCCAGCCAAAAATACAAGACTGGAGTGAAGGTTAGAGGTTAGGACAGGAGATGTAGGTCTGAGAGTCCTCTGTGTACACATAATAATTGAAACCATGTGAGTAGATGAATATTCCATATCAGTCAGTGGAAAGAAGGAAAGGTGATGGCTCTGGGCCAAATATTGTGAGACGGTAACAATAATATATGCAGTTCAGGAAGGCAGAAAAAGAATGATATCAGGAAAGTGTCACAACTATTAAGTTGTTTGATTTAATTTGTAAATGAGTTGTATGTTTTTTAACAGTTGACAGCATCCTTTGTACTTTTAAAGACATAATAAAGAAACATACTCTTTACCCTGGGCTTAGAATATAAGGAGGGTATATATTATGAGTCATTTTATCCCCAGACATCTGCAGGTTTACACAGATATTCAATGCCCAGCAGAATTTTCCTAGGCTCCACCAAGCTTACCTGTGCCACTAATCCCCATGGCCTCACGCAGGTATTTGTGAAAATGCTGCCCAAAAAAGGTTCATCTTTGGTGGGTAAGGAGGGAGAAGGATGGAGTGAGTTTCTTTTAGGAAAATTTTCTGATTAATCATAATTCTCCTATTTGGAGTTATGAAGCAATCTATTTAGCTTTCCATTATAATCAGAATCAAACTAGGAAATTTTTTTCCCTGACCTTTCTTTCAACGTGTGTTATTTATGTTCCCTATGGTTAAAAAAAAGGAGAAAGAAAAAAAGCATGGTCAGCTATATTCTGCACAAATGTTCTCAGTGATGAGATGATGGTGAAGCAATGAATTCCTTCTGTTGTGTGAATGGTTACAGAATTTTACTTCCCAAATTATTTCCCTCCCAAATGAGTTAGCATGAGATAAATAGGGCAATAGGCTTTTAGAAGAAGAAAGGGTTGCTTTTATAGCTGTGTAGAGAGTGCCCAAGAAGTCCTCTATTTTGTAAAAAAAAAAACATTTTGGAAGGAGGGATGGATACATAACCCTTTGAATTTACTAAATCACCAGCATGAAGAAACATGGCCAGGTTCCTGTTTAGTAGAGTGTGTGACAGTTGCATGGAATATGGAGGAGTTAATATTTTCTGAAATAACTTTCATGCTGGAATTTACTGTCTTCTGTATATATAAATTTGAAACATTAATGTGCTATTCTAGATGTTTACATTTAATATGCATGCAAATTCGGGATGCATCCTAGGTGCAGCAAACATCATTTACGATTGCTTACTTTCCATGTTTGTTAGTAATTTTGGTCGCTTTAAAAATTAATACTTTAAAGAAATACACATTTTAAGGCATTTGTAATGCTTACCTTTGGTTTGAAAAGAAAACATTCAGCTATTCTTCTCTCATGGGGAAAAATGTAATGTTTAACAGAGTTGTGCAGAGTGTTAAAGGTTAGAATATTTTTATCTTTACTATGAATTCGTTTACATTAGGTATTGCAGATGATTGTCTCAGTTAACAATGCTGGAAAATATGGTGTTTACAATGAGTGATTGCAAGATATGACATTTTGGTACCATTATGGATGAGTCATTCCAGTGATAAACATAGCCTATGTTACAGAACACCATAATGTACTTTTAAATGTAAAAAGATAAGTAGGGCACAATATAACCAAGAGCTTAGAAAGAGAGAGTCTGAGATAGAGACTTTGTAGGAGCTCTAACTGTCATTTAGACTTGTTGTCTTGACAACTGAAATACAGCCATCATGACTTTCCCCAGGCATGAAGCCTAAGGGTCACCTTTGACTCTGCACTGCCCTTTCTTCCTCCCTCATCCAATCCGTCAATGAGTTCTGCTTCTTCAACTTCTCCATCTTTTGGATTTTAATTTCCCTTACCATCTCCATAGCCAGCCTCCCAAGATCAAGCATTGTTCTCTCTTGAAAAGATAATTGAAGTTTCTGCAGCAAAGACTTTTGGGCATCCCTGTTGCTAATCTTTTCAGCCAATTGAAATCAATGAAACCCAAAACCTTCCTTTTTTCCTACTGTATAAATAATGTCATCCTTCCCATTTCACAAACCTCTTCTGGCTCCATACCATCCTCTGTACCAAATAATTTCTTCCTATAAGTCCACCTAGCCATATGGGTCTCTTTCTTTTCTTCCATATTTTTTCTTCTGTTTTTCTTGTACTTCATGTGTCTCATTGTTGTTACTTCCAGACTATCATTTGTAATTTGAGTTTTCCTTTCCATCTATATCTATACTCTTCTTTCTCCTTTATAATCTTACAGCTCCTTTTTCTTCACAGTTGCTTCTCTTTAAATGAGAATGGACAGTTAGGTAATGCAGTGGATAGAGGGCTGGAAAGTCAAGTTCAAACCTCTTACTTTGAAACTTTGTGTGATCTTGGATAAGTCACTTAACCTGTTTGCCTCAGTTTCCTCAACTCTAAAATAGCAATAATAAAAGTACCTACCTTGTTTCCTTGTTGTGAGTATCTGATGAGATCATGTTTTTAAAGTACTTGGCACATAGTAGATACTGTGCAACTACAGGCTATTACTACTACTACTACTACTACTACCATTACTTCTACTACTACTACTGCTACTTCTACTGTTATTATCCAGTGAAAGGAGTATTTGGATCTGCGATCAGAAAATTAGGCTTGAATCTTCATTCTGACACTTATTACCTGGGTGATCTTGGATAAATGATTTAACCTTCATGGGAATCAATTAGCATCTTCAAAATGAAAAACTTGGACCATATTATTTCCAAATTTACCTTCAGATCTAGAAGCAACAGACTTGTGACTATCGTCTGGCAATAATTACCTGGTCATCATCATGGCAGTTGAGTAAAATACTGATTAAAATATCTGATATGATGCCATCTCCCCTTACTGCATTGTGGATTCTTTCATGTTTTCATATATATATATATATATATATATTTATATATGTATATACACATACATATTTTAAATGACACGGCTGCCATCATCTACTTACTTGTCATTCTGTTATTTCAGAGCAGTCATTGAACATAACATGCACTTCCTTCACTTGGGAAGCGATATATGGAAGGGCTAGAAAATCTTTTCCAGAGGTCAGAGGTAATATAGAGAAGTGGATCGTGTTAGAGAGACCTGGGTTTTAATATCACTACAAACATTAACTAGTTGTTTAGCCATGGGAACTTTCAACTTTCAAGACTTCTCTTTCCAAAGTTATTAATAATCTCTTACCAAATCTAGTGACTTTTTCTCAGTCATCATCCTTCTTGACCTCTCCCTTGCTTTTGACACTTCTTATCATCCCTTTCTCCTAGACACTCTTTTTTCTCTAGGTTTCTTTGACCCTCCTTTCTTCTGGTTTTCTTTCTATATCTTTGACTTCTTTGCTAGACCTTCACTTAGGTCATGCCCAGTCATCATGAATTTTTCCCAAGGATCTGTCCTGGACCCTCTCCTCTTCTTCATCTATGCAATTTCACTTAATGATCTCATAAACTTCCATGGTGTCAATTTTCATCTTCCGTGCAGACAATTCTCAGAACTATTTGATTTTTCTCCCATATTCCCTAACTTTTCTCCCAAACTCCTTTTTGGCTCTCCAATTGACTTTTGAGCATCTTGAACCACATGTCTTGTAGATATCCTAAACTCAGCATGTCCACAACTGAACTCATTATTTCTTCCCAGATATTTCTTTTTTCCCATATCCCTTTTACTGGCAAGGGTACCGTCATTCTCCCAGTCATCCAGGTTTGCAACCTAGGAATCATCTTTGATTCCTCACTCTCACTCCTCCTACCCAATCAGTTTTCAGTTGTGTCATTTCTACCTTTATGACATCTCTCCTATACACTTACTTGTCTCCCCTGTACTACCACAAGCCTTCACTACCTCATTCGTGGGCTATCTCAACAATATTGATTGGTCTCTTTCTCACATTTGTCCCCATTCCAATATATCTTCCACTCAGCTATCGAATTTATTTTGGATAGAGTGCCAGGCCTGGAGTCAGGAAGATTCATCTTCCTGAATTCAAATGAAAACACTTACTAGCTGTGTGACCCTGGGCAAGTCACTTCACCCTGTTGCCTAAGTTTCCTTGTCTGTCCGTCAAATGAACTGGAGAAGGAAATGGCAAACCACTCTAACATCTAAACCAAGAAAACCAAGTATGGTCACTGAGAGTCAGACATGACTGAAAAATGGCTGAGCCACAGCAAAAATGCACGTCTGACCTTGCCAGTGCTGTCCCCCTACCCCCTTCAATCAAATACAGTGACTCCCTGTCAACTCTAGGGTCAAATATGAAATCTTCTGGTTTTTAAACCCTCCACAAGTAAGCAGGCCCCTTCCTACCAGTCTTCTTATATCTTACCCCCTTCTCCATATTCTGAGATCTAGTGACATGGGTCAACTTGTTATTCCTTACATATGATGCTTTATGTTCTGTCTCTGAGTATATTTTCTGGTTGTCTTCCATGTCTGGAATTTTCTCCTTCCTCCTCTCTGCCTCCTAGCTTTCTTGGCTTCCTTCAGGTCCCAGTTCAAATCCCGCTTTCTTGGAGAAGCCTTTCCCAGTCTCCCATGAGAGTGCCTTCTCTTTGTTGTTCCCCACCCCCAATTTATCCCACCTGTATACTATTGGTACTTATATTTGCTTTTTGTCTCCCCCATTAGACTGTGAGTCCTCTGAGAGTAAACCCTTCCCCCTTTTCGTTGTATCCCCAGTGTTTCACACAGTACCAGGCACAGAGTGGGTAATAAATACTAGATGATTTGATTGACTTGAAAGTATGCTCTGACTGGACTTGAGGTCATTATACATGAAGGAAAGCACAACCTGACAAGTGCTATTCCTGCTTTTCTAATACATACATGGCAGGAGAAGTCTCAAGGATTCTTTACTATATTTCTATTATTTATGAATAAGCCAAATTTAAGCTGTTTTGACCATGCTACTCTGGCCAAGAAAAAAGGGCAGTAAGAATAATGAGGAATGTGGCTGAACTCTGTCTTAGGTATATTTGGAGGAGGGGGTGATAATGGCCATCATTTCTATTAACTTATCCTACAATGGGAGAGAGAGTTGTACGCGTTTATTCTTCCTCTAACTGCTTTATGAACCTCATGTTGTCTGATAGCCTCATTGTTGTTGGGCTGAATGTAGTGGCAAGGTTTGAATTTACATTGTCATTTCTGTTAAAGCTTTCTGTTGTCTGTTTTAAGGGATTGGGCATTTGTCTTTTCTACCCCCAAAGAAGGAACTGGCATATTAGATAAAGGGCCATTCCCCTGAGTCTTCAGTGTATAAAGCTAGTGTGTCCCTGGTAGGCATTAGCTCTCTGAGTCTTTACCAGGGAAACGAATCTAGTTATAGGAGCCAGTTTTACTTATCCACCCAAAAGCACTTTACAGAAGAAATCTATCACCATAACAATGATAGCCTTCCACCAGAATCCAACTATATCCATATTCAGATTAGAACACCAAGTACTGACTATAAAAATGATCTCGAAGTGATCTTTAATAATTCTGTCTTTACAGCATTTGAAAGATATGCTACAATCAATAACTTCAAATTGTATTTCCATAGGGTGAGAAAAGCATATGTCCTTGTGTCAGTTTCTGTCAAATGCTCGAAAATAATGAGAGAGTTTCTGCTGTGTTCTCAAACAAAGATAGGTAGGATCTGGTTGAGCTGCTCGATCCCAGGAGATCTCAGACTTTGTGTCAAAGGGGGGGGGGTCACAGAGAAGGCAAATTTGTTGTTAATGTGAGTACCTGCTAGGTATGAGGCATATACTAGGTGCTGAAATGTCTTATAGTCCAATTTACCAAGTGTTTTTAAGTGTCTTTTATGTGAAAGACAAAGGAAATGATCTGGAAACTCAGTTTTGTAGAATTGTGTTAAAACACTCCTCTTGTTATTTCCATTTTACATCTTGTGTTATGGAAAGAGGAAAATTAGCCCTCAAATATTTATTCATTTGCCATTCATTCGACAAATATTTCTGAGTCTCTTACTCTGTGCAACTCACAATGCTAAGAATTATAAGGGATTCAAAGATGTATTAAGACCACTCCTTAGGTGGTAAGACCTACTAAGGTAGGAAATGAGATAATGAGTGCACACTAAAAATACAAAAATGAAAAAGAACACAGACCCTGCCCTCAAAAAGTATACAGGAGTGTGATAACACACACTCTTTCTCAAACCTGTTATCTCTCTCTCTTTCCACTGATCCTTTGCCTTCTGACTATAAGAATATTTCTCTTCTGTCCTTAAACACCCCCATTTGACCATACAACCCAATCACGCAATCATTCTATATATTTCTTTCTCTTTACAGACAAAACCCTTAAAAAAAATTCTGTACTCATTGCCTTTGCTTCTGTCACTCATTTTTCAGCCCTTTACAATATGGACCTTTCATCAAGTGAAATTACTCTCTGTAATTTTACTGTGCAGGTAGGTGGCATAATGGATAGAGGGCCAGACATAGAGTCAGGAAGACCTGATTTTGAAATGGAGCCTCATATATTTTCCAGCTGTGTGATCCTGGACCAGTTGCTTAACCCTGCTTGCCTCAGTTTCTTCATCTATAAAATGAACTGGAGAAGGAAATAGCAAAGCACTTCATTATCTTTGCTAAAAACAATCCTAAATGGGGATCACAAAGAGTCAAACATCTTTGAAACAACTCAATAACCATAATGTTACTAGTGATCTTTCAGTTGCCAAATCCAATAGCTTTTTCTGAGTCTGAATTCTTCTTGACCTTGCTATAGCATTTGGCACTTATGACCACCCTCTTCTTTGGATATTCTCTTCTCTATGGAATTTTGTGATAGCTCTCTATTAATTCTCTTCCTATGATTCTGACTCTGTTTTCTTAGTTTATTTTGTTGGATGACCATTCCTGACTCACTCCCTCCCAAGACTGTACCCCAGGTTCCCTCTTTCTCCACTCTCAACATTCTCTTACTGATCTCATCCACTTCCAAGGGCTCAATTATTAACTCTAATGGGATGACTTTTATATTTACATCTCCACTTCTAGTTTCTTTCCTGAGCTTCTGTCACTCACCATGAACTGCCTGTTAGGCATTTCCAAGTAGATATATTGAAACTATCTCAAAATATGTTCAAAGGAGAACTTGCTGTCTTATCCTTCAAATACTCCTCACTTCCAATATTTCCTTTTTCTGCTGAAGCAACACCATCATTCCAGTCACCCATGTTACCAACACTGGAGTCATCATCAACTCAGTCTCTCACTCACCACATAGAGTTCACTGTTAAGTCTTACTGAGTCTTTCATAATTTCACAATTCCTATTTTCTTCATTCAGGATGACACTTTTTTCAGCCTCTTATAACCTTTCACTTGACCTGTTGTAGGAGACTTCCAATAGGTCTCAATATTCCAAAACTCTCCCCTTCCTCCTCATCTCGGCTTCTTAGAATTCCTAATTTTTCCATAGCAAAGTTCAAGTGCAACCTCTTGCAATGATGCCTTTCCTGATTTTCTAGCTGCTAGTGCCTCCCCAGCCTCCAAATTACTTTGTATTTCCTTCATATTTATTTTGTTTCTGCATATGTAGGTACTTGCTATCTTCTCTGGAATTAGAAAGACGTGAGTTCAGAGCCATCCTTAAGATATTTACTAGCTGCAAGTGACTTACCTCTGTATCTCTCAGTTTCCTCACTGTAAAATGGGATTCATAATGGCACCTACTTCACAGGATTGTTGTAAGAATAAAACAAGATCATATTTGTAAATCTTTTAGCACAATGCCTGGCTTATAGCAGGTTTTTAACAAAATGCTTATTCCTATTCTCTGGTAGAAGATCAAATCCTTCAGGGCAGAGATCATTTCATTTTTCCTTCTTTAGTTCATTTTACAAGTGTAGAAATTGAGGCAAACAGGGTTGAGTGACTTGTCCACAGCTAGTAAGTGTTTAAGACCAGATTGAACTCAGGAAGAGTCAGGCCTGGAATTCTATCCCTTGTGTCTTGTGTTACTTAAAAGTAGTAACAGAGCAGTTATTCAAATGTAAGTCTTCTGGATTCCGGTGCCAGTGATTTATTTCAGTATACCAGAATTGTTCCATTGGGGGTAAGGGGCAATCTGAAAAGGTGAAAAAGGCAAGATTTTTCTTCCATCAGTCATATGAAAGGCACACTTGTTTGACCAAAGGGATTACTTAGGTACTCTGTATAATATGTTCAGATCAACTCTTTTTGAACATTTAATCAATGGGAACAGTGGTTCCCAGAGGTATGCATGGGCTACCTTGTGTTCTCTGCAAGTTGCCCCAATGATTCCCTCTGTGGCATGGAGATATTTGCAGCTGTTGTTGGCTTCCATAGTCCATGGAAGATAGGGTGGGAGGAGAGAGAGTTACCCTTACATCTCAGACTGACTGCGTAGGTGCCCTTGCCATATACCATAGAATGAGTCCCCTGCTGTATTTGGTGGTTCCTGCATCAAAGCAGAATTCTGGCGACCATCTCTCCAACCTACCTGCATGCTGAAGTATGTAGTCATATTTGTGACAACTGCTACTCCTAACTTTAGAAAAGGTAAAGTAATTTTGCCTTTTGGTAAACTAAATTTGAACTCATCAGTTCACTTTGGACTCAACTGACTCAGCCAAAGTCTGGAAGTATTTTGTAATTAAGAAAATTCTGTATTTTGTAATTAAGAAAAATAATGTTAAGTTTTGAGTAAGTTTTTTTTCTTTTTTAAAGTAGAGAAGTCTTTGGTGTTAAATGAATTAGCATAAAGTACTAAGAAGCAGATATAATCAGGATTCTGTCTAGAAAATGAAACAGCAGCAATAATAGCCAACGTAGCACTTACAAATTTACGAAGGACTTTATGTACACTCTCTTATTTTAGCTTTGCAGCAACTTTGTGAGCTCTTAATCTCATTTTCATTTTGCAAATGAGGAAATTGAGGCCAAGAAAAGTTAATTCGTTTCATAGTACAGAGGCAGATATACTGAATTTGAAGTTGTCAAACCTAAATTTGAATCCCAGCTGTTCCATTTAATATCTGTGTACCCTTGGGTAAGCCACCTTATATTCTGGGGGCCTTAGTTTTTCCTTATTTGTACAATGAGTGAATTGGAATAGATGAACTCTAGATCTGAGTTATTGAAGGTTCTATGCATAGTAAATGTCAGAAGTGGGATTTGAACCCAGGTTTTTCTGATCTTCTCTTTGGAGATCAGAGGTCTCAAGCCAAGCCCCCAATCTGACAACAGCAGTGGCATTTTCTCTGCACATCCATTCTTGGAGGATTTTTTTTATTGTCTGTTTGTTTCGGTGGGGGAGCAATAGTAGGTCTCTGAATGCGTAGACAAGAGGAGCAGGGAGAGAGAGCACAGTACAATAAAGTTAACATAGGTGGGGGTTTTTGGAATGCAAATTTCTTTCAGAATTCTTTACATCAAGTTGAATTTGTGTAATGTGAATTTATATAAAGTGAGAACTGTGTGTAGTGAGTCCTGGTGAATACCTTCGAGAATAAGGTTAGTCATGTGGCTGCCGTTGCTTCGACATTCATGATCCTTTTGATTCGTAGGAGTTGTTTGGGAAAGGTAAACATATACATAAAGATATACCTCATCAATGCATAATTCTCTTTAAGCGGAATGTTTGGATTCTTTCATGTGATTTCTCTTAATTGATAGTAAAGATTTCTCCTTCCCCCACTTTGGAGGTGCATCTCTAAAAATCCTCACAGAAATCAATAGGAAAACAAAGCATTTGTTTATACTCTGTAATTCAGTCATCCAACTCATAAAGTGTGCTCAAGCTGTATTTGTGTTTGGGACTGAAAAATAGAAACTAGCTACCACACCCACTTTGTCATTGGTGATGAACAGAAGCAAAAAGAATCATTGTCTTGGACATCATTGGCCTTTCAGCGTTATTTAGGCACCGGCTTGGTTATGGGTACTGGAAAATGTTGTTAATGTTATAATGCCTGATATTTTCCCCATTAATAACGAGTAGAGCACGGCAGACATAATTTAAGTTGATGCTTAAAAGTTTTTTGATTAATTAGTTCTTTGAAAGGACTTCAAGCTTGGCTATTTTGCTAAACTTTCCCAACCAAAGAACTCATTTATATTCTCCATTACTTTTCTGGTTATACAGTCATGTTGAGGGAATTAAAATCATTCTTTAAAAACATGCTTTAGATACCCCAAACTCATAAACTGATGGATGTTAATGGGAGAGTCAAATCTATTCTAGCTTAATGTTATAGACATGTACTGAGCTATCTGGGGAAAAGCAAAGGTTGACTTAAATCCACAGACAAAGATGCTTTGCAGATTTTGAAATGTGTCACTCAGCTCCAAATTAATTCATATATTCACCACACACTCACACACACAACGCCTGCCCCCACACCCAGCCCTGACAGCTAGAAATGAGACAAAGTCTAAACTAGAACAAACCTTTGATCAATCTAGGACTAAAGATAATGATGGTTTAAAGGTATTATGTCAGAAAATTTTTTAAAAATGAATATTTTAAAAGTTAATTGCTATTAAGGTAACTTAAAGAATTTTGTTTGCCTAAATTGACAGTCTCTGAGGTGAGATGTGAGACTTTAGATTTAGGTGACATGCTTTGGGGACAAATAAAGACCAGGTTACTTACGATAAATGAAGACAGAAGAATAATATCAGGTTCAGTTCTAATCATTTAAACAGTAAAGGCATGTCATCCTCTGAATGTAAATACACTTCAGATCAAAAAGGTGAAGGGGTAAAGGAGATGGCATTTCATCAATCCTAAGGGTCCAATGGATTTTGTTGGTAGAGAGCAGTAATATTCATTTTCTTTTCTTTGGCAAGTGATTTTCTTGGTAACTGCTTTACTTTGGAATTTTGTAACTTCCATGATTTGAACTATGTAGTTATTATCTCAAACTGGTACAGACTGAAACCCATCTAAACTTTCTAATTTGTTGTGGTTATCATTCATGTTTTTCCTCCAGTCTTTTAAACTGTTTTTTAAAAATTGTGAACTTAATAATAATTACCAATAAACACAAACATTTCAGGATACAAAGGACAGAAATTAGGATAAAATTCTGATTTATGTGTGTATCCAGTTTTTTTAAAGAAGCTTATCTTTAAATACTAAAGTTGAATAAGGTTGAAACAAAATTACTCTATTTGTGTTCAATTATGTGCTTCTTTTTCCTTATGTACACTTAAAAATATTTTATTGAGGATCTTTTATTTTCATGCCTGTCCTTAACTCCTGGCACATTTCCTCCATTCCTCAGCACAGAAAGAAGCTCAGTCTGATAATAGATAAATACAGGCAAGTGTCTTTCACTTTTGCATAGAGGACCCATCCAACAACTGGGGTGGGAAGGCTTTTCATTCTTCTTCTTCTTTTGATCTCTTAGGGTTAGAGTAGTGCCCAGACTGTTCACTGTTGCCTGTTAATTGCCACAATATGACTAGCGCATGACTAGTCCTCCTTGGGCCATACATGTCTTTAATCAGCACTGCTAGTGGCAGAGTGGATAGAGTGCTGGGCCTGAGTTCAAATCCTGTGCCTGACCCTTACCAGCTGTCTCACTCTGGACAAGTCCCTGGAACTCTGCTTGCCTCAGTTTTCTCAAATGTAAAACAGAAATAATAGCACCTATCTTTCAGAGTTCTTACAAGAATCGAGATATTTATTTATTTTTTAAGAAAGCTACTTATTTTTCCTTTTAACTAATACTTTTGATTCTTCTGAGATTATGTTGTTCCATTTTTCACAACTATAGATCATAACGAAGAATATTAGCCTTTCACATATGCATGAGATCGCTGAAAGCAATATATAGGGTCTTTTATTACCTCTTCATAATTAATTTTGGACTTGACCTATTCTTCCTTTGAAGCTATCTCAAATAAGTCATAAAATCATAGAATCTGAGCATTGTGAGGGCAATCAGCAACCAACTAGTTAAATAAAAATATGAAAGGAGTCCCCTAGAACTGACATTATTCGGGCACCTACTATGTACTAAGCACTATGCTTTAATAAGCACTTTACAAAGGGACTGAATAAATAAATGCTTGATTGCAATTATTGATTCCTGGGGACAAGGACTTTGGTTTAGTGACTGGCATGTTGGACTTGGATTCAAATCCTACCTCTGACATTTATTAACTTTAAGTCTCTGAGCAAATAACCTCACTAAGCCCTCAGTCTCTCATAGGGTTATTCTGAGATTTTTACTATGTTGTCTTCCTCCATTAGATTGTGAGTATCCTTGAGGACTACTTTATATCCCTAGTGCTTAGTACACAGCCTGACACATAGTGTTTAATAAATGTTTACTATGGACTAAAGTACTTTGCAAACTTTGAAACTCTCTGTGAATGTAAGTTATTTATCATTATTTACCTTCTGTTTTGTTATAACCCACCATTTAACCATCTCTGCTTTCGATAATGTTTATGTCATAAAAAAAGGAGTTAAGTGATACTATGCTAGTATCAATTGAGCACTCACTAGTTGTGAGGACAAGTTACTTGGATAAATCACTAGACTTTAGTTTTCTCATATGTAAAATGAGCACAGTGCTTGATACACAGTAGGCTCTTAAATAATGCTTTTTCAAACTTGGTAACTGATCAACACAACGTCCAACCACAATTCCAAAGGTCTCAAGGAAACATGCTACTCACCTTCAGATAGAAAGCTGGTAGACTCAGGGAACAGACTGAAACTTTTCTTTTCTTCTCTGGACATGGCTAATGTGAAAATTTGTTTTGTATAAGTATATATATTTGTAATGGATTTTCTTTTTTGTTTTCTTGTCTTCTTAGTGGGTGGGGGAGAGGAAAATTGGAGAGAATTCAGAAAATAAAACTGAATGACAAAAAAAAGAAAGGAATCCCCTCTATAACTTAATGTATTCATAGGATGACTCATGATAACATTCATGGGCTGAGTCTCTAGCTGTATGTCATAATTTGAGGGTTTGGTGTGTGAGTATGTGTGTCCTTTAAACCACTTGGTGAAGTTTTTTTGTTTGTTTTTAGTATGGATGGTTAGGCCAATCTCTTATATATTTCTGAATTTTTCACAGAGAATATTCTGCATGGTGTTTTGAGGTTTCATGTAATTAGCTCAGTGTCTTATGTAACTTCATTTATAGAACCTCTCAATAAACCGTCTTTTGTTTAAATTCTTCACAGGGTATCTTCCCTGATAATGGAAAACAGCTCAGGTGAATATATGTCCATTTTTTACTTCATTTGAGGTCAGTATTGGACAGAATTAGACCCACAGTCCCACTTGTCATGGAGGCTTGTGTCATTTTAATGTATGCATGAGTTAGATCTTGTGTGAAAACAGTTTTTAAAGCTGTATTTTTTTCAGCTGTTTTAGATACAGTAGGATTTGATGTTCTTTATTTCTCTAAGGCATTTGTGCAACCACAAAGATGAGGTCTTCTGTAGAAAAAAAAAGAGAAAGGACTTTACTATTTCCTATTTCTGCCAATTTACCTTTCTTTCTTTTTCCATCAAAGATGACCTTGTGACTGTGTGAGACATTCTCATAAAAATATAAAGCTTTATAGAGATGATAAAGGTAAGCCTATGAATTAGTAGTTGCAGTATTTGTGGGGAGGAGGCTCTATTCATGTATGTTTTGGTAAAGATCTCATCATCTGTGATCTTTTCTGTTCTCTTGAGATTGTCCCTTTGAGATAGCTTGAGAATCAGTTTCTCAGCGGTTTTTAAAATTTTTGCTGCTCCTAAGAAAGATTGCTCTTTTTTGTGATTGGTAGAGTCCAACCTCTCTTCCAAGCATCAACTTCCCAAGACCCAATGTTCTTGACTCATATAGCACATTGGATAATAGAGGTAAATCTACTGTCATTGCTAATGAAACCATCACTGTAACAGTATCAGAAGAATTTTCAGCTATAGATGCTTTCAGGATGATCTGACTTAGGTTGATTTCATATCAAGCCTCTCTATGCTTGTTTTCTCCTCATATTATTTTTTTAAATTATTTTATGAAGTAATACTGTTCCTAATCTGTCATCTTCCTTTTGGATATTTTGAAAATATATTTGTATTCTAAGATAGTATTGACTTTGCCTAATATATTTTTCTACTTGGTAAGGACTTGATGTTTGCTGGCTGAAGCAGTTTTTGGTCTATTTCAGATTCCTCATTGTGACTACTGTTTTAAATCATTTAATTTTTGTCTAAAAATGGTGATTGAGTTAATATGTTTTATTTATGTCCTACTTTGGAGTCAACAGCTCGTTTAAACAAATTGACTTAGAACTGGTGCAATGGTACATGATGTCTTCTGATTTTAACCTTTCTTCTAATTTGGTATTCACCTTGACCTTTCTTCTAATCAGCTAGTGATGTGGCTGCACATTAAAAACTGATTCTGAAAGGACTTCTATGGCTGTAACCAATACTGTCTTGCCTATTAAAATATAATTAGTTCTTTTTTTTGTGATTTGTGAGTACACCACACAAAATAATTTCTCTGTTCTTATACAAAGTACAACTAAGTCTTGATTAGTGCGAATAAAGAATTCCCATGAAGTGGCTGCATGTATTTGATGTTAGAAGTTATAATTATGTAAAACATGCCAATTGATTCCAGGCCAGTGGAAACATGCAGTGTGAATTTGAATAATGTGATCACTTCAAGGGAATTATTTATTTGTACTAATCAGGACCTACCTGTTTTCATGATTTATAAGTGTAACAGTTTATAGACATTACATAGGTATACCCAAATACATGTAAACTTGAATAGTTCACAGGCATGATGACCTCATGCATTCTTAGATTCAGAATCATATTTTCCTACCTCATTTTCACTGGCCTTTTCTGTGCCTATTTTCATATTCAAGTGTCTGAGTCTTGAGTTTATATTTTACCTAAGTTAAGAGGATTTTGTCAAGTTCTTCACATTTTTATTTTAATTGTTCATAATTTTAAAAGGCACTGAAACAAAGAGTTGAATTTTCTGATAACTATAACTTCTGTTCTTTATACCTCCAATAAGATGAGGTCACCTTGTGTCCCATGGAACGGCGTAACTTGTTGTCCTTGGACACACAATAAAACTATCACTTTTCCAAGAAGAAATTTATATGCCATCCTTCTGTTGAGCTGCACTTTTTCATAGGCCATATATCCCAATGTGTACCTGAACTGAAATCTCTTCTGCAACATTCCTGACAAATTGATCTTCAGCATTTGTTTAAAGACTTTCAGTCATGGGGACCTGAGACAGATCCATATTTGTAGAGTTCCAAAATTATTAGGAAGTTATTCCTTTTCTTGACTAATACTGACTCTCTGACATATTTACCTGTTGCTCCTCATTTTACCTTCAAGGGATAAGCAGAATGATGGTCCTCCAAAAAATGATCCTTCAAATCCTTGAAGACTGTTGGTTATCAAGTTGCCTTCATTCACATGTTTATGAAAAATCAACACACCTTCCCTAAGTCTTTCTTTGGATGTAAATCAATTTATTAAGGCCTTTTCTAAAAGTACAACGCAGTGCTTGCCACAATAACTCCTGCATGGTCTCACTAGGGCAAAATGAAATAAGATTGTCTCTTTCATCTGGAATTTATGCTCCTACTAACAAATCCTAAAATGCTATTAACTCTATTCTGGTGACATGTGACCACGCTGACTAATAGTGTTATGCCTTATAATGTCCACTACATATTGAACCTGTGTACACTTTTTAAAAAATTTTTTTGAATCCAAAAGTAGGATGTTATATTTACCTCTCATATTGTTAGCTTCAACCCACTATTCTAGCGCAGGAAAATAGTAGATTTAGAGCTAGAAGATACTTTGGAGTTTATTTATCCTAGTTTCTTCATTTCATAAATGAGGAAACATAGTCTCAGTCAGGTGAAAGGCTTTATCCAAGATCATAAAGCTGTAAATGGCTGATCTGAGATTCCAAGCCCCGTGATTCCAAATCCAATATTTCTTTACCTGTATCTTATATCTTCTGTCTTTCTGAATCTTACTTCTGTTATTCACTATATTAATTGCCTCTTCTTATCCCTCCTCACCCCCAGCTTCATCTTATCTGCTATTTTGGGAAGCTTGCCATTTATACTTTAATACATTAAGGATCTGTGATTTCATCACTGTGAATATCCCTTTTATTGACAGAAGTAGCTATCCATCAGTGCTTTAGTAGATTGGCTTTATGAATTGCTTAAGCTAATGATGTACCTCTCTAATTTTAGCTGGACTGGTCCTCAGACAAAAGATATATAGTTCATTGCTGAGAGCTAAGCTCTTTCCAGCTTGGAAGGCCAAAGCTAACAAAACCCTCCCTATATATTGAGATTAGTCTGGCAAGACCTGTTAGTAATTTCCCATGCTGACTCTTACGGAATGTATCCTGTCTTTTTAGCACCCATAAATCACCCCCAGCCTGATAATTTGTTGTCTTTTTCTTTTTATCAAGGAAAAAACATCAAAGCCATTGACCTGTAGTTTCAGGTATTCACTTTTCATATAATTGGAACAGTTATTTGTCCCTCTTAATCTTAAGATGTGTCTTCCACTCTCCATGATTCCTCAGATTTTATCTAAGTGTGGTTCAGTTACCATATTGACAAGTTCTTTCAATGCTGTGATATAGTTTTTGTGACTAATGTGACTTGAACTTCTTGAGAACCTCTAAGTACTCCCTCAATACAGCCTTATTTATCTTGAATTTCAGTGTTCTGTTAACTACTTTTGTTCTAAAATTCCAGTTCAAAGATACGTCTCTCTTTCTTGGTAGAGAAAACAAAATAAAAATCAGTTGTTTTATATTGTCTGTCTATCTATCTATCTCTTTATCTAATCTTACATCATCAGAGTATTATGGAGGTCAAATGAGAAAAAATGCTTTGCAAAGTGATACAAACATTTTAGTTGTATTTGTGATGATGATGATAATGAGAAAATATTGATTAAGCATCTACCATATTCAAGGTACTCTATTTACTAGTAATGTCCTATCACCTCAGAAATTATTTAGATTGTTTTCTTTTTTAGTCATTTCTAGCTTTTTCATGACATTGTAAAACTACTATGTTATGTAAGATCATATAAGGAGGCCTTGTCTTTCTTATTAAATACTAAAACTTAAATACACAATAAGAAAAGAAAAATAAACATAAATATAAAATAAGAAAATAAAATAAAAACATTGTCGTGTGCACAGCAGAGCATGAGAGTATTAAATATATATAGCAATAAGTTTGCATTTCAAGAAAACCCATATAATAAATACTACCATTGTGTTGAGAGATGTCCATCTTTGCTTCTTTGTAAGTTTTCTTTTGTTCTCTGCTCTGCATTTTTTACTTTGTTCTTTTTTTCCCCTTCCTTTCCTTCCCCCCAAAAGCTATAATTAAGTATGGATCTGTCAATTTCTTTTAAAATGTGTTTTTCTTCCTTCCATTTGATCCTGAATGAAAAGCTTCTTCATCCTGTAACAGGATCATAACTGTAGCATGAATGAAAAATTGGAATGCCAATTGAGTTGATGGAAATTCAAACTCCATGCTCTTACAAACAGGAAAATGGATACTCCAATTAAAAGAATTGTTGAGATTTGGTTGTTTTCTGCGCAAAGTTGCCAAGTCAGCATTTTAGTACACTATCTGGGTGAGTGTTTAATTAAGTGGATGAATCCAATCACAGTTGGACCTCAGGGGAAAGTAGCCTATATTTTAGTCTTCTGTGTACATTGGGGTCAATTGACCTTCAGTTCCATGGCAGCTGTCTCTTGGGTGACTCTGCACTAACTTCTATTGCTTTTCTAAAACCCTGTTTCATTGTATTGAACTTAATGCCACTGACATCATAGGAAAATTTTAATTGCTTTTATGAAAATAATACTTTATATGAGCTTATTTTTTTTGGCAATTCCCTCTATTGATAAGTAATGATGCATTATTTGTTAGTACAAACTTTATGGTTTAAATTTTATCTGTACCTCCTATGACTCAGATATCTGCAGGCCACTGATTATGAAGAATAGATTTTTTTGTCCATTGAAGTAAATTAATTGTGTGGAACCCAGAGAACGACATACATACATATTTTCTGATAGGCAGAAATTGTGGTCTAAAGTTAGAATGAAGAAGGGTATCTCTGGACAGAGTTTTAGGGGAAATTTATAGAAAGCTATCAGGGATTTTTTTGAAGGAAGTTTGAAACATATAAGAGACTGGCCATTTTTGTTTTGTGTGTCAGCTAACCACAAATTAATATGGCCTACTGTATCTGGCAAATTGCATACAAGTCAAGGTTATACTTGACACCCATCTGACCATCCACTCTGGACATCTCTAAATCATTTTTCCTGCTGCTGTTTTTTTTGAGGGGGAGGATTACCTCAAACTATGACCTGTGTGACTTAACTTACCTTGCTTTGGAGTCATACTTTCCTGATTGATGAGACAGCCAGGGCAAATGCTTATGGCCCATTGTATCTAGCCAGCTTTAGACCCTAGAGTACTCCTATCTCCTCATCTACTCCACCTAACTTCTTGCCACTTTTCTTCAAGCACACATCCTGACACTCCCTCCCCTGCCTCCCTTTCCACCTCTTTCTCTGAGATCACTAATCAAATCTATATTGCAGTTGTTTTGGAATAGATGTGTGCCTATGACTCCATCTCTGTGACTCCCCAAACTTGAACACCCTTCCCTGGCCACCACTTCCTTGTATGTAAACTGTTTGAAGGTAGAGTCTCTCTCACTTTTTCTATTTGTATTTTCAGAACTTATTTAGCAAAGAACTTGGCACATAGTAAGCCCTTAAATACTTTTCCTTTGTTATTCATCATTGTTACTATTAATTGGGTAAGTTTTATTTAAAGTATGATGAAAATTTTTTTTAAAAATTAAGCCACCAGTCAGAATGACAGTTTAACCATTTTTAGCCAACAAAAAATACAATCCTTCTTTTATCAGATGGAACTTTAATATACACTTCAAAGAAAATGCAAGTTTAATTCTTATTAGAGAGATATTATGTATTTTAAAGTGGAAGTGGTGGGGAATAATTTCAGATGTTTTGAAACTTCAGCAGAAAATTAAATTATAGTTTGGTTATTTTATTTACCAGGTTAAACTGGAGCAGATATTTAAGTTGTACTTAGAGGTGTACTCTTTCCAATGCAGTATGTCAGGGTCATTTAGGGAAACTCCTGAGATGGTTGGGATATGAATAAACATGGATATTTGACTAGTATTTTTTGCTAAAATTCATTAAGATCTCAACTACCCTTGTAAATAATAATTTCATTAATTTTATTTTTTAAGTTTATATATTAGAATATTTTCTTCAACGGTGCCTGGCACATAGTAAGTGCTTAATAAATGTTCATTGATTCAACAATCAATATTTATAATTATTTTTGAAAAAGACAGACATTTAAAATATTTAGTTATTTTACTTATAAATGTGAGATGTAGTTTTAAGAATGTTAAGAACCATTATATTGAGTTAAGTAACAAGTCTGTGATAGTCATGGCAAGGAATGTCTTGTGGGAAGTCACAATTAACTTTCTAGATGTCAGCCTTGTGAGGGTTAAGTAGGTACCTACCAAATTGTCTTCATGCTTTTTATTTATTTTGGTGTAAATCTGAAGTTTTTTCAGGGCAAAAATCCTTCAGAAAATGGTAGAAACTTGATGGTTTACTAAATCTGGAAGTATAAGTTTATTTTTCTGAACTAAATTTATTCCCTTCTCCCATGCTGTTTTCTTCTGAAGTACAAAAAAGAAAAGTTCTTAGTTCTCAGAATGAAACATACTAGGGTGGGAAGGAGAGAGGCTAGGCTGGATTCAACTAGATGATCCAGGAGGTATCTTAGCTCTCAGGGAGTCTGTGCTTCTATTATTGTTTACTAATTAAGCATGACACTTCTACAAATATAATGTTAATTTCTTTTGTCCAGAAGTAAACCTAAATGAGAAGTGTCACAAAAGTCTTAGTGTGGATTTTTAGCTATTATTTGAAAAGTAGGTTGCAGGAATGATGTTGGGCATGCCACCTACTGCAACTTCATTTAAACCCTAAATCCAGGCTTAACAAAAACAATGCTATGAAGAAATTTTAAACTGATTGATCGATTTTATCTCATCTAAACTTGAAGGAACATCATCTGTAAATATGTGCCAATATGCTCTTGTACATACTTTCTCAACTATACGTATAGAGAGAAAGTGTGTGTTCTAGAGGCAGGTTTGCATCATCAACATATCAAGCCAACTTAATAATGTTTCTTTTTATGAAAAGTTTACTGTCAAGATCTAGCCTTGTGTTCTATATATCCTACCCCCAATTCGATTTACCTAATTCAATAGTCATGAAAGCTTTTGGGGTTAGAATTCAATTCTTCAAATTACAGACTTTCCTAGATCATAATACTTTAAGAGAAAGAATGACAGACTTGGGGGAGTTTTCCAGGAAAAAAAAGAAAACCCTAAATGCCTGTGTTGATGGCTTAAGTTAATTTCATTTCCTTGGGTGAAGTTTCGCTGTGGGAACATAGTGCATTACTCTGGCTGAGACATGTTATTTCCAATAAATATGGAAATGATGCCTCCCAGTCCTGTGGTCTGGTGTAAGATCTCATGGGAAATAGCTTAAAACTACATGATAGGCTTGAAATTAATTCCTGCCCCTCTTTTACCATCCTCATCCTCCATTTACAAGATACCCTATTATTTCTTGGTATTTCCAGGAGGATGAGTAACTGCAGTTCTAAGTTGCAGAAGGAAGCTGCAGTGATAAAAATCTCCAGGCACAAATGTTCTCCCTAAGAGAAGAGAACAACATGGGCTATAATTTTGTAAGTTGCAAAGATTTGCTCTTTGCCTCTTTATGTAATTTACTATCACTTGTTCATTTCCTGTAAAGTGCCTAGACAGAAAATGCTGATTTGCATTATTAGTGACTGAGACACCAGTGGGCTCTTTTGAGGGATCATGTGATGGTGGGCTGATTTGCAAATTGAAATTGGGAAGTACTTCCATGTTGTTCTTTATGTTGTGAAGCCTCCCATTCTTATATTAGACCAAGTTAGGCTAAAAAGTATCAGAGGAGAAATGCGTACATATGTCAACTAATAAACATTTAGTCAATCAGCAAGTACTATTAATTATTTATTATGCTAAGTGCTGGGAAATACAAAGAAAGGAAAAACATGTTCATTGCATTCAAGGAGTCCACACATTAATAGGAGAGAGAACATGCAAAAAGAAGATGTATATACAACATATACAATTGTCCCTTCCATATTATGGGGGTTAAGGGTGCAATGACCTTGCAATCTGGATAATCCATGTTAATGTTGATCTGGAAAATCCATGGTAAATTGTTTGACTTTCCCTTAGTACCAGAGAAGAAGTCTGAATTATCATGATATTAAAAGATAAAATATATTGATGGTAATATATTTTATTTATTTCTGAGTTTCTAAACTTTTTTTGTGTTGTCTACTGGTCTTCACATGTCATCTGCAGCTGCTGCAAACTCCCCAAGGTCCCATTAAATTTCTTATGCTGACTCATGGCATATCAGAACCACGATGGGGAAAATCATGATACGGAAGGGATAACTGTATACAGAGATAGTGGAAAGTAGTAGGCAACGGAAGGGACTGGAAAAGGTATCCTTTAAAAGGTAGAGTTTTAGCTGAGTTTTTAAGGAGGAGACAGATGTTAGTTGGAAGAACATTCCAGGCATGAGGGATGACTAATTAAAAAGCCCAGAATCAAGTAATGGAGTGTTATGTGCATAAAAAAGAAGGAAGACTGGTGTCCCTGCATCTTAATGTATGGGGGCAGGGTGTGGAATAAAGTATAAGAATACTGAAAAGTTCTTGAACCTAAAAGTAATAAAGAACCACTGAAGTTTATTGGGTGGTGGTGGTGGTGTTGGGTGTGTGTGTGTGTGTGTGTGTGTGTGTGTGTGTGTGTGTAGAGGCATGACATGCTGGATGGAGGATAGACTTGATGCATGGAGATCAATCAGAAGGCTAAGTCCAAATGTGAGGAGTTAAGATCTTATACCACGGAAGTTGCTGTGTGAGTGGAGAAAAGCAGATGCATATAAGATGTTATGAAAGAAGAAATGACAAGATTTGGCAACAGAGTAGGTATAAGGGTTAAATGCTAATGAGGACTGGAGGATGATTTCATGGTTGTAAGCTAGGGTAACTGGGAGAATGGTGGTACCCTTGAGAGTAAGAGGGAAATTCAGAAAAGGGGAGAGTTTGGAATAAAGATAAGGAATTGTGTTTTGGACCTGTTAACTTTGAAATGTCTGTGGGACATCTAGTTTGAGACATCCAGAAGGCAGTTGGTGATGTGAGACTAGAGCTTAGTAAAGGTTAGGGCTGGATTTATGGATGTAGGAATCATCAGCATTTAGATGGTAATTGTACCCAGGGGAGCTGATGAAAATACTGAATGAGATACTATTGTAGGTGAAGAGAAGACTCAGGATAGAACCTTGGGAGATACCCATAGTTAGGTTAATGGGTGTCATATGAATGATTATGCAGCAAAAGAGATTGAGGAGGAATAATTAGGTAGAAGGAGAACCAAGAGAGATGACTGTCATAAAAAATTTTTTTATTCAGTCATTTCAGTCATGTCTGCTTCTTCATTTGGGGTGGAGTGGTTTGCCACTCCAACTTATTTGACAGGTGAGAAAACGGGGACAAACAAGGTTAAGTGCCTTGCCCAGTGTCACACATACACACACACACACACACACACACACAGCTAGTGTCTGAGACACATTTGAACTCAGCAAGATGACCCTTCCTAACTTCAGACATAGCACTCTATCCACTGTACCACCTTATTAAAACAGGGGGTGGAGGGAAGAGAAGGAGAGAGAGGGAGAATGTGAAAGGGAGAGAGGGAGAGAGGAAGAGGAGAATATCCATGAGAAGATAACTTCAGCAGTGTAGAGAGTTCAAAAAGGATGATGATGAAGACTTAGAAAAAGTCATTAGATTTGGCATTTAAAAGGTTATAGGTAACTTTGGAGAGAATGCTTTCAGTCAAATGATGAAATCTGAAGCCAGAGTACAGGGAGTGTAGAATCAAGTGAGATGTGAGAAAGTGGAGGCATGGAGTGTGGTCTATGTTCTTGGAGAGGTTAGTTATGAAGGGGAGGAGAAAATATTGGATGAAAACTAATGGGGATGGTTTGATCTGATAAAAGTTTTATAAGGTCAGGGGAAGCACATGCTTGTGTGTAGGCAAAAGGGAAGCATCTAGTATACTAGGAGAGATTTTGTTTTTAAAGAAATTCTTAGAAGCCCCTTTGAGAGTTGGAATATTCTGAATATTACTTAGTCCAATAGCCAGTCTGGATTTTGAATTGAGTGAATATTACGGAAGGCAGCTCAGCTGATTGAAACAGATACAGAATAGCTGAGTTCCTCAGTTTATCTGATGTTTGAAGGTAAGCTCCTTGAGGCAAAGGACTGTTGTGTTTCTGTCTTTATATACCTAACATCCAATAGTCACTTAATAAATGCTTGTTGAATTATTTATGATCCACCATGTTTCTTGCCTGACACTAAGTAGTCTTGAATTTCAGTGTGGCAAGAGCCTTCTCAGTTTGGACAAATCTAATCCATGATTGCCTTCTCTTTTTGTATTGACTGTGTTGACATCAGAGGAGCAGGAGAAGAAATGCTATTTGACTGAGCTGCTCCTGGTGGTTGGTAGTTCTAACAACAAATCAAACAGCAGTAATGACATAAAAGTGAGGTGTTGTTTTTACTGAAGTTGGAGTCAGGAGATGTAGATCATATTTCTGACTTTCTGTCTAATGTGGGGCAGATCACTTATCCTACCTGATAGAGGCCCATCTGAAAAAATGGTTGTAACAAATCTAACCCTGTTTTGCTCATTTCCACTTAAATGGAAAGGAACATTGTAAAGATTTAGTAGATTAATAAAAATAGGTACATCTAGAAAGTGTTTTGAGCTCCTTTGAACTAGGTGCTGTATAAATTCAAAGTATGAATATATGTGTCAAACTCTGAATTGCAAGAAAGATGGGAAACAATGAACTGAGAGCATTTGGCTTTCATCCAGTCGTGCTACCAGGCAACACCATTAGAAATCTAAAGTTTGTCTATAAAAAGGCAGGGGTTTATATTATAAGGCTTTGTTCCATTTTTTTTTTGGTTCTTTACTATGACTGTTCCTCCTTCTCAGTCCATTAAATACTCATTGCCTAGGCTTCCTGGAACCTTAGCCAGGTATCATTTCAGGTGGCTTACCTTTCAGGTGAGTGGTTTACCTTTGTCTCTGTTGTCTGGCTTTAACAATAAACACATGACTCTGCCTGAGATGGATTACCATACTACGTGTCAGGGACAGTGAATAGAACATGAGATGTCCTACTTCATACATTTGTGTTCATGTGTATGTTCATGTTCTTAGAGAGTTTCCCAGGTCATACAGTCAGTATACATGTGAGGCAGGAAATGAACACAGGTCTCTTTGGCCACAAAGTCAGTCAGCTCTCTATCAAGAACT
Organism: Potorous gilbertii; assembly: GCA_028658325.1. Classification (NCBI taxonomy): domain Eukaryota; kingdom Metazoa; phylum Chordata; class Mammalia; order Diprotodontia; family Potoroidae; genus Potorous; species Potorous gilbertii. Next base: position 472,663,868 of record CM053771.1, on the reverse strand, counting down.
TCATATTGCCACTAAAGACCTCTCTGTTTAATTTATACACAAACTTAATTTATATGTATAGATATGCTTATATGTATATGTGTGTATGTATATATGTATATAATTTATATGCACAATTATATACAAATGGCAGTTGGTGATATGAGATTAGAGCTTAGCAGAGAAATTAGGACTAGATTTATGGATGTAGGAATCTTCAGCATAAAGAGGTTAAGTTGAGAATTGCACCCAGGTTTAGACACTTACTGTGACCCTGGGCAAGTCACTTTGCCCTGTTTACCTCAATTTCTTTATCTATAAAATGAGCTGGAAAAGAAAATGGTAAATCACTTTAGTATTTTTGCCAAGAAGACCCCAAAAGCAGTCACAAAGAGTTGGATATAAGTGAAAAATTTTTGTGTGTCCATATGTGTGTGTGTGTGTACATATATATACATATATATGTGTGTGTGTGCATATCTTTTGATTATGTATATTATATATACGCACAAAAATGCACACATGTGTGTGCCATGTGTATGTATTTGTCAAAAGAACTTTTTAGCTGAAGTACCATGTGGATAGAGAATCAAAACAAGGAATACTGAGTATAGTGACTGAATGACCCTGGACAAATCCCTTAATTTCTCCATGCTCTATACTGGTGGTATCAAATTCCAATAGGAATGGAGGATACTAAACCATAAAAAAAAATCCCTGCAGGTCATGTTTTGACTTAATTTTTATTAATTTTGTTAAATGTTTCCCCATTGCATTTTAATCTGCTTGGAGTCACACCCAGGAGTATCTTAGGCCACATGTGACTGGTATCCCATATGTTTAATAACTTTGATCTAGAAAACTTTCTGAGAGTTTTAGTTTCATAGAAGGTTCTGACCTGCAAAAGTGGAGGGAGTTTCCTTGATAGAAAAAAATATATCACAGATATATGTATATATGCGTATGTGTGGACACCACGTGGCACAGTAGATAGCGTGCCTGGCCTGAAGTCAGGAAGACTCACCTTCCTGATTTCAAATTCAGCTTCAGATACTTACTGTGGTCAAGTCACTTAACCCTGTTTGCCTCAGTTTTCCTCATCTGTAAAATGTAGGAGAAGGAAATGGCAAACCACTCTATCTTTTCCAAGAAAACCTTGGTTGATGTCACCAAGAGTCAGACATGACTGAAAAACAGTATAGGTATGTGTATATATATATATATATATGTGTATAACTATATATGCATTCACATGTGTATGTGCATAGACAGCAACAGTAGGCTTTCAGTAGTACTGTGACATTGTGGATAGAGTTGGAGACATATATGTGTGTATGTATATGCATACACACATATTTAATTGATATACATTACATATATTCGGCTAGATACAGATACATACATTTTTAAAAAAGAATTCTTCAGTGGCAGAGAGAACTAAAAAACACATAAATGATATGTATGTTGCATTTTTCCACTGTTAGGAGTCCAGAACAATTTTCCATGAGCTGAACATAACATTAGCCTGGTAATGAACTTAGAAATTCTTGTCTGATACCAGTTACAATGAATATTAATCTTTGAGACTATGGCCATCCTATAAAAACTCATTCTGTATGTGACTTTCCCCCTGAATTTAATTTAGATATTTTCCAGACTCCAATTTCTATATTTATCTTTCTTCCTAATAATTGATCTCTTAATACTAAATAAGGAGATTTTTAAAAAAAAATGACTGACCTCTCCTCTTCAGCCAAACTTTATCATTTCATTCCTCTTTTTCTTTTTTTGTACTCCAAACTAATAAATCCTTCTGGCAAAAGTTGTTGAATGTAATTGGCACAGCACTCAAATAAAAGGGTCTAGAATTTTATTAAAAACTATCTTGACCTATAATTGTTTTCTCTACCTTTTTGCTGAGCAATTCCTAGAATAACTTGAGCTAAATCCTAGTTTTCCCTTTTGAAGAAAATAAGATCACTTTGCAAAAATAAGCAGTATTCTTATAATATAGTTTCAGTGACACATTTGCTCTAGCTTTATAATTAGCTTTTTCCATCTTTTGGAATTTACTGTGACTTCAAATAACATTTGCTAGGTCAACATGCATATGTTTTACTGTTGCTGATACTTTAAAAAAGATTCTTTTAGATGAGGAAATTATGGGAAGAAGCTACATTCTCTTGTCATCATCCTTCCATCCCAGTCTCCTGGAGCTATCCCTCATTTCCTCATGCATTATCTGCCCTTTTAGCCTCCAACAAGCCTGCTGTCTTGTCTTCAGTTAGTCTCCCAAGCCTGCAGTTTCTCCCTTTCTGGTCCATCTTTCACTCAGCTGCAAAAACAATTTTCCTTATACACAAATCCAAGTGTATTACCCTCATTGGCTCTCCACTGGCCTGCCGGTACAATAAAATGTCTTAGCTTGGTAATTATAACTGTCTGCCACCTTTACTAGGTTTCTATTCCATTCTGTTTAATAAATTATACTAACCTGAACTGCTAAATCTCCTGATTGCTCTTGCCCTCTCTGGCCTCTGCTGTCTATAGTCCGCCTGGAGTAGATTCCCTCTACATCTGTGCTTTTGAACTGCATCAAGGCTTTGTTCAAGGGGTACCTCTTCCATATCTCCATGCTCTCTCCCCATATTTCATGTAGTATTTTGCCTCTGATACTTTCTTTTGTTTTTCTACCTTGTGTCATACTCATTTACCTACCTCTATTTTAGTCCCATTTAGTAGATTTCAAGGTCCTTGAGGGCAGGTATTATCTTTATATCTTTATTGCCATCCATCACAGTGCTTGATCATAGAAACAGAGTAAGTACTTGTTGCTATTTGCTGAATTTTTCTTCCAATAAAATAAAAGGGAAGCTATACATAGAGCCCAATTATTTATCTCTTTGTTACAAGGCAGAAAAATTAAATGTCATATATTCACTAAGCATCTGCTTTGTGTTTCCTGGATTTTCTAAAGTGAATTCTCATAGAAACTACATTGATGAAACATTCGTGGCTTTGTGTTCCATAATGTGTATTTGTTTAAACAGTGCATTGTTTATCGAGGGAAAAGATAACTGTGATAAATTGCTTCAGCTTTTCCACTTACTTTTCCTCGTGGCTCTAAATCCCAGTTTTGAGTCTAAAAGAAAGTTCATCTCCTTCAGCTAAGCTTGTTTCTTCCTCCTGGCTATCTGTTAAGTTTTTCTTACCCAGAGATGAATCTAGGAATCCTTTCACTGGGGACAAAAATCTTTCTGCTTATTGAAGGAGATGGTGGCAGAGGAGACAGAATGATTGCAGGTACTTTTGCATCACAAGAGGAAGCAGCTTGTCCTCTGGGAGAGTCTGACCCCTGACATCACAGACTTGGGAAGGGGGAGGCAGTGGGCACTTGGAGAAGAGAACCAATCAAACCCCAAGGACAACAGCCCAAGAGAGGTTTCTCAGGCTGATGGAGCTGGTCCTCACTGCGAAGAGAAAGCAGTCCTCTTTGGACTTGGGCTTTCTGAGGCCACATCCTATTCTAATCAAGACTGCTTCCTCAGCCACTCAAACTCTTCTTTCATTTTGCTTTCTTCCTTCACTTATATAATCTCATAGATCCTACTACCTTTCTTCCTTTTCTATCTCCCTCCATACATCCCCCATTTTCTCTTAACCCCTTTTTCCTCTTCTTATTCTTTATGTACATAGAATTCTTACATTCTCAAAGAAGCTATTAAAGGAAAATTGCTTCTTATTCCTGTGTGGCAGGTAGAGTGTTTTCCCCCTCTTGAATATCACTGAGTAGTTCTAATACAAGTGAAGAAATAATTCTTCTTTTTGCTTAGTGAGGGTACTTTTGAGAAGTAGAGAGCAGAATGGTCCATTGTAGAAATCAATATTCCATGGTGTGTGGCGGGGGTGGAGGGGTTGAGGAGATATAAAAAGGTTTGGAACAGCCAAGGTAGATGGCAGGATAGCACAAATAGACTAGACAAGAGAAGGATGATTGCCTTGGGGAGCCAGCTGAGAATAGATAACACATTTGTCATTTACTTAGTTGGTCTTGTTTATACCTTCCTCCATCTCCACAAAACCTTCTCCAGGCTAAACATGCTCATCTCTTTTACTAATCCTTAGATGATAGTGTTTCAACCCCCTCAAACGATGAATCCTAGAATAGAACCTCATATTCCAGATCCATTCTGACCAGGGTAAAGAACAGTAAGACTCCATTCTCTTTCTTTCAAGACATTGTGTTCTCTTAATGAAGCCTGGGATCCTGTTAGTTTTTATTGGTGCCCTATTGTACTCTTTACTTATGTTGGGTTTGCAGCCTACTCAGACCCCTAGATCGTTTTTACATGAATTTTTATCTAGCCTTATATTCTCCTCATCTTGTACTTAAGCAAATTATTTTTGAACCCAAATATAGAATTTTACATTTATCCTTATTACCATGTTGTGTATTAGCCATCATACCTTGTGCCATTCACAAAACATATACGTGTGTGTGTGTGTGTGTGTGTGTGTGTGTGTGTGTGTGTGTTTGTGTTCCTTCAGCCATGTTGATAAAAAGTTTGGACAGAAGACATCCCAAGACAAAGTCCTGGGATGCTTCCATAGAGATCTTCCCCAGCTTTGCTATAGTGGCATTAGTATATACTCTTTTATCCTAGTCATTCAATGAGTTCTGAAGCCACTTAACTAAACTATTCACCTACCTTTGCCCAGCTTCTTTATAAGAATATCACTAGACATTTTATCAAAAGCTTTCACAGAGGTACAGGTGTGTGAATAGATATAAACAGAAATGATGGTACTTGTGATATTTTTTTGTTAATCCACTTTGGCTTTTAGCAATCATCACTTCCTTCTTTTAGTGTTCATATGTGATCCTTTTAATAATCCATCCTGGAATTTTGTTAGAAATTGAAATTATAGGTCACCAGTCTTTTGAAAATTATTATGGTATTTGCCTGTGTCAAATTCCCATTCTCCATGATTTTTTTGAAGATTTAATCGACAGATATTCATTGGTCACATCTATAGTGCCTCTGGAGTTGTGACTTGAACTCCTTCAGGGTAGCAAGGTTATTATCTCTGACTCTCACTTTACTTATCTTGAGTTAAAATGATTTTTTAAAAAAATCATTTTTGTTCTTTATTTCCCACTTTGAAGGTAATTTACCTTGGTAGAGAAAACAGAGCAAGATAGGAGTTAAGTACTTTTGCTTTTGGCGTATTGTCTATTACTATCTTCTCAAATACCCCTATATATGTTTTCTTGCCCCCAAATTGCATGTCCTATTTCTTTGATGTCTCTTCAATTCATTAGCATGAAAGGTTTCTATTTTATTGCATTTCAGTCACCTTTTTGGTGCAGAGAATACACTACCACTTGTATTAGTTTTAAAAGCATATGTAACCCTGTGCCCCCTGAATTGCTTATCATATGGCAGCCATGCCAATTAATACTGGAAGCATTGTAGAAGGATGGCAATTCTATGTGTGTATATGGATTCATTTTCTGTGCTATCTTCTGGGAATAAGAATGAAATTACTGGCTGTTAAAGGAGCAAAATGGTCATCCTTCTGTCCACTCAATAGACAGCAGAGCTGGTTGAGGAGAAACCCTTTCCCCCCTAGAAAGAAAACCTGTTAGAAAGGGGTTTGACCTTTATGGCATATCTACTTCATGGCCCTTCTGCTCGGACAAAGGAAACATACATGAATGAAGTCAGTGGGGTTCCAAGATTACTCTAGATGAAGCCCCCCAAATATTGCCCATAACTGAAGGTTCAGCTTTTGGAGGATAACAAAACATGACCTAGAGAAGAAAACCTGATTACTTCAGTAATCATCCCTGTAAGCCAGACCTGCCATAAGTAATTAGAAATCTCATTGTCCTTCCAGTAACGAGACATCTGGGCAAAGCATTTCTGATTCAAGAGAAGTTTTCAATAAAACAAATTCACTTTACTTCTGTTTATCATTGAATTTAAAGTTCAAGGACCTGTTTTATTTCCCATCAGGCAACAATGATTTCTCTCCACTTAAGAGGAAAACAAGCAGAACTCTACCTTCCCAGGCTTGATGTGGAGGTGGGGTATTTATTAGCCCTTCTCTTTCCCTCTGAACAAATGAACCTAATCAAAGATGTAGGACAGTTGTATGGGACATAGGAGGGAGGCAATGGGAGTAGAGAGAATGGTCCTTCCCCCTTTTATCCTCTTCTCGTACTTACCCACAGGCTGAAGGGGAAGGCACCAGGCAGTTCCGTATTGACATATCTAAATGAGACACATTTTGTAGAGTTTGCATCATTACTCATCCATAGAGTTGTCACAACTAGAACCATATGCCTGCTGAAGCTTATTCAACAAAGAACTGTACACGGAAACATTATGTTCACTGGCTTTGAGGACGTCTGTGCTCTTGTGGATTTAACTACACACAGGCTTCTCTGAGCAGATTATTATTTTTTTCAGAGTTGTTCCTTTCTCTCCTGCTTGATCCAAACAGTAACTCCAGAAAAGTGAATGATCACTGTGGTCCACAAGATGATTGAATCTTTTTACTTTCCCTCCTAAGGAAGCAGATGTCTCATGCTAGTTTTGACTCATTTATTGCCTTTCTGGGGTCAATTTAGCAATGTGAGCTAGAAACGACTGTAGAAATCATTGGGTCCAACCCCTTCATTTTACAGAGGAAAAAAACTGACGAGAGAAATTATTACTTTCTCAAGGTCACATAGCTAGTAAGTATTCTTTGCCTCTTCTTTCCTTCCTTCCTTCATCCCTCCTTCCCTCTCTCCCTCCCTCCCTCCTTCTCTCTTTCTCTGTTTTTTTCTTTCTTTCTTCCTTTGCTTGCTTTCTTTCTTTCTTTCCTTCTTCCTTCCTTCCTTCCTTCCTTCCTTCTCAATACCATATGCTCTTGTATAGGGATATCTTATGATCATTTTGGTGTGGTTTTCAGTATCAAGCTTGGGAAGGATCTTTTGCCCCAAAAGTGTCATGTACCTACAAACAGTGGTGAAAACATTTATGGGGGAACTTAAAACAGAAAACTGAAGAAAAATCTAGTCATGAATGACAATATGTGTTTAGGCTAAATATGTGAAATTGAATGACAGTAGTAGCTGATAACAAGTCCTAAAACCTTTTCATGTGTTTCAGCAAATTTCAGTATCCAACTGAAATATAAAATAAAAAAAAACACCTGAATAAACAAAAATAAAGAGCTGAAAATAAAAAACCTTCCTTTCCCTTATATCCTTGCCAAACAATTCAGAATTGTACTCCTAGAATAAAAATGTGAGTTTTCTTGCACTTTCCACCAACCTGATTCTGAGCCACTTCCCCCTCATCATCGACTTGATCATGGCTGAGTTCTTAGTTATCCCTGTTCCTTCACTCCCAAAGGAAAAGCAAGATCAGAGATTTCTCCTTAGTGTAAGTAAGGGTCATAAGCTCATCTTACGTACCCCAGATATTTTCAGCTCAGGAAAAGAAAACAAACAAAAAACTACTTTTGTGCCTACATTTGCTCCCTAGACATGTAGACCATTACTTATTTTCATAGAAGATTTACTTTCCAGGACTAGTAGAAAGATAAACAGATAACAGACACTCCACTAACTTTCTAACACATTTCTGTTTACTTTATATCGTAACTTGTATGATGTACCTTTGAAAAAAAGAGTGAATGAAAAAGAAAACACTTATGAAGCATTTAATATTTGCCAAGCATTGTTAGAATGAAGTGGAGTAGTAGGACTCTAGACCTAAGTTATGCCTACTATGTGGCATGTACAAATCCATTTTTACTGCTTTACTTCCATGTGAGCTAGTAATAACCAGGTTTTGTTGATAGATAGGTTGTTACCTTTGAACAAGATAAATTATTTTTTAATTGGTCACTGGTGATATTATTCAAAATACAATTTTATTTTAGACTACTATCTGTCCAATATCCTTACTTGAAAAACTGGTAATTTTTTAAAAAGTATTCTTCCTTTGGGCAACTATATGGTACAATAGATAGAGTATTGGAAGACTCATCTCCCTGAGTTCAAATCTGACCTCAGATACACACTTGCCCAGTGTGATCCTGGGCAAGTCACTTAACCCTGTTTGCTTCAGTTTCTTCCTTTTTAAAAAATTAACTGGAAGAGGAAATGACAAATCACTTCAGTATCTTTGCAAAGAAAATCCCAAATGGTGTGACAAAGAGTTGGATACAACTAAAAAGCGACTGAACTGAACAAGCCAACTCAGCTACTGATTTTCATATTTCTAACCCTAACCCTAAAATGAACTACAGCATTACGCTGAAGCCCAGAGTAACACTCTGAATTGATTTTTTTGTTGTGTTTCTTGATGTCCTTCTCCCTGTGTCAAGATCCTTCCATATCAGGCTTTGTCATATGTTCTGGGTGAAGAAAGGAAAAGGAAAAAAAGAAAAAAAATCTGTCACCAAGGGGCTTACATACCACATTAGATATGCCATTCTATAGTTCAGATTGGGAAACATTGACCTAAAGAGATCTCAATAAGTTCCATTTTCTAGCTTTACAAATAGCTTTGGAAAATTGTCAGACTCATGAAGATTTTGGTTGGTTGTGAATATTCCATTATTCCCAGGTTTTTGTTTTTGTGTTGTTTAGAGTTCTACTCTCCCTCCATATCATTAAGCTGAGAAAAAACAAGTACCTGTTTGTAGCCAGCATGACTAAAAATGTTCCATAGACAGATTCCTTTGGAAAACAAAGAAAATAGACCTCTAGAAAGAGACAGGCTTATGTCTGCTATCAGAGAATGCCTTCAAGAAATTCCTCCCCTTTCCTGCTTTATCACACACACTTTAGCACTGCTATGATGTTCCACTTTCTAGCCAAGTTCACCATCCCCAGAAATGGACACATTGTCCTCTCTGACTGGAATGCTCTCTTCATCTCACTTTCTGTTGAAATTCTACCCATACTTTAAAATTCAGCTCAGATGCTCTCTCCTCTTGGAAATCTTCACTAATTTTTCTGAGATGGCAAATTTTTTAGACCTCAAAAAGCTTCTTATGCAATTATGAATTTTTATAGCTGTTTATATTCCATATCTCTCCCATTCCATGGGCCATATCTCATTTAATCTTTGTTTTTCCTACCCCCCTCCTTGCCTCCATGCAAAAACAAATAAACAAAATAAATTAAAATCAATAAGGCCCATAATCTATGTTCTTAATAAACATTTATTGAAGCAGAAGTTTATTCTGCATTGGGCTAGCCATATCATCCCATCCCACAGGCTTGAGTTCCTTCATCTGCAAAATTAGCAAGTTGGACCAGCCTCCTTTCAGTTCTAAATTTCTGTCTTATCTGTGATTATATGATCCTCTTTTTAAAAATAGTACTGAAACATTTGGACCAGAAGTTATTTCCATATCATCTTTCAATACCAATCAGTACCACTAGTGACAAGAGAGACTGCATTTATTCTTTTGGTTAGTTGCCCAACAATTACTGAATCCCTACTTTATGTGTGCTATCATACTTAAAAACCATTTTTAAAAAAAAGGAGATTGCATAATCTTCTCTCATCATGCATCATAATCAGTGTGTGTTTTTTAATACCTGATCTAACTCCACAGTTTTTGCTTTTAGTACTTATTTTGTTTTCATTGAAATGGTGAAGAGTTGCCACTTTCCACTTTTCAAATACTACTGGCCACTTCCTTCTCACCGTCTCCCCTCCCCCACAATGGCATGCATTTAAAATAAGGACATAATCGTGAACAATTGGATCATGAGAAACAGATGTCTTTGTACACGAGAGTAGTTGGAGATAGGGAAATCTTGAAGAAAATCAACCTTTTTTCTTTCTCATTCTTTGGGGGTAAATAAGACAGTTTTCATTTTTAGCCTCTGGTTAGATGTATGTTACTTATACTAAAGCTGATCATTAGTCATAGAGTCTTGGAATGTCTAAGTTGAGAGTCTGTGGGAGGCTGGAGAGTGTAAAGCAGGAGAGTGAGACCCATGATAATAGTGCTTGGAACTCTGTTTAATTGGCTGTGGCCCCATGAAGAGTTGGATTTGGTAGACAAAGCTCTTCCCACCAGGAAACTTGTAACCCTAGAGTCTATTGTGACTTCCCTGAGTTACTGCAGTGGTGTAGCTCTACTTATATTGAGTGCCCCACTGCTTGACTGTTGAGCATTACGCTCCAGTTTTAACTTTGATTAGGAATATATCCAGAGGTTCCCTACTTATTCACAGCCCTCCCTCCTTAAATTCCTCCTTTAGAAATCTATTAACATGAGAGTACTATTACTCAACCCTTAATCACTGAACCTTTCTGTTTTGACAGAGCACCCAAGCAGACTGGAGACCTCCACTGATACCAAAGACCCTGCCCAATAACATTTATTTCTTCTTGGCCTCTCCATTTCTGGGCCTGGGAAGGTGAGGCTGTTTGTCCGGGCTCTGCTTAAGGACTAGAGGTCTCTTCACCTTGAAATCAGTTCTCCAGTTTGGAGGTAGGTGGTGATTGGCACACTGAGCCTTTGAGAGGGTGAGCGGTGGCAGAACAACTTCTGGAGTAGCCAGGTTTTCATTAATGCAAGAAAAAAAAAGGAATGTGAAAACAGGATCTAAGATGAAAGTTTTAGAACAAGACTTCTAGAGGGCATAGTGGAAGGAGAGAAGTCAGGGCAAGATAGGATCATGGAATGGGTAGTTATGATCTGTAGGAGGTGTAAAGCAGGAGGCTATAGTAGGAGTAGAAAGATTTAATTTAGGCAGCCCCCAGTTTTGAATCACAGGAATTAGGAGAAGGAGTAGATGGGAGTTTGCGAGTTAGTACAGGTGTTCCCATTCTCAAGGGTTCTATGAAAATGGAAGATGGCATCAGTTTTTACTTTCTCAGACTCTAGAGCAAAGGGGAACTGGGATTGGACAACCTATTAATCAGGCCCCCAGGGGTATTATTAAATCTAAATTTAATTAATTTATATATAATTTATATTGTACATATATATACATATATAATTTAAACTTAAATTTAGTGCCAGTTAATTCATCCCTTCCCAGTATGCTAGCAGATGATGTGTAGTCAAGAGATTCCTTGCACATGGAACATATGCTTGGGTCTTGGATGGGACCAATAGCTGAAATTCTGCTCCTAGATGAAGTTTTAACAGGAACAGATCTGGCATATGAGAGACTAGTTGTAGGTAATGTCCAAAAGGTGAGAGGCCTGGTGTCTATAATTTTTAGAGCTATTATGAAGGACTGAGGCATTTTATTTTATATATGTGTGTGTGTATGTATGTATATGTATAGACATACATATACATACATGTATATACATATATGTGTATATATGGTTTGGTGAAGCCTTCACACATGGAAGTAGCTTCAGGCTTTCAAATCTAATTTCTGAATCCTTAGTGGTAAGGCAAGTGTTGAAGTATTATAGTAGTTATACAGGGCACAGTAGATTTTTTCTCCACAAAGTAAAGATACTTCCAGATTCTCCCCACCCCTATCTCCGTAGGGGCAGAATTACACAGAACAGCTTTATCCAAGGTGAGTGATAGAGAAGAGAGGTAAAAGACTTGGGGCTAGAATCTTAATGTTAACATAGGTCTCCACCTGCCTGAGTGCTTTTTCTTTAAGTTTTATTGGTGTACTTTTTTTAACATTGCAAGCATTTATAGATTACTTCATGAGAGGTTTCTTATAACTAAGTTGTAAAGTTATGTAAAATTAACATTCTGCTTGATGATAATTCAAGGGCTATGGTTTTGTTGTTAAATAGGGCTGACTCCTTGGAATGTATACATTTATTGGGGATATGCTTGTTTGGATATGGCATCTTAAGGCTGAATTCACTTTCTTGATTACCATCTCATCCTGTTGATTCATACTGAGTTTGTAGTCCACTAAAACTCCTATGCCTTTTTTATAGCCATATTTGTTTATAGCATGTTGAACTAATCCTATGTTGAATTTTTACTTTTTTTTCTGATTATTTAAACTGAAATATAACAGTTTCCTATTATAGTCAATTCATTATTGTTCTGTCCTGTCTAGATCTTTCTGGATATTAATTGCTATTCCTCATATTAACACTGCCACCCAGTTTTGTGGCATCCAGAGATTAATAAACATGCCATCTATGGTTTCATCTAGGTCTCATAAAAATTTTTAATAGAATAAGGCAAAAGAGAGCTCTATATACTGCTCCACTAGAAACTTCTTCCCTGGATGACGTAAAGACATGCCTTTTTATCCAGTTATTCAGTTAATTCTAACTGTATTCTCATAGTGCTCATTTCTCCCTCCCCTGTACCACAGGGTTTAATGATTTTCTTTCTCAAATGATGTGCTGAAATATAGCTATATATTTCCAAGGCTTTCTTCTGGCCTAGCAATCTAAAAATGCTATCGAAAAAGGAAGTCAGGTTGGTTTGATAAGTCTTGTTCTTAATGATCCCATGCTGGCTTTTAGTGATCACCTTGTCCCTTTGCTAGCACTCAGAAGTCTATAAGTCATCCCTTTAATAAATAATACTTTCTTCAAATTTACTAGCAGATGACATCAGTTTTGCTGGAGTATTGCTTCATCTAGGTTTCCTGGAGGTACTGAAAACTTGAAAAAGAACATCAAAACTCTAGTATGATGGTCACAAAGTTTTATGGTCTTGATTCCATTTCAGAATTTAGAGACCTTGCTGAGGCAGGTACTCAGAAAATTTTGCCATCAGTAGCCTTATTGAGGTTAGGGAACTGTTAGGAACCTGTTGCTTCCAGAACAATTTGTTTAACATGTTTATAAATTTAGATTAAAAGCATAAGAATAGAGAACTCTGAAGAAGCTACTTTTTAATAGAATTGATCCTAGATAGTAAATCCATGATACTTTGTTATCAAAATAAGGAGTAAGAACTGGGATACCCCTTTGATTACTCTGTATCTCTGGGAGGGATTAATACATTTATCTTCCCTCATCCCCTGCCCCACGTCACTCAAACAAGGGGCAACACTATCTTAAGGAGCGGCAGTATACTTAGGTAGCTTGTGGGAATAAATATTATCTATTCATATTTTAAGTCCAGATGGATTATCTTCATGAGAGAAGTGCTGGAAATTTCTTTCAGGAGAAGATAGAAGAAAAAATTTCCATGAGAGAAAAAAGAAAGAACAACTTTGGCATTTACCATATTTTCAGAGAGAAAATGAGGGGGAGGGAGAGGAGAGAGAGAGAGAGAGAGAGAGAGAGAGAGAGAGAGAGAGAGAGAGAGAGAGAGAGAGAGACAGACAGGGAGAGAGAGAGACAGAGAGAGAGAGACAGACAGGGAGAGGGAGAGCAGGAAGGAGAAGGAGAGGAAGGAGGAGGTGTTCCCCTATTAGAAACAGAGGATTTGGGTGTGGGCAGAAAGGGAGGAAGGGAGAGAGGAGAGGAAGGGAGGAAAGAAAAGAGGTGAGAGAGAGAGAGAGAAAGACAGAGACAGACAACAGACACAGAGAGACACAGACCAAGAGGGGGAAAGGTGAGAAAGGGAGGGAGGGAGGGAGAGAGAAAATTCATCTTTAGATTTAGGTCACATTTAACTTCTGGGCAGCAATTTGTCAGAAGGCATTGTTGCCGCTTTGCTTTTCTCTTAGGAACATACAAAAAACTTTATTGTTTTGCCTATTGCTATATGCTCAGACCACTCCTTGTGGCTGTTCACAGGTAAGGCCTCACTAATAATGACTTTGCTCAGGGACTGTTTTGTTATTGAAAGTAACACTTTTCCACCGGTTAATCTTATTCTATAAGCAATAAGATGTATATTTCTCAGGTCCCTTTTAGATCCTCCTTTTGTGTGAGATCCTAATGTTTCTGAAGGCATACATACACACACACATACACATGCACTCTCACATAGACACACGCACACACACAGGCACTCACGCAGACACATATGCATGTACACACACGCACACACAGAGAGACATACACACACGCACACATACACATGCACTCTCACATAGACACGCGCACACACACACATGCATGTACACACACATGCACACACAGACATACACACACGCACACATACACATGCACTCTCACATAGACACACGCACACACACATGCACTCACGCAGACACACATGCATGCACACACAGACATACATACACACACATACACATGCACTCTCACATAGACACACGCACACACACATGCACTCAC
>CM053771.1:472635615-472649164 GCA_028658325.1 Potorous gilbertii | reverse complement strand
GTATTGTTCTTCCTCATCAGAAAGGAAAAGCAGAAACATCTGGTCACCAAGAAAGTAACCTTCTATGGTCTTATTTTTTTCCCTTTTCTGGGCATTTTCCCAGCCAGTTACTTGACTTCTGTGATTCCGGTCCACCCCCACCTAGATCTGCCCAGCTAGTGCTTGACATCTGAGATTCAAATGCTGCTCCCCAGCCTCAGTGCTTTGAGCAGTGGTCCCAGCTGCTATTCAGTGGGATTAAGTTCAGGTTCTCAGGTGGGGGCAGGGCTGCCTCCCAGGCTCAGTTCCCTCAGGGGGGTTATGTGGAGACCTTCAGGAATGGATCTGAGGTCCTGCCTGCTCCAGGAGCCTCTGGCCGCCCGCTGCCTCTGCCACTGCCTCCTGAGGGGGCCTGAGTTATGGAGACACCCTGCTCCCCTCTCAGCCAGCCCAGAAATCTCTCTCACTGACCTGTAGTGCCTGTGAGTTGAGGGACCTTCGTGCCCGCTGGAGATTATGGTCCCTGAAGCCTGCTTAGATCCGCTCCTCTTGGTGCCTTGTGGCAAGGAAGGGCTGGGCTCCACTTCCATCCAGTGCATGACGGACCTTTGGAGTCAGTTTTTCAGGGCACTCTGGAACGGAAATCTCCTTCACTCCATTGCTGCACAGCTTCCACTGCTGCAGAATTTGTTGGGAGTTCTTTTTACAGGAAATCCATGGGCTCTGGGTTCGGAGCTAGCGTATGTGAATCCTTCTACTCCGCCATCTTGGCTCCTCCCCGAGATGATTTGGAGTTGGAGATAGAAAGCATTGCCCCCTGCTCCAAGAATGAAAACAGGAAAAAGGAAGATGCTGCAAAGTATGAACTTAACATTGATCTTTGATAAAATTCTAATTGTTAAATAAACTCTTTGTGGCTGACTAAAAAAGAAAGTTAGCAAGGATTTATCAGAAACATATCATGCTGACTAATCTCATTTACTACTACACTTAAGGTAGATTAGGGAAAAGCAACATGCACAGTAGACTTGGATATCAAGGAGATATTTGACAAAGTCCCTTAATGAAATCCTTATGGACAAGGTAGAAGTGCTACAGGCTGGATAATTGTAGTTAGGTAGATTTAAATGTGGTTAAATGACCAGATCCAAAGAAAGCTATTTAATTAATTCATGTTCCCCTGGAGGGGAGGATTCTTGTGGTATGCTGCAGGATTTTGTATTCTGTTCTATTCAGAGTTTTTATCAATGATTTTGATGAAGTTATAGATGGCATATTTATCAGATTTGCAGGTGATATTAATTGAGTTATTCAGAAATATATGTTAGTTGCCTTCTGTGCACAAAATGCCTGCACTGGTATTGGAGAAGTACAAAATTGAGAAGAAACAGTATCCTTCCTTTATAAAGTTTACAGGGGGAATTATACAAAAATAGGTAATGATACATGTTATATGGTAACATTAGAGATTTGTAAAGCACAATACAATGTAAAGTCCACAAGGGAAAGTCTAGTGTATAGAAGATCAGTGGTGTGTTTGTGTGTGTTGTAACCTAGAAAATTTCATAAAAAAGTTGGCATTTCAGATGACACTTTAGAACAGATGAAATGGGAGTGATATATTACTTAATGTTATTTATATTACTTTACTAAGTGTTCAGCTATAAAATTAGAATAATATTTAATTAATTAAATTAAATTAATTTAAATTAATTTTCTAAATGCCAGAAATTATTATTAAGAACCATTGCAATTATTAATAATCATTGACATTTATATAGCATTTCTGAGGTTACATAGTACTTTACCGAAAACATCTCATTTGATCCTCACAATGGATCTGTGAGGTAGGATCCATTATTATTTTTATTTTATAGTTGATGTAACTTAAACTCAGAATTATTAAGTGACTTGCCAAGAATCTTAGAACTGATAAGTGCCTGAAAAAGGATTTGAAACTTGGTCTTCTCCCACCCCCCACTTTTAAATAGTATTTTTTCCAATTATATGTAAAGACAGATTTTAGCATTAATTTAAAAAATTTTGACTTCCAAATTTTCTCCCTCTCTCCCTAAGATGGTAAACAATTTTGATATAGATTTTGTATGTACAATCATGTAAAATGTTTCCATATTAGTCATGTTGTAAAAGAAGAAATAGACCAAAAGAAAAAAAAGTGTGAAAATAGTATACTTCAATCTGCATTTAGACTCCATCACTTCTTTCTCTGAAGGTGAATAAGATTTTCCATGAGTCTTTTGGAATTGTCTTGGATCATTGTATTGCTGAGAAGAGCTAAGTCATTCATAGTTGATCATGATACAATGTTGCTGTTACTACATACAATGTTCTAGTTCTGCTGACTTCACTTTGTATCAGTTCCTATAAGTCATTCCAGGTTTTTCTGAAATCGATCTGCTTGTTATTTTTTATTTGAACACAACTTGTTCAAACATTCCTCAATTGAGGGGCATCCCCTCAATTTCCAATTCTTTGCCACCACGGAAAGAGCTGCTATAAATATTTTTGTACAAGTTAGTCCTTTTGCCTTTTTAAAAATCTTTTTGGGATACAGATTTAGTAGTAATATTGTTATATCAAAGGGTGAATGAACCCTGGTCTTTTTTTTTTTTTTACTATAAATCCAGCCCTTATGCCATAGTTTTATTAGATGTCACCATTGGTTAACTTAATCTGTGCACTGAAATGATTTTCTTTAAAGAAAAACATAACAATAAATAAATGTCCTTCAGTTAACTTACCATATATAGGTATAGAATGTGACAAAAATGGCTAGTTAATTCCTATCAAAAAGACCTGGGCAGGGAGGTATAGTGAGAGATAAACTCAATGTGAATAAACAGTGTGAAGGTAAAAAAACAAAAATAAAATCCTAAACAATAGCCAAAATTATGTAATCTTGATATTTATAGAAGCATAATACCAAGAATGAAGGAGGAGGAGAGGCAATTTCCCCTGATTCATTTCCTGGTCAGACTTCATAGAGTATTTTCTTCAATCTGCACCACATTGCCTTGGGGGCTTTGAGCAGCTAGAGCATGTCCTGGGGAGGGCAATCAGAAGAGGGAGGGAATTGGAAACAATATCATATTCAGTTTCATTCACCCTGTATTTATTTATTGCTTTAGGTATAAGGCATTGTCCTAGACTTGGATATAAAAGATGATAAATGAAATACTCCCCTCTGAGGTCTCCCTATGGCATTTGGCTACACTAGTATGACAACTGGTAAGTTTTATATTAGAGAAGAAAAAAATTGAGGGAACCTCACCTTTATCTTCAAACTTTTGAGAGCTTCTTGTGTAATAGAATTGACTATGACTAGTATCTCTAGCTGCAATTTAAACTTTCATTAAGATAATCATGTCAGGTTCCCCTCCTTGGTCCCAAGCTCCAGGGTGATAGGCTCTGTCCTCTGTGATCTCTGACCTGCCCCAGTAGGTTGGAGCCTTGACAAAGAGAGAATGGCTCTGTGCTGACAGCTAGACCCAGTAAAGAGCCATTCGAGTCCATGGGCATGATAGAGATCATGAAGGCTGGAGATGGCCCCTGCTGTTGAAACTACAACTTGGATCAGCCCTTCTTAAAAGTAAATTGGAATAATGCTGAAAAAATTCCTAAGCTGTGCACATACCCTTTGGTCCAGCAATATTAGTACTAGGTGCAAAGGAATCAAAGAAAGAGGAAATGACCTATATGTACGGAAATATTGATAGCAACTCTTTTTCTGATGGCAAAGAATTAGAAACTGTGGACATTCTCATCATTTGTGGAATGGCTGAATATGTTATTGTATACAAAGATGATGGAAAAATATGGTAATATATGAAATCATACAAAGATCTTTTTCGTAGAACCTGAGGAAGATTTGTATGAATCACTGCAGAATGAACTGAGAAGAGCAGGTGAAAAATTTATCCAATAACTATATTGTAAAGCCAAAGAACTTTGAAAGATTTAAGAACTCTGATCAGCGTAGTGACAAACCATTTTTTTAAGAGGGTTCATGATGTTGCATCCTACCTAACTTCGGACATTGATGTGATTCACTTTTATATTAGACCAGTAAATAATCTGAATTAATTTCTTTAAATATTGACAGATTTGACCTCTTTCATTCCAAGGGACTCTTAAAAGTATTGTCCAGCATCAAATTCAAAAGCATCCATTCTGTGGCACTGGCCTTTCCTCATATCTTGGACATGGACGATGTAGGAATGTGTTTTGCTTGCCTATGACTTGTTATGAAAAGATCTTGACTGTCCCCCCCCAATTTGGAGGGGGAAGTGGGAGTATTAGAAAATAGATTTTTGGTAAGGGTGTCCCTCCTTCTTTAGACTGAAGGAGGAATGATGAGAAGAATCCCTTTCATATTCCTCCCTCCTGGTACCCTGATAAGTTTTACCTTTTTGTCTACTGTATACTAAGACTTTAAGAAATATTAAGGTAACCATGCTGAGCACAGTACAGTGCAACTGATATTTAAGTTTCCTTTACTCTGGTTAGCCCTCTTAACTTTTTTGGTTATATCCTTGCTAATTCACTGGCCTCTTGTCCTTTAAGGAGGAGATCTCTGGCCAATTCATTCCCTGGGAAAACCACTCACGTCGTTAGTTACTTCACTTAGATTATCTGGTCCCTTGACAACCACATCCAGTTCAACTTAAACCTATGGAACAAATCTTTTTTAGTGATAGAAATCTAATAACACAACTAGACTAATAGAATAATGTTAGTAAAAGTGTTTGCTGCAGATGGAGTTATGGTGCGTCATAAAAATAAGTCAGGAAGGGATCCAGTAGAGGTAAAGTGGCTAGTGCCAAAAGTAGCAAAGAATGGGATCCTGGCCAAATCTCTTGATGCTCCTGAGGAGCTGTTTCTCCATTTATCATCATATCTCTCCATGTTAATACTCTCCAGATGAGCCCTTTGTGATGTTACTCTCAAAGGTACTGATGACATCTCTACTCCTTGGTAGAATCTTGGGTTGCATCTCTGCTCAATCATCTTATGTGATTATGTGAATTATAGTAGACTATACTTTCACTAAAGTTTATCCTGTTTCACAGACCCTATAAAAACTTCTCCCTATTGGGTTATAAATCAAGCCTCTCTACATTTTGTCTCCTCTTTTGTTTCCTCTTTTGTTTTCCTTAGGAGTTAACTAGAGAAATGAGTGTACATGCATTTTAGGGTTAGGGTTAGAGGTAGGGATAGAGTTAGAGTATGGTATTATTACAGTAATAAATTGTCCATTAATAGAAAGAATATAATGCCTATAGGCTTTCTTCTTCCTCAAAAAACCTTTGGAAGTGAACCAGTTCTTCTTTATGGTAATCTGGTTGATCTTAAAGTCAGCTAGCTCTTCACTTATTCTACTTGACTTCATGAGAAAAAAAACAACTGGTATACCATGCAGAGAAGCAGATTTCAGGTCAATATATGAAGGAATTCCAAATAATGAGAGCAGATGAGAAATGAAGTGGGGTCACCTTGGGAAATAAGAAACTCCCTATCATTGAAACTGTTCAAACAGAGATTAGAAAACTACTTGTTGAGGATATTGTGAAGAGGAGTCATGTTTTATGTTGGTATTGGAATAGATGAGAGCTGGAAATATTGGAAAGAGAATTGTTAAGAACATATATCTATATGTATGTATAAACACGCATACACATGTGTATTTCTATATATGTGTGTATATGTATATATTAATATATGTAAAGAAAGGTATATATGTGTATATCTTTCTTTAGAACACTGTATCGAAGTATATCTTTCTTTAGAACACTGTATCAAATTCAAATAAAAAAAGTTTCTGCATATTGTATTTATAATTTTGTTTTCAGTGCTCTACAATCACTTCCATATAACTTAGATTTTTTTCCCTCTCTCTTCTCCTCACTCCCCCTTCCCCCCCCATTCCTCCCCAAGATGGCATACAATTTTATATAGTTCTACACATACATTCCTATTAAATACATTTTCACTATAGTCATGCTGCGTAGAAGAATTAAAATGAATGGGAGAAATCATAGAACAAACCAAAACATAATACAAGAGAAAATGGTCTGCTACATTCTGCTATTGAATTCCATAGTTTTTTCTCTGGATATGGAAGGCATTTTGCCTTAAGAGACCATTGGGAATTTTTTAAACCCTTGCATTGCAATGAAGTTCTAAGTCTACCAGAAGAAATCCTCACACACTGTGGTTGTTGCTGTGCACAAAGTTCTCCTGGTTTTGCTCCTTTCCCTCAGCGTCAGTTCATATAAGTCTTTCCAGGCCTCTCTAAAGTCTTCCCGTTCATCTTTTCTTACAGCACAATAGTATTCCATTACATTCATATACCACAGTTTATTCAGTCATTCCCCAATTGATGGGCATCCCCTCAATTTCCAGTTGTTGGCCAGCACAAGGAGAGCAACTATAAATATTTTTGTACATGTGGGATCCTTTCCCATTTTTATGATCTCTTTGGAATAAAGTCCTAGAAGCAGTATTTCTGGGTCAGAGGGTATGCACATTTTTGTAGTCCTTTTGGCATAGTTCCAAATTGTTCTCCAGAATGGCTGGATCAGCTGACAGCTCCACCAGCAATTAATTAGTGTTCCAACTCTCCCACATCTTCTCCAACATTTATCATCATTCTGTTGTGTCATGTTAACAAATCTGATAGGTGTGATGTGGTACCCCAGAGTTGTTTTGATTTGCATCTCTCTAATCAACAGTGATTTAGAGCATTTTTTCATATGACTATAGATAGCTTTGATTTCTTCCTCTGAAAACTGCCTGTTCATATCCTTTGACCATTTATCAATTGGGGAATGACTTGTATTCTTGTACATTTAACTCAGATCTCTATATATTTTAGAAATGAAGCTTTTATCACAGACACTAGTTGCAAAAATTCTTTCCTGGTTTTCTGCCTCCCTCTAAATCTTGGTTGCATTGGGTTTGTTTGTGCAAAAACTTTTCAGTTTAATGTAATCAAAATTATCCATTTTGTATTTCATAATATTTTCTATCTCTTGTTTAGTCAAAATTCTTCCCTTCTCCATAAATCTGATAAATACCTTATTCCTTGCTCCACTAATTTGCTTATAGTATCAGTCTTTATACTTAAATCATGTACCCATTTGGACTTTATTTTTTGTATGGTGTCAGGTCTATGCCTAGGTTCTGCGATACTGTTTTCCAGTTTTCCCAGCAATTTTTGTCAAACAGTGAGTTCTTATCCCAGAAGCTGGAGTCCATAGGTTAATCAAACAATAGATTGCTATATTCATTGACTACTGTGTCTTGGTTACCTAATCTATTCCACTAGTCTAGTCTTTTAGCCAGTACCAAGTGGTTTTGATAATTGCTGCTTTGGAATACAATTTGAGATCTGGTAGAGCTAGGCCACCTTCCCTAGCATTTCTTTTCATTAGTTCCCTTGATATTCTTGACCTTTTGTTCTTCCAGATGAATTTTGATATTATTTTTTCTAGCTCTACAAAATAATTATCTGATAGTTTGATTGGTATGGCACTAAATAAATTAATTTAGGGGTTTCTGCATATTGACTTAGAAATGACAAATTAATATTACTTATATTGTACTCTGTTTGTATTAATTTTCTTAAAGAGTTCCTGATTACATTTTAATCTGGTTGAGGAGACAATTATGAATTTTGCAGTAGCTTTTGAGGCCACAATTTTAATATTTCTGCTGTGCAATATTTCGTATTTAGTAGGCCATTTGAGTTAAATGTAGATGTGTTTATATAATGTCCATATACTCTATTATAATTTGTTTATGTATGTAAAATCTAAGTAAATGCTGTTATTTAATGTCAAAGTTCTTAAGAGAGGAACTGCCACTTACGCTAAGTTTCAGATAGCTCACTGGTTGTAGTCTTAACCATGTGTTTTTGGATTGCTTTCATACCTTTTAAATCTATGATCCTGAACTCTAGTGAGGCACCTAGGGATCTTTAGGATAGGAAAAGAGAAGAGGGGCCAGTGGAAGCAAAGCTAAAATGTCCTTGTTAGAATGCAGATACATCTGGGAAAAGTCATCCTTCGGGTTATTAGCTAACACTTCCCAGCTAACCTCAGGGATTAGCAAAAATGGACCAAAAAGTGGGTGTGGTTGGATGTGTACCAGAAGAGAAAAAGGATATTGATGGGGGACTTAGGAGGAAACAGATTAAAAATATCAGAAGGCTATAACATTTCAAGTTTGTGAAGTACTTCTTTCTTCTTAACGTTTCTGTGAGGAAGATACTGAAAAGATTATTATCTTTATTTTTCTGGTAAGGAAACTGAAATTCAGAGGGCAAGTGACTTACATAGGGTCATGTAGTGAGATAAGTATTCTTGGTAGGACTGTAGTCATAGAAACTTACAAATATTTTTTTCTCAGTGACTTTATTAACTTCTAAGGGATATGTAATTTCTGTACAGTAAGGGTAACCTTGGTAACTAACCCTATACTAAGGGTTAAGTAATTTCTATTCTCCATCTCTCTCTGTCTCTCATTCACTCTTTTTCTCTCCCTCTTTCTATTTCGTATTATCTCTCTCTCTCTCTCTCTCTATATATATATATATATAGAGAGAGATATATATATATAGATATCTATATATATATATAGATATATATATACACACACTCACACACAGGTATATGAGTATATATATTTATGTACATGTGTATATGTATGCTTGTGTAAGTATGTAGATTACTGCCATCATCCTTCTAGTACCACAGATTTGTACCTGTGGACTCATCCTTGATTCCTCACTTGTCGTCTCTGCCTCCACAATACTTCTTGTGTCTGCCCTTTTTCTCCAGTCTTGGAGACTTTGTCTTTGTTTACCTGGACTTTTGTCAAAGCTTCCTGCTTAGTCTCCCTAACTCAAGCCTCATCCAGTCCTTGCTCTGCAGAGCTGCCAGTGTTATTCCTAAAATCCAGGTCTAAATTCTAGATTCAAAATAAAACTTTTATGTTTAGTATTTCACGTTCTTCACAGCCTGGCTCCAACCTAATTTTTCCTGCCTTCTAATGCATTATTTTCCTTGATGCACTCTGTAGTCTAGTCAATCTGAACTTCTGCATCTTCCTCACACAGGACACTCCAAATAGCGTCTTCAGAGCATCCCAGGAGTCTACTTCCCCATCACTTCTATCCTTAGACTCACTAGTTTTCTTCAAAGCTCAATTTCTAACTGCCTCCTACATAGTGTCTTTCATGTTTTCACTAGCTACTAATGTCTGCTGCCCCACTCCCACCCAAAATCACCTTGTATTTATTTTACATATAATTTTTATATATATATATATTTATATGTGGATATATTATCTTTCTTGTAAGTATCAGGCATTCTGAACCTGGAGTCCATGAGTTCTTTTTTAAATAATACTTTGATAACTGTATTTCAATATAATTTTACTTTGTTTTGTGCATTTAAAATCATTGTTCTGAGAAGGAGATCATAGACTTCACCAGACTGTCCAAAGGGGTCAAAGATTAGGAACCTCTGCCAAATGGAATGCAATCTCCTTTGTATCTGCACATAGCAGATACTTAATAAAAGTTTCTTGTTGCATCCTTACAAGGACCCTGTGAGGTCAATAGGTATTATGTCCATTTAACAGATGAAGAAACTGGTTCAGAGACTTGAATTGAAATTACTTGCCAAAGGTCAAACACTTAGTGAATATAGATTTTTTTTGGAGTCTTAAAAATGCATAAATGAGTATATTTAAAATCAATCACAATTAGACAAGTCCCTTTAGATATATTTTCTTTTACATGTCAGTGAGAAAAAAAATTATGTGATCCAATTAATTGATACTGAGACATACATTTTCCAAAGCAAATGGGCCATTTGGAACCTTTTCAGAGAGAGTATATACCTTGTTCTGCTTATACTATTTGTTATAAGTGAGACATATGCTTCTTGAGAATCAGCCCATTGCTAGAATTTTATACGTTGATAGTGATTTCTATTTAGCATCTTTTTACTTATTATAAAGAGCCAGTAACTTCTAAAATTCTTTCTCTGTTCTTCATATCCTTACAATTGTTGAATTTTTTAAAAGTTTAATCAGGTATTTGGATGCAGTAAGTATTTGCTCTCTTAAAATCATTTAGAGACAGTCTGTTAACATATTGAGGGTGGTAGTAAGCTTATATATATATATTTTCACTTTAAATTGAAAACTAGATATTTGTGCCCAGGATTCATAAAGTTAAAAGTGGCTGCTATCAGGCAGCCTATAAAATAAAGTAACCAATGAATGCATGAATGAAAACTCTTTAAAGGCTTACTATGTTCCAAGCACTGTGATGAGCATTGGTTATACAAATACACAAATCAGTGTCTCTGAATTGAGTCTTCGGGTTTGTTGGGTGTATGTGCCTTGTGGTACTTTGTGATAGTTGCACATGACATGTGTTGACTGTCAACACATAAAGAGTTATCTGACAAAAGATGAGTTTTTTATTTTTTATTGTTCTCCAGAAAAATAAGTACTCACTATCACTGAATTTTCTAGTGAGTTTTCTACAATAACAGGTAAGAAGACATCCTCCCCCAGTTTCTGAGAGATGTCAGCTTCTATCAGAAGAGCTGAGCGAACCCTAGGCAATATTAACCAGGTTATAACATAAACAGATCATGATATGATCCTCTCCTGCTGTGCTCAGCATTGATAAGGCTCTTCCTTATTAGAGTCTAATTTTCAGCTCCACATGTTAAAAGCAATGTGTGGAAATTTGAGGTGATCCAGAGAAAAAGAATGAAAATAACTTTGGGGTGAGTGGGGAATAAAGGGTCTGTATTAGAAACTGAAAAGAATAGGGATCATTTACCACTGAAAAGATAAAGCACAGTGGTGACATCATAATAGTCAAGGGCAAGTCCCATCTAGCACACATAAGCCACTTATCATAGACCAATTGAGACTGACAAATTCCCCTTGAAATCAGCGGCTGATTGGCACCCTGCGGCTCTCCCACGCCCCACCTCTGTTGCTTGGAGTGGAGCCCTTGGTGATTATGAAAAGCTCGGTTGTTTCTTGGTTTCCAAACATATTTGGTGCCTGCCCAATGGGTTAGAGGGCAATTGTAGTCTGGGAAGTAAGGGCGGAAGGAAATGGTTTCCCACTGTACTCCACTTAGCTTGAAACTCTCGAAGGTGCAAGTGACATAGAATTTAGAGTTGGAGAAGATCTTAGAGATGATCTAACCTAACACCCTCATGTTACAGGTGGAACACACACACATACACTCACACACACACACACACTCACATACACACTCACACTCACACACACACATACACACACACACTCCCAAAAAAAGCTAAGGTCCAGAGAAGTAACTTGTCTGAAATTCCCCTGGTAGGATTTCAACCCAGGTCTCCTGCCTCCTAGGACAGTGTTTTCTCTTTAAACTATCTGTAAAGTCAAAGCATCCTTGTAACCATCAGTGAATCCCTCTTCTTCCTTTTCTTCTTTCTCTCTCTTTCATCTTCCTCTTCCTACCACCATGGATACAGACTAGACCTGTAAATCGAGTACTATAGGATAAATCCCTGTGGGTGGGTTGGCCACATATTGATTTAGAAAACCGCAAATTTATATCCATATTGGATTATAGTTTTATCTATTTTATTCAAAAGTTTCCAAATATATTTCAATCTAGTTCAGATTCCACTTAGGAGTTCTGCTGACTAATTTATGAATTTGATACCTCCGGTATAAGGAATTCCCTGGTAGAAGAAAAAAAACCCAACAAATGCAGATCAATGTTTTCTCTGCCATCTATCATCTTAAAGAGTTGCCTGGGGCACTGAGGGGTTTTAAGTAATGACTTGATGACTTGTCCAGGGTCAAACAGCTAGTGTATATCAGAGACAATGCTTAAACCCAAGTCTTTTTGGCTTTTAGGATAGGTTTCTATCCATTATGCCACAGCTGTCTGTTTACTTGTCTTTCTGTGTGCCTGTCTTTTCTTCCCCCATTACATTGTAAACTTCTTGAGGGCAAGGATTATATTTGCCTTTCTTAGTATCCCCAGCCCTTAACACGTTCTTGGCACAAAGTAGGCACTTAATAATTGCTAGATAATTGCTTGCCTGTCCATCTTTCTGCCTACCTGTCTTCCTCTTTCGTTTTTCAAACATTTTTTTTTTTGGTTTTCAAAACACGACATGTATTACCTCATTTGATACTCATAGGTAGGTATTCCTATTTTCCATTTTCAAAATGAGGAAACTGAGGCTTGTAACTTGTCCAGGGTTACACAGTCTGTGTCTAATACAGGTTTCAACTTAACACTTTTTGAATCCAAGTTATCTGTTAAGATATAGGGAACGGGTATCACTGAGGGTAAGGCAAGGATCTGTTTGTCCATCCATTCTATAGCTCTTGTGATGACTGGGGCAAGAAACCAAATCATCTCTAAAAACACGGGTCACATGCTTCCAGAAAATGCTTAGAAAAGACAGTGAACTTAGAACTGTGTGTGTAGATACATATCTGAATCCAAGATGTCACATTTCATGACAAGATTAAATCTACTATGGAAAGACTAGATATTTGTCATTTCTTTTGACAGGATTGGTTTTAAAGTTGAGTGAAGTAGCTTAGACTCATGTTCAGGACTGAAGCTATGCTAATTATATGCTCATACCAAAGACACATGCACTTTGAAGCACAATCCCATGATGTATTACAAGTGTATGGATACTCAGTGAAATTTTGGAGAATAAAACCCAGTAAAGTGTGGGTGTGCATTTTGTGCAGGAGGTGCGGGGATGAGGTAAGAATTTACATGCAGACATACCTAATCAAACTTACAGTGCAGTCCTGGGCTCCTTCCCTATACCCAATTCTGTATGGGACATTGACTAATCAGCTGCGTTTTTTGTGCTTGCGGTTTGTGTGACTGCCAGCTTTTGTGGCTGTCTGAAGGCAATTAGAGTCTCTCAGTCTGGTGCCTGGGCTCACTTCATGCAGCCATGATTCTTATGGTGGGATAATAGTGGAGCAGAGATGACTGCTGTCCTGCTGATTTTCAGATTCTGGTTTTCCTTTCTGTGCATGTATAATTACATTTGAAGAATAACCACCAACAGATAGGTCCTTAGTTTTCTTAACCTTCCACGGTCTGAGTTTTTGTGTATTTCTGTATTTAGCTAGCCTTAAATTAAACTATAATGTAATGGGGAAAATTTCTAATTGACTTTAACAAATTAAAGAAGTGTTCTATCAAAAACAGGATTCTCCTTTCCTTTCCTTTCCTTTCCTTTCCTTTCCTTTCCTTTCCTTTCCTTTCCTTTCCTTTCCTTTCCTTTCCTTTCCTTTCCTTTCCTTTCCTTTCCTTTCCTTTCCTTTCCTTTCCTTTCCTTTCCTCCTTCCTCTTGCTCTTTCCCCTTTTCCTCCTCTTCCTACTTCCTTTTTTCTTCTTCTGAATATTTATTAAGCACATGTGAATAAAAAGAGACTATATTAACAACCAAAGAAATATAAAAATAAACACCATATATCCAGT
>CM053771.1:472612745-472627701 GCA_028658325.1 Potorous gilbertii | reverse complement strand
ACCAAAACACGGGATAGATACTATTAGAAAAGATAAAATATATAATTTTCATTATAGAATGTTGAAAATCTTATGCACAAACAAAAATGATACATCTAAGCCTTGGTTGGAAGAAGTAGTTAAGTGAGGAAAAAAATCTTTTTATCAGATTTTTCAGATGAGGTTTTAATATCCAAAACATATAGACAACTAAAAGAAATACGTAACAACAAAAGCCATTCTCCAAAAGATAAGTAGTCAAAAAATGTGAATAGTTCTCAGATGTTCAGTTCTGGGTCCAATAGACTGTCCATTTACTATATGTTTTCAAGACATGTCTATTGATGAATGAACTTCGAAAGCTGTCCATATCATAGTTTGAACAATAGTCATTTTTTCTCTTTTAAGAAAATTTCATTACTATATTTTGTTTTAACTAATAATCATTTTATACTTACTCCTCTTTTAGAGAACCATTCTTAATAACAACAAATGAAAAAGAGGTGAGAAAAGAGCAATAAAACTAATCAGTATATAATCCAAAGTTGACATTATATTCAGTTTTCCACTCACCATGTCCTCCAGCCTTTATCCCCCCACAACGTCTGCAAAGAATGGAAGGCAATGCATTCTCATGCTTTCCTTTGGTGCCAATTGTTTGTTACTGTTCTCTCTATGTTATTATAAGCATCGTCTGTATTATTTTCTTCGTTCTGCTTATTTCACTTTGCATCAATTTATGTCTTCCTATCCTCTTTGGAATTCTTCAATTAATTATTTTTTACAGAACAGTACCATTTCATTACATTCATGTAGCACGATTTTTTAGCCATTTCCTAACTGTTGGGCATGTAATTTGTTTCCAGTTCTTTGTCACAGCCAAAAGTATATATTTTATAATTCATGTATGTATTATATAGTATGTTTACATAATACATAAATATTTTTGTATATATGGGACCTTTTTAAATTATTGACTCCTTTTGGTCATATACCTAGTAGTATCTCAGAAGATACATATTTTAGACAATTTTTTTAACATAATTGTATATACTTTTAGAATGATTGGCACAAATCACGGCCTTTCTAGTTTTGTTGTTGTTGAGTCATTTCAGTTGTATCTGATTCTTCACAACCCCATTTGGGGTTTTCTTAGTGGAGATATTGGAGTAGTTTGCCATTTCCTTCTCTAACTCATTTTATTCAAAGTTAAGTGACTTGCCCAAGGTCACACTACTAGTAAATGTTTGAGGCTAAATTTGAACTCATGAAGATGAATCTTCTTGATTCCAAGCCCTATGCTCTGTCCACAGTGCCCCTTAGCTGCCCTGTCATTTTATAGTCCCATCTAAATGAACAACTTCTTCTTTATCTATTTAGTTATTCTTTTGTGGATAGTAAGGCCAAACTCTGACTGATTATGAATCTAATTTAGGAAGTTTTACATTATTCTAAGACTTGATGAAATTAATATAGTGTAATACAAAAACAGGACTAGCTAGAGAACCTAACATCTATAGAAAATCTTTCCTTGCATTTTGTCCCAGAACTCTTCTATGCCAGTGATAAATGCCTTTAATGAGTTTTAGCTTAATTTCATGCCTCAAATTTCATTAATTATCAGAAATCCAGAAAAGACATTTATCTCTGCTGTTACATCAAGGAATTGTGTATCATTTTGACATGCACTAGATATATCTGTTTGGCAGAGATCCTTCTCTTTGTTATACTCTAACAAAACAAATGCTTTCTTAAAAATACTTAACAACTCATCATAGTAGTAGCTTGTATTCTCTACATCTTTCAGTCAGTTGTGTGGTGGTAAAAATATATTCTGCTGTGGAATATCATTTGTGTAACTTTGAATGTTCTCTTTAAATATTCTCATCAAAAAATACCCTTGATGTGTATATAGAGAGTTCTCATAAAAATATGTACATATATTAAAATAGACCTTGTTTTTGGTTAGTCATTGAGTCATGTCTGACTCTTCATCAACCCGTATGGGGTTTTCTTGGCAAAGATACTGGAATGTTTTGCCATTTCTTTCTCTAGGAATATTAGTCATAGGGAATAATAATTATTGTTTTCTCAGTAAACTATTTTTTAGTCAATAATGTCATTAGATTGTTTTCCCCACATATTTTTGGCATCTTCCTTTCTTTCAGATACCTTGAGAATCTATTTTTCAACATATGTGTACTTGGTCTAGTTCAGCTGCTTTTTTATTCTTTGCTTCTATATTGTCATCATTAACTTACTCTACAAGCTCATCTGGGATTGTGATGTTAGTTAGAATCCAAATGGGCAAAGTCTACTCTCCTTGATGCTGAATAACGTTTGTTATAAAAATCTTTGTTGATCTTTTCCCATCTTTTGTCTATTTATTACCCTTTCAGCTTCATCCTTAAATTCCCTTGGAGTGACTTTACTTAGCTAGATCTTTCCAAACGTAATTTAAGCTGGTTTAACTTCTCACAACTTTTCGATTTTTATTAGGTCATAATATTTATAATCTTCCATTCTTCTTGTCTGTAAGGTTTTATAAACAGGTTTCTATTTTAAATCTGCATTGCTCTTGGCTGCCATGTTTTTCCACTTGGCAAGTAAATTAAGTGCTGACTAAGTAATGTTTTGTTTTCGTTTCAGCAATTGACAGCTCAACTTCATCCCCTCTTCTCTGGCTCAGAGAATCCCTAGCTTCCTTCAAAGCACAGCACAGGGACCATCTCCAACTTAAGTCATTCTACAATGATCTCCCCCCTCAGTTCTTAGTGCTTTTTCTCCTCAAGGTTATTTTGTATTACTTTGTACATATTTTATTTACATTTAACTGTGTTTGTGTTATATCCCCCAGGAGAACTGAACTGCTTTGTTTCATGGCATCAGGTTCTTCCAGAAGAATATTCACCAAATTTTTATGCTCGTAGAATTGAGCTCTCCGTGATCCGTCCCTGCATTAATTATGCCATGACATATTTCTAGGATGTAATCCCCAAATTTGTCCTGTACCTTATCAGTGAGCCTCTAAATAAAGTTATGATTAACTTTGTCCTTATTCTGGCTAATACTTAAAAGTGATAAGGCTCTCTTTGAGGTCAGGGGCCATTTTGTTTTTATACGTGAAGTACCTAGCACTGATTTTGTATAGAGTAAGCACTTTTTAATTTTTGTTAAATGTTGGTATAACCCTGGCCTACTAGACTAATAAATCTATCCAGAAAAAAGAAGAAGACAAAGAGGACACCCTGTATTCTGTAATTTTTTTAGGATAATTTTCCAATTCTTCTAAGAGTTCTTGGTAGATGTACAGATAGATACAATTTTTTTTTAAAAAGCTAGACAACTTTAGATCAAACTTTCTTGATGGCTTCTCAGAATAATGTGTCAGATACATATAACAAAATATAAAAGATGACAGAGAACACTAATTATATTGAATATAATTATCAAAAAGTTTTTTTTTAAATTAATAGACCCTAGACTAAGAACCCATGATTTATATCATTCTCCAAGAATATGTATGAATAAAAAAATCCTTGCAACTCTGAGTATTTTAGAATCATAGAAGTTTAGAATTTTAGAGTTGGAGCTGGAATTTTAGAGCTAGAAAGAACCTTGGAGATCACAGGATCATAGACTTGAAATTAGAAATCGGTTATTATTAGGGAATATTAAGTCTAACCTTCTCATTGTATTCATGATAGTGACTTACCCAAGTTAGTAGCAGAAATGAATTTTAAGACTTTATGTTATTTATTTTGAATACTCTTTCCTGATTATGACTTCTGACTGAAGAAATTATTTGTTCTCCTGTTCTGAAAAAGATTGTCTTTTTCACTCCAGCTTTGACAGAGTTCAGTGGAGGGTGGATGACTCCATAGGTCATGGGATCAAGCCGCATCTATCACTTACTTCC
Organism: Potorous gilbertii; assembly: GCA_028658325.1. NCBI lineage: Eukaryota > Metazoa > Chordata > Mammalia > Diprotodontia > Potoroidae > Potorous > Potorous gilbertii. The sequence goes on along the minus strand of CM053771.1, from coordinate 472,623,803 downwards.
TGTGAAACTTTGGATGAATCATTTCATCTCTCTTGGTCTCAAGTTTTCTTATCTATCAGATGATATTGGAATAAGATGAATTCTAAGGCTTCTTCCTAGCCCTAAGTCTACTTCAGTAGTGAGCATCTTAGTCCTATGTTTCCAATTCATATGCATACTAGTGGTTGAGATTAGATAGATCTTTTCTCAGGGTACTAGAGATTCACTTGGAGTGGATATAAAGCCACAAAATGCCACTCTGTCTTCTTCCAAATATCAGTCATTAATTATAGCTGGTATCTCTTTTATATCAACACTCCAGCCATTGGCACCTCAGTATCATTTAAACAATTATCAATTTTACAAAAGATCATTTATTGAGAAAGTATAATAAGAACAAACAAAAAAAATATTCCTTCTAAACCTGGGGCATATTCTACCCCCCTGCCACCTCTTTCCCTGGAGATCATGGACTCAAACTTATAGTATTTGTCCCTGCCAACTTCACTTCTGAATGTGGCATCATTTGTAGATGAAGTTACATCCTTGCTTGCAGAAACAAGCATTATGATGTCTGTCCACTGCTGGGCAAGGTCAGGCAGATTGCTCGGTGCTTTTCTTCACATTGGGATCAGCTGCTATGTAAAAATATATGCATTAAAATGCATGCTCAATGAATCTTTAGCAGCGATTACAGTTCTTGGATTTGGACCTCAGTCTCTCCCAACCATTCATAGTTCACGAGGTTTCAGCCTAGTCCTTCCATCTCATATACTCCTTCCCTAAAGAAGCAAAGAAAAGACAACAGGGATAGAAGTAACTGCAGAGCCATGTGTTCATGGCTTTATGTTGAAGTGGGTGGGCAAAATAGGTCACTAATGCAAGTTCTCTCACGCCACCTGAAACTTACAGCATCCTCTGTTTGCTCACTTAAATTCAGTCAGGTAATATAGAGAAAGAGATTCACTTTGGCCAATTACTGCCTTTTGAATACTGATTCTAGGTCAGAAGCTATCAAAAGTCTGTTTCTTTACCGCATGGTTAATGAACCAGAGTCAGCCATGGAATAGCTATACACATCCCAAGGAGGCGTGCTGAACTGCTTTGTTTCATGGCATCAGGTTCTTCCAGAAGAATATTCACCAAATTTTCATGCTCGTAGAACTGAGCCCTCCTTGATCAGGCCCTGCATTAATTATGCTATGACATATTTCTAGGATGTAATCCCTAAATTTGTCCTATACCTCATTGGTGAGCCTCTAAATAAAGTTATAATTAACTTTGTCCTTATTCTGACTAATATTTAAAAGTGATAAGGCTCTCTTTTATAAGAAGTTTCCCAGAAAAGACAAAATCCAACTTCCTTGACAAGTAAGAGGTTGGTGGTGAAGAAGACCAGGGTTGAGCCTATAACTAATCCTTGAGGACTGTCTGCTTCAGATCTTCCTGACATCACAGGGTCCTGACATCAGCCTCTGTGATAAATGGCAACTCACAAGTAACAACATTAAGAGATAGTTAGCTAGATCCTGCTGAGCAGAGCTAGGGATTAATGGGACAGAGGGAAGGGAGAGAAAGCCTCCTAAAAGCAGTCTAATAAAATGGATTTCAGATGGTACGAAGAGGTGGATGGTATGTTCCCTGCTGAGATGCAATAATATTTCGATTACTTGATTAGATGGGGGATAAAAGAAATTCAAAGGGTTCCCAATGCACAGAAGTCAAGTGAGCTTAATCAAAATAGGCTTTAAATATATACTGAGTTAAATATATTTTGATTTATTATTTTAGAGATCAGATGGCTAAGATTTTGGTCCTTTCTTTGCCTTTATTAGTGACTTCCAGGGGGAAAAAAGAGGATGAGGTAGAAGTGAGGAGAGAATTTGAAGAAGCAAAAGAAATTTTAAAATTGTGGTTTTTCTTCATGCCTTTCCTGAAGATTAGAGAAACCAGCCATGACTTCCTATCTTCCTGCCTTTCCTATGCATGAAGATTTTTACGTGGCTATGTCTGAGAACATCCTAGAAAGTGGAGTTTAGCCTGGTTATCATAGAAAGCATCCGACCTAGTGTTTTAGGCTTGCCTGGGCCACTACCTAGCTTTGTGAACTCAGGGAGATCCCTTCTTCTCTCTAGTTTCCCTCATCTATAAAATAAAATAATTGCTCCTTCTAACCACCACTTATCTCCCAGCATATTATATGTTTCTGAAGGACTTTGATTAACATTTTTTTTCTTTCCATCTCCAAAGTCTAGCACAGTGTCTCACCACTATTAGACAACTAATAAATATTTAAGTTATTATTGAATTTGATTAGATGAGCTTAAAGGCATATTTCATTCCTAAGGATTCTGTGACTTATGCAGTCATACTTGAGTCATACTTGAGTCAAAAGAACTCCAGTGTTTATAGGATTTTTACATGTTCCTCTTTCCTCTTCTCTTCAAACCCTGAGGGTGTACAAGACTATTGATTCAGCAAAACTATTCTGTGTTCCATTTGAAGGCCAAGTCTCTCCTCACTTATTGTCTATACTTCATATTGCTGCTAGAATAATTTTCCTAAAGCATAGATGTGATCATGTGATTCTCCTCAACCAATTTCATGGACTACCTATTGCTGTAGGATAAAATATGAACTCTCTTTTTGGCTTTTAAAGCCCATGCAATTTGGCCCCTACCTATCTTTCCAGCCTCATCGGTTATTACTGTGTATACTGCTCTACTACTATTCCTCTACTACCTTCTCTATTACTGTGTATACCTACTTTACCATCCAGCCAAATGGGCCTTCTTTCTGTTTCTTATGCGTGACACTGCATCTCCTATCTCTGTACTGTTGTCCTGGTTGGCCTCCAAGATTGGAATGAATCCCCCCACCCCTTATCTCTGTCTCAGAATATCTCTGTCTTCCTTTTTAATGCAGTTCAGGCACCATCTTCTGGATGAACCCTTTCCTCATTCCTCACAACTACAACTATCCTTCTTCCCAAACTACCTTGTATTTAATTACTTTATAATATTTGTATGTACTCATTTCATATATATATTGCATAGATTTTGAGATGAAATTGCTATCTCCCCCATTATAAGTTCCTTGCGTGTAAAGATGGTTTCATTGTTTCTACTTGCATCTCTAGTACAATTATTAAATGCACATAGTAGGTGCTTAATAAATACTTGATTGGTTGACTAATTGATGACAGTCAGTTTGCCTTTTGACTTCCATGGTGATCAAGGCATAACAATAAGTCATTTGCGTGTGTCTCAGCAGGAATAATTGCTGAACTGCCTGCTCCTTCCTCCCCCAACCCCTCTTCAGTTCTGGTGTTTGTTCTGTGGTCTCTCAGGTAAGCACAGAGAAGTTGGAGAGAATAGTATGAACTCTGTTTTGAAAACTACATATGTGTGTATGCATGTGTCCACACATATATATGTGTATGTATGTGTATGTGCATGTGTGTGAGTATGCATGTATGTATGTGAGGATAGCCTAATTTTGTTACCAAGAAGCAACAGTAGACATACCAAAAACCCAATCTTTCTTGCATACATCTCCAGAAAATATTCAAAGATAAGTTTGTCATATTTTATAAAAGTTCTTCATTACATATTTCTTAGGTGATAGCCATTATCATTTCTCTTTCTAAAATGATTTATTACAACATTTTTTTTACATATTTATTACAACATATATTCATATGTATGATGTGGTATAAATGAATAATTCTAAAGGTGAAAAAATGGATCAAGTTCCTCCAGGTGAATAAGCTTTTCTTATGGATAAACAGATATATTTTCTTAGGCAAATTTATCTTTCTTTTTTGGTGGGGGGGAATGCCTACTGGGACCTCATGTATTAAATTTCAGCCACAGGATATTAAGAGCCTAGCACAATGACTTACATGTACAAGAAATTTACTAATGCCTTTTTAAAATTTACATTTTTTATAACCTATTGATATCTTTTACCTTGACATAACAGAAAACTCCTAACAAAAATGGTATGAACATAGTAAAGAAATCAATGTAATTGAGCAGTAGGGGCTGCAAAGCAGAAACTTTGGACAGTAGCCCTAAATACCACATCTATCTCTCACACATGGATTCCCTAAAGTTAGCTCATAAAATCTGGTAGAAGTAGGGAATCTTTCCTGGTATAAAAGACTGATCCACTGTATTTCTATTATAGACCAACCAAGTTTGTCTTTTTAAGGATGTAGAGTCAAGTGGGATCTTTTTGTGGTATAGCTCTGAATATGGGTCTCTGGTGTACCAGAGTATTGTGTATATGAGTCCATGGAGAAGTTCTATGTGCCAGGATGTGTTACCTAGCTATCAGAGAGTCTCTCATCACAAAGATGAATCTGGATCACAAGGTTATTGACAACCATATTCTTGAAAACACTTCTTGGTCATTTGGTCTTTTCTCAGGCACGCCTGCCTCAGGTCACAGTAGTCTCAGGAATACAGCCAGTTAGTTATGCATAATTAAAATTTGTGATTACTGGCTTCCAGCTCTTAAGTTGATTTCCCCTCCTAATTGCTACCTCTGCTCTTTAGATATACAAGTGAACATCTTTCAGTAGCATTCTATGGCTGTGTATTTTTTTTAAAGTTTTATTTATTTTACTTTTAATTTGTGAAATAAAACAAGCATTTCCATAACATAGTAGAAATAAAAAAGCTAATTTTACAGGAAACTGCAAATCTATTATGTACAATTTGCTATTCCTTTTAAGTACATAATAAAGTTATTTTGAAAGTCAAGATGTACATTTGATGTACAACCTGGTGACATTCTACTCAGGCTCACACTACTTGTTTATAATTATGTATATTTACTCATATAAAATATTCCTAAAATCCTTAAATCTTTTTTGACATACTGTTGGTCTGTTCCTCCCACACACTGTATATTGTAAAGTTTTTGTAACCTCATGGAGGACTTTATATCCTATTAAATTTCATCTTATTAGATTTGACCTGTTATTCTAACTTGTTAAGAACTTACAGAATATCAATTCTTTCACATAGATGGTGGGTTATTCTAGCTTTGTGTTACTTACAAATTTGGTAAATTTGCACTCAAACTTTCATTTTAGTCATCAGTAAAAATACTTGGCAGGGCTGGGCCAATAATACATTTCTAAGCCTATTTACTGTAGACTTAGCTTAAGGTTAAATTTAATACATTAATTAGTGCCCTTTGGATCAGCTGTTCAGCCATCTTTTAAAACAATTGTATGTTTGTCTAGTCCATCCATATATCTCCATCTTGAATAGAAAGATATAATGAACAACTTTGTTAACTGTCTTGTTGACCAGTAACCTTGTCAAAAAAGACAGATAAGATTAATCTTGCTTGACTTTTTAATGAATCCATTTCTTAGTGACTACAAACTATCTTTTTAAAATGTGTTTCAAAATTTACCCAGGAGCCAATGTCAGACTCACAGATTAACATTTTGAAGACTCTTTATTGTGAACATATCTTGTCTGTACATAGTGGTTTGCGTGTTGTCTTCACCATTAGTTTGTGAGCTCCTTGAGAGCAGGTACTGTCTTCTGTCTTATTTGTATTCTGAGAGAGTGAGGCTGGTGACTTGGCACAGCTCTGACTCACTTAAATCCAGTTCACTTGTAAGTCAAGACATCACCCTCCTAAGGTCATTGGTCCTCCTTGAGAACAGAAGATGGACAGCAACTGTTTAGTTATGCATGGTACATAGTAGGCACTTTTCATAAATGCTTCTGGGATGACTGTTTCCTGACATAGAAATATCCACCTTTTTCTTTTAAAGCCTTTAATGAACAATAGCAGAGGAAATCACCAACTGCATCCCTAAAGAAATCAGTTTCATGCCTAGAACTTGATAAACTCTAGAAATATTTTATGTCCATTGTGATGTTTGTCCCTTTCTGAATACCAGCAGTAGGTATTGGATAATCAGAATGTTTGACAGGTCTCACGGTGCTATCCATTATGCCTCAGATACACAGTCTAAGAAGACAGTGTTACTTTCCTGTTACTGATGTCAGGTAGATGTGTAGACATCAGCTCTGCAGGGACCTCCTTGCAGATCCAGTGAATCCTCATTCATGAAGCTTCCTAACATGCTTCCTGCTAAGATGGTCCAGAACAGCTCCCAATGGGAAGAGGTGTTGATTAAAATTATCACCAAAAGTTCAGTAGACTCTTTTCCCTTTTTTTGTTTCACTTTCTTCTGCCTTCTAATCTTTTTGAAAGAGATTTGTATTTCTTGACTTATTTGCTTTCCTCTTGAAGTATTTCTTCCATCCTTTCAGGAACATTTCATTCATCCCAATAAACTAGAGACTAGAGAAGCATCTATCAAACCTCTTCTCCATGTATGGAGTTCAGCCTATGATTTGAACATATGTAGTTCTTCCTAAAGTCTAGAAGAGACGTAAAAATAATTCAATTCTTGCAGTTCACTGCAACATTCTTTTCACCCTTATACTTTCCTAGCCTGATATACTCAATCTTCTATGACTTTTTCATATATCAGTAACCCCACTCTTTGCATTATTTGCAAATCTGATGAGCAGCAGTGACTTCAAGTGAGTCATTGATAAAATTACTGAATGTAAATGGGCTAGGGAGTGAGTCAAATTGCTACCGTATTTCACAGAGAATTACTTTCACATTAACATCAACTTGACCATGATTGGTCAGTCAAGCAACTGAACTCTATCTAACTGTATTACTCTCCAGTCAATATATCTTTATTTTTCAATAAAATATATCTTACCGAAATTTGCACATCCTGCATGCCCATCTACAGATCTAGTAATTCTGTTAAGAAAGGAAATTGTCAGTTTAAGATGACTTGTTCTTAATGAACAGAAACTCACTGGTAGTGATGGGTTCTTCTATTTCTACTTGCTCACAAATTATTTCTTTAATCATATAGTTTAGGAATTTTACCAGGAATCAATATTAAGGTCACTCTTCTCTAATGTATAATGCCCATTTTCTTCCTCACTATGGAAATTGGGTATTTGTTTATTTCTAGTCTCACTTCTTCACTGAGAAATCTGAATGGTTCTTGATTCATTGTTATATGTTATCATTTTACTGTTCACTGCACACAGATGTCTTAGTTGTTTCACTTGCCCTCACTTCCACCTCTTTTCCATGACTTAAAAATCTAATTTCATTCATGAGTTTTCTGTGTAGCCACAATCATCTATTTAGAGCTCCCTCAACTTCCCCTTTTGTTTCTTATTAGGATCAATTTCACCTACATGAGTAAGATTTCCTTCTTGAGATTCTTTTTTCTTTCTCTTTCTTTGTTTCTTTGTTTTTCTTTCTTTCTTTCTTCCTTTTTCTTCCTTCCTTCCTCCCTTCCTCCATTCCTTCCTTCTTTCTCCCTATTCTGATTCTGAATTTTTAAAAATGATTTCTTTTAAAGTAACAAGATTTTCTAAAGTACAATATCTAATGATGACTAGTTTTCTTTGCCAGCTTTCCTTGTTTTCCTGTTTATTCTATGCTCTAAGGTAGGAGTTGTTAACCTGGGGTCTGTGAGCTTCATTTTTAAGACTATATTTTGATAACTTTATTTCTATTTAATTGGTTTCCTTTCTAATCTCACATATGCTACTTTGCATTTAAAAGCATTATTCTCAAAAGGGGGTGGGAACCTAGATTTCACCAGACTGTCAAAGGTGTATATGATACAAAAAATGTTAAGAACTTCTGCTCTAAGGTGCTATAGACTGCTGTTATCATTTCTCATTTAAATTATATTTGAGAAAATTATAAATCACTATTAATTTTAAAGATGTAGAGAAAAACTTTTAAGGACAACTGATAAGAAACATGTAAGTGTCTGTCTTCTTTTTTGCACTATATCTAAAATGTATTTAGAACTTTGTTAGAACATTCTGAACCTAATATGGCTTAATTTCCCCCGCTCACTTGCTTTTTTCTTAGCAGCTGCCTCTCATTTGCCTTTCTGTTCCTTGAGCTTATTAAGATACCTTTTGTCAATGAATCATATAGGTCCCAATTCTTTTCTGTGTTCCTTGGACTTGTTTATAATTCCAGTGTTTTATTCTTTCTGCGATACCTTACTTTCTCCACTAGTCCTATGATCTGTAAACCCTATGTTTTATCAGTAGCTAATGATATCCATTTGTTTAAAATTCAGAGAGGCTAAAATGTACGTTTTCCTTATGATACAAATGCTTCTATTAAGAGAAAATCTAAATGCTGATTAAAAAAACTTTTTGGAAAAGTAATGGTTTTCTTTGAGAATTCAGAGGTCATAGGTATTGGATATTTTCAAATCTTCAATATAGTCAACCATCTAGAATATTTTCATGTTCAGTGAATTGCAAATAACTAAAAACAGAAGGCTCCATCCTCCCTTTTTTAGAACCAATATCCATGGCAATTACTTTGAAGCACAACTTCCATTGTGGTCTTGATTTTTACTCAACACATTTTTATCATTGGAAATCAGTGAATTGCCCTCTGAAGGTCAAGTTGGTAGGGTTAGACATGTGTTGCAAAGTGGTCCAGAAGAGTGGATTCTGAGATTTATAGAACCTCCGTGACAATGCCTGAATTTCTAATAATTGTGGGAAAGAATGTTTGGTAACATGGTTCTTTGCTTTCCTGATTGTCATTTTTATAACCTTTTAAAACCCTCGCCTACCTGAAAAGTCCCTCGTATGACCTCTGTCATTCCTACTAGATTGACACATACATTATTATATTTTAAGTAGCACTTAGTTTGTCAAATGAAGCATTAGCCTTGGAGATTTGCAGTCCATGTTGTCATTTTGAGGTGGGGAAATTGGTTAAATGACAGGAGAAATATTGCACTTCATGAACAGAATGGTTTTTGTATTTTGTTGGCTGTTCTGATCATCCATATCCCTGTCACTAACCTCATTAGGTCAAGGGCAGAAGGCATTTTACAGATGTCACATGGATTTGGGTGACAGTGGGGTACATTTTTAGCATCTCAACAGAGGTTTAAAAGTATAATTTTTTAAATTAAAAACAAATTAATGGTATCCAGTCCTCAGATGAAGGTTTAATGTAAGATTCTGAAGTTTGACTTTCTTTCCAGTTCATCATTAAACTTTCCAAAATCTTACCTGAAACTACCAAAAAAAACTGATGTTAAAAATTAGCAGTTTTCTGTGGGATTCATTTATTTGAATGTTGTCCTTTCGTTTTCCCTGAGATCAGCAAAATCTAAGGTTGGACAATATGTTAAGATTTTGAATCTTTCAGAGATGTTTGTATAAGCCAAGTAATTGACATAGTAGAGGAAATATTAATCAGGCACACATTAAGTGAGAGCCAGAGAAGGAGGCATCTGCAGCACTAGGTGACTGTCTGCACACCCTCCTGGCAGAATGGTTTTGCCAGCTTACATCTGGAGTGGTTCATCAGCACTGAACAGATGTTAGTGTGAAATAGGTCATCGTAGCAGCAGGGAATTAGAAAACTGAAATTTCTTTATTCTTGCAGCGACAGCTCTCCCATTCTATTCACACCAATTATGAACATTTTAAGCCCAAATCTGAAATAGGAATACACGTGTGATGGCTGGACTTGGAAGCACATAGAGATAGAAGCCTAATCAGGTCTGAGTCTTTACCAAGGACCTTTTCCCATAATGTAAGAGAAATAACCTTCTCCATTCCCAGAGAGTAGGATGGTTGTTGATTTTATTTGTTGCAGGGGTGGGAGAATTAGAAAGGGTTGTTGAATAGACACTTCTGAGAGCCTTCCTGGTGGCAGATACCCAGAAAGAGAGAGATGCTAATTCTCAGGAGTTCCATCAGTCATTGGAAAGAAGAGGTCACATAGATAAGAAAAATGAGCAGCACATGGTATGTGGAGCAGTGACATTCAATGAGTCCTTGTCATCGGAAGCTATTAGCATGCAAGCCTGCTGTTAGGTTTCTGTGCTTTATGCGTTTTCCTTGACCAGGCAGGGAGCCTTTGGAGCGCCTGTAGCAGTTAATATCATACAAGTTATTGTTTCTTTCTGGAATATCTTATATTTTTAGTACCATTGAGATGCTTCTCTGTCCCCATATGCCTCTAAAATTTTAAAGAGAATCAAAGAATGCATAATTTATATCTGTCCCAGAGGTAATTGAGTGACTCAGTGATATCTATGAGAAGGATTTTAAAAAAATTGTGTCTTATGTAAGAGGAGATTTTTTTGTGTGAAAACTGTGAGGGCTGGCCTCAGGGACACCCAGCTAATTATCCCTCTTACAGTAAGTACGGCTTCCTTAGGGATTAGAGTAGAGAGAAATTGTGGATAAGGCTTGCCCTTGTGTATTGAAGCTGCCATTATGAGCCATAGAGCAACTGATTCACTGCACAGAACACAGCTTACCTTTGGACTCAGAAAAGCATACACTGGAAACCTTTGAACTCAAGACTATGCAGAGATGCTGAAGGGGAGAATGTTTCTTTTGGATGAATTCATAGCTAAGTGAGGATTTTTTTAAATAGCAAAAATGTTTCCTTTTCCTCTTTAATCCCAGTGGTGAACAATTTGTTAAGATTCTGAATCTTTCAGAGATAGTTGTATGAGCCCAGTAATTGATGTAGTAGAGGAAAAATTAATCAGGCACATGTTAAGTGTGCATCATTGTTTTTTAAGGGGGAGAAAAAGTTGGGAAGTACTCAAAATCTCAGCACCTTGATACATGGAAATATTGGCAAGGGCAGGAAAATAAAATCACATTCTGTGTCTTTTAGTCCAGTAAAATGTATTCATAGCTTCAGTTATCCAAATTATTTGTGATGACATTTTTAAGTGGTTTCTTTGATACAGGTTTTTCTTCCTGAAAGATTAATTCATCCCTTGTTTGACTCTTCATGTATAAAAAAAAAATCTTTGAGGGGAGGGGGAAGGGCTGTTGAAAACCATGAAGCCAGTAGAATTTAGAGGAAGCTGTTTTCCATGGGAATTTACATGTAATCATATACTTAAGAGGCACTGTGACATAGTGGATTTACAAGGGACCTACACCTGGCTTCAAGTTCTGCCTTTAATGCATTCTGGTTGTA
>CM053771.1:472593065-472612245 GCA_028658325.1 Potorous gilbertii | reverse complement strand
TCAGGAAGATCTGCATTTGGGTCCCACCTTGGACACTTTATTGGTTATGTGACCTTGGATAAGTCACTTTAAAAAAAATTCTCTTTTCCCTCAATTTTCTCATCTGTAGAATAGTATCATAGGGATATTAAAAGTATTGATGGTGAGGATCATATGTGATACTCTTTGTAAAATGCTTAACACAGTGTCTGGCATGTAATAAATGGTAACTGATTGATAAAAAAATATATTGGAAAAATGAAAACTTTACTTTGACCTTGTTTTTAAATTACCTTTTTTAAACAGCACCCCCCCCCCACACACACACACAATTAGGTGGCCCAGTGTATAGGGGAAGGAAAGGGAATAAACATTTATATAGTATATGTTTGATTGTTTTCAGGCATGTCTGACAATTTGTGACACCATTTGGGATTATCATGGCAAAGAAAATTTCCTTCTCTGGCTCATTTTACCAATGAGAAAGCTGAGGCAGACGGGGTTCAGTGACTTGATCAGGTTCACACAGCTAGTGCGTGTCTCAGGTCAAATTTGAATTCAGGTCTCCCTGGCTCTAGGCCCATTGCTCTGTAAACTGTGCCATCTAACTGCCCCTAAATAGTAATATATTATGCGCTTGTGGGAAACTGGAATTAAGCATGTTGATCTGACAAATCCAGTAAAAGTGTTCTTTCCTTTGAATATAAAGGTGAGTTGATTTTACTGATTTAGGGAAGATCAAAAATAATAAAATTATGATAATAAACAGCAACAGTTACTATTGATAATTTGTCCTGTCCTGTCCTGTCCCCAAACCCTATATCTACTGCAGTCTGAGGCTGGGAGCCAATGTGGACCCTCTTGGCTTGAGAGTCATTATCAATAGTAACTGTTGCTGTTTCCCTCCTTTTTTTCTTGGCCTCATTAAAGGGGCCATGCCCTGGCAACTTCTTAAACAGGCCTATTCAATTAATGGGCATTGCCTCACTCTAAGTGAGTGCCTGCAAAGGGTCCAAGGTCTCCCAGTGTATCCTGGGTCATCCCCAGTCATCCTGATGAATATCTGGTCACTGGATTCAGATGGCTCTGGAGAAGTGATGCTGGTGACCTGCCCAGCCCTCCCTCACTCAAAACAAAGTCAAGGGCAAGTCATGTCATCATGTCTTCTTCGGCAACAAAGGATGAACACAATTACTTCCTCTTATCTCCAAGATCAAATATAAAATTCTTTTTGGATTTTAAGCCCTTCCTAACCTGATCTTTTCTTACTTTTCTGGTCCATCTATCTTCTCACCCTCTACGTTGCTTATAGGCATGCGACACTGGTTTCTTTGCTGTCCCTTGAATGAGACGCTATCCTTTGACCATACCATTTCACTGGTTGTCCCCTTATGCCTAAAATTCTCTCCTTCCTTGTCTTTACTTTCTGATTTCCTTCATTAGTTGTCGTTCATTCATTCGTATCTGACTCTTCATGATCCCATGGACCATAACACAGCAGGCCCTGCTAACCTCCACTATCTCCCAAAGTTTGTCCAAGCTCGTATTCATTTCTTCTATGACACTATCTATCCATCTCATCCTCTCTTATCCCCTTCTCCTTTTGCCTTTCAATCTTTCAGGGTCTTTTCCAATGAGTCCTGTGCAAGTGTAAGCTAAAAATCCCATCTTAACAACAAGTCTTTACTGGTACCTCTTAATGGTAGTGCCTTTCTTCTGATATTATCTTGAATTTATCCTATATTTGTCTTACTTGTACAAAACTTCGATTTTAAGTCTTTTGCGGGTAGGGGCTGGTTTTGCACTTTTGTGTATACCCAGAGTTCAGCATAGTGCCTGACACATAGTAGTGCTTTAATACTTCTTGATTTATTGCCTTCCTATCTTTGTAAATTTTACCAGCTCTAGCTTGGGCACCCTTTCCTTCTGCCTGTTCAGGAAGCAGCAGGAAGAAGTATGTAAATGTCTAATTTTTCCCATTGAACACTATGATGTTTGTCCTATACCGGCCACAGCACCTAGATGACTGATGTTTATGACGGAACAATCCTTAATTGCTTACTTTAATCCTGTGCAAGATTTCAATAACCCTTTTTTGTCCCTCCCCTGCAACTCCTCTTACCGCCCTGAGCCCCATAAGCAAGTCTATAAGGGAGGAAACAAAAAGAAACTTGACAAAAAGATTATTTTGATGGTTTTAGTGGTAGAATTGATGGCAAATGCCACCCTAGGGTCAGCTGGAAAGGATAGTTGGGCAAGGCTTTGTCTGTCATTATTATTTTAAAAGCAGTAGGAAGAAAGCTCTAGGATCCCAAATACCTCAGAGTTTTTAAAATGGGTTTTGGTTTACTTAAAGTTGTATGGGCTAGGTAACAGAGAAATACAAAAAGAAATAAAGAAAAATGCTTTAAATGGAAACCTCTTAAATGAAAAAGGAAGATCCATGAGCATTCTGCTGCCTCTCATTCCATTCATGTGTCAGGGTTGGGATTGGTGAGCCAAGTTACTTGCCAAAAAAGGTTACAAAAAAATTGTAGAGGTTGTGGTAGAGGAGAAGAAATAACAGATGTGGCATGGAAATTAAAATTATGAATAGAGTTAAAGGGAGAGCAGGGGAAAAACAGGAAATTAATTTATAAAAAGAGATGAGAAACTTCCTACATTTGGCATGGTTTACCTTAGACATAGAATTGGAGTATTTCGGAATCAGTGACTGTTCCAAAAAGATCTGACAGGCATTGGAGTTAATCTAGTGACATATATCTCAAAGGAGGCAACTAGATGGTGCAATAGATAGAGCATGGGGCTGGAGTCAGGATGACTTGAGTTAAAATTTGATCTCAAATGTACCAGTTGTGTGACCCTAGGTATGTCATTTCAACTCTCTTTGCCTCAGTTGCATCAAGTAAAATGGGGGTCATCATCTAAATACAATTTAAATAAACTTAACTCACTAAATATTTTCCTCGGTTGTTACACGGATCAAATATGACAATGTTTATAATGTGCTTAGCACTCACTGTGCCTGGCATGTAGTAGACTCTCACTAGATGCTTGTTTCCTTCAGTAGGGACAAACATAATCTTAACCCTCATAAAGAAGTCAACTTCACAAGGTGGGGCATAGTTTGATGATAATTTGTCTTAAAAAGATGGAGGGATTTTAGTGAACTAGAGTGTGTGTGTGTGTGTGTGTGTGTGTGTGTGTGTGTGTGTGTGTGTGTAACTGTGTGAGAGAGACATACACACACACACACACTCACACACACGCACTGGCCAAGAGAGAGATACACAGAGAGAGACAGAGACAGAGAGACACAGAGAGCTTCATTGAGTCAACTCTTCTAGGAGGCATGCTGACTTTCTTTAAGTATTTAGCAGGATATGAAGTAGAAGAGGGATTGAAATTTCTTTCTTTGTCCCCAAAACATGGGTAGATGTCATAAAGGGGAAGGTTTAGATTTGGTGCCAAAGAAGACCTCCCAACAATGAGAGCCTTTGGGACGCTTTGAGGGGCGGTGTTCCCTCCCTGTGGAGGTCTTTACCCAGAGGTGGGGTGACAGATAACTGTTGGGATTCCTTTTGCATGTTCTAAAATTCTATAATTCTGTTCATTCTTTTGAACTCTGTTTCCCTTTAGAGATACACAGGGATATCATTCCTGCTGAAGCACAAACACTCCTCAAGTCCAGCTGTGCTTAATGTTCCTGACTTTATTCCTGCAGTGTAGACTCAAACATAAATTAGTTCTGACAACACCCTCCCCTCTTAATATTTGAATTGCAGAGGAAACAGAGCACACCTTACTGTGGTTGCACAGTCAACCTAATGAAGCAGTGTCCTGGGACTACTATCCCAAAATCTAATTTGCCCCAGTAATCTGTGTCCCCAGGAGAAGGCTGGCTACTTGTCTCTTTGGAGTTCTAGGGGTAACCCTAAGGGGTTGGAGATAACATTGTAAGCTTATAGCTCATGAATTTCCACTGTTGTGCTTACTCCATTAATGATCAGTTGGTAATAATTAACTGGACAATTAGCTTTTTAGAAATCAGTATTTACTAAGGTGGTATAGTAAAAACAGTTGGTATATCCCCCTCAAAAAAAAGTCTGGGACACACACTCTCAACAATAAACTGGTCTTACTCACATGACATCATGTAGCACAAGGGGTAACTTGTGCTGGAGGTTATTTTTTTTTAATTAATTAATTAATTTAGTTTTACTTTTCAGCATTCACTTCCACAAGATTTTGAGTTTCAAAGCTTTTCCCCATCTCTCCCCTCTGCCCACCACAAGACAGCATGCATTCTTATTATCCCTTCTCGCAATCTACCCTCCCTTTTCTCACAACCCTCCCTTTTTTTATCCCCATCTCCTCTATTTTCTTTTAGGGCAAGATGGATGCCTGTACCCCATTGCCTATATGTCTTATTTCTCACTTACATGTAAAAACAATTTTTAACATTCATTTTTAAAACTTTGACTTTCAACTTCTCTCCCCTTCTCCCTCCCCACTCATCCCCACTGAGAAAGCAGGCAATTGGAAGTAGGTTACACATGTGTAGTCATGCAAAACACTTCCATAACAATCATGTTGTGAAAGACTAACTAATTTCCTTCCATCCTATCCTGCTCCCCATATATTCTGTTCTCTCTTTTGACCCTGTTCTTCCTCAAAAGTGTTTACTTCTAATTACTCCCTCCTTCAATTTGCCCTTCTTTCTATCATGCCCCCATCCTTTGCTTAACCCTTTCCCCCCACTTTCCTGTAGTGTAAGATAGATTTTCATACCAAATTGATTGGGTGTGTTATTCCCTCCTTAAGCCAAATGTGATGAGAGTGAGGTTAACTTTTTCCCACTCACCTTCCCCCTCTTCCCCTCCATTGAAAAAGCTGTTTCTTGCCTTTTTTATGTGAGAGATAATTTACCCCATTCTATTTCTCCCTTTCTCCTTCTCCCAATGTATTCCTCTCTCAGCCATTTATTTTATTTTTTTAGATATCATTCCTTCATATTCAACTCACCCTGTCCCCTCTGTCTATATATATAAACATATATGTATATATATCTATATATATATATCTATATCTATATATATATCTATATATATCTATATCTATATATATATAGATAGATATATATAGATATAGATATAGATAGATATATATCTATATCTATCTATATCTATATCTATATCTATATCTATCTATATATATATATATATATATATATAAACAATCCCTCGAACTACCTAATACTGAGAAAAGTCTAAAGTGTTACAAATATTATCTTTCTGTGTAGGAATGTAAACAGTTCAACTTTAGTAAGTCTCTTATGATTTCTCTTTCCTGTTTGCCTTTGCATGCTTATCTTGATTCTTGTGTTTGAAAGTCAAAATTTCTATTCAGCTCTGATCTTTTCATCAGGAATGCTTGAAAGTCTTCTATTTCATTCAATGACCAATTTTTCCCCTGAAGTATTATACTCAGTTTTATTGAGTAGGTGATTCTTGGTTTTAATCCTAGCTCCTTTGACCTCCAGAATATCATATTCCAGGCCCTGAAATCTCTTAATGTAGAAGCTGCTAGATCTGTATTATCCTGATTGTGTTTCCACAATACTCAAATTGTTTCTTTCTGGCTGCTTGCAATATTTTCTCCTTGATCTGGAATTTGGCTACCATATTCCTAGGAGTTTTCCCTAGAAGTATTTTTGCTGGAAGTCCTTTGTACATCTTTCCTGAGGCACCATTAGTTATGGTGTGACTTTCTGCTTGCCATCTTGTAGATTCCCCAGGCTGTGCTTCCTTAATGTGTTTAGTTTATCCTCAACACCTAATGTAGCCACTGCTATTCTAGGGATATGTTTAGGACACCTGTGGGAAGTCCAGTTTCTTCTGACCTTTTGAAGTTCACAAGATCTTAGTCTAGTCAAGAAGGTGAAAGAAGAGAAGATAAGTTCTTTTGCTTCCCAACGTCCAGAGTAATTTCCTCTCAGGGTTTTTGCTAGAACTGCTTCTCCCTATACAGCTGACCTGTGAGTTGCATGTTGGATTCCAAACTACTTCTTATTTTAACCATCAATCTCCCTAACCAATCCCACTGATGTTGTAGTATCCAGTGACTTTCATTCCTTCCAAACTAATTAAGCACTTTTAGTTTAGTGACTTTGATTGATTCAATAGCAGGACAACATTAGGGTATTAATGTTCAGCATTTTCTTAGTTACTATAAGTGAGGTAAGTGATTGATTCATTCTACTCCCATCCTTACACTAAAATAATTTAACTCCATAAGTTGACACATTACATTTTTTATGAATTACCCACACAATATTTGTATTCATTGCGCTTTGCTACCTATCCCTTACTTCTTTCAGAAGACTGAAAAGCAGGATGTCTACCCTGTAAGAGAAGAGTCCCTTCCCTTGTGACATTACTTTGCTTAGCAGAATGCCACATTTTGCTCCTTACCACTTCAACTAATCTCCCACTCTTTCCCCCGTAGTAAATATCATATTTGTAAACAATAAATATGACAAAATAGTAAAAATATTTACTGGATAAGATTAACTCTAAAAAGCAATAATTTTGAAAAGAGGATCTGCCACCAGTTAGGTCCAATTTCCATGTAAAATATCCATTCTTGAGTCCAGTGCATCTGGGGCTCTCTATATCCCTCCCTAATAACTCTAAGGAGTCTGATAGTCCTCATTATGTTGAAGAGCTTTGTGCTCAGCTGGGGCAAAAAGACTGAGTGATCTGCTTACCATACAAATCAACTTAACTGCATAGGGCCAAATGAATGACAAATACTTTTGAAAAGGCAGTGGAAACACTGTTCTCATTCTCTTAGTAATGGAGGATGACAAGAAGAGGACACTTTCCTTTGCAGGTGGGGGCAAGGAATCACTGATTCTGTAGTACTCTGTAGATTTTAATTTTTCCGTAAGAGCTTTTCCACCATTTTCATCCTATAAAGGCAGGTCTTCTGTGGGCAGGAAAAAAGACCTTTCTTTGGTCAATTCTTGACCTTTCTTTCCTTTGAGGAGATGATTGGCCTTGGGCAGCCAGTATCCTCAAAATTTAGTTTGAAAACAAAAATCCTCTTCTCTTCTTCTCCTCTCCTTCCTCTCCCTCTTCTTTCTCTTTTACTTTTTTTTACTCTCAACACTTGAAAAATGAAATGAAATGTAGACCCAATCAATGATTTCACAGCTATCATTTCATTTATGAGTCAAGCATTATGTAACAGAAATTGTAGTACTTTGGTGTGTCAGAAGGAAAAGAAAAGAAGAAACAAAAACAAATTATATTCTGCTAGAATTGTCAATATTGATTTCATTTCTGAAAAAAAAAGAAAGTAAAAAACTCATCTAGTTTCTTGAAGACCTTGTGCTTTAATTTTGTTAGGTTCGGTTCAGCCTGCTCTGAAAATCTAAGCATTTCTGATGGAACTTCACAGTTACCTTGGAGAAACGCATCATATATATCCAGTGTAGCATTTAATTCCAATTGAAGTTTTTTTTAGTGTCACACCTCTTTGTCAGGCGAAGAGGAGCAAGCTTTGTTTACTTTTAATCATGAAAATAGGAGGATATTTCAGACACTTGACATGTCTTCATCTGTAAAGTAAAAATGGAAATATAAAATGTTGAGTTGAATTAAACCTATTTTCATATTTATTTTGCCCTTAAAGGGAACATTTTGTACAATTTTCCTGTTGCACTTCACCAATCAAAAACAACTTGGAGGATTCTATTAAAAAACTGTAAGTATAAATGCTTTTGGAGTAAGTATTACATTTGGCAAAATGAAGGGGAAAAAACACTGTTTCAGGGGAGCTCACAGTCTCTGAGCTTTTCTTGATTACTATCTGTATTCAGTAGGCTTAATTTTCAAAGGTTAAGTAGCTGCCCAGTGCAATCTGCTAAATTATAAATTACTCGAGAATAAGGTTTGTGTCCTCCCTAACTTTGCATCTTTCATGCTTGGTGTAATGCTTTATATACTTTGCACATAATAGGAACTTAATGAATGTTTACTGAATTGATACCAAATTGAAAATATTTATTCAAAATATAGCTATTCCTATATTAATTGAAAGTTTCTAATCAAGACGTTCCCCTCTTTGTTCAACTGCATATAATTTCCCTTAAAGTTGTTGACTAATCTTGTTTACTCTCTGCCTTTCTGAATTTTTCATTCCGGGAAGTTCTTTTTTTATTTTTTTCTCCTTATATGTGTTTCCTTGAAAGTGTTTGCAAAGGGGTTTAATAAAGAACAAACAAAAACATAACCAAACCAAACAAAAAAAACTCAGTAACTTTTTTTTTGAAAGGCTAAAATAGACAGGAAATGTTTTACAGCATAGGCAGGAATATTCTAAATTCCCTATATGCTTGTACGGTTTTAAAACAAGAGGGAAAAACTAGTGGTTGAGAGGGTTATTGAAGATTCCCTAATAGAGTTGAAAACTTGACAGGAGAAAGAGAAAGAATCAGTTTGACCTGTAGTATCTCTTTCCTGAAAATCCAGCCAGCAGTCATGGAAAGAAAATAAAGGCCAAAGAAATTATAGAATTTAAAACCTTCACAATCACCCTGTCCAACTCCATCTTTTTTATGATGAGGGAACAGAAAAGTGACTTAAAGCGGACACAGCCAGTGACAGAGCTGGAGTTCAGCTCTGGATGTAATGACAAAAATCACTAACAGATGTGCTGGAGAGTGTGCTATTTATCTCTTGTTATCTGTCTAATTTATATTTTATCTCTCCTTCGTATTTATAAGCAGTAGATTTGATAGATTATCTGTAGCCCATAAATGTTAAACTACTCTATGTGTGAGCTATAATTCCAAGACAATGAGACAACTTATTTTTAACAAATCTATCAGGAATTAACATATCCAAAGGAATGACGCTATCTCCTTCAAAGGGGTCATATGCAGAGGCTAAGAGCTTATTGAATTGACAATATCTTTGCTCAAAGCATTTTTGGAATGCCTTTTTCTTCAGAGCTCACATTCCATTCCTTTGAATTTCCCTAGTGGAGCAGTTTCATCCTTTTGAAAGTGGATTTCATTTTGGAAAACTGTAAAGAGATGATTGAAACCAAGTCTGATGAATGAGTATATGTGTGATGAGGTATGCCTATAAAGCAATGAGACTTTCTTATAAATTAGTTCTAAGGGCGATATTTTAAAAGTAAAAATTCCAGAAATTTGAACAATGTAGGATTTTTTGTATCAAGTGCATGGTTTCCCAGAGTGACTATTTTTAAGGGGACAACATTCATCGAGTCAGTCAATAAGCATTTGTTAAACTTTCATTAAGCTAGCTAGACATTAGACAAAATCCTGAAGATAAAAACAGACTCAAAAACACACCCCCTACTCTCAAGGTGCCCATCTTCTACTAGGAGAGACAATGAGGGAAATATCTATATGTATGTATCTATCTATTGATCTAATCTATCGATAAACATATACACATGCATATATATATACCAGTTTATATACACACACATATATATGTATATATGTGTGTATCTTGTGTCTATGTGTCAGTGTACATGTATGTAAATATAGTATATATATATATATATGTATATAGAGAGAGAATCAGAGAGAATACATGTGGTTTATAATGAATGGATAGATAGATAGATGATAAAGGAAGGTAACCTCATAGTCATAGCTGAGGTTTGACACTGGGCACTGGGGAAGGCCTATTTTTGCAGAAAATGAGATTTGAGCTGAGATGGGAAGGTAGGAGGCAGCGGGGAGAAGAGAAAACTTTCTAAGTATGTGACAGGCAGTGTGAAAGTACAGGTTTTAGAAGTGTCATATATGTGAGAAATAGCAAGTATGTTGGTATAGTTTGGTCAAAGAGAACAGGGAATAAAGAGTATACTTATTAGAAAGGTAGTAAGTGAGGGTTTTATACACAACTCAACTCCCAACCAGATAGGGTGAGAGAGGGATAGTTCTATGCTGGATGCTAGGTACGGGAAAGGAGTCTTGAATCCCAGTTGGTGCAGAGGATGTTGTGAATAATGTTGAATATCTACGTAAGGGACTTAGTTGAATTTGTTATAGGTACTCTTTGGAAGGGACATGCACTGAAAGGAGCTCCAGAGAGTCAGTAGAGGAAAACTTTGGAATGGCCTTGCTTGAAATTCTAAAGATGGTGATTTCCATGTTGATGCAGCTGGGCACTCACCCCTTCCCTTGGCTCTATTCAAGAGGGATATTAGATATTAGAACTCTATCTGCCATGCCTCAAATATTAATAGTCTAGGGCAGAGATGTCAAATATGCAGCCTGCAGGCCACATGTGGCCCACAACACTTCCGAGTATGACCTGAACTGGGGTAAAATTAAATTGGGAATATTTAATGAAATAAAAATATAATAAAACATAGACAATATTAATATATAGTGCTGACAAGGATCCTAATGTTTGTGGCCCATTCTTTGCCTATGGGATAGTAGCTACTTCCCTGGTCATTTTTGTAGAGGTTGGTCACTCTCAACTTACAGTTGTCATCTTATTCCTTCCCCACCAAACTCTAGTTACATAAAAAACTGTCACAAATAGTGAATAACAAATAAATATTAAACTTCACAGCCAAAAGAAATTGGAAAAATCCTATGGATTAGAATCCACCAGGAAATATAAGAGAGAAGGAACTCTTAAGCTAGGAACAAAATGAAATCTCAGTTTAATCAAGGAGAGACAGAATTGTCTTCCTCCAAGGAAGTCCATCGCCAGCAAGATCTAAGAATTACAAGTCTTGGGGCATGATGAGGTTGTCTTACTATATACGTCTGTCATGCTACAGTTTTTCTCTCTCCGCTACCTTTGTGGAATCTTTCTCCATTTACCTCTCCTGAAGAGCATATGGAACCAAGTCATTAAAACCAATAGCATTTTTCCTACTAATCCACAGTCGCATTTCTTTCCCTTTATGCAGCACATAGCATGATACTATCTTTTTCACAACTCATCTGGGTTGGAGCTAGGTTACCTATATTTGATACTGGTGGTAATAGGGAGTCCCAGAGATTATTGAGTATGGGATTGACATAGTCAGAGCTGCACTTTAGAAAGATCATTTTGGCAGCTGAATGGATAGAAAGGATTGGGGTGGAGACTTGGGGCAGGTAGAAAAATGAGACAGCTGTTGCAGTCGTCCAGGTGAGAGGTGATAAGGGACTGTATGAGTCAAGAGAAAGGAATGTATATTAGAGCTGTTGTGAAGGTAGAAAGACAATAAGATTTGACAATAGCAATGATATGTGGGGTGAGTACAAGTCAGAAGTATAGGATGGTCATGAGGTTTTGGGCCTGGATGACTGAGTGGTACCTTCATAGTAATAGGAAAGTTATAAAGAGGGAGGGACTTGGGGAAAAGAGAATGATATCTATTTTAGACATGTTGTGTTTGAGATGCCTTCAGTACTTCTGCTTCGATATGTCCTAAAGGCAGTTGGTGATATGGGACCAGAACCCAGAAGAGAGATTATTGCACAAGATACACATCAGAGAATCATCTGCATAAAGACAATAATTGAACCCATGGGAGCTGAAGAGATCACTAGGCTAGTTAGGATAGAAGGAGAAGACGGTTCATGAGAGAACTTTGGAGACACTCACCTGCACTGGTATATTTGTTTAAAAAAAGACCCAAGCAAACAGCAATGGAATGTATGCACTGACAATGCATGCTATGGTGAGAGCAGAGAAGAGAGAGGAGAAAAAGAGTAGGATTTCTCTTGAATTCCCTTAAACACCTACCAGTTTCTCCAATTGGCTAGAAACTACTGATGAGAGACTAAGGGCACTGAATCGCCTTGCTAGTAATAAATAGCATGAAAAAAAAAGATGGGAAAAATCAATAATTAAAAAGTCTCTGCAGTATAACCACGGTGTGTTAAATGAACACTTTGCCATGGAAATTACCGGTGAGAGTTAATGGTAGTTGAACATTTTAGCAAATTAGATCTCCAGAGACCTGCAAAGATTTTTCCAGTGTCTGTATTTCTGTTGTGGCTGAATAATAGCTATCTGTATGCAAAATTATGTAGTTGGTGTTTTTTACTATAGGAGATGGTAAAAAGACTGAAGGAAAGCCCCTCTTCTCTCTGGTTTATCTTGTTTCAAGAGGTAGAGAGTGGAAGAATATTTGTGTTCTTATATAGTTCAGGGAAGAAACGACAGAAGAACCACTGAACCTTTTGACTCATTAAAAAAAACAGAAGGCTCTTTTTCCATAGAAGTTAGTGCTAAACTCTCTGGGAAGGGAATAGATTCTTATGTTTCCCTAAAATGGTGATTGAGATTCTCTGGGGATTGCTCAGATAGAGAATATCCAATACTCATCATGGAAAGAAAAAAATATAACCAAATTCTGGTGCCTGGTGACATTGCTAAAGGATATAAAGGTTGCCCCAAGTCATATATCTGCTTGACATAAAAGGCATAGAGGTCTATTGTCTTTCTGGGGTTTGTATCTGAGACATGACTGAGTGCCTCCTGAGACTTGTCAAATCTGACAACTACTACTCACTTCTGCTGATTTACGTGAAGACAGATGCTGCTGCTGGAGGTAACTTAGAAAAAATTGCTAGGGATTTTCAGGTAGTGGGAAGGAATCAGAAGACCTCCAAGGCACAGGTGCTATTTTCATCACTGACTCCAATTAAAAGTAGGAGCTTCAAAAGACAAGGGAGGAGTTATGAGAGGCTTTCAGAGAGTTTGATTTATATTTTATAACCATGGCCCAAGATACCATATTTATGTGCCATTGACTAGGGATGGAGATTTAATAAAAAAAAAATTGCCAGAATACTTGCAGATCTAATGAAAGAAGATGTTAAATTAAAAATAGAAAGGGAGGGAGAATATTGCCTTTATACATCTGCTACCATAGAAAGTAGCAGGTATAACATAGGAAGAAGAATATTAATAGAGAAAATCCATAATTCACAAGAGACAGTTTCCCAAAAAAGGAGGAAATAATGCTCATGACCTCAGCTATCTATACACAAATGTGCACAGTATGTATAAAAAAAAAACCCAAAGTAAACTAGAAATCTTATTGAAAGGAGGTAAATTCAGGTATCACTGGCACTAGGTAGAATGTTCCTCATGTGACTAGAAAATGGCAGTGGACGGGTATGTAGCATACAATAGAAATAGATAAGATAAGGAGGGTGTGGAATAGCATTGGAACAGATAGGTGGCACAGGGGATAGAATGCTGGACCTGGAATCAGGAAAGTTCATCTACCTGAGTCAATTCTGGCCTGAGAGACTTACTGTGTGACCCTCAGCAAGTTACTTAACTTTGTTTGCCTCAGTTTCCTTATCTATAAACTGGGCTGTAGAAATAACCAGTTTCTTTGCCAAGATAACCCCAAATGGGGTTATGAAGAGTCAGACATGACTGAACAACTCCAGGCAGAATACAATACAACTGCCACTCCCCCATTCCTGTAAGCTGCCCCCCTCTTCATGTACCCCAAAATCACATTAGATTTTTTAATTTCCACATCATACTGCTGACTCACATAGAGTTTGTAGCCCAGTTTGTGAGTCACTAAAGCGCCCAAATCATTTTCAGAATGATTTATAATAACTTCTATCTATGCCTCTCTTTTCTTATACATATGAAATTGACTTTGATACTCAAAGTGTGAGACTTTACCTATGTCCCTATGGAATTTTATCTCCTGACAGCAGAAAGTTCTTCTTTTGCTTGAAAGTAGAGACATTGATCAATTACTGCCTTGCTTTATTGTTAATTTCATTATTTTTATCATTTGTTATTATTTTATCTTCAAAAGATAGAGAAACTGGCAAGCAGAATTTTTATTTTCGGCCTGCTGCTAAACAATAGAGAGCTGGTGGCCAAAGTACAAAGTGAAATGGCTATATCCAAGAGTTTGATTAAGACAAGGAGGGGAGAGTGGGTATAGTGTGATGCAAGCCTTAGATCTGGAGAGTATGTATTCCAGTGAATTTAGAGGAAGTATAGGGAATACCCCCTGGCCTAAAGTTTTATAAAGAGAAGATGACTTAGGAGGGATGGTGTGTTCTGAAACTTCTAGGTGGTACAGTGGATAGAACACTGAGGCCAGAGTCACAAAGACCTGAATTCGGATCTGGCCTCAGCAACGTTTCAGCTCTGTGACCCAGATCACTTAATCACTTAACGTAACTTAATGATTAAATTGATATCATTTAAGTCACCTAATCCTGTTTTCCTCAGTTTCCTTATCTGTAAGATGAGCTCAAGAAGGAATTGGAAAAAATCACTCCAGTATCTTGGCCAAGAAAATTCAAAAGGGGGTCACAAAGAGTGGGACATGACCAAAGAATGACTGAACAGCAAAATGTTGATAATTCAAATGTTTCTAATTTTTTAAATGACAAGTGTTGGCAGGGGGAGGGGGATATGGAATTGGATAAACAAGGAACTGATCAACTTTGTCAAGTTTTTAAAAATGAACCAACTAGAAATTCACGTAGGAAAGATGGAAGCAAAGGAAGGTAAGAGAAGAAGAATACCAAAAAGGAGAAAAGAAAAACAGCATCATTCTGTAAGAGTATTTTTATGAGTGTTGAAGCTTAGAACAACTGAGTTTGGTGACAAATGCTAAGGAAAACCAAAATGAACTTAAAAAATATTAAGAGTAAAAAGCAAAATCACAGAAGGCTAGGACCACTGTTTGGGCCACACGTATGATGGCACCATATGGCAGAATCTAGTTCTAATTACTGTACTGAACTTGAATTTTGCTTCTTTTTTGGGTATAGTTTGTTTTTCTACCATAAAATATTATCTTTAAGCTATAAAGAATAAAAAAAATTCAGCTGTAAGATAATTGAAAAACAAGATATGAGTGATCTGAAGAAAGTTTGCCTTATTTTCTTCCTCACCCATTTGCTAGCAAGGTGGTCTAGAGATGTTTACTCAATTGAGAGGCAGTAATTCTAGAAACCTATAGGTGTCATAATGGCAATTCAAGCCCCTTACTCAGTATCCAGGTTGGTTATCATTCACAAGGAATCCCAAGTGTTCATTCTTGGTATTACCTCTCTCACAGACCTCTATTAACAGCTATATAAATGTGGATTATTACTTTATTATTGTTGCTATAATATTATTATTTTAACCAACTGGAATCATTGAAGGACTTATTTGGGTTGGTAGCAGACCTTGGTGTGCAGTGAATATTATTATGTTTTCAAGACTCTGCAGCTTTGCATCTGCTTTTCTATACACATGCCCACAATAGTCTGCATAAGTGATATATGTTCCTGCCATCATTCTGGAAGCTAGATGCCTAGGAGAAATTATCTGTACTTTCCCCATAAAATTGTTCTATAAACAAATGAAAGAAATTCTTTTGAAGTACTCAAGCATATTCCTAGTGACTTCTGTAACAATTTCAAAAAATGTTTAACCACCAAATGTTCCTAAAACATCCCATTTGGCATTTTGAACCTAACACTTGGAAAATAATCCTAGAAACTTAAGGAGCTCATAGTGACTTTTCTTTCTTTCTTTTTTTTTTTGTACTTACACCATTTATATGACAATGTAAATTTAAGGAAATGATAATTATTTGAAAAAATATCTTAGGGTAAAACTGTGGAAGATACTACAAGTTCATTAAAACACAAAATTGAGCTTGGAAGATTCTTTATAACTCAGTTAATGTCACCTTAGAGTTGGGGTAGCAACCTAGATTAAACTTGGCCAGGGGAGTTCAGGACTGGAAGTCCAGCTATGCAGGAGTCATCCAGTAGATATGCAGGCTGTTTCGAGGAAATACACTAATGTCGTTCATGTAGACATTGTGGGGATTTAGGTAAGTACGTATTTGAGTCTTGGGTAGTTTTACTTAAGACAGAAGGACCTGTGCCATAGATCTAAAACCATAGAGATCCAAAGTCAGGGAAATCAACAAGTTAACCTACAGGCATAGTTGGGGAATTTTGACCCTGAGGCAAAGATTGTGTTTTCTCTGTGTTTGTTTTATACTCTCTACTGGGTGTTAGTGACCTTAGAGCCACTGATGTTGAGCATAGATGCTCAGACACCTGCAGGGGAAACCCATCCCAAATTGATCAGGAAACAAAGATAATGAAACTCAGTATGACCAAGTATTAAATTTGGATAGAGAGTATTTATAGAATCATAATATTTAACACTAGTGAAGACTTTAGGAAGTTACTTAGTACAATTTCTTCATTTTAGAGATGAAGAAACTGATGCTAGAGAGTGTAAGTTCCTAAAGTTATATAGGTAGCAAATCGTTGTTTTCATCATCATAGCTAATATTTACACAATGCTGTAAGATTTGCGAAGGACTTTACATATAGTATCTCATTTTATCTTCAAAAGCACTCTGAAAGGCAGTTGCTATAATAATTTTCATTTTGCAGATGAAGAAACTTGGGGAGATGGAGGGTAAATGACTTGCTCAGGTCATACAGCTAGTACATGTCTGAAACTGGATTCAGACTTGCTTCTAGTGTCTAAGTCTTCATCCATTGTACCATTGAGATACTAGAGTTCATAAACACATCTTCTCATTCTGAAGTCAGTGCTCTGCCTTTCCATGGCTGTATCTATTTTGTCCTTCTCCTTAGCCCTGCCTAAGTGAAAGGCTTCTCAGGTATCACTAGAAAACATCAATCAGTTGGTCAATAAACATTTATTAAATACCTGCTATGTTCCAGGAACTGTGATAAATGCTGGAGATATCAGAAGAGGCAAAGGGCAATCCATAACATCAAAGTGCTTACTATCTAATGAGGGAGACAGAAAGAAAACAAATATGTAGAAACAAGTTGTATACGGATAAATATATAACAATTTTTAAGGAATCATTTTCTTTAGTTAACTTTTCTACCTCTTTTTCCATTTGGCCAATTCTACTTTTAAAGCAGTTGTTTTGTTTTTTTCCCCAGTGGATTTTTTTTCCCATTTGACCAATTCTGTTTTTTTAAGGAGTTGTTTCTTTCAATTAATTTTTGTGCTTCCTTTTCCAAGTTTTTGAGTCTTTTTTTCTTTATTCTCCTGTATAACTTTTTCCCAATTGTTCTTTTACCTTTCTTACTTGATTTTTAAAATCCTTTTTGAGCTCTTCTGAGAGGACTTTTTGAACTCTAGACCAATTCATATTCACTCTTGAGGTTTCACATGTAGGTACTTTGACATGGTTGTCCTCTTCTGAGCTTGTGTTTTGATCTTCCCTGTCGCCATTGTAACTTTCTATGGGCAGGGATCTTTTTTTCTCATTTTTTAAGCACTGTCCCAAGTTCCTTGTACTGGTAGCCAGGGGCCTGGCTTCCACATCAAGGCTTAGGGGCTGGTGGCTTGCTCACTGCACTGGGCCTGGATGCCTCACAGCTGGCATACTGAGCCAGGATGGAGGGGCATTGGTTGTTGTTCTGTGCTCAGTAGATGATGATTAAGAGAAGGCAGGTACTAGAATTACGGTGGCTTGGGAAAGGCTTCATGAAAGATGGAATTTTAGTTGGGACTTAAAGCAAGCCAGGGAAGCCAGTGGGTGGAGATGAGGAGGGTGAGCATCCCAGGCATTGGGGGGGGCAGCCAGAGAGAGATGGAATATTTTGCTTGAGAAACAACCAGGAGGCCATTGTCACTGGATGGAAGGGCGTGTGGTTGGGGAATATGATAGAAGAAGACTGGAATTGTAGGAGGGAGGTAGGTTACGATGAGCTCTGAATTCCAAACAGAGAATTTTGTACTAGATGGTGGGGACAGCAGGGAGACATCAGTTGAGTATGTGTGTGGAGGTGATGTGATCATACCTGAGCTTTAGGAAAATCATTTCAGTGGCTGAATTGAGGATAGATTAGAATAAGGAGAGACTTGAGGCAGGCAGATGCACCGGCAGGCTGTTGCAATAATCTAAGTGTGAGGTGATAAGAGCCTGCAGTAGAGCAAGAGCAGTGTCAGAGGATATTGTTAGATATTGTAAAGGTAAAATCAGCAGGCCTTGGCAACAGGTGGTCCATGATGGTGGAAGGGGTGTGTGAGAGAGACAGTAAGGAATCCAGGATAACTCCTAGGTTGGGAGCTTGAAAGAGTGAGAGAATGGTGCTGCCCTGGATAGTAATGGGGAATGTAGGAGTAGGGCAGGGATTAAGAGGAAAGACAAGAAGTTGCTTTTTGGACATGTGGAGTGAAGTCATCTAATTTATTATTTTATTAATAAATTTAATTGTGAATTAATATTAAAAGAACATTATTTGTACAGTTGTTATTAGTTCATAAATCTTTTACTTTATTAAAGATTTTTGTCTTTTGTTTCTTATCAGATCATGGTATATCTCATTTCTCTCCAGTTCTTATAGCTTTGTTTCTGTTGCTCTGTCATTTAGCTATGTCTAACTCTTTGTGAGGCCCTATTGGTTCATTCTTGACAAAAATACTGGAGTATTTTGCTATTTTCTTCTCCAGTGGATTAAGGCAAACAGAAGTGAAGTGACTTGCTTATATCCCACAGTTAGTGAGTGTCTGAGGCTAGATTTGAACTCAGGTCTTTGTGATTCCAGACCCAGCACTCCATCCACTGAGCCGTCTAACTATCTCCAAGGCACACAGAAGTCAAGTGACCTGTACAGGGTTATGCAGCTAGTAAATGCCTGGAGCTGAATGGGAAGTCAGATTTTCCTGACTTCATGTCCAGTGCTTTATCCACCAAGCCATCTAGCTACCTCTTAGGTATCGTAAGCTATCTACCTCTTAGTTTTTATAGCTTACTGATCCCCAAATTACTTTATATTTTTATTATTTATATGTGCCTTTATACAAATATATACAACTCACATATATGAGTCTATATATAATACATAATTATGTGTATATATAAACACACACATATGTATCTATATATTCAAAATTGCATCTATTATATATATAATCTAGCTCAGTGTTTGGGAGGCTCCGAAGACTGACTATCTATGGAGCCATTGTGCTGACCTCGTTGTTATATGCCTATGAAACATGGACAGTCTACCAGTGCCATGCCAGGAAACTGAAGCGCTTCAATTTGAACTGTCTTAGGAAGATTCTGGATAAGGTACCAGACACTGAAGTCCTTACTCGAGCTGAATTGCCAAGTGTTCAAAGAACTATGCTTCAGAGAGCACAAC
>CM053771.1:472477117-472592565 GCA_028658325.1 Potorous gilbertii | reverse complement strand
TCTGCTCCTTTCGCTCAGCATCAGCTCATATAAGTCCTTCCAGGCCTCCCTGAAGTCTTTTTGTTCATCATTTCTTATGGCACAATAGTACTCCATTACATTCATATACCATAATTTATTAAGCCATTCCCCAGTTGATGGGCATCTCCTGTTTGATGTTCTTTGTAACTGAGAACATTCTTCACCTTGTTTATTTCCTTCCTTCATTGTTATCTTCTATCCCAAGTTCTATAAAAAGTCTATGAGGAAGAATTATTACTATTAATTATTATTGCTTGATATTGAGAGCTTGATTTATTGAATGTCCACTGGGTGCAGAATACTCTGGGAGGTACTTCTGAGTAGCATATAACACTAAAAAACTATGTGGCTTCATTGACAGATTGCTGGGCTTTGAATCAAGAAGGCATGAGCTTGAATCCTCCCTCTGATAAGAGTTATATGACTGAAAAAAATCACCTAATCCTCTCAACCTCAGTGCCATAATCACAAAATGGGAATATTGATAGTCCTTCCTTCATAAGGTTATTGTGAGGACCAAATAAGATAATATCTGTAAAGATCCGTGCAAACTTTTCAAGTGTTAAATAATCATTAGCTATTACTACCATTCTAACTGTAAATACAAGTATTTCTGCTCTCAACCAAAAAATAAA
The DNA here is from genome assembly GCA_028658325.1 of Potorous gilbertii. Taxonomy (NCBI): domain Eukaryota; kingdom Metazoa; phylum Chordata; class Mammalia; order Diprotodontia; family Potoroidae; genus Potorous; species Potorous gilbertii. The sequence goes on along the minus strand of CM053771.1, from coordinate 472,591,909 downwards.
ACCCAACAGCTTTTCCTTATATTGATAATAAGTAGCTAATCTTGATGTTAGCCAGCAACAAACATGTAATCTTATTTTTTCAAATAAATTTGTTTTCTCATTGTGTTTAAAAATATATATGATCTTAATATTATTAAAATTTAATAATAACAATTTTGTAAATTTATGTTTCTTTTTTGAAGACTGGCATTGCCATGTTGAACTTAGCCAGAGTTTAATTTTAGTGTTTATTTAACTGATTTGGTAGTCTTTGGGGCGTATTCCTTTTTGTATCTCTAGATACAAAAGTTTTACCTGTTTTGGAGTGGGGCCAGAGTAGGAAGACAACTCTCCATGCAAATGCTCTCTTTAGTCATCTTGGTTACACAGTTAGCTTGAAATTTTTTAATCTGTTGCAGAGCCATTCCAACTCTTACTCTTTGCCATCCATTGGTTTTATGAACTTTAAGAAGTGGATGAATTATAACTCATTGGGGTTGCTAGGACAGATTCCTATCAGAAATGATAAGTATAGACTAATTCAGTACAGCAACTTTCAATTATAGAATTTTGTATCTTTGGAAGAAAATTTTACCTTTCCATCTAAAAATGAAATCTCTGAAGCCTTTTGTCTGCTCACATTTCATAATTCTCTGCTTAACAGGATCAGAAGTGTTGCGTGTGCAGTATCAAAGAATTTGGACAACACGTTTATTGGCATTATTTGAAAGACTTTTGAACAAAGACCATTAACTGAGTCTATGTCCTTCAGAACTGTCTCGAGACGTAGTACACTAAATTTTAGCATCAGAAATACTTATCGGTCGGTTGGCAGTTCATCCTAGTTGGCAGTTCATCCTACCTGTAAGCTCTAGGAGGAAAGGATTCTGCATTAGAAAAACTCTTAGCATACAAACATAAGAAACTGGATTTTGAACAGATGTTAATGGAGTTATAGAGTTTTATGAACTGTACACATATTTTTGACAATAGTACTGATGTACCTGCTAAAATGGGGACTTGGTAAAGAATAAAACAAAACAGGTAGCAGTCTTTTGGTGTGCTGAATTTTTAAACATTTAAAATGCAGAAACTCTCTAAAGTCTTCCTTTTCCTAGGGATACAGTATAAAGGAATACTTGGAATATAAACATTTCTACCCCTAAAAAAAATCTAAGCTTCAAAGTCCTACTACTACTGCTGATTAGGAGTTGGAATCTGTTTGAATACTACAACAAATAGTATTGAAATTAAACTGAGAAAAATTTTGCATTTTATTCTTCACAATAAACAATGAAGTCACATTCTTTCTAATATTAACTAATCTACCTTATACTCAAGAAAAAATTACCTTTGATTTTCCAGTTGACATTTTCTCACAAAACTGTAATACTGTAATGGAGACATTAATATGGTTCTGATGATTTCTGTTCATCATACTAATCAACAGCAACAATGAATTTGTTCTTAAATAACTATTATGTATGGGACAATTTAAAAAACCTTTTTTAATGTGTAGAATACTTGTTACTTTTTTGAGTGTTAGAGATGGAAAAAAGATACTATAAATACTGATCTCTTCTCTGGAGAGGTTTATGATCTAGTTGGAGGAATAAAATATGCATGTCAAAATAAACATAGCTATGGAGGTTAAGATCCAGAGGTCTAGATAAAGCACAGTACCTCAGGAATTCAGAGAAAGGAAGGATGCTTGAGGACCAGGAAAGACTTCATTAAGTCAAATCTAGTCATCAAAATTTTGCAAAGGGAATTATTTTAGGACAGGTACTGTGCTAAGTCCTGAGGATACAAAGAAAGGCAAAAATAGTCCCTGCTTCCAAGGAACTCATACTCTAACAATGCAGAGAGCTATATACATATGCACAATATGTTCTGGCAGATTGGAGGTAATCTCAGAGGGACAAGATTGAGGGAGGATCTGGGATGGGTACGTCATGCAGAAGGTAGGATTTAAGCTGAGTTTTGAATGAAACCAAGGAATGGAGGAGACAGAAGGGAGAAAGGAGAATAGGGGAGGCTTGGAAAAGGCAACTGCCTCTTTTTATTATATATTTGTGAAAAGGCAAACAGGAGCTGAAGTGTGATGTGAGAGGAATAACAAAGAGAACTAGTGTTGCTATATTATAATTTATGGAGGGAACAATAAAGTATAAAAATACTGTAAAGATAGGAAGAGGTCAGTTTGGGAAGGATTTTAAAAGCTAAGCAGTATTTGTTATTTAATTCTGGTGTTAATAGGGGGTCAGTGAATTCTCTTGAATAGGAGGAGTGATGTGGAGGATCACTTTGGTTATTGATCTGGAGAGAGACTTAAGTCAGATGAACTAAGCAGAATGGTACAGTAATAGTCCAGTTGTAAAGAAATGAGAGCCTGTACCTGGATAGCAGGTGTTTCAAAGAAGAGAAGAGAATATATGCAAGATATGTTATGAAAGTAGAAAAGATAGGACTTGGCAAAAGATTGTGTATGTGGGATAGACAAAGAGTGAGAAGTTGAGGATGACATAGGTTTTGAGCCTTGGCGAACAGAAGGATGTTGGTGGCCTTGAGGGGAACAGGAAAATTCAGAAGAGGGGGAGGATTTCGGGGGCCGATATTGAGTTCTGTTTTGGACATGATGAGTTTAAGATTCTTCGGGACATCTTGGTCAAGACGTGAAAATGGGTCCGTCAGATTTAGTTTTATAGAAAGACTTAAAATATCAACAACAACAAAAGAAGATTTACCTCCAAAACTAACTGAACAAAACCATTCAGTTTTGAGCTGAAATCAAGCATGGAATGTTTCAACCCCAAAGGTTGAAACCTTTTGGAAAATTATGACAGTAAAAATGGAATTATAATGGAAGTCTTTCTACTCTGTAATTTTATAGTGTTCCAAACAGTATATCATCTCACTTTGCATTGTGTTTACTTAATTAGATGCTTGAAATATGGAAAGCAATATTTAGAAGAAAGTAGAAACACAGTTGTTATGAGAACTAAGCAGTATAAATAGAAAAAGATAAATTCAGGTGGCTTTATATTTTAATCATACAAATCATCACTCTGATAGAGAAAGTGAAGTGAGTCTTTTTGCAATCTTATCCATCTTCTTGTCTCTTATCACTGTACTAACAGTTTGTGTTCTAAAAGCACAAGACTAAGTTCAGTGACAAAGAAAAGAAGAGAAAATAGGCAGTATTTCTAGATTCCTTTACCACTAGAGGAGAGTCATGAATTATAAGGATAAGAAAGAGCTTGACCTTGGAATATGTCTTTCCAGAATTGGAAATTTTCTTTTAAAAAATTAATCCATAAGATTTTGAGTTTCAAATTTTCTCCCTCTGCCCCCTCATTCCCCATCTCAAGATGTAGGCTATACATATACATTCATATTAAAAATGTTTACATGTTAGTCATGTTATAAGGAAGAATTAAAACCAATGGGAGGAACCACAAGAAAGATGGAACAGAGAAACAAAAAAGAAAGCAAATAGTATGCTTTAATCTGCACTCAGTCTGTCAGTTCTTTATCTTGGTGTGGATAGCATTTTCCTTCTTAAGTCCTTTGTACTTGTCAGGGATCATGGTGTTGCTAAGAAAAACTGAGTCATTTACAGTTGACCATCATAAGATGTTGTTGATACTATGTACAGTGTTTTCCTGGTTCTGCTTGTTTCACTTTGCATCCATTTGTGCAAGTCTTTCCAGGTTTCTTTGAAATATGCCTACTCATAATTTCTTACGGAGCAATAGTATGCCTTTACATTCATATGCCACAACTAGTTGAGCCATTCCCTAATTGATGGACATCCCCTCAATTTCCAATTCTTGGCTACCACAGAAAGAAATGCTATAAATACTTTTGTACATGTGTCTCCTTTTCCCATTTTTATGATATCTTTGGGATACAGACCTAGAAATGGTATTTCTGGGTCAAAGAATATGAACATTTTTATAACCATTGGGCATAGTTCCAAATTGCTCTCCAGAATGCTTGGATCAGTTCATAACTCCACCAACAATGCATTAGTTTTCCAATTTTCCCACATCTCCCAACATATAACATTTTCCTGTTTTGTTCCTGTTAGTCAATCTGACAGATATGATGTGGTACCTAGGAGTTGTTTTGATTTGCATTTCTCTAATCAATAGTGATTTAGAGCATTTTTTCTTCATCCATAAACTATCTGTTCATATCCTTTGACCATTTATCAATTGGGAAATGACTTGTAGTCTTATAAATTTGACTCCATTCTTCGTATATTTTAGAAACGAGACCTTTTTTATCAGGTTGTAAAAATTGTTTCCCAGTTTTCTGCTTCCCTTCTAATCTTGGTTGCATTGGCTTTGTTCCTCAAAAACTTTTCAATATAATGTAATCAAACTTATCCATTTTGCACTTCATAATGTTCCCTATCTTTTGTTTGGTCATAAATTCCTCCCTTCTCTATAAATCTTACAGGTAAACTATTCCTCTTCCTCTTTGCTTATAGTATTAGCCTTTATTTCTAAATTGTGTACCCTTTTGACTTTGTCTTGGTATACTGTTTAAGATGTTGTTCTATGCCTATTTTCTGCCATACTATTTTTTAGCTTTCCCAGCAGTTTTTGTAACAAAGTGAATTCTTATCCCAGATCCTGGCATCTTTGGATTTATCAAACAGTAGCTTACTATAATCACTGACTACTGTGTCTTTTGTATCTAACCTATTCCATCTGATTAGTTGGTCTATTTCTTAGTCAATACCAAATAGTTTTGATGATTGCTGCTTTATAATAAAATTTAAAATCTAGTATGGTTAGGCTACTGTACTGTTAATTATATTAATGAGAGCTAAAAATCTTCCCCTTCCATTAATGGGCCTGCCCCTTAAGGGAAGCTTGACTAAGGGAGATTTGTTTTCTTAGAAGGCCCACACCTTTTGTTAATTTCTAATGAGGTCCTGGTTCTCAAGGGTTGTGATGTCCTCTGGCTCTGAAAAGTGTATATGTACTCTGAGGTTTTGTTTTGGCGCTTACTCATTGAAAGTGTTTGTTTGGCTAGAGGAGAGTCTGGGCAGCCATTAAGGAGCCCCTCATCCTTTGAAAACTCAGATGCTGGTGTTTCTCCCTCTGGTAACTATGTATGTATGTCATGGTCAGACAGTTGGAAGCCCTGTCTGTTGGTCTTTATTCTGTTTGTATTTTCTCTGAAGTTCAGGGTGCTGCCTTTTCCCCCGAATTAAGTGAATGATACATATGCTTGATTAAAGTAGATTGTTGACCCCTCAAAAGCTGCATTCCTTTTAGAAAAGCAGATCTACGAACCTGTGCTGCAGGCCCTCCTGTGTATGTTGGGGTCCTTGCTGGTATAGTTGCCTTCTCTTGCATTTCTTTCCATGAGTTTCCTTGATATTCTTGTCCCTTTGTTCTTCCAGATGAAATCCGTTGTTATATTTTCTAGCTCTACAGAATAATTTTTGATAGTTTTGTTAGTATGGCACTGAATAAGTAGATTAATAGGCAGAATTGTAATTTTTATTATATTAACTTGGCCTACCCATGAACCACTGTTGTTTTTCCAGTTATTTAGATCAGACTTTATTCGTATGAATAGTGTTTGGTAGTTGCGTTCATCAAGTTCCTGGGTTTGTCATGGCAGGTAAACTTCCAAGTATTTTATAATGTCCACAGTAACCTTAAATGGGATTTCAGAGTTGGAAATTTTCAATAAATCCTCTGATCCTGAAGATAATGTGTCGGAGTTTTCAGGATTCTAAGGGATCTCAGAGTCTTTCTAACCCAATCTGTAACTTCAGTTCCTGGAGAGACGCAACAGATGATCCCACAGCCTTTGGTTGACGGTTTCGAGTGAGAGGGAACCCCATATTTCCTGAAGCAGGCCTATTCTATTTTGAGACACCTTGAATTGTTCAGAAATTTTCCTTATATCAAGCCTAAATCTGTTTCTTGTTGTTTCTTCCCATTGCAAACCAAGCTTAATTATTCTTCCGCATGACAGCCCTTCACATAGTTTTGAAAAATAGCTATCGTCCTTGGCCCTGAAATTCCTCTTCTTTGCGTTTCACATTCTCAGCTCCTTCAGCCAATCCTAGTATGTCGTGAACCTTGTATGTCCTCCACCTTGCTGGTTACTCTCTGCATAAGCTATAGTTTAGCAACTGTCTTCCTCAAAGTACATATGTACATAGTCATGAACATAATGCCTCAGATGACCTGGAGACAGTACCATACAGTGGCAGGAACACTGACTCCAGAATCACAGGACCACAACTCTCTTGGTTTTCAGTTTCATAAAAGGCAGAGTTAGATTACATGACCTCAAAGTTCTCTTCCAGCTCAAAGCTATGACTTTGATCTCTCTGGTCCAGAAATGTTTTATTCTCTTAGCCTAATTCTCTATAGCTTAAGATCACAGGGTTTTCTTGCATGCCACATCAACCTATCTACTAAAATATAGACTGATTTTTAGAAGTGTCAGGCTATAGTTTGGGAACATCAAAAGAGAACATTCTACCAACCACTTCATTAAAATACAATTTTAGCAATCTTATTGAATGTTAGAGAGAATGTCAGATAAACTGGTTACAGCATGATGCTTCTATAGTCAGAATTTTTAATAGGAAAACCCCCCAAAACTTCATTTTTCATTCTTGGAAAGGAAAGAAAATGGATTGTAGGAAAGTGGGGAGAAAATGTTTACAGTTAATAGGAATGTCTTTTGGAATAAAGGCATTCCTTTAATCAAAAAATATTTACACATTTTGGGAGTTCAGGCTGTTGAAATCTACTTTTAAAAAATGTGCTTTAAACATTATATCTTTTTAGTGTGGCAGAATTAAAAGCTCATTTAAGGAACTTTTGTTCTTTTTCTGTTTAATCCAGGAGTTTCAAGGTCAGGATGAAAGGCAAAATAATGGATGAGAAACAAAGGTTTTAGAATGTTAGATGTAGAAGCTTTAATTAAAGGACGATGCCAAAGTGACTAGTTCTCCAGATTTTAAACAAAGCTAGTTAATTCTATAGTAATTCTCCTGGAATAATGCTCTAGTGAACTGGGATATTTTATTCCTAATAAGGCAGCATTATGTGCTGTTAATTAATAGTGGTGCATTCATTTGTCAGCCACTACTGAAATAAAAATGATACTTAAAAATATAGTTGCTTTGGCATCATCATCATCAAAAACATGTGAGCACCACATCTGCTCATAACACTGCAATTGTTAAACACTCTACTGATCACAGTTAATGGTCATAGTACCCTTGTCTCTCTCAGAGTTTATAATCCAAGAGAGATACCACTAATGTGATGTGGGCAGCAAAAAGGACATAAAACCATTGAAAAAAACACTGAACAAAATATAAATTAAATTAATAAAGTATTGGCTCTATGAGAAGAAGAGTGATGTCTTGGGGTGGGAGGAGAAGGAGGGTGGCTATCGTGGGAACTGACTGTTGAGGCTGGTTGGGCTAAATGAAGAGATTCACTTCCTCTTTTTCACTGTGGTAGGAAAGGATACATAGAGAAAAGTGGATTTAAGGAACTACCTAAAATAATAAAGAATAATTCTCATTCCATGAGTGTTCTGTAAGTGTAATGGAATTCCAGTACTTTGAGCAAAGACTCAAAATGAGAATGTAATTCTGTAGAGAGGGCAGTGGGCAAATTTACTTATGTGTGAAAAAAAGTGGGAAAGGACATGAAATGAGAGAGATGAAGTCTGAGCTATCACAAAAAAAAGGCTTTGTGGAGGATGGATTGGTGTGAGGAGAGACTGTTTGGAAGATAATTTTGGAATAGTCCAGATAAGAGGGTAACAGCATGCGAGTTAAATGGCTGTAACACTTGAAAGCACTGAACGTACAGGAAAGAGGCTGTGAAGTTAAGAATGATAAGATTTGGCAACTGATTTGGATATGAGGTGAGCAAAAATAAGGGCTGTAGGATGACAGATTTGGAGCATGATGGTGCCCTAGACAGTAAGTAACACGAAGGTTGAGAAGAATGAAAAGTTTGAGGGGTTCTGTTTGGACATGTTGGGTTTGAGATACCTATGGGTCACACAACTGGAGGTGTCCTATAGACCACTGGTGATGAATGACTAGAGTCTCTCAAGGGGATGTCTAGGGCTGGTTGTATAGATCTGAATCATCTGCATAGGGAGGATAACTAAACCATTGGAGCTGTTGAGATCAACAAGTAATATAGAGAGAAAAGAGAAGAGAGCTGAAAATAGAGACCGGGGGACACTAAACATGCAGGTGGGGAGGAGGAATTTAGCAAGGAGATTGTAATGGCTTATACGAAAAGATGCTAAAGCTTGGACAACGGTTTTTGTGGCAATGGGAAGGAGAAGGTGAATTTAGGGACTATTTTGAAGTAAAAGAAAAAGGAATCAACAGGCAGTCTCAAGTGGCAGCTCTGTGCCAGGCATCGTATTATGACAAGAGCAAAAGTGATATAAACTCTGCTTCATTACACTTTGTTAGCATTTATTCTATGGCCTTTCTTACATTCTGCTTTGTATTTGAGTTACTTCTACACTTGTCCTTTTTTGTTACACTGATCTCCCCTCAGAAAGAAGAAATGGACTTTTCATTCAAAACAAAACTAGGGATTGGCAGCCTCAGCCTAGAAGAATTAATTTAGCATTATGTAGTGAAAAGAATACTGACAATAGTCCTGGAAGTCAGGAGGACAGGAGTTCAGATCCTGGCTGTGATGCTAATTAAACAGTGTGACTTTGTTCCAGTCAGAACATCTTTGTACTTTAGATTCTCTGTTTCTAAAAGAGGGGGTTGGATAAGAAGAAATTCTCCCTAAGGTCCTGTTTAGCTATGAGAATATCTGATTTTGGAGTGACCTTAGGAAAGACATTTCAGTTTCCTCATCCATAAAATGAGTGTAAGAATACTTTAAATATCTCCTAGACTGTGAGGAAAGTGTTTTACAGATCTCAAAATGCTATGGAAATGTGAGGCGTTTGGGTAAATTTCTCAATTTTGGAATTAATTTCAAAGTAAAGAAAATCCAAAAAGTAATTAGTCCTCCCCACCCCCATTCCCCATTAGTTACTATACTTTTGGCTTGTTTTGAATGCAATCCAAAAACAGCAATGTAAGCCTTTAGAGGTTTTCTTACAATGTTGTATATAATTCAAAGCAACTTGTTATTCCCTAGCTAACTAGATGCTGTATTGTTCTGTTATCTAAGCATTGGATTATCTGAACCCAGTCGATTCAAAGCCTCTTTTTCCCCAGTCCTTCAATTTCAAATTGAATTGTTATTGTATTTCTAAGTCTCCATCCACTTAAAAATAGATGTTGCCTGAATGATGTGTGTGAATCAAAATATTAGCCCCTGACTTATCAGAGTGTGGGCTGCCCAGAGGTAGACAATTAATCTCACTTATTTTTGACCACCAGAGAAACATCAGATAACAATCACTCTTATTGGTCACTGCCTTTGCTCTCTATTCAAACTAGTTGATTGAATACACTCATGTCCACATCATATTAGAGAACTCTCCCAAGGTTATTTCTGCTTCTGCCTCTGCCTCAAGGTCATTTCTGCTTGTGAAACACAGGTTTTCAATTAGGGCCAGTAATGGAGCATTATCACCAATTATTTTTCCTTGAAAGCTCTTTTCTAAGCCTGAGGTTTGGGTTTGTTTTTTTTTTTTAAGCCTTTATAGCTCAGACTACTGGTCTCCATTTATGATTTAATAATGGTGGAAAGTTTTGCAATTTTTTATAAGCTTCTAATGACCTGTAGTGATTAGAAGCCTTTAAAATAAAAAAATGTAAAGGGTAGTACTATATTTCTAATAAATGGTAGTATCTGTATTAATGCCTTAAAATATAGGTATTTTTTTAAATTGAATTGAATGCTACATCTTTTTTCCCCTTTGTTTTGAGGATGCAGCATTCATTAATACTATTATCCATATATACAGATATAATTCACAGAGAAGCAAGGGCAGTTTAATCATTTTAAATGCTGATGACTGTTAAGCATGGTAAATACAGGCTAGACTGGAAAGGGCGGTATGGTGATCAAAGTATCAGTTCAAGGCCATTGTGTAACCAGCAGCCTTTTCTACTTTTTCTGCCTATGAAAAACACCTTTGGTTCATCAGTCTAGTGCCTGTCAAGTGACTACTGTGTGTCAGTCAGTGTATTCATGCATTCTGTATTTTTTTCTTTTTTTTATTAATTTATTTGTTTTCAGTTTTCTACAATCACTTCCACAAATCTTAGATTTTCTCCCACTCCCTCTCTCTTCTCTCCCTGAGACAGCATGCAACCTTATGTGGGTTCTACACATACATTCTTATTAAACACATTTTCACATTAGTCATGTTGCATAGAAGAGTTAAAATGAATGGGAGAAACCATGAGAAAAATCCAAACAAAACAAAGTATAACACAAGAGGAAATATTGTCCTTCATTCTGCATTCTAGTTCCATAGTTCTTTCTCTGAATGTAGATGACATTTTGCCTCAGGAGTCCTTTTGGAATGTTTTAGGTCTTTGCATTGCTGTGAAGGGCTAAATCTACTAGAAAAATGCCTCACGCACTGTGGTTGTTACTGTGTACAATGTTCTCTTGATTCTGCTCTTTTCACTCAGCATCAGTTCACATAAGTCCTTTCAGGCCTCTCTGAAGTGTTCCTGTTTGTCATTTCTTTTAGTACAATAATATTCCATTACATTCAAATACTACGACTTCTTCAGCTGTTCCCCAATTGATGGGAATCCCCTCAATTTCCAGTTCTTGGCCACCACAAAGAGAGCTGCTGTAATATTTTTGTACATGTGAGATCCTTTCCCATTTTTATGATCTCTTTGGAATACAGTCCTAGAAGCAATATTGCTGGGTCAAAGGATATGCACATTTTTTTTAGTTTTTCTCTTGATTTTTTGGTTTTTTGTTCTTTTTAAAATTAAATTATTTTATGTCTTTTCAGTGTTTGACAAGTACTTCCATGTAGCTTAGATTTTTTTTCCCTCCATCCCCGTCATTCCTCTCTCCCTCCCCATTCCCTCCGTGAGACGGCATACAATCTTATATAGACTCTACACATACATTCCTATTAAATACATGTTGCATAGAAGAATTAAAGTGAATGGGAGAAACCATAAAACAAAGCACAACATAATACAAAAGAAAATGGTCTGCTTCTATCTGAGGTCCAATTCCGTAGTTCTTTCTCTGGATGTGGAAGGTGTTTTTCCTCGAATCCATTGGGAGATCTTTAAGTCCTTGCATTGCAGTGAGGTACTAAGTCTGCCAGAAAAGTTCTTCACATGCTGTGGTTGTTGCTGTGACAAAGTTCTCCTGGTTCTGCTCCTTTCACTCAGCATCAGTTCATGTAAGTCTTTCCAGGCCTCTCTGAAGTCTTCCTGTGCATCACTTCTTATAGCACAATAGTATTCCATTACATTCATATACCACAACTTGTTCAGGCCTTCCCCGGTTGATAGGCATCCTCCTGATTTCCAGTTTTTGCCCACCACCAGGAGAGTTGCTATAAATATTTTTGTACATGTGGAACCCTTTCCCATTTCTATGATCTCTTTGGGATAGAGTCCCAGAAGCGACATTACTGGTTCAAAGGGTATGCACATTTTTGTAGCCCTTTGGGCATAGTTCCAAATTGCTCTCCAGAATAATTGGATCAGCTCACAGCTCCACCAACAATGAATCAGTGTTCCAACTCTCCCACATCTTCTCCAACATTTATCATTTTCTTGTTCTGTCCTGTTAGCCAATCTGATAGGTATGATGTGGTACCTCAGAGTTGTTTTGATTTGCATCTCTTTAATCAATAGTGATTTAGAGAATTTTTCATATGACAGCTTTTTTCATATGATAGCTTTAATTTATTCCTCTGAAAACTACTTGTTCATATCCTTTGACCATTTATCAGTTGGGGAATGACCTGTATTCTTGTACATTAGGAATAAATGGAATTTTCCATAAAATAATAAGCAGTATCTACCTAAAAACTTCAGCAAGCATTATGTGCAATGGGGATAAGCTAGACACGTTTCCAGTAAGATTAGTGGTGAGATAAGGATGTCCATTATCACCACTGTTATTTAATATGATACTAGAAATGTTAGCTTTAGCAATAAGAAAATAAAAAGAAATTGAAGATATTAGAATAGGCAAAGAAGAAACTAAATTATCACTTTGTAAATGATGTGATGATATACTTAGAGAATCCTAGAGAATCAAGTAAAAAACTACTTGAAATAATAAACAATTTTTTGCAAAATTGCAGGTTATAAAATAAACCCAGATAAGTCATCTGCATTTCTATATATTTCTAACAAAGCCCAACAACAAGAGATAGAAAGAGAAATCTCATTTAAAGCTATTGTAGACACAATAAAATAACAAGGAGTCTAACTGCCAAAACAACCCAAGGACTATATGAGCACAATTATAAAACACTTTTCACACAAAATCTAAGTAAATGGAAAAACATCAGTTGCTCGTGTGTAAGCCAAGTTAATATAATAAAATGACAATTCTACCTAAAGTTATTTACTTATTCAGTGACCTACCAATCAAACTACCAGAAAAATATTTTCTAGAGCTAGAAAAAATAATATCAAAATTCATCTGGAAGAACAAAAGGTTCAGAATATCAAGAAAACGAATGAAAAGATATGCTAGGGAAGTTGGCCTTGCCCTACCAGCTCTCAAATTGTGTTATAAAGCAGTAATCATCAAAACCACTTGCTACTGGCTAAGAAGTAGAGATGTAGACCGGTGGAATAGGTTAGGTACTCAAGACACAGTAGTCAATGAATATAACAATCTATTGTTTGATAAACTCAAGGAACCCAGCTTCTGGGAAAAGAACTCATTGTTGGGAAAAATTGTTGGGAAAACTTGAGAACAGTGTAGTGGAAACTGGGCATGACACTATACACAAGAGTAAAGTTCAAATGCATGCATGCTGTAGGTATCAAGGCTGATACTATAAACAAATTAAGGGAGCAAGGAATAGTGTATTGTCAGATTTATGGAGAATGGAAAAAATTATGACCAAATCCAAGATAGAGAACATTATGAAGTGCAAATTGGATAATTTTGATTACATTAAATTGAAGTTTTTGCACAAACAAACCCAATGCAACCAAGATTAGGAGGGAAGCAGAAAACTGGGAAAGAATTTTGGCAACTAGTGTCTGTGATAAAAGCCTCATTTCTAAAATACATGCATTCTGTATATAGAGCCATAATCTTTCTTTTCAGTACCTCTCATGGACTCTTTTTACTGGGGTTCAAGAAAGACTTTCCTTATAGTATGGCTGTCTACATTCCCCAGCTGTGCCATGTCACCTGAAGTGGGGCTTCCAACTTCAATATGACCAAACACTTCTGTTTGAGTTGACCCACTTAAGTCATTCCGTAACTATTTTTCTTCCTCTCGTCATTCCTCAGCTGCTTCTGTTCAGCTGAGTGGACCTGGTTGTAGTAAAATATTACTTTTGACATCAATAAGTTAAATCTCTCCTGTTGGCAATCTTGCTGGACAGATTTGAGGAAAAATATATTATACTTATATTTTCATTCCACCTCCATAAAGAGTAATGTAGAATGCAATGATTTTCATAATAGGAAAACAATTTTTTTCATCTTTAGAAGTAGAGAGGGCTCCACAGGATTGGCAGATTCATACAAGTCAAAATAAAATAGTGCTTCAGGGCAGTGTTATGTAGAGGGTAGTATGCTGGGGTTGGAGTCAGAAAGACCTATATTCAAATCCCTTTAACACTTCTTAGCTCTGGGATGCTGGGCAAGTCACAGTCTCTTTGTGCTTCAATGTCCTCATCTATAAAATGAGGGAGTTGAATACTCTGGTTTCTAAGATTGCTTCCATCTCTAAATCTATGATACTATTTTTGTAGGATGTGTTCAGTTGTAGTTCATAGGGGATCTGAGAGACTGTAATGTGAGAAGATAGGGAGTGGCCCAGCCTTGAAGTTAAGAAGACCTGAGTCTAAGTTCTGCTCCGAAATACCATAGCTACATGGCTATGAGCAAGACACTACATCTGAGTGCCTCCAGGCCCCTCTGATGGTAAGTTGTTGATTTCCATTGGTGTAGGGAGCTGCCCTATGTTAATGAAGTCACAGGTCTCCCATATCCCTCAAAACATCTGCAGGTCTAATCATACTGTTCTTCATATGTCCCTGTACAAAAGAGTGGAAAAATGAGGAGGGATGCATCAATTTGCCTCTTTTTCTGGCTGTTACATGATTTGGATGTAGACTAATACGCTAGGTGCTTTTTCTGTCATCTGCATTGTAATGAATAATAGTAATGGATTTGGGAAGTTAGAAGGAGTTCATGAGAAATCAGATGGGTTCCCTAGTGCACTGGATGTACTTAATTACTTCTCAAGGCTGTGGTGAAAGGGTGGGGAATAGAGTGAAATGTGTTTAACATGAGAGGAATGGAGTATGGGGGGGAGGTAGACACATTGCTGATTGTTTTATTACATGTAGCTATTTAATAAGAATTAGAGGGATAAGGACCATGAATTCTTTGATATAGGGAACTCTCAGATGAGGTAAGTACCTCTACCAGTACAGTCAGCACCTTCTCAAAACACAGATTTTCGGAGTTTCCTTCCTGGAGCAACAAAGGTTAGGACTTGAGCAGCCCTATGTAACCAGTGTGTGTTGGAGGCAGGAGATGAACCAAGGTTTTCTTGGTTTTGAGGAACATTATCCGCTATGGCCATACTGCCTCTGCATTTCATGGCCTTATGGAAAATGGCAGCTGAGTATACACTTAATCATGGAGGAACCTATTGCAAATTAATATGGAAAAGAAATCATGTATTCCATTTGAGAAAGTGTCTTTAGTTTAATTATGATTATGGGACATGTTATACTAATGTCTTATAGTCCATCCATGGAGGAGAGCACAACAAAATTCTCATAATAGAATTTCACAGCTAAATCTCTGTGAGTGGGATGAGGCTCTTGGGTCTGCTATGGAAAGTGGGTTTGCAGATTAATGAAGTTCTCCCTTGCTGTATCACTGTGACCTTTGGTTGTAAAGTTGTCCCCATAGTTACACTCAAAGTCTTTTAATTATTGGTCTTCTGAGGCATTTCTTTGAAGTTGGACATATGGAGATCAGTGTCTAGTGACTTTTGTCACCATAAACTGGCAAGAGATATGTTTATTACTCAGTCACTCTTCCAAATCTGACTTAAAGTGCCATGCTTAAGAGTAATCAGCACTTAAAATGATAAAAAAAATCATAACTATGCTTGTTTTCTCCATTACAGCCTACTCTGAGGCTTCATGGAGGTAAGCCTGGTCTGCCAGGGAAACTCAAACTTTAACAGTTTCTATGATTCTAGACAGAATCTTGACAGAAGCTCAATAACAGAGGACTGGAAACCATAGTACAAAGACCATCTTCTAAAGCATGGGGGGATTCTAGTCTTCATCAGTGAGGACTGATGATTGATTCCACCCATGGAATAATGGGTCCTTGACATCTTTGTTTACCTAGGTTCATACTGATTTCAAAGTAGCCTCTTCATTTCATTTAAAAGCAAACAAATAAACAAAATTACATTGGACAAAATTACTGTTAAAAACAAAAGAATGAGGAAGATTTGAGTTCTGTGGTGTTCTGCGCTCTGGTCAGACCACATCTAGAATATTTTATCCAGTTCTGGATACTGCCTTTTAGAAGGAAGTAGTATTAGGAACAAAAGTAGACAAAAATACAAAGACAAATGGAATAGAAACCAAAGCAGGAAAGAATGATAAAAATAAGGCAGTAATTATTCTGACTATATTGTAAACTCTATGTTGACAGTGACTGTCCTTTAATTATTTCTCTTTTTCAACACCTCCCACTAAAGAAGCCCACCAAACCAAAACATCATACTCTTCCACAGTACCAAACACTAAGTGTAGAAGTAGATAGAGTTATGGGCCTGGAAGACTCATCTCTCTGAGTTCAAATCTGACCTTTGACACTTGATAGCCATATGAACATGGGCAAGTCATTTCAACCTGTTTTCCTCAGTTTCCTCACCTGTAAAATGAGCTGGAGAAGGAAAATGGCAAACCCCTCCAGTATCTTTGCCAAGAAACCCCCAAGTTGGGTCGCGAGAAGTCAGACATGACTGAAAAAGACTGAGCAACAGCAAGTAAATGGTTTCAGAAGGAATGGATAAGTGACTAAAAAGGTGGTTGTTATACATTGTAAGAAAAATAAGACTATGTTTTTCAAATTTATGATGAGGCAAAGATGAGCCATTGGAGGTATTTATGGTTGCTATTTTGAGTCTAATTGGAAGGAAAAACATGGGAGGCAGGAAAGCCTACAACAAGAACACATTTTAAGGTGTAGAAGCAAGAAAGATAGCAATGATAATACCTAGTATTTATATAATTAATTAATAATATGATGCTAATAGCTATACATAGGACTAAGGTTTGCAGAGAACTTTACACACATCTCATTTTATCTCTACAACAACCCCTAGGAATTAGGTTTGTTATGATCTTCATTTTACAGAGGAGGAAACTGAGGCAGGCCGAGCTTAAGTGACTTGCCCAAGGTCACGTATCTAGTAAGTGTCTGAGGCATTCAAATCCATTCTATCCACTATGCTTCCTAGCAGTGAAAGATCACATATAAATTTGAAAGGTAAAATATAAATTGGGGTCTTGGCCCTTGAAAAGTACAGATATTGCCAGTGTGTGATTTCCATAAGGCCTTTACTCATAGTGATCTCAAGTCACTGTGCAGCACTAACAAGCATACACAGATGAGTTACATATTTGGCACCTCTTCTGGAGAAGCTTATGGTCTACTTAGTAGACCATAAGGTCTAAAGGGGTGGGGAAACTGCCCCCTAGGTTCTCAAATGCAGTCCTTCTACTGAATCCAAACTTGTGGGTTCAGTCAGAGAACCACACTTGAGGACCTAGCGGTCTGTATGTAGCCTCAAGGATGCAAGTTCCCCACCTGTGGCTCAGTATTATAGTTCAGACTGGACCTCATAAGCTACCCAACTGAACTCCTTTATTTTATGGATTAGGATCCTGAGGTCTGGAAAAACTGTCACAAAGATAGTAAATTACGGAAACAGGACTTGAACTTAGATCCTTGAATTTTCTTCTGACTAAACAGAGTTTTTTTCCATTATAGTAAGCTGCCTCCTAGGTGGAAAGAAAAAAAATGAAGACAACTTTAATACAACACAGCATATGTAAACCATTAAAGGTGGTAAAAATACAAAACTAGAGGTCTAGAGGAGGAAACACTTTTTCATGTTGAAGGTAGAGTTTGTGCTGAGCCTTTAATGATGGGTAGTATTTCCACAAACAGAGAGTATGTGTATTCATGTGTGCTTGTGTGTGAATAAGTTGTATATGTCTGTGTATGTGTATGCACATGTTTGTGTAGCTTGTGTGTGTATGCGTGTGTGTGTGTGTATTTCTAGGACTTGGGGAAGAGAGTAATGATAATATGGAACTTCTCAGACAGAGAGAACAGTCAGGGCAAACACATAGTGGTGGTAAGGGTCTAAGCTTTTCATGGGAAAACGTGAGGAATTCAGTTTGGCTGAAGCATATAGGGAATGAGTCAAAGAGTAGTGCCAAGTCTGGAAAGGCAAGTTGGGTGCAAATTTTGGAAGACTTTGAAAGGCAGGCCAAAGAATACGAGCTTTGTTCTGGTGACACACAATGAAAAGGCAAGATTTATATGAGAGCAGGGCGTTGTTGGAGAGGAGACAACCCAAGGGCAAGAAGACAACTTGAGAGGCTCTTGCCAGGTCCAGGTGCAAGGTAACAAGGCCCTGATATGCCTTTGCAACATCTCTATTGCAAACAAACTAGAGAATTGATATGATTTTAGAGATGGCTAAACTGAAGAGCAGAGAGTTTATGATTCTCATGAGATTGTACACTAGGCCAAGTTGGAGCTATTAGGCGGCTTTTGAACTGCATGCCTCTCACATGCTGTCATGAAAATATGCTTTAGGAAGAATTCTAAGCTTTGGGGGCAGTGGTGGTTCCATCATGCAGTTCCTTCCAGTATAACTCATTTTCATCCTTTATATTAATGAAATGAAGTTACATTGGAATTACAATTATAATTGGAAAAGTCACTTCTTAAGAGTGGACTAAATGAAAGGAGGAAGGGGCAGGTTATTCGAAAATGTGGGGTGGGGGATTTACTACCTGATGGCAGTACTGTTCTTTGGAAGGCCTACATTTTCGATCTCTTTTTCTAGTATCAGTGAAGGGTTTTTTTTGTTGGTGGGTGATCCATCCAGCATTCTCTAAATTCCTTCTACAAGGGTCACATTATCAAAATGACCTTTGGCCTTATGGTAACGTAAAGCTAACCATCCCATGACAGAATCAATCCCAAGACTTTGACACTGATAGACATGGGGTCTAGATAATTGAGCGAAACAAAGAAATTAGCTAGACTACATGGACATTATATAATTGTATATATTTTCATGACAGTACATGAATGACCTGAACCTAAAATTCTTAAGTGTGTGGATGTGTTTGTCTAAAATAACCAGTCTCAGAATTTTATAAGCAATTTTTCCTCTCATCAAAAGAAACAAAAACAAAAACAAAACAACAGACACTACAGTGTACTGAGTTATTTTTTGTGTTATCTAAGAAATGCTGTTCTATTTATATGACAATCTAAACTGTTTTTGACCAGATTTTTTACGTGGCATTAGTTAGGCATAACTTTTTAGAAGGAAATTGATATGGGCTGCTTTTCCTAATCAGAATCCAGTTTCTTACTTTAAGATAATTTCTTTGATATAAGTTAAAAACTCTAAATCTTTCTGTAGAAAAAAAAATGAAATGCCTGTGGTGAGCCTACTTAACTTAGATATGGTCTTTGAAACTAAGCAGAGGGTTTTGAAGAGAAGGTGAAACCTGCATTTTTTAATTCTAAGGTGCTTTATTTTTGTTCCTGGGGTTTAATTATGACCCAGCTAGCTTTTAGATCTTATGGGGAAAAAAATTACCTGCAGGTGTGTCAGATCTTACACATGAAATGCCATTGTATAAGACCACACCTGTTAGAAGGCAAGAAGGGCTCCCCAGAGGCAGACAAATCCAGCTTTGTTGGGTTCACTACTCCCAAAGCATCTTGAACCTTTGTAAATGCCCAGGCCAGCTCAAAAACAAATACTGAGTCTCATTTCCTCGAGGCAGGGCAGTGACACTTTTAAAAGACTTGTGCATCCTCTGGGGGTGCTTGTGCATCTCCCTGGTTGTGCCACTTTCCCCAAAGAATAGCCTCTCCAGTTGTCCTCCAATGGCCAAGAGGGCCCTAAAGGAACCCTCAGGACTTCCATCTGGAGGAAGAAGGTTTGGATTTAAAAGCCCTTGTCTGGTTATGTATTTATTCTGTGCAAGCCCAGGTATACTTTGGAAAGATACGGGCACTTCTCTCTTTATGCAGTAGGAGAGCTCCTGAGAGGTCTGTGGTCCCTCACTTTTCCTCATCCATCTACCTTGTGACTGCTTAAGGGCTTTTGTCTTCATTTGGGATGGGGAGGAGGGGAAGGGTTTTAATTTTGCTGCCCCTTTTAACAACTGATCAATCAATCAACAAGCATTTATTAACCCCTAATTTTGATGCCTTTGATGATCCAGGTGATAATGGGAAATAGAAATCTGGTTGCAGGGGTGTCCATCCCATCCCCCTTCCCCACCAGCTTTTCATGTTTTAATATTGAAATAATTACACACACTTAGATATTTAAAGGGCAGATAAGAGATACAGTGCGTAGAGTGCTGAGCCTGGAAAGCTGAGGCTTTCAAATGGAGCCTCAGATATTGGCCAGCTTTGTGACCCTGGGCAGGTCAGTGTTTCCCTCAGTTTCTTCATCTGTACAATCAGCTGGAGAAGGAAATGACAAACCACTTTGGTATCTTTGCCGAGAAAACCCCAAATGAGATCATGAAGAGTCAGACATGACTGAAAAATGACTGAATAGGAGCAAAAAGATATTTAAAGAAATCCTTTGGTGATGTGTGTGCCAAGGATCCCTCCAAAGTGCTGTTAGACTTTCCTAAAGTGGGGCACAGCTGAGATTTCATCATTCCTGGTGACTCACCCTGTTCTCCTCACCTAGCATCTTGAGAGCTCACTTTTAAAAAATTTATTTCATGTCATTTACTCCCAGCATTTTGCCCCTTTTCTAATCACCTGAGTTTCTTTCTAGAAGGAGTGAAATTCTATTTGTACACACATATATTTTATATATTGTTACATATTTAGTATATATTATGTATTATTTATTTATATACATACACTTTATATAGATAATTTGTATTATATTTATATAATTTTATAATTTTATATTTATTATATTGTTATTTTATTTATATTATATTTTTATATTTATTTATATTATTTTGTTTATAATTTATTTACAATCTCATATTTTATTACATATGAATTCCATAGATATTTTTTGTGTATAAAGAAGTAAAATTCCATTCCTTACATCTATATATCATTCCACTACTTATTCCATATACAAGCATATATATATACACATATGTATATATTAAAGATAGTAACATTAATATATACTATAATATACACATTTTATATAGTGATTTTTAAATATGTTTTTGTATACATACATATAGAATAACACATATAATTGTTTCTATCTAATTTATACATATATACATATCCTCTACACATACACACATATATGTATACACATACATGTGTATCACATATATGTATATGTATACGTGTGTGTGAGAGAGAGAGAGAGAGAGAGAGAGAACTGGGAGCTCATTATTGAACAGAAGAACTTTTTAAAAAGGAAGGTAAAGTAAAGAAACCTTGGATTCCGTCCTTTGCTCAAAGCTTTGAACAAGTCATTTAATGCTGTAGTGCTTTAGTACAATTTATGTGAGGGAACAACCAAGAATCAGAAATCTGTGCATTCTAATCCCTACTAACCTCCTCAAACACTCTATAGCTCTGAGCAAATGATTTAATTTTTTCCATACATAAGCTCCTTATATAGAAAATATGGTTGAATTAAATAATTTCTGTATCTGGAACATTCTGAAATATTATAAGGAAGAGTTACCATTATAGCACAAAGTACTTTTATAAATTATAGCAAAACATCATTAATTTGGAACTACAACTACGAACAAGATATGTAATCAGATTTGGATTATCTAAGATTGTGAAAGAAGTAGAGTGCATCCAATTAACTACATATTAAATAAAATGAACACAGGATTGTTGGGTCTGACATCTGGAATGAATGTTAAGGGACATGCCTCTTAGTAGCAGGCTCCCCTGAGACTGCCAATGGCATGAGCAGCATTTTTGGATCTTTTGCTCCCGAAGTGGCTTGAACTTTTTTAAAACACAAACTCTTTGTCTCCTTTACCTGATGTGGGGACAGCATGATTTTAGAAAGAGATCTGCGTCCTGTCAATTTAATTTGCTTTATTGTCTTCTTAATGCCTTTGCTTTGAGTTACATACTATCAGAAAAACCCTTTAGGTATTTGCGAGTTGAACCAGAGCTAAGAATCAATTGACCTTTACACTGTCTACATTAATTTTGTCACCTGTATTAGGAGGGTAAACACAATTTAGAGTGACAGCTTAGTTATTAACCTATTTAAAAGAAAAAAAAGTTTTAAAGCAGTTTAAAGCTTTCAATAAACAATAGACTAGGTCAGAAGGGTGTGTTTTGTGGTTTAGTCATTTTTCAGCCCTGTCTGACTCTTTCTGACCCCATTTTGGGTTTTCTTGGCAAAGATACTGGCGTGCTTTGCTATTTCCTTTTCCAGCTCATTTTATACATGAGAAAATTGAGGCAAGCAGGGTTAAGTGTCTTTTCCAGGGTTACACAACTAGTAAGTATCTGAGGCTGGATTTGAACTCAAGTTCTCTATGTTATCCACCTAGCTGACCGCTGTTAATTAGATCTCCTTTAATCCTTTATTTGTGCAATTGACAAATTAAATCTAAATACAAAACTTCAGATTTACTCAGGCTAAATTTTGACTTATCTAATTGGGACCATTGTTCTAGACTCAAGGTTTTTGAGTCCTAATTCTGTCACTCACTATATTATTACCCAGCACCTATAGTTTTTGTCATCTGCAAGTTTATAAACATACCCTTTTTATCTTTATCCAACTTGGAAAATGTTGGGCAGGAAAGATCGCCCTTCAAGATGCAGTTACTTCATTACATGAGTCCATACTCTTTGGGTCTGGTTGCTCAACCAGTGACAAGTTTACCTAATGATACTTTCATTTAGCCCATTTTTCTCCATCTTTTCCTGTCCAAAAAGTTTCCATAAACTAATTTGATAAATTTCTTGCAGCCATACAGATACCTGATATTTACAACATTCAGCTGTTCTAATAACCATGTATAAAAAGGAAATGATGTTTAGCATGACTTGTTTTTAGTGAATGAATATTACCTCCCTATGATCGCTGAGTTGTTTTCTAAGGGTCACAAGCTACTTGTGTTTTGACTGTTTTGATGATTAATGTACTTTCTAGAGTCCACCCTTTGGAAACTAGGACAATAGTCACCTATCTATAGAGTCCAATGATGCCTTCTTATATTTCATTCACCATGATTGTTCATGGGTTTTGTGATAACATCTACAATTCCTTCAGTGCCAAATGTAATTTATCTCTACCAGGATCTTAGGATTTTAGTATCGTAGAATGATAAACTTAGATTTGAAATCTACCAACTATAAAATGTAACTTCTTCAGATAGTTTCACATTTGAAAATAATGGTGCAACTTCCAGACTTGAGACAATCTATACAAAATTATTTTGCATATATTTTTAGTAATTATTTGATTACATTAAATACCCTGTTTATATATGGACATGTAGTAAATACAGGAAATCTCCCCCACATGCATATAAATTATAACTCTAAAATAAAATGGAAAGGAAAGAAAATTTATAGGCATACACTTGAAGATTAAATACATAAATCTACCCTATTAAAATAGTTACTATGAATTTTTCATTTATTTCTATCCTGATCATCGTAGCTTTCAGTTTTTGTAATCATTTTCTTTTTCTCTTTGTCATGTCATGGTTGTTCTCTTTTGCTTAGAGTGTAATTATATAAGATGGATACACACCACTATAGTAGACCCATGCATTACTCTCCACTGAAACAGGGTCACTAATGAGGTGGAAATTAGCACCACTGGCATGTTCACAATGGCACAAAAGGATATCTCATAACCCCAAATCAAGTCAATCAATAGAAAATTTAAGTTATTCAAAGTTTTTAATTAAATTACTGTATATAGATTATTTTGAATAGCATACAAAGAAGACGAATGGGAATGAAAACTTACCAATAATTCAGAGTATCTATCACTGTATCTTTCTATCCAAAAGGATTTAAATTCATCTGAAATATAGATATGCATGCTGATAAATTTTACATACCAATATATAAACTATTGCGCCTATGATTGCGTAAATACTTAGTTCAAGATTTTGTTATTTTCTCTCTATTTTTTTCTTTTATCCATATTTACTTTAGATCTTAATGCATTAAAATGTCAGGAATGACAATTCTTCTAAAAACAATCCCATTTCAGTTCATTATAATCAAGAGGAACAAATAGAAGATCAATTCTTAGGTAAAGAAAGATGTGTTATTCAGCCCCATTTTATTATTTGTTATTTCAGAAGCTGCCTTTAAAATTTTTTCTCACAGTTTTTACTACTCCCAGAATAGTAGTTGATATTATCAATGTAGACATTACTAATAACATTTGCAAGACTCCTTATTTTAAGAGCAACTTAATTTCTAAGGAGCAGATGGAAGGTTAATTGTTATTTTTTTGGCAATTTTAGATCACTTAGTTATTAAGAAGTATATATATATATATATATATTATATATTTTTTTATAGCAAACTGCCTACTTTCAAATCCTGTGACTTTTATATATCCATGTGTAAGGCTATGATAAAGTGAAATCATCTCCCCTTCCATGTACTGAAATTATAAATGATCATGCAATGAGACATCAAAGTGAAGACTCTGGGCCTAGCAGAAACAACTGATCTTTAATTCTCCCTTAAAAAAGGCCAGAGATAGGAAATGGGAGTACTCCTATCTAGTAGCATCTTTTATCTTATAGGCCTTTTAGGGTTATGGTAAGAAAAGCTCTTGGTAAACCTTAAAAAGATCTGTATGTGTGCCTTATTACTCTTATTATCTTCACCCATAGCCTTACCAGAACTCAAGGATATTGTGTATCTTCCATAAATCCCATTTGGTTGGCTCATCAGTTGGAGTATCATGAATGAAAGTAAAGGACCAAGCAGGGAATAAGATGTTAGCGTCAAAGTAATGGGATTTTCAAGACGTCAAGAAGTTGTTTTCAGGATAACTCCTCAGCCTAACAAGTCAGAAGAAGGAACTATGTTACATAAATATAAATGTTAGCGATTATTATTTTGATTCTGAGATGTCTGATTTCCAAGCTAATTTCTCTCCTTTTAAAAATTTAATTTCTCTTTGAACATTTGGGAGTTTCTATTGCTGTTCCATGTTCTCTGGGGAATCTACAGATTTCTTTTTTTTCATTAGGAATTTTTTCAGTTATTTTCCTTCAAAGCACAGATAGTTATCCAGTATGCTTTAAAGAATATTTTGCTTATTTTTCCTTCAATATTTGTGCTGATTTAACTGTTTCATGATTAGACTTGTGCACAACTTAAACAATCTCTGCCAACTGAGGAACTTACACTGGCCAGGAAGGTCAGGGGGAATTGGGAAGGAGGGAGGGAAAAAGGAAAAAAATGCCAATAAAAAAGTATACAAAGTAATTTTGGGCAAGGTACTACTTGCAACTGGCTGGTATCAAGAGAGGCTTCCTATAGGAGATGTCATTTTAGCTGAAATTTGAAGGAAATGAGAAATTTTTGATGTGATGGTGAGAAAGGAATGTACCATAGACAGGAGACACAGGGAGTACTCAGTATGCATTACTGGGTAGGATGCTCAGTGATGATGTTGATGTCAAAAGTTGTCAATAAAAGAAATAGACAAATGAAAAATACTTATTGGCTAACAAGGCAAAGAAGAAGGAGGAGTCGGAGATGATTTCAAAACTTTGAGCTTGGGTGAGCGATAACTAGTCATTTGAAGAGAAAGGTGGTAGGTTCTATTGTAGCCATGATGAGTTTGCTACCCTGATGGAGCATCTAGGAGGAAATATCCAGCAGGCAGATGGAAAAATGATACTATAGAACTCAGATAAAAGACTGAAGCTTAAGATATAAACCTAGTAGTCCTACTTTGAGAGTACTTAAGTCAGATGACATCACACTTTTTCTCAATGTCAGGGGCAAGGTCATCAGCTGAAAGCCTGGGGAACAAAGTTGGTTTTGGAAGTTTGAGCTATGTATGAGAAAGGTTTTGAACAGACAATGTTGGCCCTGGAGATAAAATCATGCCAGATGCATCTACTACTGCTACAATTTGCCTTGAAATGTTTATGATGTGAAAACAGAAGGCATTAATGAAGCTTTACAAAGTTAGGATCATGTTTTATGATAGGATGGTAGCAAACCCCTGAGCCAGAATGAAGAGATTGTTCTGGAAACTTTCACTGAGTGTATCTACCAATCTCAACTCATTTCTCCTTTGAAAGTGTTTTCCCCTTTTGTAATCAATTTGACAGACTACCATGGGATGTGATGGCAAATATGCCTGGTAGTTCAGCCCCCTATTGTTGATATGCTTTAGGATGCTTTATAGTCACATACTGCTTGGTGACATAGAGGGCATTTTCCAGGGCAGTCTGTTTTCTTGCATCTAAGTCTGCATTTTGTTAACTTTTGACAGAAGCGTCTGTTGCCAGCCTATACTCTGAGCATGAACAGTGCTTGGATTCATGATTGAAAACAGGCAATGGGAGGACAGCCTTAGATTCTATGTTTTAAATAAGATATGTTTATAGTGCAGAAGTAAAATACTGTAGAATCTATTTGCTGCTTTGCCTTTGTGTATATTTCTGTTCCATTCTTTTGATCGGTTTGAAATTTAGCAGCCCTTTACAGAGTTGCAGATAATGGAGAATTTCAGCCTGAGCTCACAAGATTGAGTATGTAAGCACTTGTAAACCCATCCTGGGGAATGTACATGATCACCTGTGGAAAGAAAATCTCCAGTCCTCTCCTCCTGGCTCCCCTAGATGAAACATAGATTATTATTAAAGTTTTATTATTTATTATTAAAGGTTGACAGTTGCTGTGGATGACCATTTTCTCTGCAGTAGATTGATGTAGACTATTGGTCTAATGTTTCCTAAAACAGCAAGGAGTGGGGGGAGAATGAGAATCAATGAAACAGCATACTGCAGTCAGTTATTGTGTGATTTGTAAGAAAAGCAAGCTTGATTATGCAAGAGCTTGCTTTGTTTGGGACATTTTTATATTTCTTGGGCAAAATGATTTCTTATCTTTTTACAAGGCATTTGTTGTTGTACTGATAAAATTGGTTGGGTTACTTAATCACACAAGAACCAGTCAACCAACTTGCCCTAAGCTACCACTCTAGTAGAAATCAGTCAAACTGAAAGCTTTGATTGCTATGATGACAGCCCTGTGGTTTGTGGTAGAAGGAAGTGTCAGGAACTTTTCTAATTTTGTTTTTTATTTTGTTTCATTTTGCTTTTAAAGATGCCAGGGTAATCCAGGTTTATTCATGTGATTTTTCACTGGCATTTGGAGTATAATTCTGCTGTAGCAAGGAGTCAGCTTAAGACATATGTACCTGCTGGCAAGAAGCAATTCCAGGGCAGTCCTGTGACTACACTCTTCTAAGCATCAAGAAAATTGTCATTTGCCGGTCCTGAGGCTGTCTCCACAAAATCTTTTAATGAAAATTAAGTCTTACTTTATACTAAAATAGCTTTTCATTCAATTTAGCAACAGTAAAGATTCAAATGATAAAACTGCTGCTGAGAATGGAGTAATCTTCATGGAGGTGCCCTATACCAGTGAATTCTCAGGTCCAGATTTCCTCAAAAAAGAAAGAAAGAAAGAGAAACCCTTAAAACTTTTCAACAAACATATATTAGTGTGTGCTAGGTATTGAGACTCGAGAGAAGATTTGGCATTTAGGTAAAATTTGGATGGTGCCTTTATGGAGTTTACAGTTTAGTAGGGGATATGACACATACAAAAATAAATAGCATTCTGTAGTCTATACTATACAGTTATCATAAATAGATTAGAGAAGCATGTCGTAATGTTTGGGATAGGGAGAGGAAGCTGTTCCCAACTAACTGTGAGATGACAGAAGGCTTCCTTTAAGAAGCAGCACCAGCTTTTAAAGATGGATAGGAATTCATACTTAGAGGTGGGAAGGAAGAGGCCATTCCAAATGTAGAAAAGAGTATGAACAAAGCTATATGATGGTCCATTTTGTCTAAATATGCAGTACATGGAATAATATTACATAAGGTGAGATAAGGGGTTCTGAGACTGGAGAATGTTGAAGGATAGACACAGAAATACTGATAAACCCTGCAGCTATCATTTATACAAGACTTGGAGATTTGCAAAGCACTTTCTATATGTTATCTCATTTGGTCTTCACGCCAACCCTGTAAGGCAAGTACTATTATTTTCTCCCTTAATAGATAGTGGTATGAACGAGAGGTTTGATGTCTTGTCACGGATGCCATAGTGAGGAAGCACCTGAGGCAGGATATGAACTTGAGTCTCCTTGATTTAAGTCCAATACACTATCTACTGTACCACCTAACTCATTCAGTCTCAAGGGTGGGAGTCATGGACTGACTGCCTTTAACTTTCTGTGGGTGAGTCATTTAAATGCCAGGCCTCAATTTCCTGACTCATAAAAGGAGAGTGTTGAACTAAATGACCTCTAAAGCCCCTAATCATCTTTAAAAGTCTACAGCTGTACCTTTCACAGATAGTTTAGTAGAGAAACAGCCTTCATTTAGTAACTGTCTATTTCCATAGCTAATATCTGGTACATATCTTCATTACTTCCATTCTGGGATATTACAGCAGCCACCCGAACAGTATCTCCCTCCCATCTCGCACTCTGTTAGCTTTCTCTTCACACTTACCTTTCATTTTTACTTCCAAAGTTATTTTCCTTAGACACATATCTGACTTGTCATTTCTTTGTTCAGAAATCATTAAAGCTTTCCTCGTATATGCCAAATTTGTACTCCTTAAATCAGCTTCCAAGGTCCTCCACAATCTGACATGATGCCACCTTTCCAGCCTTATTTCATATTACTTCATTTTATTCATTCTGTGTTCTAGCCAAATGATTTTATTCTATCTTCCCCAAATGCACTGCTTTCCCATGTCCATATCTTTGCTCTAAGGCTTACCTGTTTCTCCTTAAGCTCTTAACTTCTTACCCGTTCTTTAAGGTCCAACTCACATGCCCCCATATTTCTGTCCATAATGACTTGTTTACTCAGTGCTCACAGAGCACTCTGTTTTGTCCTTCTCTAAGGTATTTTATGTTTATTTATGTATGTGTGTGTCCCTGTCTGCTCTCCCCACCTTCAAGCCCCCACCACAAGCTCTCTGAGGGAAGGGAATCTGTCTTAGCTAAACCTTGGATCTTTCTTCATTGCTTAACACTATGCTTTTCACAGACTAAGTGAATAACAAAGGGCTATTTTGAAATTCTAGACCCTTACACATATATAGAAATAAGCATAACACATAATAACATATGATGAATGCACTAGAGAAGGATAAAATAAAGTATTTCATGAGCTCTGAGGGACCATGTCATTACCAACAGGAAGATGGGGGCACTCTAGTTGGACCTGCTTTGGATCAGATTCAAGTGCCTTCGTTGGGTGCCTGGATATTTTTTGTCCTCCCAGAGACTCTTGATTTGGGATGATCTAGGATATTCTAGGCCATTTCGACCTTTCCCTTATTTAGATATAAATCCCTGACTTAGCCTCCCAAAGTGAGATATTATTCACCCTATCACTTATATGGGTAATGTCTTCCCAGTGTAGTAGTTAAGAAATGCATAGACCTTCTTAGACTCTCTGAGTTTGCCCAGACTTCCCTGAACAAGAATCTCTGACAAGTTGTCTGTCATTCTGCCTGTGCTGGAAGACTTCCAGCAGTGCTGGTGAATTCATTAACTCCTGAGAGTTCCCATTGTACTCTTAGACAGCCCTGGCTTTAAGGAAGTTGGGCTTTTTTTCCTGTTATCAAGTCAAAAATCTACTGGTTGGCAACTTCTCATTCTCTGCCCCCCCTCATTCATGAGAGCCCTTCATCTGCTGGAAGACAGTTGTCATATTCCCCCATACATTTACCCTTCTTCAGTTGAAAAGACCCTCTTCTTTCAAGTAACCTTTGCAGAAATTTCTTTTGTTCCTTGTTACCCTGGACACACTCCAGCTTATTCCACCTATTGACTCTAGGTAGCAGTAACCCTCTTTGATCTCTGCTTTACCTCTTCAGCTCAAAAACAAAACACAAACAAGCAAAAACAACCCCTCTTTCAAAACAAAAACCCTCTTTTGTGCTCCTTTTCTTTTATTTTACCAGTTTCAGTTGATTCTGCATTTTCGTCTTCAAAGGAGATATTTGTCAAATAATAAGCATGGTGTGTAGCACACAGTAGGAGCTTAATAAATGCTTGTTCCCCTACCTTCCCAGTCTTAGATAATATATTTAAAGTACATTTAAAATTATATGTAGATGCTAGCTATCTTTAAAAATTATTCTCATCATCATCCTCACTTGACCTTAATTCCATCTTACATATTAGTTGCAAAAAAAAAATGTAAATTTGTCAACTAATTCCCATTGCATTTATATCTGTGCCCTTTTTTTTCCACAGGACAATTTCATTTATGTTGTTAGAATTGTGTTCTTAACAGTATTCTATTTATCCTAAGCCAATTTTATGGAATTTTAAGACACAGGGTCCTTCCTATTCTCTCTGAAACCAGCTTGGATTTCATTCCCCTCCTTGTCTATCATTAAAATGCTTGGAAGAAAGATTGCTTTCTCCCAAGCTTTCTGTCATTTTCACTTTGGCAGTGAGTTACATTTCTTAAAAAAGAAATATAATTTATTTTTAACACTCTTTTCTTTTTAAATTTTGAGTTCCATCCTAACTCTCCCTTGCCCACTGAGAAGGCAAGTAAAATGATATCAATTACACAAATGAAATTATACAAAATATATTTCCATATTAGCTGTATTGTAAAAAAAAAGTGAGAAAATTATATTTAAGCTTGCACTCAGTTCATCAGTTCTCTCTCTGGAGGTGGATAACATCTTTTCATAACAAATCCTTTGGAATTGTCTTGGATCACTGTATTGAACAGAGTAGCTAAGTCTTTAACAGTTGATCATCATTATAATATTTCTATGACTGCTCATTGATCTGGTTCTTCTCACTTCACTTTACAACAGTTTGTATAGATCTTGACATTTTTTTCTGAAACTACACTCCTTATCATTTCTTATAGTATAATTGTATTCCAACACAATCACATGCCACAACTTGTTTAACTTTTCCCCAATTGATAAGCATCCCCTCAATTTGCAATTCTTTACCACCACAGAAAGGGCTGATAAAAATATTTTTGTACATATAGGTCCTTTTCCATTTTTTTATCTTGTTGGGGTATAGACTTAGTGCTGGTATTGCTGGATCAAAGGGTATGCACAGTTTTATAGGCATGGTTCCAAATTATTCTCCAAAATGATTGGACCAGATCACAACTCCATCAACAGTTTATTAATATGCCAATTTTCCCTCGTCTCCTCTAGAATTTTTCATTTATGATAGGTATGAAGTGGTACTTCAAAGTAGTTCTGATTTGAATTTCTCTAATCAGTAGTAATTGAGAGCATTTTTCATATGACTAGATAGCTTTGGTTTCTTCTCAAAATTACCTTGTCATGTCCTTTGATGATATGTCAGTTGGAAAATGACTCTTGTTTTTATAAATTTGACTTAGTTCCTTATATATTTAAGAAAATTAGGCCTTTATGAGAGAAACTTGCTATATTTTTTTTAATATTACTCCATTATTTGTGATGCCTGTTAGCAAAATGTAGTTTCCCTGATTATTTCTTAAATTATGTCTTTGCTTTTGCTTTTTCTGAGATCATGATGGCTATTCCAGCCTTTTTTTTTTAACTTCAGCTGAAACATAATAAATTCTGTTTCAGGCTTTTATTTTAACACTGTGTGTGTCTTTTTCAAGTGTATTTCTTATAAAAAACGTAATATTGGATTTTGGTTTCTAATGTATTCTGCTACCTTTTTCCACTTGATGAGTGAGTTTATCCCATTCACATTTACAGTTATGATTACTAATTGTGTTTTCCTTCCTCCTATTTTCTTCTGTTTATCATTTTCCCTCTCAAAAATCTGTTTTGCTTCTCATCACTGCCTCCCTTCATCCGCCCTCCCTTTTATCAACCCCCCGCCCCCCCCACCAATTTCTCATTCCCTTCCCTCCTATTTCCATATTGGATAAGAAATTTCTATACCCAACTGAGTGTTGGTACGTACATTATTTCCTCTTTGAACCAGTTCTAATGAAAGTGATGTTTGAATATTGCTTGCCATCCCTCTATTTCCCCCTTCACTGTAAAAGCTCTTTCATGCCTGTTTTATGTGAGAATATTTTCCCCATTATCTCTCTCTCTTCCTCTTTCTCCCAGTACATCCTTGTTTCTTTCCCCTTCATTTTTTTGAGACTCTCCCCACATAATCCACCCATACTTACGCCTTCTGTCTGGGAAGATTCCTTCTGACTGCTCCTGTAATGATTAAGTTCTCATGAGTAACATGTATCACTTTCACCTATAGGAATGTAAGCAGTTTAATTTTATTGAGTCTCTTGTTTTCATTTCTTATTTACATTTTTCTACTTCTTTTAGGTTTTGTGTTTGAATGTCATATTTTCTATTCAGCTCTGGTCTTTTCATCAGAAATGCAAGCTTGAAAGTTCTCTGTTTCATTAAATGAGCTTTTACCAAGGTATTATATTTAATTCCCTTGGGTGGGTAATTTTTCATTGTAATCCTTGGTCTTTTGCCTTTGGAATATCATATTCCAGATCTTTTGTTCTTTTATTTTGTGTGGTCCTGACTGATTCTGTGATCTTTGAATTGTTTCTTTCTGGCTTCTTGCAATATTTTCTCTTTGAGCTAGGGGCTCTGGAATTTATCTGCTATATTCCTGGGAGTTCTCATTTTGGGATCTCTTTCAGGAGACGATTGGTAGAATCTTTCAATTTCTAGTTTACCCTCTAGATCTAAGATATTGGGAAGTTTTCCTTCATAATTTCTTGACATATTTTGTTGAGGTGCTTTTTTTGATCTTGAATTTCAGATAGTTCAGTAATTCTTGAATTATATTTATTTGAACTATTTTTCAAGTCAGTTGTTTTTCTGATGAGATGTTTTATATTTTCTTCTGTTTTTCATTCTTTTGACTTTGTTTTATTGATTCTTGAAATCTCATGGAGTCTTTAGCTTTCACCTGCCCAATTCTAATTTTTTAAAAAATTATTTTGTTAAGTGAACTTTTGTATTTCTTTTTCCATTTGGCCAATTCTCCTTTTTAATTTAATCAGAGAATTTTTATACCTTTATTTAAAATTGATCTATTTTGCTTTTTAAGGAATTCTTTTCTTTAATGGACTTCTGAGTCTTTTTTTAACCATTAGGCCAATTCTGTTTTTAAAGGTATTATTTTCTTCAGTATTCTTTTATACTTTTCTTAGGCTGTTAATTTTCTTCTCACACTCATTTCTTTTCTCAATTTTTCCTCTTTTATTCTTATATCTTTCTTTTTTGCTTCCAGAAAGTTTTGCTGGGCTTGGATTCAGTTAATTTCTTTCTTTGGTACTTTTGGTTGTAACTGTTTTCATATTACTGTTTTCTTCCTAGTTTGTGCCTTAATTTTTCCTGCCATTGTAGTAGCTTTTATGGTCAAGTTCTTCTTTTGCTGTAGGCTCATGTTTTCCCAGATTGTTTCTGGACTTTGAACTTTATGTTACAGTTGGATTCTGCTTACCTGGGGTGAGGAGTTACTCTCCCAAGCTTCAGATATTTTCATGCTGCTCTTTTCAGAGCTGGTTTTGTGGATTTGCAAGTTTTTGGTAATTCCATGGTGGTATGATCTAAGGAGAAGTGTAGTTACTAGTCTCCTGGTCTGCACTCTGGTCTTTACCCAGTATGAGCTTCTGCTTCCCTGCAGCTGCAAGTGCTAGTTCTTCTCTTGGCCCTGAAACTGTGCCAACAAAGGGTTCCCTGTAATCCCTTTCTGTCCAGTTGTCTGACCCCTTTGACATCTCTAGGCTCAAGTATCTTCAGGCTTCTACTGCTGCCACTGTCACAGGCATCTCCAAGGCCCACCATTGGTACTGCTGCCAGGCTCTGGATCAGTCTCCACACTGGTATCACACATTTCTCCTGTTGACCTCCTTTGTCTTGGAAAAAATGTCTCGCCCTGACCTGTTGTTGTCTCCACCACTCCAAAATTTGATTTGTGGAGTTAGTTTAAATTTGGAAGGGAATTTTGTGAAAGTTCAACAAAGCTACTACCTGTGTTCTGCCATCTTGGTTTTACTCCAGGGAATTGAATCTTATTGATAAAAATCAGACCTACGATATTTGCAGTCCCCATCACTTCCTCCTTTTGGTAAGAAGGCTTTTGTGGCATCTGATGGTTGTTTGTTTCTTATTCTCTTACTTTCTCATTTTGAAGCTCTCAATCAGATTTGCAAATCTTTTCTCACCCTTGCTTAACATGGTCCATTCTTGGTAAAACACAACAAAACAAAAACTAGCGATCTTATCTCTTAAACCCTATTCCAGAAATTGAAATACATTGCATCTGATACAGTTTTATTAGCCAATTTTTTGCTTCCCAAATCCTTCTTTTTTTCAAGGCTAACTTTAATTGACAACCCCTGAAAACAATTCACCAGCAATAGTGAAAATGATATGATCTAAATTTCTACTTCTTTCCCAGGACTCTATAATTCTTAGCAATCCTTTAGAAGTTTCTTTTGGCAGTATTATTTGCCTCCATGCAAATCATCAGAAGTAAGCAGTGATTGTTAAGTTTGCCCTGATTCTGCAGGCTCTCTTTCATGTGCCAGATATAGCTCATAGTTTGTACTGGGTATTTGGTTGTTGCAAAGGGGACATGAGTCACTTATTCCTACTCTTCTTAGATTGACGTTAGATGAATACACAGGCTCTTTCCCCAGTGGTTTGGTGTAGATTTCCAGATTCTATACTATTCTTTATTATTTTTATTATTTTGATCCCTAATTTTTGCTGAGAAGGAATAGTTTCGAAACTGAAACCGTGACTCCCCCTCCCTTCTTCCCCCCACCTCAAAAAAAAAAAGGAAGAAGCATCTGTCTTTAGGGTTGTATGTCTGGACATTTACCAGCTGCTGGAAAATTCTTATTTAGGAAGGAAACAAATCCTGTAATTTTGTTTCTTCAAGAAATTCATGCCTGTATTCATTTTAACAAC
The DNA here is from genome assembly GCA_028658325.1 of Potorous gilbertii. Lineage (NCBI taxonomy): Eukaryota > Metazoa > Chordata > Mammalia > Diprotodontia > Potoroidae > Potorous > Potorous gilbertii. Next base: position 472,557,278 of record CM053771.1, on the reverse strand, counting down.
CCCTGCATGGGCTTAAATACGTTGGTGTGTTGCTAAAGTCCAGATGTTTTTCACACATGTTATTGGAAAAACTATATGTATGTAATGTAGACACCCTTGCCCCCAGCCTAAAAAGGTGAATGGTAATGCTATTACCACACACAAGCTCCATAGACATTCCTAGTTCCTTTTAATGTCGTAACTTCATTTGTTTGAAATTGGTAAACTAGGGTAGGTGGAAATTCAGAGGTCTGTCACTCATTTTAAGCAACATAAATTCTCGGGAGTTATGCAGTTCTTGGATTTGAGCATTCTTATTTGAATCATGTTCTATAAAGATGAGGCATGTTGAATCCTAGAAATGAAATTTTGGAATTGAGGGATGAAACTGATTCCAGTGGGCAGATTGTCAGCTGGCTCTTTGGGAATAACAAAATGAATTAAATGCCAAACTCAAGATGATCCTGGAAGGTCCACTTTAAACAATCTTCATTTAAAATTTTTAAGTTAAAAAGGCAATAAATATCCACAAAACAAGAGATCAAATGAATACAGAAAGTAATGGACAAATTCTTAACCCCTAAAATTCAGTTTTAATAAAGGAGAATGAAGCACATGAACTGACATGTAGTAAGCAAAGAAAATACCTTTTTATCCTCTGCTTCATTCTAATACTACCTGAAGGTCAGATTTGTGGCTTGTGTTTCTTCTTCCCTCCCTCCCTTTCTTCCCTTCTCTCTTTACTTTCTTCTTTAAGATAGGTAGAAAAACAGAAAGGAGAGAGAGTGCTAGAGCAAGAGAGAGAGAGTGAGAAAGAGAATCAAATTCTGGTTCTGCTGTTTTGTAGTCTTTCCCTTTTGTTCCGTAGTGCTAAAAAGATTGCCATCTTCCTTTGACAGCTCATGGGAAGTCTTATAAATGTTCACTTCTATACTTGACAAAATTGATTTTGCCTTAAATAGTATTTTATTTTCTCCCACAATTACATATCAAGAAAATTTTTAGCATTCATTTTTACAAGATCTTGAGTTCCAAATTTTTCTCTTTCTCTTCGTCTCCTCTTCTGAAAATGGTAGGCAGCTTGATATAGTTTGATACATGCTATCATGTAAAATGATTTCCATATGCATCACAGTTGTGGAAGAAGAAACAGATCAAAAGAAAAAATCACAAGAAAGAATAAAGTAAGTGAAAAAATGTTCTTCGATCTGTATTCAGAGTCTATCACTTCTTTTTCTTGGGATGGATAGTATTTTCCTTCATAAGTCTTTTGTACTTATCTTGGATCAATGTGTTGCTTAGAAAAGGTGAGTCATTCATAGCTGATCATCACAAGATGTTGCTAATACTATAAACAGTGTTTACTTCGTTCTGCTCATTTCACTTTTCATCAGTTTGTACAAGCCTTTCTAGGTTTTTCTGAAATCTGCCTGTTCACCATTTCTTATCGCACAACAGTGTTCCATTTCATTCATGTATCACAACTTGTCCAGCCATTCCCCAATTGATGGGCATCCCCTCAGTTTCCATTATTTTGTTAGCACAAATAGGACATACATATTCTTGTATGTGTAGGTACTTTTCCCTTTTTTCTGATCTCTTTGGGATACCGTTCTAGTAGTGGCATTACTGGATCAAAGACAATACACAGTTTGGTTGTGCCTTGGGCAGAGTTCCAAATTGCTCTCCAGAATGGTGTAAGGTTAATGTAAGGTTAATGGTGGTGGGGTGGAAGAGCTAATCTCCCCCATCCATTAATAGGCTTCAGATACCTTTTGTTTATTTCTAGTGGGGTACGGGGTCATGAGGGTCGTGCCTTCCAGCCCTGAAAAGAGTATATATACTCTGAGGTGAGGTTTTGCTTTGGGGCTTATTTTTTTGGAACAAGGTTCGTGTGCCAGGTTAGATTCTGGGCAGCTGTTTTAAGAAGCCCCCTGGCTTTGGAAATGTTGGTGCTTCTCTGTCTGGTAATGACGTATGTATTGTCTTTGGTCAGAGAGTTGGAAGCCCTGTCTGTTGGTCTTTCTGCTTGTAATTTCTGTTTGTATATTCTCTGAAGTTCAGGGTGCTAACTTTTTCCCCTGAGCTAAGTGAATGATACATGTGTTTGAGTAAAGTAGATTGTTGATCCCTCAAAAGTTGCTTTCCTTTTAGAAATACAGATCTAAGAACCTGTACAGCAGACCCTTCTGTGTACGCTGGGGCCCTTGTTGATACAAATGGTTAGAACAATTGTCGACTCCACCAGTTGTCCCAATTTTCCACACATTCTCTCCAACATTTATTATTTTCCTTTTTTGTCATATTATACTATCTGAGTGGTGTGAAGTGGTATTTCAGAGTTGTTTTAATTTGGATTTCTCTAATCAGAAGTGATTTAGAGCACTTCTCCATATGCCTATAGATATCTTTGATTTCTTCATCTGAAAGCTGCCTGTTCATATGATTATAACTATTTACCAATTTTTGAATGGCTTGCATTCTCATAAATCTGACTCAGTTCTCTATATGTTTGAGAAATGAGGGCTTTGTCAGAGACACTTGTTGTAAAGGTTGTTTCCCATTTTCTACTTTCCTTCTAATTTTGGTTGCATTGTTTTTGTGTGTACAAAACCTTTTCACTTTAATATAAACAAAATCACCTATTCTATATTTTATAATTGTCACTACCTCTTGTTTGGTCATGAACTCTTCTACTCCCCATGGATATGACCGGTAGACTATTCCTTGCTTTTCTAATTTGATTGCTTTGTTGTCTGTGGTGTCTTTTAGCAAGATGTACTTTCCTTCCTTATCTCTCTTAATTAGATCTATTTTTGTTTTTACTTCAATTTGACAAATATTTTAAGAATACTTTGCAAATTGTTCCATATACCTTCCCAGCTAAATGTTCTCCGCATATACCAACATATAAATATATGAGTGTACCCAAATATAAATAATCTTCAGTATACCACAAAACTATATATAGAACTTTGATATGATGGATATACATTTTAGGATAAAATTCCTATTTGGGTAGAAATTGGTTTAATTATTAAAAAACTGAAGCATTTCCTTGTTCTCAGGCCCTAAGAACAGCATTAATGTATGACTCCAATGTTCAAGGGTGACCATATCAGACCAACTTAAATCTAATCTATTTAAACAATAATCTATATGAGGAAGACCCTATGAGCTAAATTTGGTCAAATCTCCCCTACGGGCTTTGAAACTCTTTTACTTTGCCTTTGGAAGTGGCACTATTACTCTTGGAAATTTTAATAATGGGAATCATATAAATTCACTAGTTTTTAAAGTATATGTTTTGGGCTAGTGACATAAAGTATTGCATTTCTCTAAAAGCTCCTGAACCTTTTGTGCAATGTTTGTTTTTATTTGGGATATTGTTACTACCATACTGTAATGTATCACCTTTGTTTCACCAGACATTTTTCCAGCCTACCTGTACAATTCATTTGATTTGGAAATCAGAACTATTATAGTAAAGCTACTTTATAAAAGAGAATCGGAAACAAAAAAGTTTCACAATGAGTCTAGTTGGTTCCAAGGGAAAGCCATAATAGTTGAGCTTACGTTCTTGGACTTGACCTTCTAATTAGACAAACAGTCAGCATTTCTTGAATGTCTGCTATGTAGAAAGCTCTGTTCTGGGATTACAAAGAAGTATGACATGGTCCATGCCTGAAGGATCTTACAGTCATATCTTTTAATACTTTGATGGTTCCATGATTTATCTCAAGACATGAGTAAAACATACTTCCTCCAGTAGATCAGAGTGCAACTATATCTTGTTTTTCCCTACATTGGCTGCCCCTGTGTCCTCATCAATTATTCAAAGTGCAAAATGCTTTCCTCTACGTCTTTTAACATTTTATGGATATTAGTTCAGTACCCTGGCTAGCCAACTATTATCCCTCATTCTTTTATTCCACTTTTCCCAGTTTTGTGTTTCCAGAATGTTAACCCTAAGATGATGTCATCATAACCATCCCTCCCCTTCATTAGAATGTAAGTTCCTTGTGAATAGGGATTGTTTCATTTATTGTATTTGTACTTATATCCCTAACATTTAGCACAATGCTGGAGCCATGCTTAATAGGAAAATGTTTGATGAGAAAATGAAGTATATACATTTGAAAATATAGTCTAATGAAGCAAACATAAACTTCATTTTTTCCCCAAATCTGACATATGTAAAGTCTTTGCTTAGCCTGTAATTGGTATTACCTTAATATCTGCTTATATTTTTTTCTATTTCAAAGGTATTTTACTGTAGTGACAGTAATTCTGGGATGGTCTTTTTTTTTGGCCAATGTGGTAATTTAGAATATAAAACAATATATGAAACATATATGTCATAAGATTGAAAGGAGGTGAAAATCACTTCAGTTGGTCACCAAGCATTTTAAAAGCACATTTTAGGCACTAAGTAGGGTGCTATTTTATGGTAAAAGTGAACCTGAGTTGGATTCTGAGGGATAGGTTTAATTTTGGTAATTGGAGATGACCATTTTAAGCAGAAAGAATGAAGTGAGTAAAGGCATTAAAGTGAGGAAAATGCATGACAGGTTCAGGACATGGAAGGCTGACTGATTTGGCTAGATTGGAGAGTTCATGAAGAGGAGATAAGTCTGAAAAGTTAATCTGGAGCCAGATTGTGGCGAGCCTTAAGAGCCAAGGGAAGAAACTTGGATTTTGTTCCGTTTATGTTCAGAGGCAATTATAAGATTCAAAGCAGGAGAATGGCAATTAGAGTGGAAATTTAGAAAGTAGGTACCTATCATTTGAAGAGTGGGTAAGCAAATTGATAATATAACAGGTTATTACTGTAGTATAAAAATGATAAGTTGGAATTCAGAGAAGATTGGGAATACTTATATGAACTGATAAAAGTGAAGTAAATAGAACCAGGAAAAATATGTACACAGTGACTAACACAATGTATGAAAGAATCAAAAAATGAAATTGAACACTATATAATTATGATAACCAAGTTCAAACCTGGAGAAGAATTTGGAAAGCATAACCCATTCCCTTCTTTGCTTGGATAGGGGATTCTGGGTATAGTGTGTTTCATATACCATTAACCTTCAATTAATTAATTGATGGTTTTAATTAATGAGTTCCTTGGTTTACTTGAACTCTTTTATTCCCTATTGCAAGTGAAGGCTCATTGGATAGGTGAGGGGGGAAAAGGAAGTAAAGGTTATATAAAAAGCTATCAAGTTATTTTTAATGGAGATTTAAGAAGGCTAATCATTGTGCACAATGAACTTATTCACATGAGGAGAGACTAGAATTTCACATTGAGGTCAGTTAGAAGTTTATTACAGTAGCATAGGTGTGATAGGATAGGGAAAGTGGAAACTGAAAGAATGAATGAGAAAGAACTTGCAAAGGAAGAGGGGACAGGCTTGACAAATGATGGGCTAGGATATGTAGGGGCAGTGGATTGTTGTTAAGCAAAGAGCAGAAAATATTTGATGATCTTACACTCGGTTGACTACAAGAATGTTGAGACCTCTTCTCAAACCTCATTTTTCTTGGCCTCTCTGCAACCTTGTATACTACTGAAACAACTCTCCTTGATATTCTCTTCTCTGTAGGTTTTCAGGCCACTACCATCTCCTGGTTTTCCTCATACTTGTCTCCTTCTCTATCTCCCTTGACGGAATCCTTTTCCAGATCATGCCCTCTAACCAGATAGGTCCCTCAGGGCTCTGTCCTGGGTCCTCTGCTGTTCTCCCTCTGTATTATTTCACTTGATGATCTCATCAGCTCCCATAGATTTAATTACAATCTCCATGCTCCTGATTCTCAAATCTACCTATCTTGCCCCAACTCCAATCTTGTGTTTCCAAATGCATTTCAAACATCTCAAACTGGATGTCCAGTAGATATCTTAAACTCAATATGTTCAAAACGCAATTCTTTATCTTTCCCCCTACTAGGGATAGGGAACCTGAGACCTTAAGGCCACTTGTAGCCTTCTAGATCCTCAAGTGTGACATTATGATGGAGTCCAGATTTTATAGATCAGATCCCCTTAATAATAGTATTTGTTCTGTGAAACTTGGATTCAGTCAAAAGGCCACATTTGAGGACCTAGAAGGCCACATGTGACCTTGAGGCCTCAGATTCCCTACCCCTGTGCCTGAATCCCTCCTCTCGTCTACCTTCCCTATAAATTTAGAGGGCAACACCATCCTTCCAATTCCTCAGGCTCATAAACTAAGTATCATCCTTTACTCCTCACTGTCTTTCATTGCTCCCCAGACTGTTGCCAAAACCTGCTGATACCTTCTTCCCCATATCCAAGCTTTTGCCAAAGTCTGCTGATTTGGGGGCTTGCAACATCCATTAAATTTGCTTCCTCTCCTCTGAAACTTCTCTTACTCTAGTGCAGGCCCTCATGACCTCGCTTTTGGACAACTGCAATAGGCTGCTGGTGGGTTTGCCTGCCTCAGATCTCCCCTCTCCAATCCATCCACCCTTTAGCCACTAAAGTGATTTTCCTAAAGTGCTGGTCAGACTGTGTCTCTCCCTACTCAATAAACTCCAGTGGCTCCTTTTTGCCTCCATGATCACTTACAAAATGGTCTGTTTGATATTCAAAACCCATCATCACCTATCCTACTCCTTCCTTTCCAGTCTTCCTACATCTTCCCCACCATACAGTCTTTGATCAGTAACACTGGTCTCCTGGCTGTTCCAGGAACAAGACACTTCATCTCTAGAGCTTGGGGCATTTTCCCTGTTTGTCTTCCATGCCTGGAATGTATTCCAAGTTCTCTTCAACTCTATCTGCTAGCTTCCTTTTAGTCCTAACTAAAAGCTCATCTGTTACAGGAAACCTTTCTCAACTCCTCTTAATTCTACAGCCTTCTCCCAGTTAATTATTTCCTATTTTTCCTATATATAGCTTACTTTTTGTTCACATGTTGTCTCTCTCATTAGATTATAAACTCCTTGAGAGAAGGAACAATCTTTTACCGTTTTTTGCAATCTCACTGCTTAGTGTAATGGCTGAGATCATAGCAGGCATTTGATTGCCATTAACAAAAGCAGCTTATTTGGCCGTATTTGTCTGCATATTGTTTTCTTAATTACACTGGGAGTTCCTCAAGGGTAGAGATTTTCTTTTGCCTTAATTTTTGGTATCCCCAGCACTGAGGGTATTGTTTGGCACACATCTGGTGCTTAATAAGTGTTTGTTGAATGACTTTCTGACAAATAGTCAGAAAGTCTGGTTCTGTGAAAACAGGATATTAAATGAAACAATGTCAGATGCATCAGTCAGTTTCTTAGGAGCAATATTATAAATAGGATATGTGTTCCTGAATGATAAAAATTCAGGCTATAAAAGCTTAAAATAGGTTTTTACACAGAGACTTGAGACCATAACCAGGAGCAGACACAATGGGGCTGAGCCAAGTTCGTTTTTGGGGTAGGGAGAACTGGATTGACTTAAGCCACGAAGGCAGTAGTTACCAAGACCAATGCCACTGCCTCCTACAAGGAGGCCAGAGTCTTTGGGGAAAGTAAAAGGAAGATGCTGCCATATTTGATGGTAAGAATTTTGTGGTGAATTCTCATGATTCCTTTGAATTGACAAGAAGTCAACCCCTAATGATGGAGAAAGAGAGCAGTAAAACTTGCACATAGTTGAGCACTTTTGCAACCCCTGTAAGCGGAGCACAAAAGATTGTAGTGGGACATGACTCACCAGGATGTAAAAGGAGAAAAGACAGCGTCACATTTGACATCAGAGGAAGCTGACCCATGTGACTTTCTTGGCACTGAGCATCTATGGTCTTATGGGTAGTGTGCCAATGGGATGTGCATTTGTTGGTATCAGGAAACCCCTCCAGGTTCAAAATGCAGTCTTTCTTCCAAAGGATTTTCCCCTATTTCCAGCTTTTTGTAAGAAGAAACCTTGCTTTACAGCTTTCTCTTTGATCATCAGACTTGCCTTGGTCAATTGGCCCAAGAAGGTACAATAGCAAGTTCCTTGATGTTATTGTGAAGTGTAATATATTAGGGATATTATTACAAAAGGATGGTTGTAGCATCATTATTCAGCATATAACAATAGAGAAAAGTCTTGAGGGAAAACCATTTGGGTTGAAGAGCAAGGTTTTATATACTGTGTTGGTTCAAATATAGGTAGTCCCAGAATATAAACCCTAAAATGAAATATTTGAAATATAAAAAATTCCTATGTATAAAAAATGGGTTCTTAGCTTGGACTCTGTAACTTTTTAGAGGTATTTTGATAACTGTTAGTATAACTGTTTTCATTTGTAAACATGTGTATTTTACTTTGTGCATTTAAGACATTTTCCTGAGAATGGTTTCAACAGACTGGCAAAAAGGTTCACCCTTGAATTATAGGCTCCACTCTGGTTTTAAACAATCCAGAGTATTTAGGGGGTAGGGTGGAACAAGAAAATGTTTTTGCACCAATATAGCTTATTGAATTTGAGATAATCAATATATTCTTACTCCATTTATACTTGGCATTAGCTTAGTCCTTGACATTTGCTAAGTATTAATTGATCAATTGAAATACTTTAAAATGGTATTAAGGTTTAAATATTTTTTCTTAAATAGTGGTTATAATAACAAGAAATTTTCAGAGCCTTTTAGTTAAATGTTAATTACCCTGGGGATGCTTTAGAAAAATTACATTTCCCCTCACATATACACTTTCCTTCTCTCTTATTCTCTCTTTGTTTCTCTCTCTCCTTCTTGCTCATCTTAGTGTCAAAAATATGTTTATTTTTAAAGCACTTGAAAGCTGGGTAATCATTCATTACAGTTTACAACTTCTCTCTCAGTATCATAGTACTATTTGCATCTCACTGAAATGCCAGTGGAAAAGGAATACCTAAGGCTTCTTATCCAGATTGCAACTGTGCCAGTGTTCCAATCTGAATTTCCTAAGTGCACTCCACCCTTTTGTTGGCAGTGCAGTGGTATATTTTAAAGAAACATATCTTGAAGGTGCAGATGTTTGCTTTGCCCAGTAGCACCAACAGCCCTAAAATTTTTAAAAATCTTACGTCAAACTTTTGTTCACTTACAAGTTCTGTGGATGGCCAAAGAAGCAAGATATCAGTATGGGCTAGCGAAGTCAGAAATAGACACCATAGAGCAAATTGTGAATTAGCTTGACGTGAAAAATGGGTAGAACTTAAAAAGTCATCAGAGGGGAAGCATATCACAGCAAGGAACTTCAGGAATAAAGACAAAAAGAGGGGACTCACTATTATGTAGGAGGAGAAAGTTTGCCCGATAACTCTGTGATAAGGAGGCTCTAGCCAATTATTGATGAAGTTTTGCTTTGGAAAGCAACAGTAATGTGAGCAGAGCAGGGGCATGATCAAAGACTTTTCGTTTATTTTTTTTGTTTTTGAATAAATTTTGTGGCAGTATGCTAGACAGATTTGAAGAAGGGATTAGAGCAGGCCTGCACAACCTGTGGCCTGCCAAAGGATTTTGAGTGCTCCATTTTTCATGGGACGTTCAAAATCCTTTGGTGGGTCAAAGGTTGTGCAGGCCTGGTCTAGAGGAAGGAAGACCCATTGTGAGGTGATGAGGGCCTGGTGGTGATGGGGAATAAAAAGGAAGAGACAGATATAGAAGGTATTTCAAAAGAACAGGTTAGACATGTTTGAATACAGAGAATGAAAGGGAGGGACAAGATGAAGGTGACTCCTTGCAGTCCTTAGCATGTGCAGAATTCCTAGAGGCTTGGAAATGTATGAAGGACTTCATGCCATGATATGCTTTATAACCTTCCACTCAGTGCAATATTACGTTTGACATAAATACAACAAATCTGGTCTTGATGATCTCTTAATAAAGGGAATTCTGAGGAAGGAACATATTTTAAATAAGTAAAATTTCTGTAGGTCATTAAAGCCAGAATATGAGAGAAACATTTTGGCTTATGAAAAAAGTGTGAGAATATTCATTAATGTGATAACCAATATTTTATAACTAATGATAGATCCGTTACCTTTGGTTTCCCGACTTTTAGAAGACGGAACCACAGAATCATAAATTTAGAGCTGGGAGTGACCATAGGGACCATCTAATCTACCTCCCCACCCTCCCACTTTATAGATGAGGGATTGAGGGTTAGAAGGGCAACATTTACACAGGGCATGTAGTAGAAGAGTCAGGGACTCTCAATCCACCAAGCCTGATGGTGTACCATGATTCCTCTGCCAGCTTCAGTCCCGGTAACAATTGTACATGTCTTCATTCTTCTGTCCAAAATAAAAGAAGGTATCTGGTATCACTTTACAGTGACAGACATGTTTTCCTGAATAATACCCCATAAAGGTCACATTAGAAATTTGAGTCACAAGCTCGCTGATTCAAATTTGGGTCTAAGTTTTTAAAGTGCAGTGTCTCCAGCTTGCCAAATTCCATTAAAATCCATGGTGTTAAGTCAGATTATGAAATAATGGACCAGAATCCCAGGGGATATTATGTCTTCATTGGCAACACACATATAGATTTCCGAATTTGCATCATTTCCTGGGCCTGTATTTTAGTTGAATTCTGATTTTCACACCAAATCCTAGAATGATGTTTAATTTCATGGGCTGTTTCTGCCAAAAGTAGTTCATTTTCTTGCTTATCAATTATCGTCAGAGGATTTATGTAACCACTTAATCCTTATTATTTGTTTAAGGTTATCCTTGCTTACTTGGAATTTGCCAGTGACAGTTCTTTGGGAGTACCTTGATGTGGGGGGAAGGGAAGGCTTAGAGAGCCCACGGACATAATCTGAAATCTTTGTTCAAAGTCTATCAAAAAAAGTACCGCAAAATGTTCTGTTGAGCCCTCTATATCTAGTTCTTTTTTTGTTTGTTATCTAACTTATCCATTTTGGTCTATTTCTTTCCTCCAATTAAATAAGCACATGTTGAAGCTTTAGTGTGTACCCCTAAACCTTTGTTCTTTGTGCCCGTAGAGATAGGTTAGTCTAGTCATCAAAGGTGTTTCAAACTGGCCCATTTTTGGTCTTTATCTTCCTGTAGTATATTCCCACTTTTTACTTCTGCAGAACTCAGTAATATCAGCAGCCTTCCCATCCCTGACACTGGCTTTTTATTCATGACTTAGGTTTCCTGCTGCCAAAGAGTGAATAGACTGCAAGTGACCTTCTTGCTCCCATCATTTTCCAACTCCCATCATAGCAAGCTCCTCAAATATCACATGGAATATGAGCCAGTAGCTCTCCTTAGATACGGTTTCCACCCCGTGGTCCTGAGCACTGGGGATTGGAGGAAGGCAGTTGGCAGTCCTTGGTTGGTGGGCCCTAGGAGAGATTGGGTTTCTCACAGTTGTGACATGCTGTGATAAGCCTGAGTGCTTGGACTTCTCATGGTACATATCTCACCAGGCTGACTGGCAAAGGGTAAGTTGCGCTGTTCTCTACACTGACTTTTGGAACCTGAGACATTCACAAATAGAAGTGTATGGTGAACATGACTTTCTTAACCACCATAGGAGAGAAAGAGGGGTGGGAGGGGAGGAGGAAGCAAGGAGGCATTCTAACAGGACCAAGGCACGATGCCAAGCATGCCGAGTTTGGCCTCAGAAGCCCTGGGTTGAGACAGAGCATTAATAGGAGTGGTGTGTCCAGAATGAGAGCCGATGGGACAGTCCCAGTGGTCTCTGCCCCGGTCTCACTATGACTGAGGTATTGTTTTTGTTTCTCGGAACTACATTTTAAGGACATTGACAAATCAAATCAGATCCATAAAAGAACAACTAAGATGCTAAACTTGAAGGAGATTGAAATTAGGATTGAGAATGTTTTAGCTAGAGAAGATTTGGGGGCAATGTGGCAGCATCTTCAAGTATTTGAAGGGCAGTTGAGTAGATGAGATATTAAACTTGTTTCATTTGTCCGCAAATGGAAGTAGAGGGAGCAGTGGATAGAAAGGACAGAGTCAGATTTCAGCTGATTATAAGCAAAATTTTCTAATAAGTGGAGTTGTCCAACAGTGGAATGAAGTACTTTGGGAGGAAGGATATAAATTATTCATTACTGATAGTTTTCAAATAAAGGCTAGTTGATTGTGTCTTATTTGGGGGGAGCATGAGGGATAGAGAATGTTGTAAAGGGAATTCCTGTTCAGATAAGATTTGGACTAGATACCTCCTGAGGCTGCTTTTCCTCATTACTATGAGTAAGATCCTTATTTTTCTCATCTGTCAAATGGGGCTTATAATACCTTTATTCTCTACCTCCCGGGGTTGTTATAGGGAGAAAACACTTTATAAATTATAAAGTTCCAGATCAATAAGAGTGGTTGTTCCTAAGCATGAATGCATTGTTATTAAAAGTTATTGGGGGCGCTTTGTATTTTTGCATTGTTGAAGCCAGGTGTTGCTTCATATTGTATAACTTGATATACACTAACAGATTTGGTTGGGGGAGAATGATCTTTTAGTACGAGCAAGGAGGATGGAGGAATAACAGGAAATTGGATAAAGTTTAGTTCTCCAAGTACTCAGCCAATCAATAAACACCTACAGAGGTCCAGAGCTAGATTTTCAATGACTTGTCCCTTAATTTTTTTTTTTAAGTATGGGGGAAGAGTGTGGCCTTGACAAAATTGTCAATATCTTTTTTGTTTTTCTTATTTGAAAAGCACTGCTAGAAGAAAAGTATAGGTAGGTGCATTTGTGTGGTGTTTACCTGAGTAGGACAGTGCAAGCTACATAAATCAGTTCAAAGCAGAATATGAGAGATGATCCCTTCTTATGGAGAGGGATATACATTGAGGTAAACCTGACCTTGACATGGTAATGTCAGTTTTACTACCAAGCCCATTCTTTAAAGAGCTGCTTATCTTTCTGCCTATCTATCTGTCTGTCTGTCTTTCTGTCTATCTGTCTGTCTACCTATTTATTTCCTTATACATTTATTTTTTATTTGCTGAGCTATAATTTTGCTCCTCCTTTTCAAGAATTCTTTCTGTAAGCTTTGTCTTTCTCTTAATGTTGTTGGCAAAGCAAAACTCATCAGATTGTGATGTTACAAAATACTGTTATCGTTGGGATTTTTTTTCCCAGCACCATCAGACACAAATTAATTTTACCTGTTAATGCCTAGACTAGTGGTAGTTGCACAGCTAGTATTCAGTTTAATGTGCCTCGATGAAGATGGTTTTTTCTGATGTTTTCAGCCCTCTATTATTTCTCTGACCTTCTTTTTCTTTATTTCTAGAGACATCCTTGTAATGTCAAAACTTCACACAAGTCCTGCTCTGGTATTGTTCTGTGAGCAACTTCTATTTGAAAAATTCCTGTGAGTGCATCCTTTTTAATCAACTTCTCAGAGAGCAGAGAGAGCCCTGTCTTTTGATGTTCTGCTGTTTTTAAGGTTTGTGTTAACTTTCCATTTTTATTAGTGAAGTGGCCATTAATTCTATAGAAGGTTTCAGAATTATGCAGCTATTCTATTATACTGTGGAGGCAAAGTGAGGAGTGAGGGTGGGGCGGGACAGAGGGAGTTCCCTTCAGTCAAGAGCATCATTCATTAGACTGGGGTTTCTCAGCGTCTTTGATGTTGAAGAGAAATGAGAGAGATCATTTGATATGTTAGAACTCATGCCCATCACTTTCCACTTTCTGGGTTGTTATGAAAATTCTAGAAACCAAGGGCTCACAAAGGTACTTGCAAATCACGGCATTTTCTTGTATTACCACATCTTATGATTTTTGCCACATTTTTGTAAAAACTAAATGCTTACACATATAGAGAGTGCATATTAGCATAAATAATGAATTCCATGGAGTGGGCATCTTATTGGATTTTTTCATTGCATATTTCCATTTGGGTAGAACAAAGTACTATGTGTTACATACAATTATAGCTTCAACTAATGTGGATTTGAATAATGAGACCACAGAACTCATTACTTTCATTAAACAGGATCTAGTTATATGTATATGTGTTTATACATAGTATATACATATGTGTATATATGTACATACGCACATTGTGTCTGTAAATATATGTATCTACATACACACATATACATGCATATCTTTGATGGTATTTGTTTGAAAATGGAATAATGTTATCTGTTTGAGCCCTCTATTGAATTTCAGTAGACAATGTGATAGTAAGATTTTAAAGTCCCAAGGTTAATCCTTGGGTCAGAATGAGAAGTTTAGAGCAAGCAGGAGTCCATTCATACCCTTATTGAGGAAAGACTTGTTAAGCACTCTCTATGTGCTAGGGCTGGAGGACATAGAGTGATAAATTAGACACGTTAATCTCCCAGGAAGCCCAAGTTTATTGTTCATCAGAAGTCTGGTAGTTTAAGGCCCTAAGTTACCCTGAAGAGGGCCCAATTATAGGAAAAGAGCTCTGATCCCCAGAGTTTAAAATCCTATATAGTTATATGACACCATGTTAGCTGCAGTTACATGTCATGTAAGCAAGCTCCTCTCCTTGAGGGGCCCTGTTTGTTAAGAATACAATGGAAGCCAATAGAGCATCCTATCTTTGGAGTGAATGCCTCTGGGCTTGGCTCTCTCTTTCTCAAGGAATGTCTGTTTCTGTGATTTAGTCATCTTCCAGTCAGACTTAGCAGTAAAATAGAGCTGAAGACATATAAAGGGTTGACCCAAAACAACATGCATAGTAAAGGAAGACAGCTAGAAATGTTCTTGGGTCAGGAGAAAAATAAGTTTATAAATATTATGTGATTGGTAAAAAACATCTTAATTTTATGTCCAGGTGATTACCCTAGCATAAAACAGTATATAAAAGCACAAAACATGAATATTAAATGTTGCAGGAGTTGCTTGCTTGTGTATCATAATTGCTTATAATATATCCTTAAAAAATTTTTTTCAGGGCAAATATTTTGGATGTTAAGACAGCAGAAAGTAAAATACTTTTATTTTGAAAATACTTGCCTGCTTAGACCTGGCTAAAGGCTAAACTCACTGTATGTATGGTTCAAAGAAAGAAAAATCAGCAGGGCATAGGGAAAATAGTCAGTATAGTAAATGGATGAAGACTAAATGAGGGGCAGAGGAGGAGGGAGCCAGGCATTCTCCCTGGAATGACAAGTCTTTTTTCCACAGGCATCCATTTCATTTGGTAGGACTTTTATTCTGTCCACAGTGACAAATGTTTTCTCCCTTAATAGCCCTTTACTGTTGGTTTTTTATTTTATTTCTACTGAGAAATCAAAGTAGATTGCACTGCAATGGATGGGCCAGATTCCAGTTTTCCCACTGCACCCTTCATCTCTGCGCCACACACTTAACTCGCTTGGAAGAGCAGAATAGGGTGTGGAGGGAAATAAGAATTTATATCTCCATCTTCAGGGCCCCATTCTGCTGTTTTGGGGGGATGCCACCTGGATGTAGAGTCTATGGAGTCATAGACATGGAAGGGACCACAGAAGTCAAGAAAACAATTCTTTATCTTCAGGCAAGACCATGCTTAAACCATTCCAGACAGATATGGATCAATTTATTTTAAAGCTCTTCATAGCCAAGGATTCCAAAACTTCCTTTTGTAACCTATTCCTTTTTTTCCTGTCTTATAACCCTCACTGTCAGAAAAATCTATATCATTTCTAACCTACATTCCCTATGCTGCGTCTTAAATGCCTTTCTTCTTGTTCAGTCTCTCCATGGAGATGGGGAACATGTGGTCACTGTCTGCTGTATAATAACATTTTCCATATTTGAAAGCTATTATTAAATCAGTTTTCTACCTTCTGGTGACAATATCCCCTTTCTTTTTTCCCCTAATAGATCTTATTTTTTGAAACCTTTCATTATATTTCATACTCATGTTACCTATCTCGTAGGGTGGTTGTAGCAAAAACACTTTGTAAACCGTAAAACTATATAAAAATAATCATAGCGGTAGCTGTTTTCTGAACATCCTCAAATATTTTATATTAAGTTGAAGAAAGCAGAACCAAAACACATTGCAGGTCAAATATTTTATAGGCAGCAGTGTTTGGGTCAGATGGCTCCCATCAAGGAAATATCTATTAAGCACAACAAAGAATATGGAAATAGTAGAATATAAAAATTAGAAGGGGTCTCAGATGTCATCTACTGCAACCTCCTCCTTTTACAGGTAGAGAAACTAAGGCCTGGAGAAGTTATGTCGTTACAGTGAGGAATAAGATTTGTTGGTATTTGATATGAAAATATAGATGCAGGATGATCTATGTCAGGACATGAATGGAGAAAGAGGGATGAAAGCAGGCTGACAAAGAAGCAAAAAGGAAATAGAGTGAGCACGTAAGGAAGTATGTTGGGCATAGTGAGTAGATTGGAAGAGATCACAAAATCTGAAGCATTGATGGCTCTCTCTCTCTCTCTCTCTCTCTCTCTCACTCACACACACACACACACACACAGGAGGAGAAAGGCATTTTTCCAGGACTCTTCTATTTATTTCTGATTCTTTTTCTTACTGTTGCTGCTGCTGCTTCCTCCCCTGAGCAAAGCCAGTAAAAGCTACTCTGATGATCTGGTTAGGGTCATCTTATGGAGGAGAGCCAAAAAGAATTAAAGGGTTTTTTTTGATATCCAATTAAACATCTTCCATTAATCCCTAGTAGGTTTTTTCTACCCCAGGTGCAGCTGCACTCAGAGATTTTTAGTTCCATCTGTAATGTAACTGCCTCATCCTGTCTACCTTCTTCTTCATCTAGTAGCAGTATGGAATCTGCATCCTTTTTTCTTATCTCATTCTCCTGGTGAAGTGAAATAATCAGAGGACATGATTTAGAAATCAAAGCCAGACTAAGTCCCCATACCCCTGAGGTTTCCTTGGGCTCTGGTCTCTCGTTGTAGATACTAAAATACAGCCCCTTCTTTACTAAGGCTTAGCATGACACCTGATGGATTTATAGGTGCTCATTAAATGCTTATTGGCTGACAGACCATGCGAAATTATAATGGTTGGAATTTTTGCCATGCTTTAAGCTTTGCAAAACACTTTCTGTACGTTTTCTCATTTGATTCTTACAATATCTCTATAAGGTAAGCATTGCAGGGATTATCATCACTCTCTTATAGATGAGGAGATGAGGGAATGAACATCCAAAAAGTGCTTATAGTCACACAACTAGTAAAGTGTTTCAGAGGCAGGGTCAGACTGAATTCCAAGTCCAGAATTCTTTCCCTTATGGCTGAATTCCCCATTAATATTTCTTTCCTCTATCTTTGTCAGAAATTGACTTGTCAGACAAATAGATCATTTGATTTCAGGATAGAATATTTCTTAGTACTGAAATCAGAACACCGAAATGAAACTAAGGATTCATTTAGGAAACTAAACTCTGTTAACTTGCATCTGCTTTTCCTTCTACCAAGTTCATGCATTCAATAAGTAGCTGAAAAGAAGATTAGGGTGAAAGGCTTCTTTTCTTTGTTTTCTAAGGAAATGGTAAATCATAAGGGGCAAGTTTATGTAATTATAAATAACAGTTATCAATAATCTGTACTAATCTATAACATCTCTTTCTGTCCATCTGTCCATCTGCAGCAAAAGGCTGCACTAATGGAGAGAAAGAAAAATATAACACCAAAATATTTCCCCTTATCCTTCAATTATTTAATAATTTCAAATTTTCTGAATAAATTCTTGAGCCAAGTTCCCAAAATATTGAAGAGTCCATATCTCCTTGTATGTGAAAGAAACTGAGTATGATGGACTCTTTGGAAGTTCTCATTTCCTGAAATGCAATGCCATATGGGATCCAGCTCTGTAAAGATGAAGGAATAAATATTAGTTTTATGAGATCAAGTTCATATTCTAGTTGAAAAACAGCTCATAATAAAAGATACAAGGATGTAATATAGGAAATTATAGACAAATACACTCTTTCCTTATGGGCATATATCTAATCTACACATCTCGAGACAGCTCTCTTGGAAAATCATGCTTGCAGCATAATATAACTTGTATCTGTGATATATTGCTCTTTTTCAGTTAACAATATATCTTAAGTGACTATCTCCTTCCCAGTGAAACATTTCAGACATCTTTTCCCTATATCTTGTTAAAGAATTCTCCAGTTCTCCATATTGTTGATTGCAAGAATGATATACAATAAAAGCTTTTCCATTCTGCAAGTCTTCCGGGTTCCCTGTTTATCTGGACTTTACCCCTTTCTCCCAGTATACTCCCACACCCTTTGAACACTTCATGTCTTTGGGAATTACATTAGAAAATATCTATTGACATTTTTAGTCAAGTCAATGATCTTCCACACTAAATACCAGCACTTTGAGTGCGTGATATCTGTTACCGTTAAGTCTAGATGAAAGACATTTTTTGGAGGTAGTGAGGACGTTAAAGGTTCCTGTTAACTCTTCACTGCCATTTCTAGTTCATCATTACTAAATCTCATTAATAGTGTACGAATCTAAACACTTAAAAAAATCCCCAGGATGTTTATTTAATTTGTGTTCAAATTACTTACCCTTTCCTTAAAATGTCTGTGGCACTTGTTAATTAAAAGTCAGTCAACCAATCTACAAGTATTAAGTACCCCTGTAAGGCATTTTACTTAATTCCTCTGACCAAGATATCCCAGCCAGACTTATCTCTATTAACTTATGTTTTTTTTTTTCCTTCTGTGAGCCAAAAATAATCAACCAGATGGTCTGAGAGACACAGAACAGAAGAATGAATGTAAGGCCCTTGAGGGTAGAGGTTTGTTTTCTTTTTGTCTTTGTGTCTTTAGTACCTAGCACAGGTACTTGAGTAGCTTACTCAACTACTCAAAAGGATCTGTGATCACACTAATTTGGATATTCCCTCCAAAGATGCAGATCAAATCCTTTCCATGTCTGCCCATTCTATATGGCATCAGTTCACTACAAGAGATTAATATATTGGAAGCCTTCCTTGCTTCTTGCTGACCTGACCCCTTAGACTGTTCACTTACCATCCCTCTCTGTCAACAATATGACCAGCCTATCTTTTTTGTCCACCATGCATTTTCCTGTTCTTTGAAGTTTGTCCAATCCCTAGTGTGCCTCACCATTGCCCTTCAATTTTGGTTCATTTCAATTGAATTTTCAAGCATCATTCCATTCTATTTTCCAAATTCTCACATTACCCTCCCTTCTTCAATAACATACATTTTCCTGCTTCTACCAGTTCTTTGCATATTCTGAACATCTACCTTTTTATTTCTTTTATTTTCAGGACCTTAACCATCTATCTCATTCTTCTTCAGCATGGGTATCAGCATGATAACCCATCATCTTGCTATTAAAATTTTTTTGATTTAGTATGTTTTAGACATCCAAGGAGAAATAAATAATTTTTCCTTTTACCCCCTGCCATTTCATTTTTATATCCTAATTTTATTAACTATTTGTATCCTGCAAAGGGTTTTAATATGGCTTTCATTAAAGTGATCACCACAGAGTGGTGTTTGGAGCAGAATGAGATAAAAGAGAGTGTGGTGAATTTTTTTTAAAAGAAAATATATAATCAAAAAAGCAAAGGATTCCTTCCATTTCTTAGTTGCTGAAGTCTCATATTTTTCACCCCCTTTTAAAGGATACTTACTCATGTTTGTATTAACCAGCAACTAACATGTTACCTAATTGTAGATGGAGATTATATTTCAATCACCAGACCACTTCTCTTGTATTTTATGAAACATTTTGGTTTTCCTTAAAGCACTAACTGAGGTTGAGTAATTTTTCCAGATTATTAAAGATTCCTGAATTACTCACCTGAAGCTCAGTTTCTGCTTCCATCTGCCATCTTGAAACAAAATGGAAGCCATTAAATGCTTTCAAATGTCAATTTTAAGTAAGAGACCCTTCACTGAACTATATGGAGACTACTAATTTACGAAGTTATTCACTTGTTTAATCCTTCTCCCACATATAGCATATAGTCTTGAACCCTTAAACCTATTGGGATGCCAATGAGAAGTTCAAAATAGCTCTCTTCTGGAAGCAAACACCAGAGTGCAGAGATCTAGATATGAGTATGTAAAGCTATCCTTCTTTACAAGCTTTTGATGCTCTACATTAGTCTCAATCTCAGATTCCTTCTGTGAGACCAAATTGTACAAGATACAGATAAATTGTCCACTCTCTGAAATCTTGAAATTGCCTATACATCTAAAGGTTTTAGCCTGTTTTCAATTTGTTTCCTGGAATTTGCTGCTTGAGTTTCTATTCAGTTAATGATAATCTTAAGCATAGCTGCCTGCTGAGACCATTGATGCTACTGAAGCTGCAACTTTTGAAAGGATTAACAAAAAGCAACTAAGTTAAAAATATGACCGTCAAGAATGGCAGGTGTAGGCTCAAGTTCAGTTTTTACCTGTTTTATTCATTTATCTTTCTGCAGGATTCCAAAATATATTGACCACTTGCCAAATGCATTTTTCTATATGAAAACATTAACCATCACGGAGTAATTTCTCTTTGTCTTTCAAGTATGCAGGTATAGATAGGTTCATTCTGAAAATCAGCACAAAATTAATTTGCTGGTATGTATTGATGATGGCTTTCTGATAAACTGAGACTTTTGGTGCCAAGTTCAGACTGGAGCAGACCTCTGTAACTGAGCATAAACTCTGAAAAAAAAAAAGTGGGTTTCTGTCAGAAATGCTGACCCAGCTTCCCCTCCAGCTACTCTCCCAAAACACCACCATACTATGTGGGCTTTCATGTCTGCCTAGAATCAGTGGAGAAGTGCTTTTCAGTCTTACTTAGCTCACATGTATTTTTAAAGACAGCTTTTGACTTTGGGGCTGCTTTTCCCAGGCCAATATTAACAGTGTTGTTTTCTAAGCCATGCAAAAATGGTAACTCGACATTCTGCGTTATAGTAGACTCGATGAGATTTTTTTTATGAGTCTCATTTGTTATTTTTTGTGGTGGCATTTTGACAAACTGTCCATTCCTTTTTCCTAGTGGGTTTCACTTCTGGGGTGGGGGGCATGCCTATTGCTGGCATTTGTTTAATCCATCTGCTTATCCATCTGGGTATATGCACTGGAGTGTGGCATGTGTATGGCCCTCTTCAGGGTGGGAGCCAAGATAAACAGTTCTCTACAGCTCATCCTTTCTAGAAAGTAATGAAAATTGCATGCTTGTCCTCCAATATAAGCCACCTCTTTAGCCCATGGTCCATACTTGTTGTTGACTTAAATAATAACTGTGATCAGCTCTTGAAAGCAATGGATTTCTTTCTGTCCTTTCTATCTCCAACTTCCCCTCTGTTTCAGGATCTTAGGAGCTACCACATATCAAAGTCTTTGTGTAATGAAAAGGGTATTGAATTTGGAACTAGAAGACCCAAGTTCAAAGAGTGGCTGTCCTTGTATGACCCTGTGAAAGTTACGGAATTCCTTTGGGTGTTAAGTTCCTTATCTGTAGATGGAAGGGTTTGGAGCAGATCAGTGATGTCAGACTGAGATAGAAATGGTAAGGATCCTGGCAGACAGTGTATTGACTTAGTTTTAAAATGTAATGTTATCTATGCTCTATTGCCTTTTTATTTATAGTAGAGTAAATTCTGATATTGCATGAGAAAGCTGTGAATGTTGGAGGAGTCTGAGCCAAAAAAAAAAAGTTGACTTCAGAAGATGAAGAAACTTATCTGTGTATGGGGCTGTCATCACCCTTCCAAACTTATTTCCTTCAGCATTCTGAGTGGTGTAGTGTGGAGAACATAAAATGGACAACTGAAGAGAACATCTGGGGCACAAGTAAAGCAGGATTGATTGAGCCCAGGCAAACTTACTAATTAGCTTTCCAAGTAGAAGTAAACAGAAGTTTTGGTAGAAATTGAAAAGGACAGGAAGCCAGTGGAAGCTACTAAATGGTTCTCAATACAAATGAGTAAATCAGTAACTATTTTTGATAAAACACTTGGACTTGGGGTTGTTTAGGAAAAAAGTCACCAAGATTTATCTTTCATACATCTTAAGCGGGCATCTGTCCAGTGTGGAGGTGTATCACTTCATCAGGGTGATATGGCAGAGTAATTAAGAATGTGTAGTAGCCCTGTTACCAGCAAAATATGAATTATTTACAAATCATGCTAATCTTCAAATTTACATCTACATAATCAGAGTAACTGCTCACAGCTTAGTGAAAATACAGTATATTGTTAAGAGGACTTCCCATGCTAGTTGAAAGGCTGTTGTGAACGTGCCAGCAGATATACTTTCAGGAAAATCACAGCAATGATGAGTAATACATCTCTTTATTATACTTTGAAATATATCTGGGGAAGGGTATGCTCTCTGCAAAGCCCTTTATTTCAAATAAAACATCTTATTTTCAGTACTTTAGATGCAAACCCAAAGCTGATTCAAATCCCTTTTCTACAGAATGGTTTCATTATATCTGCTAATTCAGACACACCCCTATTCCCTGGCTTGTTTTAGCTTTTAAAGGGTATCATCAGCACTGGGAATCTGATCAAGAATGCATATTTGCCTGGCTACTAAAGATAAACAGTTCCATTCATAAGCAATGCACTGCTCTTAAAAAATTTTTGGAGAAAGGCAAAATTGGTTGTCAGGACTTGGGCAGGAAACTCCCAAACTCACAAATGCTAAAATGTTGGAAAATGTTAGATTATGTTTGGTTTCTGATGAGTGACTGGGACATAGAGAATGGCCAAGTAAAAAAGCAGTGTCCACAAAAGTTTTGAAAGGATAAAACATGGTGAAAAGGAAACCTCTACTAATTTGGTGAAAAAGCTTACCTGATTAAAGTGAAAAACCTAAATTATGCTAAAAATCTAAGAAAAATACAGTTGTATTACATCTGTAAATACATGCAGAATCTTAAGCCAATGACTAACCAAAGTCTTGGCAAGAGAAGCTCTCTGGCCTTATTTAATGCATAGCATATTTGTTTACTTAATTCTCACCCTTTCCCCCATATTTTATTCTCCTATGGTGATGGGAGTCCGTTTTATTCAAGTCTCTGAGTCCTTATCCATTGCTCTTCTCAGAAACCCTCATTTGCAAAGGAACAGTGACTCACCCAGAGCTGGACAGATGTTAGTCTCTTTCTTCCTTCAACAATTCTTTTCTACTTAGATTGAAGAGTTCCCTTCAGAAGGCATGTGTGTTTCTGGGAGAGTTCCACCCGCTGACTAGTATTGTTCTCTCCTTAAAAACCTTCCTTTGAGATTCTTAGTTATCTTGACCATCTTTCCCTAAATACTCTTTGAAATTTCAGATGAGGTAAAGGAAGGCCAGATTATAGGTAAAGGAACTTGTCCAAGGTAACATTGGTATTTGTGTCCCTAGCAATTAGCTCAGGCCTGGCATGTAGTAAATGCTCAATAAATGCTTGTTGACTGACTGAGATTATACTAAAGTTCTCAAAGTTAACTTCAGTTTAGCACCAATCTAAATTATTTTCAGATATTATGTTTTCAATAAAGTTTCACTGAAGATACATGGTTCCAAAGTAATTTTTGAAATATCTGATATCATTATATTTTGGATCAAAATTTGAAATAGCCTTCAAAGTTACACCATATAGCCATTCTTAGAGACCATTTCCATTCATTTGATTTATCTATGTGGTCTTTATAACTTGGAGATTCCATGATTCTGTGGTTTTATATTCTACACACACACACACACACACACACACACACACACACACACACACACACACACAATACAGCACTATTTTACTGAATAATACACCAGTGTTAGATACTCAAGCTATATTTATATCAGGCCATTTATAATTCTAAAATAAGAATTTATTAAAGGAATGGAATTTGCTTCTTAATTGATTTGTTTTTAAAGCATTATTTTTCCAAAAGTGAAAGACCAGAAAATTAACATCAGTTTTACAGAAAGATCACTAATACAATATGTCAGAAAACCAAACAGATATCTAAAGAATGTAACAGTTTATAAGCTTTAATACTGTTGGCCTTTATCAATTTTTTTTATCAAATATGATGTTAAATTCAAAAATGTAAAAGTTCATGTTAAGTCTTTTTGCAATACTCCTAAATGTTTAAGATAAAACTATGTAGAAATTTGATTTTTTAAAACTCTTATACATTTTTATTTAAAGTTTTGACTTCCAAATTCCATTCCTCCCTTCCTCTCTCCCCTCTCCCCGAGGGGGTAAGCAATCAGATATAGGTTATAAATGTGCAATTATGCAAAACATTTCTATATTAGTCATTTTGTGTAAGAAGATTTGAATAAAAGAAAAAAAGAAAGTGAAAAATAGCATGCCTCAGTGTGTATTCAATCAATACTAGTTCTTTCTCTGGAGGCAGATAGTATATTTCATCATTAGTCTTTTGGGGATTTTCTCGGATCATTCTATTGTTGGGAACAGCTATGTCATTCACAATTCTTCATCAAACAATAATTACCGTTATTCTGTATAATGTTATCCTGGTTCTGTTCACTTCACTATGCATCAGTTCATGTAAGTTTATAAAAATAATTTTTAAAAAGATAGTTTTGCTTGTGTTTCTGAGTAAAATAAATGAAACAATTTAGTTTTAAGTGTATTTTGAATAAATGATTTCTGGACTTTCTACAGGTGCATAGCTCTAAATGTAGTTCCCAAATCTAGGAATGGGAAGGGACTGGATGCCAGGCAGAGAAGGCTCTTCAGGATATTATTCTCCAAATGCTCATTTTATTTTTCTTCTCTGAGGCTCCACTCTATTCATTCCAGTGGCATCTGGCATGCTCTTGAATTTTTTTGCTGGGCCCAGCATGTAGTATATTAGAGTTTTCCTGGAACAACAGTCAGGGAAATACCACTTCTAAAAATATACTTTGCAGGGTTTGGGTTATTTATTTTTAATTTTGGGGAAAGTTTATATTCTATTATATCATTCACATTTTGTCCCCGATGAGATATTTATTCAAATAAAAGCCACAGCAAACCTGATAGTCTCTGTGCATAAAGTACTAAACAATTGAACACATATTTGCAAGTTCAGGGACTTTATAAAAGAATCAGGTGAAATAACATTTTCCTTTTGTTGGCTTTTGGGCATCTTTTCATGGGCTTTTGCTTTTGTGGGTAAATTAGCAGCTTGCTTGGCTTCAGGTTCACCAAGGGACTATACTCTATTTTTGTTGGCTTAGGGAGATAGTATGGAAAATAGCAAGAAATGGGTATGGTTAAATGTATAAGGGGACTGATGAGTAAACCTGGTAGGTGTGTCTTGGAAGTAGTAAAAAAAATTAATGTGAGATAAATCTGTAAGAAAACAATTCCCTCATTTGTAATGTCCTCAAAGCTAAAGGGAAATATATTATACTACCTATGTCATTAAGCTGAAACAAAACTAGAGAAGAACCACCACTTTGGTGAAGAAACTTGAGATCAAGCCCTACAAAGTAGTTCAAAGACCTTGGGGTATAGCCTTCTAATGAAGATTGGCAGAGGGGGAGGAGAGGATGGTAGAACAGGGAAGGAAATATTGTTCTCTTTAAGAATTTCACAGAAACAGAGAATCTTGGAGTTGGAAGGGATCTCAGAGACTACCTAATTCAACTGGTACTTGAACAAGAATCCCTTTTATAACAGATCCAACAAATGGTCATCCAGTTTTCATTTGAAGAACTGATGTATTATTAAGGGATTCAATTTGTTCTGCTTGACTCCAGCCTATACTTATATAACTATTTGTTGTCTTCTCTGTAATCTCCTTGAGAGCAAGGATTGTTGGAGACAGGCCAAGATGGTAGAAAAGGAAGGAGAACAACTCAGCTCTCCCCACAGCTTTTTCAATAAATATATAAGAGCATCAGACCAAGTAGTGTTAGGGAAATCCAAAGAGAATACATAGTGAGTCTTTTTCTCAAACCAGGGAGCAGCCAGCAGCTATGTCTCTCTGATCCCCAAACTGGGCTGCAGATCTAGTGTGGATTTAAGAGAAAAGCTGGAGGAATTATTGGGGATAACCTACAGCTGTGTTGCAGGGCAAGAAATGGTTATGGATTCAACTAGGCTTGACTGTGCAGGGAGTGGGAACTGGAGCTGGGCAGCCTACAAGTGTTACTATCTGTATGTTAATGGGATTTAAGATGTTCCCAGATCATTAATAGGCCTCATGTGGAGCGCATTAAGGGAAGCTTGCTTAGGGGAGGCTTTCAAAACTTTTGCTAATTTCTAATTAGTCACTGAGTCAAGAGGGTTGTGATGCCCTCTGGCTCTAAGAAGGGTATATATACTCTGAGGGAAGGTTTTGCTTTGGGCTCTTGCTTATGAGAAAGACCTTGTGATTTCCTGGTCAAGACTCTGAATGACTGTGTTCAGAGCTCCTAGATAGCTCAGATGTAAAGGCTCTCTTGATCCAGGGATATGTGTAAAGTATATAGCAATATTGCTTTGATTCAAGAAGTAGAACCCTGTCTGTTGGTCTTTATTTCTCTGCTTATATTTTCTCTGTATTTTCTCTGAAGTTCAGGGTGGTGACTTTTTGCCTGAACTAGTGAATATAATTAAAAAATAATTGTTGACCCCTAAAAACCCCTAAATCTTTCCTAGTAAAGCAGATCTAAGAACTTGTGCTACCAGTCATTTTGGGTATGCCAGTGTGGTTGGACAAGTTAGTAGGGAAAAATGCTAGAAACATTTAAAGAAAGACATTCAAATTGACCTTTAGACAATATCTTTTTCTAACCTTAGTTGAAAACCACCAATGTTAACTACAGTATTAATTGACGAGAAAGGGAACCATAATAGAAAAGCTCCTGATACTAACGGTAACAATTAGAGAACAAAAGTTAATAACAGAACATAAAGACTCTTGAAATCCTAGTCTCATAGGTTCACAGATTTAAAATTGTAAGAGATTTTTTGAGATTATCTGGTCCAGTCTACCTCAATTCACATTAAATAAAAAAGACTATTAATTGCCCCTTTTATTGCAGATGAGCTTACAGAGTGGTGAGCCTTGATTTGGGACTTTTATTGTATCTCACAGAATCCCAGAATTTGGGACTTGGAGAGGACTTCACCGGCCATCTGGCCATGTTTATTTGCAGATGAATTGGTTTGGCTTGGTCTACTGTGGATTGGAGCCATCATTTCATGCTGGACCTATATTTAAAAGGGGGGATTCTGGGATCCTCTTCTCTATAATATGCTGGTGCTGTCCAGACTTTTCCTCTTCTCATTTTAAAAGGCTGAGGCCTACAACTCTCAAACCTGGTGTTGATAGTGGGTCAACCCCAAAACTGGCATTGCTGACCATTTCCTCTTCTTTTTTTCTTTAGAAAGCTGAGGTTCAGAAATTCTCACTGCATGGTGGGCCACAGTTGGAGGGAATGTGAATTTCTAACTTGCCTCAGAAACCGATGATCCAAAATTTAATTGAGGGCACTTAAGGTTCAGGAATTCAGGGATTGTGTATGCATGCCACTCCACAACTAGCCTGGCTACTGCTACTTCTTAGTCCTAGAGGCTACCACATCTAAGGATGTGGGTATAGCTAGGGTCAGTTCCTTGGGGACTGTACAGACAACTCCTAGGCACCATAGTTTGCCCTCAGGTCTCTTTGACTTGAGTTTACCTCTCTTTGCATCTCTCAAAAAAAATATAAAAATATAAAAAAACAGGAAAATGACCCATTTTTAGTAGTCTTAGCAGAAAAGTATGGTGTAGTGAATAGAGTTGAGTTGTCAAGACCCAAGTTTGAATAGAGTTAAGAAGACCTGAGTTCAAATATGGCCTCAAATACTTACAAAACAGACTGAACTAAATCACTTCCCCTAATAGCTCAAAAAATGGACATGTCCACACATAATGCAATAATAATAATAAATTATTATTATAGACCCCTCAAAAAAAGATTCGCCACCCTGTAAACTCATTAATTTGATAAGTGAGTTGTCCTGCCCCTGCAGGTCGTAGCACCTTGTGTGTTTTCAGGTTCTTTCATAACTGTTTTCTCATTTATAGCTTGATAATGACTAATGGTCAGTCCTGTTCTGCATGGATCAGCCACACTCCTGAAGTCACATAGACTTCTTATCAGAGGTCTATAAAATGACTTTCATCTTTTTGGTCATCAGTTGACTACTTTCTCAAGCTGATCAGCAGATTAGCTTCAGGTGACTGGCTAACCTAAGTCAGCCATTTCAATTTTAGAAATCATGAAGAAGAACCAGTGCTTCCTTTGTTTTAGCCAATATGGATTTATGGGATATTGAGGTTTAGGAGGGAAAAAGGTATTTCTTTTCTTTTCTTTTGGCTTTGAATAAAAAAATAAAATACCAGATATTATGGATACCTTAGGGGAAAAATAAACAGTCACTATCATGTTATTCTTTCAGCCCACACACATCTAAGGTAGTTGTCAAGTGGAATGGGAGCAGACATTTGTCTTCATTAGTTATTCCAAGGTGGAGCTTTTTGTATGCAGGTGGCCTAACTTTCCGTGCACGTTAATTTGCCAATTATTATACCTGCAGCTCTGCACAGATACTGATTAACTTCACATTTTGCTCAGTGGGCAGTTTAATGTTCTTGTCGCCTTGCATTGAGCTTTAAATGTGCAGACTAGGGGAGAGAATGTCAAACCCGTTCCTACAAGTTGGGAGTAACTCTTAGGAACTCACATACTGTCTGAGCACAGGTGTTAAAAGGTCTGACATCTGAAAGATGGTCAGAAAGGTAAGTGAGCCTTAGTTTAAAAAAGAAGCCTATAATCATTCTATCTTATTTTATTTTATAAAAGTGCTGTTTGCTCAAATGCCAAGCCCAAACATACACTTGTTTGCTGGCTAGGATCACTGTCATATTTTGGTCCTTCCAGGCCTTCATAGATCTGTGCTTTTGCTGATGTGGACCCTCCTTCCACCGATGTGGGTCTCAACCCCTCTTCTCTCTGGTAGATGGTCTTAGTGCATTTCTATAGCTTTAAACATTCACCTCCATTTATGGTGGAGAGCTAGGCTGCTGCTCATTAGACAAATGGCATAGTATGCCCAAGGGGCTAGGCTAAAAGCGTTTTCCATCTTAGTATGATGGTGTTCTCCCTTGACAAAGCATTCAGGAACCTAGGATTCTCTCCATATCACACAGTGATATCAGAATAGCCAAGTAAAATGGATTTGAAATCAAAGGATTTGACTTCAAGTCTTAGCTTTATTGGACACCATTTATGTGATTTGAGGCAAATTATATAATCTCCAGTTTTAGTGAGTTTCTCACCTTGTATTCTCATCTAATCTCAGCTTCAGTTTCTTCATCTGTAAAATAAAGGCCTTTGACCAAGTGTCCCTTTAGGCCCCACCTAGCTCTTAAATTTGGGGACATTCTGTAGTATAGTGGAGATTATATTGGATTTGGTGTCCAAGTATTTTGGTTATGAATCTCTGACTATACCACTTATTACTAGTATAAACTGGGGTAAGACATTTAACCTCTTAGGTTCCAGTTTACTCATCTTTAAAAAGAGAGACAATTAATAAATCTTACCTTGATTTGAGATAACCTCTTAAAGTCTCTTACCATTCTAAATCTGTGAACCTTATGAGACTAGGATTTCAGGAGAAGGTAAATGGTTTTTGTTACTATCATTCCAAGCATATACTTTGAGACCTTTCTTATTTAAGTAACCTGAAGCAACTTAGACTTTCTGAAAACTCAGAGTATGCTGCTTTAGCTTTAAATCAAAAGAGCAAAGTCACTTACCTACTTATATTTTAGTCAACTTTGCAACATCCATGACTCATTAACGCATTCTGAAAATTACCAGGAAATAGTTCCCATTGGAAAAACCTGAAACCACACTGAACATCTGCTGGTGAAGGTATTCATTAGTTCTGTCTGCTGTTCTTTTGGCTAATTGCCTGGGAGTGAAGTTGACGCATTTATGGGGGCTTAACCTGGTGCTAGTATTAGCAGAAGAGATCATGTAATGTTTGGAGAAGGAATGGAAAATGTCAGGCATGTAGCATCCCAAACATAAACTTTATTTACTACTCTCTTGAACAGTTTGTTTGCCTATAATATTGTTCACACAACTGATAAGAGAAAATGTATTTAATAACTACTCAGTGCTAATATGCTGTAGTATGCATGGCTGCCTAATTTAATTTATCTCTGATTAAGCCTATTATGTTTGAGATCACTTTACAGAAGAGACTTTTTTTGCCAGCTGTAAGCTTATTTGAATTGTAATATAAGTTAATAATGTGTGAAATAACCAGCGGTGCCTGCTTCTAAATGTTAATTTTACGAAATGACTTCCAGAGTTAGTGCATACACAGATCATTCATTGGCATGTAGTTGGCATGTTGTTGATTTTAAAGGGCAATGTGTTATAGTGGAAGGACTTCAAAAGACTTCAGTTCAAGTCTCTAGTCTCTCACTTAGTGAGTTTGTTACCTTAGCAAGATTTCTGACTTTAGTTTCCTTATCTGAACCCTTCATAATTAGTTTTCTCCTTTGGGGGAAATAGAAAGGAAAAAGAGTCCATTACTCATTAGATCATGTGTTTATATCTAGAATTAATTTAGAGATCACCTACATTTGGCTTTATGTTTTATCTCCAATCCATCCATTTTAAAGAGGAAGAAGCTAAAGTATAGTTGTAATGCTAATTAGTTAAAGATCTTCCCTGTCCTTTAATAGACCTCTGGTGAAGTCTATTAAGGGAAGCTTGTTTTATAGGAAGACCCACACTTTTTGTTAATTGTTAATGAGGCACTAGGCCACAAGGGTAGTGATGCCCTCCAATATATATATGTGTGTGTGTGTGTGTGTGTGTGTGTGTGTGTGTGTGTGTGTGTGTGTGTGTGTGTGTGTGTGTGTGTGTGTATTATACTCTGTATATACAGTTATACTCTGAGATGAAGTTTTGCTTTGAGGGCTTACTCTCTGGAAGAAGGTTTGTGTGCCATGTAAGACTCTGGGTAGCCTTTAAGGATGATCCCCCCTACTTTGAAAACCCAGATGTTGGTGCTTTCCTCTCTCTGGTAAGAATGTATGTATGTAATGGTCAGACAGTTGGATCTGTCTGTTGATCTGTGAAGTATGTATCGCTTATGGTTACACAGTTAGAAGTCCTGTCTGTTGATTTTTATTTCTCTGTGGGTATATGTATATGTGATTAAAGAAGATTGTTGATCCCCTAAAAGTTGCTTTCCTTTTAGAAAAGCAGATCTAAGAACCCATACTAGCAGGCAATCCTGGATCTGTCAGGTTGCTCACTGATACAATAGTCAATATAAATCAATTATTTAAGTAAGTAGCAAAGCCAAGGTTCAAACCCAGGTTCCCTAATGCCTAAATCTGTGATCTTTTTATCACATCATAGCATTATAAATGTAATGGCAAATGAAGAATTGGTATTTTTTCCTACTGATAAATACCACTCTTGAAGGTAAGTGTTGTTATATATATATATATAACTCAGGCCTCTTATTTGTAGATCCTCCTAAATGCTAGCCAAAGTTTAAGGTATATTCTAGAAAATCTCCACCTAAACTCCAGCTCACAAGTCCCCACAAATATTTCTTTTCCCATACCACCTAGAGGACACACACTAGTTCAAATGTCAAACTTTTTCGCCAGCTCCTTAATATACGTTTGTCATCCACTAAGAATTATGTGTAATAAAATGGAAGTAGTTGTGCCACTTACAGACGACTAAAACGTTATTTCCCTTTCTCCCATTTTTCCCCAGCAACAGATCATAATCCCTACAATTTAATGTTTTTTTGCTTTGAACTAGTGTGTGTCCTCTGGATGGTATGGGAAGGCTTACTAACTCCAGCATCCTTAGAAGATATTGAACTTGGGAATTCACTGACCCTGAAGAGAGCTGGTTAATAGTCCAATTGGAGCAGAGAGGTGATACCTACTAGGAAACGCACTGGAGATGTCCAGTGGTGAGATATTGATATGCAATACCTGATAGATTCCAGCCAAGAGGAATTCTATGACATCAGTAAAAGTCACGAGCATCTTTGAAGTAATGGGCCTTAATTGTCTCTCCACATGTGTGTCTTGTTCCATACCACTCCTCACAAGTCCCTTCATCATATGAGTTCCCCACATTCGTGCCCACCTGTGATCCCTTTAAATACTGTACCCAGTGAGTGTGTAATGTACTGGGGACAGCAAGCTCAATATTCATGGGGTAATGTTTTATTGCTCTATTTACAGTTGTTAGTTTATTACTTTATCTTTGAACTAAGTGTGACATCTGACTAGGGTACAAGCAAATGCATTAGTGGAGTATCCTGATTCATGTTATAGAGAGGATTCTGACCCACAAATGTTTTTGAATCTGGGTTAGTTAACTCGGGCAGTCTGGGGGGCAGAGGAAAATAATTAAACACATTAGCAAAACAAAAGACAACAAATCCTTCATTTCATGATCACAGATGTGACTTGTCCCACACGTTTCCACACTCCTGGTTTGAAAGGGAATACATGTTTTAAAGACACGAGGCCAAGGCTACACACATGAGAGAAGATAGGTGTATACGAAACAACGCATGACACAAGACTTAGGCCTTCATTCTAAACAGAATTCTTCCCTGTCTTTGATCCTGCTGCATCCTTCCTCGGATACCTGCTGATAGCACTAGCTGTTCTTATGATTTATCGTCAGGCTAATGACTTATTTTTGTAGTTACTGCAGTCTGCTGCATACTGCCCTATGCTGGTCTAACTTCTCCACTGCATTACAGTTTCTTGGTGTCTTTGATAAATTGTTCTCTATTTCTGCCAGCGGCTCTCTCTCCACTAAATTGTAGTTGCTACATAGTATCTTTGTCTCTTAGGAACAGTGTCTCAGTCCTTTTAGCTGTGAGCCCCAAGGACTATTTCAACTCTGTGTGATTCAAATGCTTAATCTATTAGCTAGTACTCTACCTTTTTACCTTTGTTCTGCCTGAGCTGCCACTCCTTAAATTCTGTGTACTGTTTGAACTGGGGTGAAAAAAATCGTTTTATATCCCTTCATGGCCTTGGTTCATAAAAATCACCCCAGGACCTTCACTACTAAGACTGAAAATGGAAGAGGAAGCTTTGTCCTGCTTTTCAGACTGGAAAAAAAAAAGAAATTATAGCACTTCCTACATTTTAAAGACTGTTTTAAAACCTTTAAATAATGCAAGGCCAGATGGACAAGTAGGTGACCTAAGAGACTGCCAATAAGTTATAAAGCATTTCATGCCTATGTGTGGACATGTTTATTGACAGATGAATAGTGAAAAGAGACTTGTAATTTTGCTGTTCTGTGCATTGATCTCTTAGGCAATGACTACATTTGGCCTTGTCTACATAATTTGACTGAATCAACTGTTTTCAACATCATTCTGTTTTCTTCTTATAGTAGCTGATTGCTGAGTCAATGATTGAATTGTACACAATCCAATTTGTTTGCTCAGCGATTTGCTTTATTTCATTGTAGACTTTTGGAAGCACATGTAAATCTTATAGTGAGAAATTAAAGTTACTGTTGAGGAGTAACTTTTTTTTGTTTTTGTTTTATTTTATTTCATTTTTAAAGAATGTAGCCCCAGACTTTATTAGGGCTTCAGGAATCTCTGATATATTCTTGATCAATTAGGTCTCTACCCATCATGGACCTTCAAAGCTACTGGGCATAATTATGGCATTGTATTTTCTGTCTGTTTAAACCAATATATAGATTGATTTCAAATGCGTATTACATACGTAGATATGCTTTTTGTTGTACCACACTAGTAAGATTTCTCCTTGTTTTGAAATCATTCTACAACTGTAAAAGTAATTGTAGTTGGTGCATGTGAAAGTAGTATTAATAACAGAGTTTTCCTAAAGCATTCTTCTATAGTCAAGCCCCAGACCACGCTTAGCTAACGTTTTGGTTGTTGTTCAGTCATGGAAGTCATGTCCGACTCTTTGTGACCCCATTTGGGAATTTTCTTGGCAAAGATAAATGTGTGGTTTGCCATTTCATTCTCCAGCTCATTTTACAGATAAGGAAACTGAGGCAAACAAGGTTAAGTGACTTGTCCAGAGTCACACAGCTAGTATGTGTTTGAGGTCAGATTTGAACTCGTAAAGATGAATTTTCCTGACTCCAGGTCTGGTCTTTTATCCACACTGTACCACTTTACTGCCTCTTAGATCACTGAGTGCTTGCTTTTCAAATCTGACTGAAAAATATCTACATATATTTTTCTTGGGGGAGGAAAAAAGTATATTATTTAGAAATTTATTACTTTCAAGGGGAAGTTGCAAATCATTAGAAGCTAGTAAACAATAAAGAAGAACCAGAAATCAAAAGGAAAAGCAGGGGGAAACCCCAAAAAGCATAGTAACAAGATTTCTTAACGATCCAGCAGTTAAGGGGAACCATGGGACTTTAATTAGCACAGTTCATTAAAGAACACTTGTATATCCATTCACTTTCATCTCTTCTATGTGGATGAATTTAGAATGAATTTTTAAAATATGAAAAGAGACATTCAGGTGTGGGTCAAATGTTTCAGATTTGACAG
Organism: Potorous gilbertii; assembly: GCA_028658325.1. NCBI lineage: Eukaryota > Metazoa > Chordata > Mammalia > Diprotodontia > Potoroidae > Potorous > Potorous gilbertii. The sequence goes on along the minus strand of CM053771.1, from coordinate 472,522,767 downwards.
CATAAATTATAATTGTAACCTCCTTGAGGGCAAGAACATGTTATAATTATCACACAATTTTAAAGATGAACAAGAACTTTATTAGTCACTGTTTTAATTCCTTTATTTTTATATGAGAGGCAGCTAGGTGACACAGTGGATAGAGCATGGGCTCAAAGTCAAGAAAACCTGACTTCCTATACTTCCTAGTCACTAAATCTCTGTTTGCCTCAGTTTCCTCATCTATAAAATGGGGATAATGACAGCATCACCCTCCCAGACTTGTGAGCATCAAATGAGATTATCACTGTAAAGTACTTAGCACAGTACCTGACATAAAGTAGGAACTATAGAAATGCCAGCTATTATTATGAGGAAACTGAGACCTAGAATGGTTTTCCCCGAAGTCACACAGTTAGTTAGGATCAAAGCCAAAACTAGAAGGCAGGCTCCCTGACTCACTCAGTCAACGTGTTCCTTCTTCAGAATCAACAGATATTTCTCATGGCCCATGTCTCTGTACCCAGCCCGGTGTCTGACATGAAACAGTCACTCAGTAAATATTTTTGAAAATGTATTGTCACTAGCAGAAGTCAAAGCATTTTGTTTCCTGAAATGGATTGTAGTGTTTTAATCTGCATTTAATGAATTCTAAGTATTCATTAATAAGAGCCATTTTGAGAATTTTTCATCATACATTTGATTGCTCCTAGTTTTAGCCTGCCTATACAGTCTGTTGGATCACCTTCTCCCGGGTCGATTCTGTTGAGTCAGTAAGATTTGTAAAATAACCATATGTGCTCTGGTTCATCTGGCTGCCTCAGTGATCACAACAGAAGTGTAGCAGTCCAGTGATGAGAGTGAAGGGTGGGGATGGGAGAGAGACAGAGAGAGTGAGAGAGAGGAGAGGAAGGAAGGAGGAAGGACCTGGTAGAAAGGGAGAAAAACAAGTAGGAGACAATAAGGAAAATGGGGGAGGAAGATAGAATATTAATAGAAAAATAGTTAATCCAGCAAACTGTATACATGACATTAGAATATAATATAATCAGCTAATTTTATTAAGATCATAATTAGATTTTTCTCTCATTGCAAAACATGTAAATATTCAATAAGAAAGATAGAATCTTGTATTTTGTTTCTTTTAGATATGAATTTTGACATATTTAGTTTGCCATTTTCGACATGAGACTACTATGCAATCTGTTGCTTTAATCAGGAAGACTCCCCTTGTATTCAGCTTAGGTACAGTATGGCAGAAGGGATAGAGTATTTGTCTTGGGGTCAAAGATCTGAATATGAATCTTGCCTTAATATCAAGTGAAGTCCCTAGCTAACCACAATCCTAAAATACCAGCTGTTACTTATTTTTCATTCTACATCAGTTCATTGAGGTCATCTCAGTTTCCTCTAAGAAGAGTCTACTTTATAAATTCTTATGCCACAATTATATTACTTTACATTCATTTGCCATGTTTTATATAGCCATTTTCAAAATCCTGTTTAGTTTTCAGTTTGGGGCTACCATTAAAAGAGCCATTCTAAATATTTATATTATATAACATAGAAATACATTATTTCTATATTATGTGCATATTTGCCTCTAACCCTAGGTATCCCCCAAGGTGAATCCTTTCTTCCTCTTTCTCTTTACTGCTTAATTGGTGATCTCATCAGCTCCTCTGGATTTAATTATCACCTCTATGTTGACAACATTCAAATCTTCCTATCCTGCCCCCATCTCTCTGCTGGCCTCTAATCTCATATTTCCATTTTTATACACTTTTTGTGTATAAAAATGCCTCTTTTTGTATTCTCAGCACTTATAGTGCCTGGCACATAGCAAGAACTTATTGATAGATTAATTGATATACACACGTATATGTGTGTGTATGTGTGTATATGTCCTTATCCTCTTTAATTTCTTTATTGTGTAGTAGCTAAAGCTGGATCAGTGGGTATGAACAGTTTGGTAACTTTTTGAATATAGTTCCAAATGACTTTTCAGAATAGACTAATTCCCAGCTTCGGCTCCCTAACACAGTACTTTTACTTTGCACATAGTATGCCCTTCATAAAGATTTGTCAGATAAATGAGATCAGCTCTATAGCATTACCCTCCTTCACTTTTAATAAGTACTCAATTCAGCATAGCATAGCAAAAAGAAAGCCATGTAGATACAGTCCTATAAAGAGTTTATAGCCTGGTAGGCAATGATGACATTTATAGGAAATTACATCTGGCATAACAAAAGCCTCAAACCAAGACAATAGTTTAGATAGAAAAGATTGTTTAGAGATAAAGAGGAATTCACACAGTCAGACCAAGGACTTGTCCATTTCTAGGTAGACAAGGATGACTATATAACTGAGAGAAGATCAGGAAGGTAGCTCTGGGAAATCCATGTCTAAAGTACGTAGTATTAAAGAGAACCTTCAGTTTTTCCATCTGGATATTTGTCTCCCTAATGGCTATGTTTTTCATTAATGAAGTTAGAGGGCATTGTAAAAAGAATTGCTCACTTAGCACTCCTATTAGAAATGGCTGGGTGGATTCCAGACCGTCTGTCTTTATTCCAAATGACCTCAAATTGTATGGTACGTCTGATTTTCCATGGTCTCAGTTCTCCCTAATGCGACCTGCAGAGCAGCTCTTGGCTTACTCTCTTACTTAAGAGGACTGGTGCTTTTATTTTGATTTGATAGTCTTTTCTCTGGAGTTTGAACCAATGCTCACTGTTTGGAAATTCGGGAAACATATGTCTCAGATTGGATATCTTCCCAACTTCCTAGAGCTCAAACAGTGGGAAGATGGAAGAGGAGAAAATTTATGGAAGGAAGTCCTTCTTCCATTTTCCCTTCCCCTCTCTATAAAATTGCGAAGAGGTTACTTCCTCTGAGTTGAAATAAATGTCTGTGGTAAACTCCACCCTGGAAGTCTTTGGCTGAGCAAAGAATTCTTTGTATTGTCTCATTGTTTTGTTTACTTAATTCCAAAGGGTACAGCGATAAACACCATACAAGAATATATGCATATTTGTGTATAGATATCTACACTTAAATATCTATATCCGTATATCATTTTTTCACTACACAAGGTCAGAAAAGAGTAGCAGAGAAGCCACGGAAGTCAAAGACAATTAGAACAAAGTTAAGGGTGTGGTACTTTTCTTACTATACTTTTCCCCAAAAAAATCATTTCCTAAGAAGCATCTCTGCCTAAGAAAATGATTGCACTTTTTTGCCAATTTTTTTAAATTCAGGGGTTTTCTTCATTTCCTCTTTCAGCCCTCAATCACATTCTGTTTCTTAGGAGATTTCATTACATTCAAGTGGGCCCAAGGTTACAATTTATTGTTTCAGAAATCTAAATTGACCTTAGGTCTCAACCCAGAGAACCAAAGACAATGGAATAAATGCTCTTTTAAAAAAAGAGAGTGAAGAAGCTCCTCTTCAATTACTCCTTTCCTGAAGTGGTTCTGAGATGTAGCTTTTCTAAGAGCCTGATTACCCTCCTTTTTACACAGCTAAGAGCAAGAGTAAACACTTTATGGAATGGAATTTGGTTTAAGAAAACAGGGAAAATGTTACATGCCTACCATCTTTTTATATACATGTATAGAAATTTTAATATACATAAATTATAAATAATTACAGAAAATGTAATTTTTAATATATTTGTATATGCTATTATGTTATATAATATATATTTTGTGTTATATATTTCTGTATATGTTTAACTGAAAGACATTTTGTAAGAGCATGATAAACATACTCATTCACAAATATACATTCATTCGTTCAGTCAGCATTTTGTTATGTGCCTATTATGTGTTGGGCATTTTACTAAATACATACAGAGACCAACATGATATAGTTCCTGTTCTCAAAGAACTTCTGTTCTGTTGGGGGTGGGGCCAGAAAGAATAGCCTACATGAAGAAACGTAAATGTGAAATATATACATATATAACATAAATAGACATGTCATATACTAAGTCATTGCCATGAAGTTCACTTTCCAAAATCAAAACCAGAGTGACATTTCTGTGATCTCACAAAACATAGACATTTTGGAAATAATTATGTATTCTTCTCCATCAACCTAACCCTTATACTTCTTTATGATATGAGGGTGGTCTGAGGTTCTCTGGAAGATCCTAACCAAGCTGAAAAGATAACAGCATACACCACAAGTGATTACCTAGTTTTGGCTGACATGCCTGTGGTGATGGAGAGCTCATTCAGTATCAACGGAGTAAATCACTATTTTTAGACGGGACTAAGTTTGGGAACCAGTCCTTATGATGAACCAACATGCTAGGATCATGTTACTTGTGAGAGTTTGAGACAAGATCAGTCTTAAGTACCTGGCCATCATTGTTTAAATGAGAGACACTCTTTATCCTTTTTTAAATCCCTCTGAGATTATTCAAGCTAAAGGCATTTAGGTGATATAAATATAATATAGGAGGTTTCATAATATTCCAGTACTCTATGCAAACATCACAAAATCAGCTAAAAAGGAAGCATATAATAGATACTAACATGTATCTATTTTCATTTGAACTTACCACTGAATAACTTCCAAGTTAGTGGCAAACACTTTTGGTGAGTATATCTCCCTATGGCAAGCCTTACTTGATACTAATAACCAAAAATTAATAGAGCAAAATTGTTTCAGTTGGTACATCACACAAGCTTTCATCACATACAATGGTGATATCTGTTGGGAGAGAGGTTTTTGTGGTGAATATTTGCTCTGCTGATTCAACTGGTGTCAAACATCAGTAGGAAAAGGAGAAATTGTTTGCCCTGCACCTCTTAATTAAATAACTTGTGTTTCATTCTGGAATTCCATTTGTAAAAGCCTTCTCATACTTTTTTTGCTTCTCATACTTCCATCAACGATGAAATTATGTGAAGTTTTCTGTCATCAAGATTTTGTGGGAAGGGAAAAGTAGGTGTATGGAGCACAAGTTACCTCATTTGATCCTCGCATCAAAAGGTGTGAACTCTGCACTATTATCACTATCATTTTACAGATGAGGAAACCTATGACAAAGTCAGGATTCAAAAAGATCTGAACAGACTAGAAGATTGGGCTGAATATATTAGGATGAAATTTAATAGAGATAAATGTCAAGTCTCAGAATTCAAGGGATGGCGTTTAGAAGCTAGGCATTTTTCAAAAAAGATTTTTTTTCCTTTAGGCTGGAGAACATTAAAACTCTTTGCAAAATACTATAAAAATTGTTTATTTGATTTCAGAACATTTGACAACATGCCTAAAAGATAACTAAAATCCTTTCTCCTTGTTATGTTTTCTTTGTCTAGATAGAAGAAAAAATCATATAATCAAAATAAAGACATGCTCATAAAAAAAGTTTTACCTTAATTTTATTTCATTTTTTGCCTCATCTTTTTGAGGAAATGACCCTAGGTTTTCAAAACCATGCCAGAGAATTTGAAGCATTGGCAGGGGTTGTCAGTTTCAAAAAGGATTCAGTCTGTCCTAGTGCTAGATTTGCTTTTTGTAGGAAGACTAGCCTAGCTAAGTTCATAGGCGCTTCTTTCTAGCAGGTTGGTCTAGAAGATGATAACATTTTTAGGTGGCTTCTGAGATCCCTACCAACCTTACATCTATGATTCTGTGACCATAGCAGCTCATGAAGACTGCATGCCAAAGTGTAAAGGGCTTTCTCAGCCTACCTTAATGCTAGTTAGAATTCTCTCTCAGTTCTCCTAAAAACATCTTGTTTATACGTAGTTGTTTGCATATTGTCTCCATCATTACATTGTGAGCTTCTTGAAATCTGGGACTGTTTTTTGCCTTTCTTTGAACATCCTTCATTTAGTGCAATGCCTGAATATAATAAGTACATAATAATTGTTTGCTGATGGATTCAAAACGAATTAACTGCCAGAACTAGGAAGGATGATTGGGCAGTTGTTCCTCTGGAAGAGTTCTGAGGGTTTTAGGAGACCGTAAGCCCAATAATGATACAAAAGCCAAGGTAATCTTAGACCTCTGTATCTTATGATAGTGTGGAGGATAACGTTTTGCTGTGGCTGCCCTTTCAGATCATCCCCTAAACTAGTGGTTTCAGTTTTGAAATCAAATTTTGGGAGAGTCCTAGAGAAAGTTGTGTCCTTAGAAGAATGACCAGGATGATAATAGATTAAGAGAGCCAGAAGGCTCAATACGTTGAAGACATTTGGAATGTTTAACATCGAGAAAGTAAGAATTACTAAGGATATGATAGTTATCTTCATGTAAATGGAGATCTACCATGTAGAAACGAGAGATGAAACTTATGCCATCAGACTCTGCAGGGTAGAATTAAGAACAATGGTAGAAGCTACAGTCATATTTTCACTCTGTGGTAGAAAGCTTCCCAACAATTAAAGCTATGGGAAAGTAGAATGAGCTCCCTCAGAACATAATCAGTTCCCCATCACTGGAGATGGGGGTAGGAGTAGAAGAGGTATGTATGTTCAACCACATTCTGAAGTCCCTTCTAACTCTGAGACTGTTTTTGTGTTGCTCTTTTTGCTTTAAGCAGTCAATGATCTGTCCTCAGAGAGCTAATTTGGAAATGATCCTCAAGACTTGGCCCCTTTTAATGCACAAAGATATAATCTCTATCTCTCTTTCCCTCCTTTCCCTACACCAGCTAGCATTCTATCCTATGTGCCACCTAGTCCCAGTGAGGAGGCGTTGTATCTTTCAAAGGCTTATAGTAGGTGTTCAACCAATGTCTGTTGGCATGGCTTAATTTTAATTAGCTCCCTAAAAAGTGATATGGTCCATTGAAGGTAAATTTGTTTGACGGAATTTTTCCTTTTTCTCAGAACATTTAGATGACCACCTTTTGATCATTCATAGATTACTTCTATATTTCAGAATGTCTTCCTAGTCTTTCTGACCTTTTTCCCCCTGGTCAAGGATATAGAAAATAAACTGAGACTCCTTTCTAAAACAAGAGCAATAAGAAACTGGTGAGTCTCAACAAGGAGGAAAAGTCTAAGGATGAGGCTTGAAGCCAATGTTCACAGGTAGCATATGCCTAAGCATGGAATATTTGAAGCTGCTGAACCAGTATGTGAGATTTAACTTAATTTTGAATAAAGATTATCAGGGATAACTATGTACAAGCTTGTAAATCTGCTTAATGTTGCATGACTATGTTTTATGCCAATAATACACTTTAAGCACAAGCTTTGAACTCTTCAGAAACTGCCAATACAAAAGATTAAGACCTCAAAGATAATGGAACCATTTGAACAACACAAGATTATGTTGTTGGAGAAATAAATGAAAACTTTCTGTTTACATATATTCATTTCCTCCTGCCCTTGACTTCTCAATATCGTGTGTATGTGTGTGTGTGTGTGTGTTTATGTGCGTGTGTGCGTGTTAGAGAGATACAATCCCTGTCAAAAAGCAGTGGTTATGTTAGGGTGCAACTATTCTGGCACGAGTATTTCCCTCTCTACATTTGGGATGTAATCCTGATTTATAGAAGCAAACTAGCTGAAGTTATGGCCAAGAAAAACAAATAGACATTTAAGGTACTTTCCCCTGCCTTGTGTCGCATAGAAAAAAATTACCTTGGGAAATACCCATTTTGTCAATGCTGCTTGTTTACTGAACAAAAGAACTTATATAAACATACGTATGTATACATAGATGTGTATATGCATATGTGTGTATATGTTTGTATGTATATATACATGAGTATATGTATGTACACATATGTGTACATACATATATATACACAAATACATAGACATGTATAGACATATGCAGACACATATATACACAGATATGTGTGTATGTGTATGTATATTATATATGTGTGTGTGTGTGAATTTTTTTCCCTGGGAAAGGGTTTCTTGTGTGTGTTTTTTTCCATGTGTGTTTTTTTATTTGGTATAGAACTGTATCAGAAAATAAGAATTTGGATGTGAGATTCTGTGACCCATTCTAACTCTGACATGCTAATCTGTCATTAGTTTTGACTTTTGCTCCAATACATCAATGTTCCACACACAGAGAACTAATTCTGAAATGATTATCAGGGCTTAACCCTTTATTACTCATAAAGATGTAATTTCTTTTTTTTCTTTTCCTCCTTTTTTTCTTATGTCCCTTTCCCTTCCTTCCCCTCCTCTTTCTGTAATTATTAGATGCATATTTCATTCCATCCAAATACAGTAAAACTAGTCTTCTTTCATCTTTCAGACCTATGATTTTATTGGCATAGGGATCTCCTGATATGGAAACTCTCTTTACCAAGGCAGGTTGGTGGTTGATCTGTTATTTAGTCTCATAGTGTTGCTTGAGGCTTTACTCAATAACTTGCCCACCATCTCATAGTCAATATATATTAGAAGACATTTTATGCAGGTCTTATATCATATTTCATCTTTTTTTACTTCATTATGGTCATATAAAAAATATCCAAGAGCCCCAACATTTTTCTTTCTACAAATCAGATATTCTTAACCTGTGGTCTGTGAACTTTTCTTTTTTCCACATTTAGATAATTATTTCAATTATAAGTGTTTTCCTTTGTATTTTGTGAATTAAAAAAAGCATTATCCTAATGGGTTCATTGGCTTCACCAGACTGCCAAAGGGGATTCATGATGCAGAGAAAGGTTATAAAATGGAGTGGGTGACTGCTATAAGTGAAGTCGCTGGAGTTAATATTACTGGCATAGAAAGATCTGAAGTCTAGCAGGGTTCAGTAGAAGCAGTAATATCTGACTTCGCATAATTGTTTCTTAGTGTTCACTTTATATAGCTGTCCCTTGACCCCTTCTTAAGAAATTAAACTTGCCCAAGGGAAGTCTCACAGAGGAAAAAGTATTTGCATCTGCTTAAGGAAATGTTTTGCTGAATAATAACTTATTTAGTGAAATGCGATGGATTGCAGCAGCCAGATTGAACAGGCAGAAAGCAACCTGGACCTCCTGTAAAGGAACCTGCCCTGGGAAGTGAATTGCCCACTTTGCATCTAGCATAAACATCTTCAGCCAAAGAGCATTGACTTCTCTATAAATTCATGCTTGAAACTCAAATATTGCTAAAGCCTCAAGGCATTCCCTCTTCTCCCAAGCTTTGCATTCATTTCTAAGATGGTGCGAGTTACTCGATTCAGTCCTCCAGACCCCAGTGTAGAAATTTCTCTCAGAGGTACGTTACTATTTTAAACTTTTTCAGTCCTTGGTGGAAATTATAGGATGCTTATCAGAATGGTTGGTGATCTTACCTAAGTGAAAGTACTTTCTGACTTCTAGTGGCGCGGTTTGCTAATGTGTAGTCTTCCTGGAGAGAGTTTGACTCTGCCACTTTCATAGACTTAACAGAACTGAGAATGAAGCATAGGAAGGAAGCCAAGATCTCAGGAAGAAGGTAAAGAAAAAACCCAAAAATGCCAGTGTATATCTGTTTTGTTCTATCCTTGACTCCTGTTTTATTTGTTATTTTTCTGCCAAGAAAATGGAGTTGGTCTATGTGTAAGCATGGTGAGAAATTCTTAAAAATGGCCAACGTAAGAGGAACAAAGGCTCTTAAAATAAAAGAAATGAAAAGTCCAAAAGTAGATGGTATTCTTATGTGGCTAAGTCTTCTTTTTTTGTGCTGTCTGGTAAAAGGATGGTGTCAGGGGCCACATTTGAGCTAACAAATTGAACAGGGCTGTGCTTTTGAGGAACATTAAGAGATTTCATGTTTCTTTTTTAATCTATCCTTCAATGAGTGGATAGATTATTAGGAGGTGCTTCCTTTAGTCTCCAAGAAGTTGCCAAATTCTTTCTCACTAAAAAGAGACCATGTTCAACCTTTATGTGAGTTTTTACATGCACTTGGATTAACTTGTGAATACTGATAAATTCAAATAAGAGCTAATATACCGTGCATCCAGAATGGTGTAAATGACCTTTGTTCAGTAATGTTGGAAGTACATAGGTTTCTGGTTTACCTTACAATAAATATCACTATCTTAATGGAAATATCTGTTTTAGAAATGCATCTCTCAGGATGACTGTCAGGAGCCACAGCTGGAATGGAATGTTTCAGTGTCTCTGTCTGCTTTTCTGCTCAATTAAAACCATTGATTGCTGTGAACATTTTAAAGGCAGATCTTTTATATTTTGTGTGAAAGAAGCATTAACACATTTTAATACCATTTTAAAATCATGTACACTTGACTGACCTCAGGGTACTCTTATTTAAATCTTTGATAACTTCAGCAAAAACATTAAATTGACCAAGGCCTAACATCCAGAATGAGGAAGCTTATGAGCATACTAGATTTGGCTTTCATTAGATCCCATTTTGAATAATGTGTTCAGTTTAAGAAAGAATGCTGGCAAGTTGGAGAACATGCAGTGGAAAGGCAAGGGGAGGGTTAGTGCTTAAGAGAGCAAAGGGATTAGAGATCTAGCCACTTGCGGTTGGACTGAAGGAACTGGCCATGTTTTAACTCAGAGAACTTGAGGATGGAAGGCAGGACATTATCATTGCATTCAAGCCTTTGAAGACTTGTCATATATCAGAGGGACAAGATCGGTTCTTTTGACCTACAAAGTAGAGGCATATTTAGGGAAGATGTCAAGAGAAAGTTCCCCAGCAATTGAAATGGCTCCCAAAGAAGTGTCCTACCTTTGGAGGGAATGGTTTCCCCTAGAAAACAAAAGGTTTTTAAGTAGTGCCTAAATAACTGCTTGTTAATGATATCGTAGTAGGGATTCTTGAATAAGTTTGGCTAGACAGCTTCTAAGTTCTCTTATCATTCACAGATTTCTTGATTCTTATTATCTTTTTCAAGTGCCAAAGGGCACTAATCCCTCCCAATATAATTCTTTCTATAATCCCTACATAACAATTCCCTCTAATCAACCAGATGCTGAGATAGCTGTGGACCAAATTGATGACATTATGAGTATTGAAAGTAGATTTCTACATCTTCTTAACCCTGCTCCAGAAACTATAAGGCAAAAGCAAGGGACTTCTTTTGACTTAGAATAGTCAGTCCAAGTTTATCTACTCCGATCATTGGCTGATCAATCAAATCCACTGACTGATGGTGTCTCATTGTCAGAACTGCAGACACTGAAAACCCTGAAACACAAATGTTGAAAGGTTAATTTGAAATGGTCTCAAGTATTAGAAATTCAATCACTCTGATTGGCTTGCCAAGGTAAAAACTAAACAAAACAAAAACAGCAAGGCATTTAAGAGACTGGGGGAAGATGAGACACAATTACAACACCATATCAATGCCATCATAGAGAATTTCTATGCTACATCTTCTTGCATCATCCCTAGCCGAAACTGGGTGGAGCCTGACTGAATCTACACGTAGTGGGTAATTTGGTGTACACACTAGATTAGAGGATGGGAGCAGAGGGTTATAAAGTTTATGGAAACCCTTGTATACATGTCATCCTTATGGGGCTATATAAAAACTTAAATAGGTACCCTGATCTCTAGAGATATGTAATCCAGAAACAATAGACTACAAATTAACCACATGTATGTTAGGGTCACATTTTTTTTAGAAATTATTTCTAAGTTTTCTTAGCATTTTATACATTTTTTCTGTTTTTGATTCAATTTCATGAACTTTTTTTTATTATTTATGTGCACATAGCACTGTCCTAGAAGGAAGACACTTTCCCACTGTTAAGGAATTTACACCCTAGTAGGTGTGTGTATATGTGTGTGTGTGTGTGTGTGTATGTGTGTATCTGTATTTGTATGAAATACTCTTAGCAAGGAGATAATATAAATAGCTGTGGTGCAAATGCAATGTAATAAATAGATGAAAGAGGTAAAAAGTGCTGTCTGTATAAGGTCTGAGATAGTAACGATGAGTTGTAGGATCAGAGAAACCTTCATAGAGGAAGTAACTTTTGACCTCCTGAGTCCTAAAGGCTAGGTGTTATTTCAGAAAATGTGGAAGATGGGAGAGAAGGGATGTTATAGGGAGAGAGGGCAGAATAAGCAATGTCAGAGTGGTGGGGAAACTGTGTGTTTGTCCTTTGTTGCCAAAGAAGACCATGCCATCAGGGAAATAATGACATGACTTGCACTTGACTTTGTTTTGAATGAGGGAGGGCTGTGCAAATCACCAGCCTCACTTCTCCTCCAGAGCCATCCGAATCCAGTGACCCAGATATTCATCAGGATGACTGGAGATGATCCAGGATGAAGCAATTGGGGTTAAGTGACTTGCCCAAGGTCACACAGCTAGTGAGTGTCAAGTGTATGAGATGAGATTTGAACTCAGGTCCTCCTGACTCCTGCACTGGTGTTCTATCCACTGCACCACCTAGCTGCCCTTTGGGGAAACAGTACATTCACAGAGAATGGTAAGTGGTCCAGATTAGCTTATGCAGTATGAGGTAACTTTTGGCACAAAATTATGGAGAATCTTGAAGATCAGAATGATTGGTCTTTGTTTGACAGGGAATAACAAGCCAACTAATGAATGCTTTCTGAGTAGTGGCATGTTATGATCAATTCTGTGCATAGAGATGTTTAGAATATTTGGTAATAAAGAATAATATGGTAAGAGATGGAAGAATGGTGAAGGTGGGTTATAGAGTAAGGTGGAAAGAGTGCTTGCGATGCAGTCAGGATAGACCTAAGTTCATTTCCCATTTCTGACACTAGTTCTGGGATGCTGGGTGAGTCGGTTTGCCTGTCTAAAACATGAGTTTTCTCATCTTGAAAAGAGTATAATAATACTATTTTCTACTGCACAGGACTATTGTGAGGCTCAAATGAGAGAATGGATCTAGGAGACTTTGCAAACCTTCAGTTGTTACATAAGGGTCAGCCATCATCATCATTACCACTGCTACATGTTAAAGGTTCTTGTTTGCAAATGTAAAAAGTTAGCTGTCTACAAAATTATCTGAGGGCAATTTTCTTGTGGAATATTTGGCAGGGAGAGCATGAGAAAGAAGAAAAAAGATAAAGGAAAGGGCAAAGAGATCTCTTTCTCTGTCTCTCTCTTTCTCTGTCTCTCTCTGTCTCTCTCTTTGTCTCTCTTTCTGTCTCTCTCTCTGTCCCTCTCTCTCTCTTTCTCTGTCTCTCTCTTTCTGTCTCTCTCTCTCTCTTTCTCCCTGCCCCCCAGCCTCCCATCTTTTGTGTCTGAGTAAATCTTTGTGAGATGCTAGAATGTCACTGAATCGGTCAAATTGTGCCTGCCAGCTATTCTCATTCTCTTTCATGAAAGCAGTACCCACTGATCAACATTTTTCAGGAGACTTGTTTGAGGCCTGCATTGAAAGAATCCAGGATTTCTTTCTTTTTTTTTTTTTTTAAAGAAAGCTTACTCTCTCATATAACATTTATAAAGTCCCTGTTGAGTCAAAGTTGTACATAGCACATAGCAGAAACAGCCCATAAATTATTTATTTAAAAGTCATATCTCACCAAGATTGGTCAGTGGGGGTACAAAGGGAGGCCTTTTCAAGGTCAGATTATAATGAGGGAGGCTCAAAAGTTAAGCTGCCTGAGACTCTTAGATCCCTGCAAGACTTTTTTTCCCCATTCAGTATACTCAATCCAATTATTATATGGAATTATAGAACACTAGGGTTGAAATAAACCCTCTAGGTCATGACTCAGTCAGTCAATAAACATGTATTAAGTGTTGCTATGGTCCAGTCACTAAAGGATTGGGATGCAAAGGAATGTAAGAGGCAATCCCTGCCTTCAAAGAATTCTGTCTAATAAAGACAACATGAAAACACATATATACAAACAAGATGTAGTTAGGATAAATTGGAGATAATCAATAGAGGGAACATTAAGAAAGGCTTCTCCTAGAAGATGGATCTTAGCTGAGACTGGAAGGAAGTCAGGGAAGCCAGAAGGTGGAGATGAGCAGTATTGAGAGAGAGTAATGTTTTCATTACAGTGGTTTCAAAAACATAAATTCACAGAAGCTAGTGTGACGATACCTTTCTGTTATGAATTGAGATTGCTTCAGAGTCAGCATGACTCTTGTATTTAATAAAACAAGAAAGCATTCTAATATCTCATACTTTTATCTAGTAGGATATTCATTGTTATTTAAAAGGATTGAATCTGTAACTCATACTTCCTTATTTGACTGGTTTCTTCCTAGATACTAAGATTAAAGGACCAGATACCTTAGCTGGGAGAGAAAGTCCTCCATAGTTAGGCACTGGCTTAACACTTATCTTTTTCCACATTATTCCCTAGCACATATATATTCTAACTATATCGTAATTATCACCATAGACCCCTGAATTTGTGCTATTTTTCCATTTATAGAATTTCTTTCTTAACATGGAAAGAATCAAGTTTTTCTGACGATTTTACTTCCTGTATTTGGCAGCAAATACCTCTCAAAATGAGTAATTTTTGTAGTAAATCAGCATCCACTCAAGGAAAGGAAACCAAATAATATTTATTGAAGGATGTTGTTTATTGCCTCAGGAATGACAGACACAGAACATGCTACAAGTTTTCTAGTAGCCCAGCAACAAAAATGACATCCAATCTTTCCCTTTTTATATAGGAAAGATCCTATTTCTGATACATGTTAGTGAAGGTGAGCATCCTTCATTAGTTTTTCCTCACTTCCTATTGTTTCTGAGACAGGAAATCAACCTGTGTCTTCTACTCTGAGATCTTCACTTTGGGATCTTTGAGCATCCCTACTGAATGAGAGCTTAAAGGAGGAATAAAGGAAGGGGTGGAAGTGAACGGAGAAGAGTCTGGCTCCTTTGCTAATGGCAGATCAGCTAAGTCTGTTCTCTTTGTGATGGAAGCCTATTCTTGTGCTTTCTTCTGTGTTCTGAATTATTTTCCTAGAGCCCTAAGACTCACTCTCTTGTTCAAATTAACCATGATGGGCAACAATGACACAAGTATTCAAGGCCAATTAGATTTCTAATTTAGTTCTTAACCATCCTGAGGCTCTTAAATCATGTTTTTTAATGCAATAAAGAGGTTAATATTCATTTGTGATTTCTGTTCAAGATGTGATATATTGGAGTGTCTTACATCCATGAGGTAGACTGGCAGGCAAGATAAATATGTATGTGCATGCACACATTTTCTAGCCAGTGATGTCAATTTATTTCCATTCACAAAGGAGAAATGGTAACTTGGATGTATAATAATAACAACCCCTGGTATTTCCATAGCACTTTAAGGCTTGCAAAGTTCTTTAAAAAGCCTCATTTCATCCTCAGAACAACCTTTTAAGGCAGGTGCTCCCATTATCCTCATTTTACTGAAGAAGGAACTGAAGCTAAGAGGTCACCACTTCCCTCAGGACACACAACTGATGATGATGATGATGGTCACAGAAAACCTACTATGGGTCAAGTCCTGTGTTAAATGCTTTACAATTATAGTCTCATCTGATCCCCACAACAATCCTTGGAGGAAAGTACTGTTACTGTCCCCATTTACAGATGTGGAAACTCAAACAGAGGTTAAGTGACTTGCCCAGAGCCACATAGGTTGAAAGTGTCTGAGACAGGATTGAAATTCAGTTAGCTTTAAGACTCTGGGCAAGTCACTTAACCTCTGAGTTTCCACAGTACTTTCCTCCATTTAACCCTGTGTGCCTCAGTTTCCTCATTTGTAAAGTGAGCTGAAGAAGAAAATGGTAAACCACTCCAGTATCCCTGCCAAGAAAATCCCATATGGGGTCACACAGAGTCAGACATGACAGAAACAACTGAACAGCAAGACTTCCTAATGCCATATCCAGGCCCCGCATTTTTATGAGCCTGTGATTCTGTGAGCTGAGTTTGGAGCTGATCGTATATTACTCTTGTACTACTGGTGGTGGCTTGGATTATAGCACAGCCTAACCAGTTAGGAGGAAATGATTTGTTATTGTCATATCCCTTTTAACCCCTGTCTCTACATCAATCAACTGATCAGATTTGTCTTCTGGGATATAATATTTATGTCTAAATTCACAGTTAATGGCTTTCTTTGTGCAAAAGATTCTTCAAAAATTGCAGGTCAATCAAAATTTTGTCACAATTTAAATCAATTTAATTATACAAATTATGTGAAAACTGTTTAACTCATAGGACCATAGAGTTACATCTAGGAGGGATCTGAGAGTTAATCTAGTCCAACTTTCATTTTACAGTTGTGACAACCAAGACACATCGGTGAGATGCTTGGCCACTCAGATTTCTGTAAATCAAAACAAGTAACAAATGTACTGGGGAACAGTATTTTTATAAAAAACCATAGCTAAGCCCTTTGCAAAGTGAAGAATGTATTTTTTTTAAGTGAACAGCTCTTGAATGTATCAGGGAATGGTGTTTTCCAAGATGGAATTTATTAAATTCTCTTAAGAATTAAGGTGAGGCACACCTGCAGTCAATTCAGGATTCCCCTGGCATTAAAGTTGTACTTTTCCATAATGTATATAACATTGAACTTGTTACCAAGACAATTCCCAATTTACACAACAGATATTCTTAGCATACTAAAGTGAGCAATTCTTCTCCCTGCCATAAAATTGGTATGTATTATGTATCATTACTGGGTTCAGTTAATAAAAAATTATTTGTGTGGGCATTTAATGATTTTAACACAAATCTTACTTGAAGGTCTCTGAATATTATGCCTTTGGTTTGCAAGAAAAAAAGAACTAATAATTGAAGTGAATACATGTATAGAGCTGAGAATTTGGGTCAGGGCACCAGGCATATATCTGAGCAAAATAGTTGTCCAAAATAAAAAAGCCAAAGATTTCATGCTAGGGCTGAAATTGGATATGTGTTCCATTTAAATGTTTCCTTTTTCCCCTTTTCTAGATTAGACAGAAGTGGGGTCAGGAGGAGATTTAAAGGTTAGGAAGAGAGCCATATTATTTTTGTTACGGTTGTGAATTAATGTGTCATTTCAGTTTGTGATCCAGTATTGCTTTGGTCTGTCCTCAGACACCCCAGGAATAGGCAGAGCAAGGATTTTTTAATAAGAGATTCACTGAGCTGAAAAAATAATGTCCTTGGCTCTGGAACTGTGCATTTAACACATTTCCAGCATATGCCATGTGGAAAACTCATCAGGACTTACCCAGTGCTTTTAGATTGAGGCAGCGATGTGCATGAATAAAAGACTCGAGTGTTGACCTTTTTTAGTAAACAATACTAGAAATGTTGAGCACCTTTAAAATTCAAATGCAGCTTTTAAACCATGTTCTCATTTTTATGGACAGCTGAGATCTGCCAGCACTAATACCCAGATAATCTGAGGACTTTACAAAGCTTGTGAAGTTAGTTAGACCTGGTTCATCTGTACTTGTTTTCTCTATGAGTGAAAGCTTGGCTGCTCTGCTCTGATTTAGTTTTTCTGACCCTTTAGGGACTTTAATTTCCTAGGAGACCTTTTGCATGTCAGAACATTTGTATTGTGGGCATAATATTTGGACCACTGCTTTCTGGCCCCAACCTCCATTTTAATTATGTAGGAAAACTGATCTTTATTTATTAGAATTTGTACTTTGAACACAAAGATGCCTTTCCTTCCCTTTTGTAATAGTTTCCTCCTCTTCCTCATACAAATAAATCTCTCAAGACAGGAGTATGAACTCAGTTTGAGACTTCATTAGTGGGAGTTACTGGTAAAAGTAAGATCATAGGTAGCCAAATAAAGGATTTGATCAGTTACAAATCAAGTCTCATAGAAGATATTTCATCTATTCAAAGTTCCCTCTACCTCCAGCCCCATACTCACATACCCTCCTACTGGGATTGGAATACCAACTCAGGGCATGTTAAAGAACTCTTTACGGTACTAGATTGTAGCAAGGCTTCCTAGGGACTAGGCTTCAGCTGACCTATTCCGCTCTATTAAAAATTAAAATCTGTTTAAGGTTAAGCTGTTCACTTTCCACCCAAGGCATCTAACAGCTTTTTCTAGCAAAGAGAAATGACTCCAGCCACTCATTTCCACTCTCTCTTTGTTGAAGAATCAAAGAATTTTAGAGCCAGGAGGAACCATAAAAATCTTGTAGCCCAGGAATTCTCAACTGTGTGTGTGTGTGTGTGTGTGTGTGTGTGTGTTTGACTTCTCCCCCCTTCTGCACTCTGATGAAGCTTATGGATGTTTTTAAGTGCATAAAATGAAACCCATAGAAGTACAAAGGAAATATAGACAGCTAGGTAGCATAGTGGGAAGGAAGGAAGGAGAGTTGGGCCTTGAGTCAGGAAGACCTGAGTTCAAATCTAGCCTGTAGTAATTTCTAGCCATGTGACCCTGGGCAAATCACTTAATCTCTGTCTGCCTGAGTTTCCTCATCCATAAAATGGGATTAATAATAGTATCCCCCTCCCAGGCTTATTGTAAGGATAAAATGAGATTGTAAAGTGCTTCAGAAATGAGTTACATGGCTAAGAAACTAATTATGTTGAAGTAAAGATGTAATTTTTTCCTGTATAAATTCATGGACCTCTTGAAATCTGTAAGGGACTTATGGACCCCAGGTTAAGAAACTTTGCTGTAGTCTGAACCAAGACTTTTACACATGAAGAAAAAAGCCTACATGGATAATGTGAGTTTCCCAAATGTACTATTTGATCAATCTTAGAATCCGGGTCGCTTGGATCCCATGTCAGCATATGGCACAGTATATAAGGCAGTAGACTGAGAGCCAGGAAGACTTGGGTTCAGATTCTTCCTTAGTCCTGCTTGTGTGACTGAGTTAGTCACTTACCTTCCTTGTTCCTTAGTTTTCTCAACTTCAAGAATGCAGATATGGGTTTACTCAATCATCTCTAAGATTACTTCTAGCTCTAAATCTATGATCTTATGGTCAGTTCCTCCAGTAACTCAATTGAAATTACCAGTATAAAGCTGCTCACTGATTGTCACCCTAGGAAGAATAGACTATAAATAAATGGACTTTAAATAAATAAATGGAGTTTGCTTTGTATGAAGGTAATTATAATGAAGTTACAAGTCCCTGCAATGGTCAAACAAGGGATTTCTCTCTGACATACTAGTTTTAGGTGAAATTGGAAAATTACAAGAAAATAATTTCACATTAGGGTCTTATCATAGTGTCTTGTATATTATAGAAACTTAACAAAGGTTTGTGGAATGCACTTTATTGTTGTAAACAAATGCCATACGAAATACTACAATCAGTATAAAATCAGACTAATTTTCTGTGCCTTTCCTTTCATCTTGTTGATTTTGGCCATTATCCAACCAGTACAAGATAGTTTCAGATCTTATTTCTGTTTCCTATTGTATTAAGTATCCTTTCTAACTTTGTATCAAGAGATTTAATCATCTATTTTATATAGCTTCATCCAGGCTGATAATATTTTTGAATAGGACCAAGGAGAGAGTTTTGACATAATTCAAAAAAGATTTCTATTTAACTTGACAATGTTCATTTACCAAGTGATTTGGGTATGCTTACCAGTTGTGAATTTACCTCCAAGTACTACTTTATGTTTCCCTTTCTTCTCACAAGGATATCCCCTTTGACAAAGGGACCTTTGTCAAAATTATTTCTTTCTTTGAGGCAAAACCCACAAAATAACCAGCCTTATGCTCTCCATTGCCATTTCTATTTGAATAATGAAACCACTAACTCATCGCATTCTGAACCTTATGTTTGACCTTTTGTGGTTCCATGAAATCAGTTTACACTTGCACCTTACCATTCTCTTAACTGTAGAAAAAAATAGGTAATGAGATCAGGAAGGCATAACGTTCTCAGGGAACCCATATTAGCCTTTGTTTGAGCATAATATATATTTTTTCTAAATGCTCACAAAATTTCCTATTTAATAACCTTTTGCAAAATTTTGTCATAGTTGGTATCTGGCTTATTGATTTATAATTTTCAAAATCTTGTTCAACTAAGAAAGTATTTTCAATTCCACAAATTTTTGATATTCTTTTATCACCTTGTAATACAATTGTGGACGTGGACATTTGAACTAATTAAAAGCAAGTGCATGCTTTGTTACTATTTCTTTACCTTACTTGACTTGGTTGCAACAGAGGATCTACCAAAACTCATCAGACATTATGCTTACTACACATTTCTGGTGGTCCAGCTTATATTTCTAGAAATAAAATAGAAAGTATTGTTAGGAAATATAAATCTGGACCAAAACCCAAACAGAAAGTTTCAGATGAAGACCACGTTAGCATAACATTAATGCATCTACTATTATTGTTGCAAATTTAGGCTAAGAGATTTATAAAACAAAGATCTCTTTGTATTAAGAAGCCAAGCATATGAGAATGAAATTTTTTTTCTTAGTGATAGTTTAAGATATAAGAATGATGTTGAATTTTTTAATATTACATTGATATGTCCGGTTTTCATATCAGTTTCATATCCAAATATATCTTTCCCTACCCCTTGCGGAGAATCATTTTTGTAGCAGAGAATGAGAAAAAGCAATTCAGCAAGATTAATCAACAGATCAGTTAAGTTTAACAATACATGTAATATTCCGTACCTGTACTTCCCTTCCTATTCCAAGAAGGTAGGACGTTCATTTTTCCACATGTTCTCCAGTATTAAGCCTGGGCATTGTAATTGCATAGAGGTCAATTGCATTTTGTGTTATTGATTTTATTGTTCTCTTCATATGCATTTACATTGTTGTAATCATGTAGATTGTTTTCCTAGTTTTGCTTCCTTCAGTTTTGCATCAGTTCATTTAAATGCTCCCATGAGTCTTTATATTCTTCATGTCCAGCGTTGCTTGTTGCTTAATAGCTTAGTAATATTCCATTACATTCATGTTGTTTCTATTTTTTTTTTTTGCTACTACAAAGAGTGCTGCTCTGAGCATCATGGTATTTATGAGAACTTTCAATCTTTAATGTCACTGGAGTTGTCTTTTTCAAGCTAAAAATATAAACAAATAATATCCTTTGGTCTTGATTTAGCTTATTTTATCTATCACAGAATAATCAAACTAAGGATAGAGCAAAATTAATTACAGCTCTTCATGTGAGAAATATGTGTGGACTTTAGTGGACTCCTTTATAATGAATCAATTATGTGACATGGCAACTCTTGCATTGTGGTCCCTCACCACTCTGATTCTGTGACTGTCATTAGGCTTATAGCTTATCACTTAAGTGTTTTCTTCATTTGGAACAATGTCAGTATTAGGATTGCAGCATGACATGGTTATTCTAAGGCTCCTGTCTCTTCTTTATCATTAATCAATTTTCCCTTATTAGTTAGAATTAAATCAACGATGACAATAGCAATAATGCAGATGTTTGCGTGGAATGGAATTATAGTGAATTACTGTGCTGACGTACAAAAACGAAGAACGCTCTCTTGATAGTCCCGATTTTCAGGCAGCCTATTAGGAATCCATCCTTTATGAATTGACCTTTGGGTTTATCATTTTACAATTTAAGATCATCTCAAACATACAACATTTAGTGTCTTTTGGGAAAAGGATTTCCATTTATAAGCACTGTTAAAAAAAAACACTTCATTTTATTCACCCTATAACTATCTCCTTTAAGATTTGAAGAATTTTCCCACTTCTAGTATCACACAATTTGATGAGCAAATATTTATACATCTATCATGATTTTATACTCTTTGATCATATCTCCTAATAGCCTTTGTCTTTGCAGCTTGGAGAGTCCTAATCTTTTTAGTTTCTTCAACATAGAAGTTTCTCCTTTGATTATTTTAGTTGTCTAGTATATAAACAAAAACATTGTATGTGGGAATATCTTCTATTTGGAAATCTTCTATTTGAAATCCCAGATGCTTGTCTCAAGACTTCGAGAATACTGCTACCACAGCCATGAAAACACCTTTCATTTCTCTATCACTGTTTCTATCTGGCCATCCCAATATTTTACTATGGAACAGGAGGTGTGAGACCACAATATAATATAATGGGATGTGAAGAAAGTGTCGCATAGTGAAGATTCATTTAGTATAACATGACAGATATATCAAAAATAGGATCATAGATCTAGGGCTGGAAAGAATTACACCTAAGAAACCTTCTAGTCCAATCTCCTGCCATATGATAAATGAAGAGATTGAAACACAATTGAAACTGAGCCTTTATTCGGCACCAGTTATATGCCCAGCATGGCACTAGATGCCAAGGGAACAAATAGAGAAGTGAAAGAATTTAAAGTCAGCCTATCTCGGGAGAGAGACTATCCTGGAGAAGGATTGTCTTCTCACTTCTGTGTTTTTGTCTAGAATAAGCAGTATTTTTAAAATGCTATATTTGTTGTACAAAAATTTTTTCCTTCTTGTTGGAATACCATAAATAATATTTATCATTTCTTACTTATTATCAATAATGTTTCAGTTTGAGCAGTATGATTGAATGACTCATTAAAAAACAACAGGAACAAATCTGAGTATGCCCCACAGGAGTAGGGCAGACTTAGAAACAATAAATTGTTAATCAGTTATTCAGTTAATTTAATCAATGTAGCTAGCCAAGCAGGTAAATCTCATTTTTTGATAATTTTTTTTTGAAAGATGCACAAAACAATAATCAAATAATAGGTTATAACTGGTGAATAGCTTTTTAGCAGAATCCATGTTTCTCTGTATGTATCATTTCACCATGCATAGCAAGCAAAAATGAATTATCCCTGATCTTCACTCAGTGGAAAGTTCTTAACAGAAATCTATCACTTTTTTCGAAAGAGATTTTGATTAATGGATGGTCATCATACCTTAATTTCCTGCTCATGTTTGGACATTTTGCTTGTCTTTTTGTGAGATTGTGAACAAATGCAAAAAGAAAAAACAAAACAGTTTCACTGGCTTCTCAATTTGGGGCCATGTTGTGAAAGAGTTTAAAAGCCATATAGGGGTTTTATTCTATCTTAGAGGTGATAGATAGCTGTTGAAGTTTGTGGAGAAAGGGGTGACAAGTTCAAACCTTCACTTTAGGAACATCTCTTTGGCAGATGTTCCTAAAGAACATCTGGCAGAGAAGCATCTGAAGAGGAAATTAGGAAGCTATGGCAATAGTCCAATTTAGAGGTATTGGGTCAACAAGGCAGTGTAGGAAAACTTCCAGAGACGTTATGGAGGTAGAAATGATAAGATTTGGCTTTGGTGCTTGGAATGAGCAGAGGTAAAAAGTCAAGGATGAAACAGTTTGTAAATCCAGGTGACTGCAATGGTAGTTGATGTCCTTAACTGAAAATAGGGATGTTTAGAAGAGGAATGGGCTTTGGAAGAAAGATGATGTAATGAGATCTGCACTGTAGACTGCAGTCCTTTCCTGCCTTCTCATGCAGTGAGACTAACAGTCCCATCTAAAACAAAAGAGAAGAGGATGGAGTGGAGGGGAGAGGTCAGTGCTCATGCAAAGCATACCTTCCACCATGGACAGCTGCCAGGTCATGATCAGGGTATGCTGGAAGGCAGGGGAGGAATTTATCTAATGGTACCTTTATCATTGCCCATACCTAGTTCAGAAAAGAAAAGGTTGGGATCTTGTGCAAGGGTGGGTGGGAAGGCATAGAGAGGGAAAAATATCTATCTTAGAGACAAGACCCATGATTGTTTTTTGACGTGATGGGATACAGTCAGGGGACATGCTGATAAATGTTTAAGAAGTAGCTTTCTAGGGGAAATTTTTTTTCATTGAGCATAGTTTTAAGTATAATCTGAATTAATAACATTTTTCTCTATCACTTCCTTAAATCAATGAACAGAATAATAAAGCAAGCCCTGATTTGTAGTGTTTGCTAATTCCTGAAATTTGAACATTCACACTGAACATTAGCAATTAGCTCTCACAAGCCACTACAAAATGACTGCAGTGCACCAATGGGAGCTATCCATTTCCCCACCCTCCTAAGGGGTTAATCATACCCCTTAGGGATCATGCCAAGATTCCTCCCAGGCTGACCAGCCTCCCACTACTTTGGAGACAATGGTTTCTAAATTGCGTTTTCTTCCCAAAGCCTACCTAATCTTCTTGGCCCCACCTCCTCTATGAAGTCTTCCCTGACCTTGCTAAAACTGAAAAATAATGATAGCAAACAATAACAACCTCATTTGTATGGCATTTACTATGTGCTAGTCACTGTGCAAAGGACATTTACAAATATCATCTCATTTGATCTTTATAACCCTTGGAGGTAGGTGTAATTATCTTTATTTTGCAGAAGAGGAAACTGAGGCAAATATAAGGTAAATGACCTACTCAGGGTCATACATGTAGTGTCTGAGGCCAGATTTAAACTTCGGTCTTCCTGACTCTTGAGTTCTGTGCATGTGCTACCAAACTACCAAATGGCTAGAATTTATATAAGGCTTTAAGATTTCTTTCCATATATCATCTCAGGTGGTCCTCACAGTTACTCTTAACCCCATTTTGTAGACCAGGAAATTGAAGCTGTGGGATTCCAACTTGGATCTTTCTGATTCTAAGTCTGACAAACTATCCTCTGTGCCACCTGGTCCAAAAGAATAGATCTAAAGCTGGAATAGATCAAAAACTGCCTCCCTTTGCAAATAATGAAACTGAGTCAGAGTGTAATGGGCTTACCCCCCATCATACAAGTAGTGTCAAAGAGAGGATTTGAACTCAGCGTTTTCAACTCCACATCCCATTATCTTTGCATCGTCATATTCAGCTCCTCCATGAATATTTCTCTGCTGAAACTTTACCGCACAGATTGCCTGGATCAATACATTTATTTTGTGTCTGTGTACTTTAGGGCCCCTATTCTTTGTATGTATCAGGAAAGCAAGAACCATGCCCTTCTAATTCTTTTCATCCTCCCAACACTTTATATACATTAGTAGGTACTCATGACTTTGCTGATGATGGTGATCATGAAATGGTGTGCCATCTTGTTACCATGTACTGAACATACAATGAAAGCACATCACTCTCTGATGTGAAGGAAGTCGTTAACAGAGTTCTTTTTGCCATAATCTTACAGTCTGTAATATCTTTACTGCAAATGTCTTCAGAACACTAATTGCATAGAAAGCATATTATATAAAGTCTAAAATATGAGAGGATAAAAGCAGCAGAAAATGGCCATGAGTCTTTGTAAAAAGTAGATATTCACTGATTTTCCATGAACCCCGTGCCCTCCCTAAACCTGTGAAGGCTAAAAGATTTAGGGCAGAGGCAAACATCCTTCTTCTGTCTCAGACATAAACAGTGCCTTATCTTTATCCTCATGGTCAAGAGCTAATAGGAGCCAAGGTCTTTGAGCTGGGAAGTAGAGGCTAGTGTCAAAGCACCATGAAGAAGATGATGTTTGATCAGCCAGAAATCTTGTAACATTCCATATTCCTGTTTCTTTCTTGAGTCCTCTGCTCATCAGGAGGAAGAACAGGAGAAGACATATACTCATCACTGTACTAATAAACAGGATGGTGTTGGTTGACCAAGCAGCCAATCCATTGTCTTCTCCATAGGCCACAAACGCAAGCTTTCAGTCATGGTATGTGCAGTTTGACTAGGAGATCAGGGATCAAATTGTTCCAAACTTTCTCATTCCTAAATTGAACATAATAAAAATGATATTAACAGTAATAGCACTAGACAGTGCTATTAATAAATGTGCTAATAATAAAGCACTAGACAGACTACAAAAGCAATTTTCCTCCCAATTACCTCCTTGGATAGATAATATAAACATGATTACATAAATATTAAATGATTTACTCAGTGATGAAGTTAACCTGAACTTGAACCCAACTCCTCTGACTCTATACACAGTATCTGTCTTCACATTCTGCCATCCTACCTATCAAGTTGCTAAGAATTGTGTACACCATAGAGGCAATGTTGTTTGCTAGAGATACTGAATTTGGAGTCAGACAAATTGAGTTAAATCCCACGCATGCAATTTGCTACCTGTGTAACCGTAGAGAAATTGTTTAATTTGGGGATACCTCAGTTTCCTTATCTAGAAAATGATGAAGGAAGTCAGAATAAATGATCTCTAAGTTCCTAACAACTTTACTGCCTGTGAAATAATATATAGAGGTAGAAATGTCCGCATATATCTGAAGTTTGTTTCATGTTACTATTCCTGCCATATAACAAAACCAGAAAACTCTAGAGCAGGAGTGTCAAAGTCAAATAGAAATGGGGCCACTCAACCATACATAAGGATCGCTGCACACAGCATATTGACTAAAAAAGTACATATTAACCGTATGTAGGTTTTATTGTATTTTTATTGTAACATCAAGGACCCCAGCATATACAAGAGGGCCTGCTGTACAGGTTCTTAGATCTGCTTTTCCAAAAGGAAAGCAGCTTTTGAGGGATCAACAGTCATTTTAAACAAACACATATACCAACAAACAAAATACAAGCAGAGAAATAAAGACCAACAGACAGGGCTTCCAACTGTCTGACCATAAGCAATACATATGTCACAGATCAACAGGCAGATCCAACTACCTGACTATTACATACATACATAGTTACCAGAGAGAGAAGCACCAACATAAAGGTTTTCAAAGCTATGGGACTCCTTAGTGGCTACCCAGAATCTCATCTGGCACACCAGTCTTCTTCCAAAAAATAAGCCCTAAAGGAAAGCCTCACCTCAGAGTATATGTACACCTTTCATAGGTAGAGGCACAACCCTCTGACCCAGTGCTTCATTAGAAATTAACAAAAGGTATCTGGGGCCAATAATGAGTGGGGAAGATCTTTAACTCTTCCCCTCCCCCACCATTAATCTTACATTTATTTTATTAAATAAGTCCCAGTTATGTTTTAATCTTGTATTTGATACTTCTGCTCTAGTGGGTGCTTGAGGGTTTGACCAAATCTATGGAATAATTTGAATTTTTCCATTTCTTGATTGTACTGTTTCAGTCAAATCTGACTCTTCATGATCCCATTTAGATTTTTCTTGATGAAGATACTAGAGTGGTTTGCCATTCTCCAGCAAACTGAGGCAAACAGGGTTAAGTGGTCAGAGTCCTATAGCTAGTAAGTGTCTGGGGCCAGATTTGAACTCAGGAAGATAAGTCATCCTGACTCTGTACCTGGTAGTCACTGCACCACCTAGCTTTATGAGGATGGCATCCTGGTAAGGAGAGAGACGAAGAGAAAATAAAATAGGCATGTTTGATTTATCATTCTTGTAATGTGTCAATTGATTTTGAGACAATGTAGCCTAGTAGATATCTCCAGTGGCTCTGAAGGAGAAGTGAGGCTGGTGATCTTGCACAGCCCTCCCTCACTCAAAACAAAGTCAAGTCCAAGTCATGTCATCATATCTCTAATGGCATGGTCTTTAGCAATGAAGGATGAACACAATCCTGTGAATAGACGCAGCAGGCTGAATGGGGACCCATCTAGCTGGGTAACTCAGCTCCTCCTCTCCTGTCTCCTGTCTGCCTCCCCCTCCCCTTCCTTCTCTTGTCCAAAGGAAGGTAAATTTGGATGGCCAAAAGATGCCCCGTTAACTTGGGTTTTACTGACTAGTTTCCTGTCCTGTCCTATCTTGTCTTGTCTTGTTCTGCCCTGTCCTGTCCTGTCTTGTCTTTTCCTTTCCCAAAACTTTAAACCTACTGCACTCTGAAGCTGGGACACCAGTGGACTCCACCCTAAAGGCTCTTCTGGACACTCCTGGCTTTAGAGTAATTATCAATAGTAACTTGATGTTTCCCCCCCAGCCTGATGTCTTTCTTATTCTTGGCCTCATTAAAGGGGCCATACCCCAGCTACTTCTTAAGCAGTCCTATTCAATGAATGGGCATTGCCTCACCCTAAGTGAGTGAGTACCTGCAAAGACCTTGGCCTAAAGGGCCCAAGGTCTCCCAGTGCATCCTGAATCATCTCCAGTATCCTGATGAATAAATATGTGGTCTCTGAAATCAGATGGCTCTGAAGAAGAAGTGAGGCTGGTGACCTGCACAGCCTTCCCTCACTCAAAACAAAGTCAAGTGCAAGTCATGTCATTATTTCTCTGATGGCATGGTCTTCTTTGGCAACGAAGGACAAACAGTTGATTTTGAGACAATGTAGCCTAGTGGATATAGTGCAGGACACATTACCAGTCAGTAAACCTGGATTTAAATTCTGCTTCACACTCTGTAGAGTCTCTATAATCTCCCAGAGTCTCTGGTTCCTCAACTGCAAAATGGAGACAATAAGACTTGTATTCCCCACTTGTGATGAGGAAAATTTCTTGGAAACTTTAAAGTGCTATATCCATGTGAGTTATTAACATCTGTAAAATGAGTGTATTGGTCTAGATGAGCACGAATTTCCTTTTTAGCTCTAAATCTGTGATACTATTATTAATAGTGAAGCCATTCTAAATGTATACACATTTCATCCTCTGGGAGATAAAAATAAAGTAACTTAGTATATTAATTCATTTATTTCTTTTCTTCTAGAAGATTTAGCCATGAGAAGCATGTGGCAAGACATGCTTTGGCATCTCAATAGAAACTAAGTAATAGGACCTTGCTCCCATTTTGCCTGTACCTCCAACTTAATTTTCTATAGATTAATTATTTTGCACCAAATCAAGCCTGGCTGTTTATTTTGGAAAGATGGAAGGTTATCATCTTTCTCTCTAAAATTCTTCATCTGCAGTTTCCATGAGGGAGAAAGTTAACTTTTCTTTAACGTACAGAACAACTTTGGGGCATGACTGAAAATGACTTTCTGTTCCATTGAGTTCCTCTGACTTAAGACATTTTGTGGATTTGGGGAAATCCAGAAGGGGAAAAAAGAGGGATCACCAATCAATGATTTCCTTTAAATTATGGAGGATTTTTGCACTTGAGATTGCTTACTGAATATAAAATACATATACACTTGGTTTCCATTTGCTTGGGGAGAGGGGAAGAAGAAGATCTCCCACATACCCCCCCCCCAAAAAAAAGGAAAGGAGGGGGAGGAAGAGAAGAAAGGAAGGGGCAAATTATTTCAAAACTAATTATGGCCATTATTATTTTATTATTAAAATGTTATAGGATTTGTGAAAGAATAAGAAAGATGCTGGAATCCTTCCGCACTTCTTCAGTTCCTGCCCCATTCCCAGTTCTGACAAGGTTCTACAAATGCTCAATTCCAAAATAGTATTCAAAGGGGAGAGAAAACGAACTTTTAATGGAAAGGCAACATGGCATAGTGGACACAGCCTTGGACTTGGATTAGAATCTCAGGTCATTTAATCTCTCTCAGCCTCAGTTTCCTTCTCTATAAAATGGAGACAAAAGCACAATTCACAGATCAAAGGATGTAATTTAAAGCTCTCTGCAAGCCTTTTGGTCCTACACAAAAGTGAACTATCCAAAATGCTTGCCTTTGTTATAAAATAGATATTTAATATACTGTTATTAATTATACTAATTGACTAGTAATTATAACAAACATGGAAACCTTCTACTAACTTTGTTTTAGTTTCCCTCCATCATTATATATTTCAGTGGATTTCAAATCTGATCAGTGTGATTAATGCTTCCAGTGTGCAAGTGACAGCTTTTCTGTATCTTCTTATCCTGTGTGACCCTTGTTCATGTGACCCATAAACCTTCTGTAAGTGTCCGACCGACATGCTGAGGTCCTTTCTCTGGTCGTGTGACATTACATAAGCAACCGCTGCATTATGCAAGTTTTTCATTTGTTATCTCTTGTTCTTGCTTTATAACTGGCTTGCTTCTTTTTTTTAGTCATATATATCTTGAATGATAGATTGTATACGAGCTTTTGCACATAAATTATCATTTGTAATATGCCCTGTCACTATGCCCACCGTTCCTCTCGCCATTGTCCTTTAACTGAATTGTCATTTTGATTGTAGTCTTCTGTGATTCACAACTATATAACATTCCTGGAAGAATATTTGTGTTTCAAAGATAAGTTTTCTGTTTCAAGATCAAGTATTATGCAGTTTCCCATATGCAATGCAGCTTCTTCTCTTCCTCCTATTCAGTTCTGAGCCCAATTCAGTTGTCCATTTGCAGTGCTTCTACATGATCTGTCTGATTGTCTGTCTGTTTGTCTATCTATCTGTCATCTAATGTCTCTCTCCTCGCTTAATGGGTTGCCTATCCAATTGTATGTCATCGTAAAATAATAAAAATTATTCCATTTGTTTTACTTCATGTGGATTTTTAGGTCACATTTTTAGCCCATATTCTTTTGACTTGTAAATTTTATTTGACAAATACT
Source organism: Potorous gilbertii (assembly GCA_028658325.1). Classification (NCBI taxonomy): domain Eukaryota; kingdom Metazoa; phylum Chordata; class Mammalia; order Diprotodontia; family Potoroidae; genus Potorous; species Potorous gilbertii. Next base: position 472,492,589 of record CM053771.1, on the reverse strand, counting down.
AAGATTTTCTAGAGTTTGATGAAAGCAGTGAAATGTCATATGCAATCAGGAACAACTTGAGTAACCTTTCCATCTATAGAAAAATTTTAGTGGTACTCAAAAAGGGCTATTGATAGTTCAACAATAGCTTCTCTCTTAAGCCACATACTCACTTTCTATTATCTATCCTTATTAAGGATATTTGATGAAAATATGAGAAGAGAATGTAATTTAAGGTCAGTCTTGGACCACGTCTTTAGAATCACAGCATTGACTAAAGGCAAAGACAATGTCAGATGTGTTTCTTGTTTCTTGATTATAAAAAGGAATTTAATGTGGCAGAGCATAGTACAGCTTTAAACATTCCTTTACAAGAAGGTATCTTACATTCCCATGGTATGATCATATAAGATTTCTTGATAGACACAACAGAGAATTTTAATAAACCTCTCTTTACCAGAAATATTTGACACTATTTTGGAGGATGTCCAACCCTGAGTCCAAGTGTAAGTGGGTATCCACTACAGTTTAAGTATAGGCATATAAATAGTGGGGGACAAGAAAGGGAAAAAGGAAGAGAGGGGGTGAGAGATAACTTGAGGAAATCGAATCTTTCAATTGTCCCACTATTTCATTTTAACTATTCCTTTCTTCAACCAAATCTTTCATTAGAACTACCGTCTCCACTCTTGAAATCCTTCTATTTCAGAGCTTCCCTCAGGTGCTCCTTCCTGAAGAAAGTCTTTCCTGAGTTCCTCAGCTATCAGTGATCTCTCTCATCTTAAATTCACATAGACCACTTTGTCAGCATCATTAACCTAGCCTGAGCACATTCTGCCTTTTATCACCTTTACTTGTGTACCTTCATTTCTCATTCCCCTTATTATAGCGTATAGTCCTCAGGGGTTCTGTTGTTTTTAATCTTTAAACAATTCTAATTACTTTTGGTTCTCCCTGTTGAGTCTCTGTTGCTTATACAGTAGCATAAATGTATTTTCATTGTTTTTGTTTCAAGCATATGCAGTCATAAGAATACGAGAGAATGCAAAAAATGAGAATATGTAATTCCATAGGGCAACACTATGATAGAATTGTCATTATGAAGTTTCCTCAAGTTTCTTGAATTTCATATGTGAATTCCCAGCCATTACATTCCATTGATGTAGTTCTGCATGTCACCTTTTCTACTCATAAACAGACTTCAGCAATTCAACTCAGCGTGGCTCCTTGTGTGCCTATAAGGAAGCCATTTCAACTCACCATGCTTTTATGGGAAGAATATGACTGCATCTACTGTTTTATCCTGCAGCTCATTTTCTATATTAATTCACCATTCCCTTGAATTTTCTGCCCTTCGTCACACATCCTCCCTATCTTTTCTAATGTTCCTGATAATGTCATCTAATGGTAGAATCCATCACAATAATATCCCTGCTACTGCTAGCCATTACCCGAATTTAGTGTGGTGGATTAATAAGTCATGATTAGGCTAGAAACCTTCACTGCTATTTGATCTACTGGACTACAGCAAGTCTTTTAACTTTAATTAATCATGTAGCTGGACTTAGTGGTGGTATTCCCATCATACTTGAAGTTCACTTATAGAACTTCCCACTACCCTCTCCCTGAAACCATTTAACCTTCTGCCTTGCTTTAAAAAATGCAACCTCCATTCTTCTTTTGAAATGTATTTCATGCATTTGCCAGAATTTTAATTATTTAAGATGTCTTAACAATCAAACCAACTGGAGAGAATGAATGCAGCAGAATGTACAATGATCCACTGATGCCTGATGTGAAGATATTTTTTTAGCAGTTGGAGGTAGTTGGTTAAGGAGTATGAATAGAGTTGTGTAAAGTGCCGGAGTAAGTCAATTAATTAATTAAGATAACTTTTAGTTAGTATTGACTATATACCAACATTGCCTTTAGTACTGGAGGTAGCAAATCAAAAAGTGAGATGGTCGGTCCCTGACCTCGAGGAGCTCATCTTTTCGTTGGTTGAAGCCACATATGTAAGAGTAATCAAACATATAGGGTGGATGGAAAGGCAGGTGATTGTTAGAATTCTCAAGTATCTATCCATTTTACTAGGAGTATTTAGATTACGTGGAATGTAAGTTCCCTGAAGGCAGGAACCATTTTTGGTGTTGGTAGTGCTGCTATCATTTGAATCTCTAGCACCTAGCAGAGTATCTTGGATGCTGCTGACGTGTTTATTGGGTTGGAGATAAAAGTTTCTATCTGCTCACACTTACTTAGTGTTTTAGAGGTTATAAAGCATTTCCTCACAACAACCCTGAGAGAGAGGGGTTAAAGGCTGCAAATGTTGTCGGTGGTGATGTTGCTGTTCAGTTGTTTCCATCAGATCTGACTCCTTGTGACCCCATTTAGAGTTTTGTTGGCAAAGATACTGTAGTGTTTGGCCATTTCCTCTCCTGGCTCATTGTACAGATGAGGAAACTGAGGCAAATAGGGTGAAACGGTTTGCCCAGAGTCACACAGCTAGAAAGTCTTTGAGACTGTATTTGAGCTTAGGTCTTCCTGACTCATGGCCCAACACTATCCACTGTGCCACCTTGCCACTCAGCTGAAGATTTTACAGATTAGCTCACTTTGGTGAGAAGATGCAAAGTGTCGAATCAGGAGCCAGACATCTAATAAGCGTTAGAGTCTGGACTAGTACTCAAGTTCTTCTGACCTTAAACCAGTGCTTTTTCCACTAGGCCACAGATGCCTTGTAAAGTTCCCCTCCCCAACCCACCCCCAAAGTCCTTTCCCATTAGTGCCCTATGCAACTTTTGATATGAGGATCAAGGTGATAAACATCAAAACTATAGTTCAGGAAACATGGAACCAGAACTTCCCTGTGATATGCAAATGATGCAGCTAAATTTCCTTACACCTTTCATAGGAGAGGCAAAGTGAGAGTGAGGTCACTCAATCAGCTGTCAGAGTTTAAACTGATATCATACAGCAAATAAAAGCTGCATATTGGTAAGTGCCTAATAGGAATGGGAATTCTATTTAATTTGATGTAAAAAATAAATAAAAGAGGCACAGTAGAATCTCATCCACATGAGGCTCCCAACCCACGTCCATCTTTGCATTGTCCTATGGACATAGGAAGTGGAAGGTCCTGGAGAATGTTGTCCTGTTCCATTGCTCTACTTCCAATACAACCCTGTGAGGGAGTAAAAATATCCAAGTTGAAGTAGGTACTGATAGGTTGACATAATAGATAAACAAATTATAATGCACAAATAGGATGTGATTTGCTGTGTGAAATAATGAATATTAAAAATTTAGAGAAGCATGGAAAACTTATGAACTGATGCAATATGAAGAACCAAGAAAGCAATATACATAATGACTATAACAACACAAATGAAAAGAACACGCAAAAAAAAGAAACTAAACACTGTGTAATTTAGAATAATCAAGCTCAGTGCCAAAAAAGGAAATGAGAAAACACATAATTCTACCCTCTTTTCAGAGGTAGAGGACTATGAGTTTGGAGAAAACTCTCTTTTAACCCATTCATGAATTCGTGAAACCCACTCATAAATTCATGAGTCATCAAACATTTACTAAACACTTCAGTGTGGTAAGCATTGTGCTAAGCGTTGGGGAGAATATGACAAAAAAAATAAAGCAGATGCTGCCCTTAATGAACTTAAATCATACAGGCGTCTTTCATAGTAGACAGAGACCCAGAAATCAAAAAGGCCTACTTTAGGACCATAACTTGAATCCCTTACTAGACCCTGAACAAATCACTTAACAGTTAACTTCTCAAGAAGACACAGACAAGTTATCAGCTGCATTGGTGGATAGTGTTTTCATACCAGGAGTTCCTCCACACTGGCGAAGTCACAAATCCTTCACATATTCCTATAAATCTATATGCATTCATAGATATCTATATAATTTTATACATACATATATGTTCATCTAGGTATATGTATGCAAGCATATGTTTATACTATTATATGTATAAGATAACAATATGTATTAAGATATATTAATTATGCATAAGTAAAGTTACAGTATTAATATTGTAGGGCTAATTATTGTTTATATCATTATTTCAGTGGAAAAAAATGTGTTCCAAGTTCTGAGGATTCTGGGAACACAAAGAATGATAGCATTTCAGAATCAGGAGGAGCCTACAGAAGAAGGTAGGACTAGGAGGAATATCCTTCAGTGAGGGCTCTTATAATTAGTGATGTCTTAGTCCTTAGGGAGGGGGAGGAGGTAGAGGAACTCAGGAAGCTGGGGCTAGGGAGATGGCAAGGCAGTCTCCACACAGGTGGAATTTTGAGATCAACCTCCACCAAGCATCAACAGCTTCAGCACCTAGGAGAGCAGCAATGATTCTAGCCTCCTGGACAACCACCAAGGTTTCCAAGAGCAGGAAGGAGGATCATGAAGGGGAGAAAATAACAACACTAGTCATTTGTAAGCCAAATCTTAATAAGTAGAAGCCTCCTATACTAGAACAGCAGCATACCGTATTTCAGGTTTTGATATCCAAAGAATTATATGGAACTGAATTTTTCTGGAATTATTTTCTGTAAAGACACTGGAGTTGGAATCAGAAGACCTTGGCTCTGCTATTACTTAGAAGGACACATCCCTCCTTTGGGGGCTTTATTATCCTCTTCTGTAAAATGAGGAGGTTGGATTACATGATCTCTCAGCTTCTTTTTGGATATAAATTCTATTGTCCATTTTGATGTTCCTTAGTTCACAAATTGACTCTATAGTCTCATTATCTTTCCCTTCCCAAAAATGCCTTGTGTTCTGCTGGCCCCTTTTGTCAGTGAGGGAAGGGTTAGCAGCACTAGAGATAAGACTAACATAGCGAATCTCAGTCAAAGGGGTGAGTGGACAAACCTTGATTGAATAGAGGTGGTGTAGTCTGAACACAATGTCAGTATCCGCAAGTTGTAAAACCTTTTAAGGATCATAGCTAGAAATTTACCAGTCAGTGAAATAAATATCTGGTGCAAGAACTAAGCTAGAAAGCTTGGGTGAGTTTAGGAGCATTGGGTTAAAAACAGAGCGGTTCACTTAAGGACAGTGGAGAGTGAGGATTTTGTTGCTTCAGAACAGGACAGTTGGCTTCATGCTAAGCATCATCAGCTGGAGGCAGGATCCTTTTCTGGCAGAAACATGCTAGGTCTTCTCCTCAGCTAACACTTAGCCAAAAGCAAGCCAATTGTAGGCTCAGATAAAACACATGTAACATATATAAGAAAGTTGTTTTGCATTATTTTGCTAATAATGGATTTTTGCTGACTTGTCCCTGTTGTGACCAATAGCAGACATTTTCTAGATAGTTGGATAGTTATTACAGAAAAGAACAAAGCTAACTGACCTAAATGGGGATCAAATATTTGACTTCATTCTCCTTTACTGCCCTCTAACCAAATTAACTAACCAGCTGCAGATGGAAGAATCCAGAGACAACAAGCTGAACCAGAATATTTCTAAATAGTTAACAACAGGCAAATTAGAGGTGCCAGGGAATGAAGCCATCTACTCCTCTGACCTTGGCATCAGCCTGAATCATAGGAGAACCTCTAGGATAAGTCTTATTCTGAGAAAAATCTTTCCCTGAGCTAACCCATAATCTAAGACAATACTGGCACAAAAAAGTATTTAATAAATGCTTGTTTATCTATCTATCCCATATCTTAGAAATCTTAACTTTGTGTATGTGTGTATATGTGTGTGTGAGAGATGGATTCATCTGTCTGTTGAAGCCTATGAACTTAGAGTAATGTTTTTAAAATGCATAACAATGAAATATATAGGATCACAAAGCGAAAATTATGGAAACAAAGTTATCAAAATATTTTTAGATTCAAACACCCCATGTTAAGAACTCATGAGCTAATATATCCTGGTGCCCATTGTGAAGGGTGCATATGTCTGGGATATAGGGGACTGACTATGCTCAGCCAACAAGTTAGATAATACCACTCTTTGATTGAATATAGGGGAAGGCTTATTTTAGCCATTTAGTCTTTTCTGTATGACTTGTATTCATACTCTTGGAGTACCTTGATTTCATAACAGATCCCCAGTAAACTCAAAGAAAGACTTATTTCTGGCTGCCTTTTCTAAGAAATTAATGACTGTGTCCCTCTGTCCCCCATCCCTGACCCAGTACTGTTCCCAGGCATCTCATCTGTCCTGTTTCTTAATTCTCAAAGGATGTATCATTTAAATAAATGTCTATCAAGAATGAGGGATTGAATGTGTATGAGTGTGTGCCAAAAAACTGATCAAGGAATGGCATTAGTATTATAAGACTTCTTCTAGCGTATAGAACCTAGAGTTTGGGAGGCATACCAGTGTTTATATGTATGTCTGCATATCCAAGTCTTCATATAATTACTGGAATATGGTAGTTATGTCTATTTGTATATTTGACAACTCACGTAACCTCTTTATAAAATATACACAGTGCAGAAAATAATATTTGGACTACCTGACTCACATGAGTGATAGGAAAAGAATGATTTTCTAAACCTTACATGACTATATAAATGTGAATTGGTATTGGTACTAGACCTGTGGTTTCAATTACACAAGAAATAGAAAAGTGTAGGTTGGCAGTCTACCTTCTAGTATAGGTTGGAAGATTCTCTGCAACTTCTAGTCTTGGAGAGTTGCTGAGAGCTTTGTGCCCAATTATGTGCCCAAGTTTACACAGCCAGTAGATTTCAGGTCTTCTGGAATCTGTTATTTTTATCTATTATGGTATGCAACTTCTTTAAATGTATTCTTTTTTTATGAGTGACTACATATTACAGTGGGCCAGTAGCATCTTGGTGACATAAGAGATAGGGTGCTGCAATTGAGGTAAAGGAGACCTCACATTCTACCTTCATTGTTGGCTTGTGACACTGAGCAAGTCATCTAACCTCTCTAAGCCTCAGTTTTTCCTCATCTATAAAATGGGAAGGACTTGGACTTGATGACCTCTAAGATCTTCTCTAGCTCTAAATCTATGAACTTATGATCAGTGACTAAGCATGAGATTATATATAGGGAACTGAGCCAAATTTATAAAAATAAGAGCCATCCTTCATTTCATAAATTGTCAAAAAAATATAGACAGTTTTCAAAAGAAGAAATAAAAGCTATCAATTGTCATGAAAAAATGCTCAAAATCACAAATAATTAGAGAAATGGAAATGAAAACAACTTTGTGGTATCACCTCACACCCATCAAATATGGTTAATATGACAAAAAAGAAAAATGAGATACTAGAGGGGATTCCTAAAAATAGGGACATGAATGCATTGATTGTGGAATTGTGTCAAACCATCTGGAGAATAATCTGTAGCTATACCCAAAAGAGCTATACAATTGTACATACCTTTTGATCCATCAATACCACTGTGTCCCAAAAAGATCAAAGGAAATGGAAAGGACCTATATGTGCAAAACTATTTATGGCAGTTTTTTTGTAGTGGCAAAGAATTAGAAACTGATGTGATGTCTATCAATGTGGTAAATGCTGAACAAATTATGGCACATGATTGTGATAGAATACTATTATGCTATCAAAATGATGAAGGGGAAGGTTTCTGAAAAACCTGGGAAGACTTGTATAAACAGATAAAAAGCGAAGTAACAGAATCAGGAAAACAATGAACACAGTAGCATCAATATTGAACTGGTAATTAATTAACAGTGGAAGACTTAGCAACTCTGAGCAACACAACGACCAAACAGAATTTCCAAGGACTGATGATAAAAAATGCTGTCTACCTCTAAATAGAGAACTGATTGGTTCCATATGCTGACTGAAGCATAGTTTTCCCTCTTTACTTTTCTTGCTTTTTTTTGCAGCATTGTTAATGTGGAAATATGTATAATGGGTATCCTATTTCTTGATTTCTCAGTTGAATGGAGGGAGGTAGAGAATTTGTAACTGAAAATTTATACGGTAAATCAATAACATGAATAATTAAAAATACCCACAAGACTACAAGTCAAAATACTCAGCTTTGAGTTATCCTGACCTTAATATTTACTAATCTATATGCATCTAAGTTGTTTTTACTAATGGTAATTATCCATTATTATTGATAATAACTTCACCATTATTATAAATGAAATAATTATCTTAAAGATAAGAGGAATAATAAATCATAAACATGTATATATGTATATATATATATATATATTTGTAAGTAAAACACCCTATAGTTCTTAAATACTATGCATATTCTTAACTACCTCCTAGTTACTGGTTCATTGTTTCAGAGTGAGAATTACTTCATAACAAGCCAACAAAGTAACTATTGCTCAGGAAGGAGGTCAGTGGACTTGATGAACAAAAGACTTTTTTTCTCCCAAGGAAGATCAGAAGGGGGGAAAATGTGCTAATGCTAGTGGGAATTCTTCTAAAATATTTGTTTTGGCAACATACTGTAATTCCCAGAAAACGCATTCAGCATAATTTCTTTTTTATATAAATAATAAAACCATAAATATTATCACTCCAAGCCAACCTATAATGATATGTAGCACTCTGGACCAGGGTTTTTCCTTTCATCTCTCTGCTTCTTTAAGGTCAATTTCTTTCCCGTTTTTCCCCCTCAGTAATTTTTTTGTAAGCTGTGTAAAAGTAACAAAACATGAAGTTTTTTTTACTTGAGGAACAGGTAGACTCTGCAAACTCAACCAGTAGCCCAATTCAGTGTATGAGTGCTTGGGATTGCATAACAGTGCTCTTGAGTACTGCGCTCAGTTTCATGGCTTGAGTTGTGGTCAGAGAGGTAGAGCTTGCCAATGTTGGTTAGCCTGTGCTTAGTTGGGCGTGAGATGCTTTATGCAGACTGTTTCAGGGACGTCATTAAGAGCACATTAGTTTAGTTTAAAGGGTAACTCATATGCTCTTTGTGACCCTCTCAGTGCATAGGTTAATTATGATGTGCCACTAGTTTACACTGGCTATATTCTGTTTCATTCTGTTTCATGTTTGAGTTTGGGCTGATCTCCACTGATTGAGCAGTGGTACACAGGGTGTTTGGGAACATGGATAACTCATTGCCTGAAGTTCCCCAGTTGTTTGAGGGCCAGTTATTCTCCCTCTGCATTTGAAACATCTCACCTCATTGTGTAATGTGTTTTCCCTGGCTAGATCAGAGTACAAAATGAGCACATCATAAGAAACTCCAGGACAAAATGGTACCAATAAGAGATTTATCTGTGACTGGTTTTCCTCAATGAGAGGAAATGCTGCTGCTGCTGCTGCTGGCAGGGATGACTTGAAAAGGGTGACATGTAACTAGTACACAGCTCCATAGGGTGCGCATGCAAGAACTGTTCTTTTGTGGGTAGTTGCCACTACTGGTTCTAGAACTTCACACCATTGACAATCCTGCCTTAGAGGCTTGATGTCAGGTGTTAATGCCTTTGTTCCAAAAGAGCTATTCCCTTTCTCCTTGTAGGATCACCAGCTGCTTTATCAGGGTATTTCAGCCTCTCTATATACTGCCTACTTTTTTAGGCTGGGTTATTGTGTGAGGATGGTCAGTTTCAAAATCAAAGAGCTTTTTATCCACCGAAGGGTGGCCGACTCTTGACAGACTCATCTTCATTTAATTTCATAGACTCCAGTGTGTGGCCCAGGTAACTAAGAAGCCCTGCAATCCCCTGATTGATCCACTGATAGAAAAGTGAAGTTAGACCATTTGCCCAGATATTCTCGTTGACTTTGGAGGGACGAGAGGGATGAATTTAGTTCTCTCAGATTTCAGATTCCATCTCACTGCAAAGGAAGGACTTTCAGACACTTTAAAACTGCCATCAAATTGAATGAACTGCCTTTAAAAGATGTGAGTTCACCATCATTGGCAGCGCTGAAGCAAAGAAAGGATCTCATCTCAACCTGCTACATGCGGTGGCAGTTTGACCAAATGAGCCCTTTTTAATACTAAGAGTCTATGAATCTAAAGTAATCACAAATGACATTCTGATTGACAGAGACTACTTAAAGTGGAAGTGCAGTTATTTTAATGGAGCCAAATGCTATTTTTACTCCTGGGTTGCTTTTTTTCAATAATGCATTTACAATTGGAGACATGGGTTATATGGCACTTCCATTTGGTTGTTTTTCTTTCATATGTTAGATAGACTAAGAAAAGCAGAAATCAGTAGTATATGCTGACCTATACATTATGTGATATTTATCTCTAACAAGCAAGAGAATGATTGGAACTATCAGTATTTCATACTCAGTAATAATTGATATTTATATAGAACTTCAGGGTTTTAAAAGTATTTTCAATATTTTGCCTTTTAATCTTCATACCAGCCCTTGGAGGTGAGTAGTGTAGGTATTATTTCCCTCCTTTTTCAAATGAGGAACTATGGTTTAGAGACTTGACTTAGCCATAATTATCCAGATCAGTTTCAGTGATGAGATCTGAATCTGTGACTACCCACCTCCAAATCCATCACTTTATCAGGCTGCTGTTCCAAACTAGGCTGCATGTCAATCTTCCAACAGGATAACACTTCATTCAGGAAAATAATATGTATATATTCTAAGGATGTGAGAAAGCTCCAGATATTTAAATCTTATCTAAATAATATGAAAATACCATGGTAAACAGACTTTTAAAGGAAAGTAATGTAACATTGCCACAGTTTGTAGAGTATCTACATAATGATTATCAGCTCTTAACTTCTTTTTTCAGATGGGGAGACTAAGACCTAAAGAAATTTAATGACTTACCCAAGGTCACACAGCTAGTACAGAACATCACGATTTTCTGAAAATCAATCTAGTTCTTCTCTATTCTATTTCCCTTCTTCTTTCCTTCCATTTGGGAATACAGTGTGTTCTTTGTAAAAAATAAAAATAAAGGTTTTCTCTAAGTTGCTTTTCCTTTTTTCCCCCCTGGCATTGTTCTCTGCACTCCTCTTTTCAATTCCATGGAGTGTTTTTCTCCGAGTCAGAAGATAATTGGCTTTGTTCACCGTCTCATGTGCGGCCAATCCTGTTGAAGACATCTCTTCAGCAAATTGTGTCATTTCATTTGATTGCATGATTTCAGAGGGAGGCCTTCGGTCATGTCTCAATTTTATTTTTAATGTTGAGTTCTTCAAAGACTGACATGTCATTGGGTGAAACCTTATCATTTATTCTGTAACTATTCCTTGCCTGAGATGGAAAGTGAATGATTTACAATTTAAAATCAGGTGCTAGACAAAGTGAAAAATGGAGGCTGTAATCACAGGTCCAGAATGGCATTTTGTATATAAGTAATGGACAGATTTGCCTTTTATTATTGGCAATGCATTGCCAAGCTAACACTCCCCCTTCCTTCCAGTGATTTCACTATTTTAGTACTGTATATGCCTTTGTTATCACTAATGCCGCACTTAATGGGTCTCAAGATTCTGTTATTTATAGACTTCAGCTCCTTCAGGCAGCAGCTGCTGGAGCCCTCACAAAAGAAGCAGCAGCATTGTAACCTGCCGAAGACCCAGCATTGGTTGCCAGGAAGAGTTAGGATTTGAGAAATTAGCAGCTGACTTTGTAAAGGACACCCCAAGCGCATCACATGCTGGCTCTCACATTTATCTAACAGACCTTTTTTTAAAATTTTGTTTTTGTTTATTTCTTTGGCTCTGTAGAGCAGCTTGTGTTGTATAGAGGCAAAACTTTCTCTCTTGTATTCTTCCACTTAACTTCAGACTGCTGAGATTTGGGATTGAGCACTAGTACATCTTAGTTTAGAAGTGAAGGGTCTTCCAAATGGCAGCCCTTGGCTGACTTCCTTTTACTTGAAAACTAAAAATCCAGAAATCATATTCTCTCTTTGGGGTAGTACTACTTACTTAGTCCATGATGCAGTTGTTTCCCCCATTATCCGGCAATTGATACTCTTTTGAGAGAAACAAAAGAACTCAGTGATCCTACTGCTCTTGGAATGTTTACCTCTTAGAACTACTTGCTTTCTTTAAGATTCTGATTGGGTGTCACTTCTTGAGTGTTCTTTCCCTCTTGAAAATGTTACATCTTTCAATAGAACATAAACTCTGTAAGGGCAACACATTTGTGATGTGTTATCTTTTAGAGGCTATAGATCTGCAATTATTTTGTGACTTATAGTCAAGGAGAAGGAGGGAGAATTACCTGGGACCATGAAAAGTTAGATAGGAATCAAGAGCTTGGCTAGAATCCTGGTCTTCCTGACTCCAAAGCCAGCTTTTTATCCAGAATGCCATGCTTCTTCTCTGTTTGTCAAATTAATAAATTATTGTTGAATTAACTCAACTAATAGAAAAGAGGCAAGAGATCGATGGTAAAATACCTAGCAATTCTATGAATCTTGGACGACATATCTTTTAAGAATTTATGTCTGGCAGAATCAAATTCAGTCCAGTTCACGTGTTTACCTATGACATTCTCAAAACATGAGGCCATCCTTCCCCTCTTGCAGGGAGGTTTCATAGATTTCCCAATGTTAAATAACTTTGTCTTTCAATAAGTGCTTTTAAACCTAATCCAAATCACTATTACTGCAGCCTAATCCCATTTTATTTTATTCTGTCAGTAGAATTGGATAACATCTGATCACAGCCCTGTGTGAAATAAACCTTTACACATTTAATAACTTTAAATTACCCTTAGAAGGTGACTCAGACTTTATTTAATAGACCAGAGTTATAAGCCTGGTATGAGTTCAACCTTGTCTGTCATCATCCTGGTTGATTTCTCCTATACTATTCCCACATTTTTGAAGTTCAGACTAAAATAAATATTATTGCTCTTATTAAGGGTCAGCAAAGTGGTGTAGTGGATAGAGCAGTGGGCTGGAGTCAGGACGACCTGAGTTCAAATTTGACTTAAGACACTTACTAGCTGTGTGACCGACACTGAGCAACTCACTTATCCCTGTTTGCCTCAATTTCCTCATCTGTAAAATAAGCTGGAGAAGGAAATGGAAAAATCCTCCAGTATCTGTGCCAAAAAACAAAACAAACAAACAAACAAATGGGGTCGCAGAGAGTCAGACACAACTGGAATGACCAAACAACAAAAACTATTAACAATAATAATAGCTAATATTTGTCTAGAACTTTATTTAAGATTTATGGAGCATTTTACATTTGTTGTCCCTTTTGGTCCTCGCAGCAATCCTATAAGGTATAGTAATGGCTATTTTATTAACATTTTACAGATGAGGAAGCTAAGACAGAGCTTAAGTGACTTGCCCATGTTCACACAGCTAGTGTGTCAGGCAGATTTGAACTCGGGACTTTCTGATTCCAAGTTCCATGCTCTATCCACTGCAGTACCTCACTGCCCTAGAATTTTAGTAAAAAAAAAAAACAAAAACCCAAAAAATATCACAAATTATCAGTGCAAAATGAAACTGCTTCCCCCCTCCCAATTCCATTTCTCACCCCATTGTTTCAAGTTTTTTCTGATTTTGTTTGAAGCACCTTGTATAGTGAAAAGACCAGTACACCTGGAGTCTAGTGAGACCTGTTTTCAAATGCAAGTGCATACTACTTACGTCATCATAAAGAAAATATGGAAACATTGGGTTTTTTAATTTGAGATTTCACACCGACTAGTTAATCCATATCTTATTTGAAAAAAAGAATCCTTACTCTGTCATATACTCTGGTTGGTCGCCCAACTTCTGCTGGATATTCTCCAATGAGAGGGATCTCATTACCTTCTAAAGTAATCAACTGTACTTTTGACTAACTCTTGTTTTTTTAATTAAATTTGGTTTTATTTTTAGTTCCAAATTTTCTCCTTCCCTCTCCTACCCCCATGGAGAAGGGAAGAAAAACAAAGCCCTTCACAAGTCTATACAGTCTTCTCCATCAAGTTCCCATATTAACCATGTCCAGGAAGGCAGGAAAGACAGGAGAGAAGCAAGGAAACAAAGATGGAAAGAAGAGAGGGAGGAATAAAGAGAAGTATGGAAGGAAAAGAGGGAGAAAGGAGGGAAGGAAAGAAGGAAGGAACAAAGGGGAGGTAAGAAAGGAGGAGGGAGGCAGGGAAGAAAATAGGCTTTGATGTACGTTCTGACTTTATCACTCCTCTATCTAGAGATGGAAAGCATGTTTCATCATGTGTCCTTTGGAATTGTGGTTGGCCATTATGTTGACCAGAGCACTGATGTTGTTCAAAGTTGATTCTCCTTACAGTGATGATGTTATCATCGAAAACTTCCCTGCCACAGCTCACTTCATTTAGCCCAGTTCATACAAGTCTTCCTTGGTTTTCTAGAACCATTCACTTCATCATTTTTTACAGCACAATAATAATCAAGTAAATTCCCACGCCCCAACTTGTTTAGCCATTCCCCAGTTGATAGACATCCCCTCCTTTTCTGATTCCTTGCTGCCCCAAAAGACCAGCTGTTAATATTTTTGTTCAGTCTCTTTGGAATATAGACCTAGCAATGGAATCTGTGGGTCAGAGGATGTACACAGTTTAATGTTTAGTCATGTCCAACTCCTCATGACCCCATTTTGGGGGTTTTCTTGGAGAAGATATTGAAGTAATTTGCCATTTCCTTCTCCAGCTCATTTTACAGATGAGGAAACTGAGGAAAACAAGGTTAAGTGACTTGCCCAGCGTAACACAGCTACTGTGTCTGAGATCAGAAAATGAGTCTCTCTGATTCCAGGCCTAACACTATGCATAATTGAATGGCTAGTTCTGTTTGTTAGGAGGGCGGTTAGGTGACTTGATGGGTAGAGTGCCAGGCCTTTCCTTTGTGAAGTATTGGATATGACTGGAAAACAACACCAACAGCAAAATTGTTAAGAAGTTACTCCAGACATCAAGACTTAATTTGCTTCTGTGACTTATAGCTTTGTCTGCTTAGTTCAAACAGAACAAATCTCATCCCATTTTCTCACATGATAACTCTTCAAATATTTGAAGACAACTGAATCATACACTCTACATTCTAAAGATCCACTTAATATCTCTGAATGTCAGTTTCCTGACTTGTAAAGTGCAGATAAGACTTGTACTTACTGAGGGTTTTTGTGCAGCTCTGATGAAATAATGTGTATCAAGTGCTTTGTGAACATTAAAGTGATATAAAAATCTTGGTCATTAGAGTAAATACTGGTACATAGAATCTTTTAAATTAGATTTTTTTATATATAGGATAAAAGACTGTTAATTTACCCCAGGACTAATTAAACTTCCTTGTTTTGTCCCGTTTAACATTACAAATTGTTCTTGTTATTTGAATATCCCATAGTTCTTCTCTACTCTACTCTACTTAAAACTATGCAGCATTTTCTCTCTAAAAATATATTACTACTTCGTTTCCCCCTCCCTTTAAGAGGGTCAGATATTTTAGAGTGATTTTACAACAATGCCACCTATAGCTCCTGTAGAAGATTCACTTCTGTAATGAAAACTATTTGTATATATTGAAAACATAATGTTCTTTTTCCCTTACAGACTAA